>CM051497.1:11967876-12006706 GCA_028031935.1 Paedocypris micromegethes
TTTTTTTACGTGCTCGAAAACGTCCCTCGGAGAACGGAGAATGTTTGACTCGTAAAAACAAACGTGAATAAAAAATATTTCTAAGTAAACTTGTTTATTCTTGCTTTTTTTTTTTTTTTGAAAATTTGTATATTTTACCTGAAAATCTGATTACTTTTTTCTGGACTGTCAATTTATTTTAATGTATGTGGACTTGTATTTATTTTTATGTTTATTTTAATATATGGAAATACACTATATATTTAGTAAATATATATGCTGGTTTTTTTTAGTACATTTGAGCGGCCTAAATGGAAATTGTAAAAACTAAATTGATTAAACTACTTTTCTTTTCTGCTATATATATAATATAATTTCTTCAAAAGTTTAAAAGTTTCTACTTCTGGTTAAGCAATTCTATTCCTGTAGCGGCATCCTGACAGTGAAGTGTTTCTAGACAATAAACCTGGTTATCGTCTCTCATCTTTTGGTTGAACGTTGCGGCCTCCTCTTTCGTTACTAACCTTGTCCTCTGAGGTCTGTAACATTTTTGAACCGTTTAGATAAACCTGGCCATTTTGTTTCCCAGTGTGTCCACTAGGGGACAGTACTGACACAGCTCATCCTCCCGTGATTGACGTGACAAATACTGACACACTTGGTACAGGGACAGTGTTAGTACTAGAAATGACCCACATCTGCATCCCATAACGATACGGTCCTTATTTGTAAATGGAATGTTTTGAGCATATCTTATCGTAGATGAAACCTTATATACATACTTATATGTCAGTCAAAACTGTACTGAGTACATTTGAATTTCCGAATTAAACGGTGAAAGAGGCCGTCTGTGTGGGTCAAAATATCATGTCTGGCTTGAATAAACTGAGCAAAATCTGTTTGAAAGTTTGATAAGCCTGAAAGCTTCAAATGCTTAGCTGCGTAGCCCACCACATTTGAGGGTCTTACTGGGGAGAGACCATGTTGTGTGTGGCTTAAATTATATACTGACACACTAACATCAACAGTGCATTTTCTTTAGCACTGTAAATGCTGGCAATGTTTTTGCGTTGGCTGTTTTTAGAGTAGAGAACAAAATGCTTTAAATAATAATGAGAAAAGTATGTTTTGTTACTGTTCTTGTCTTTCAAAAAGTATTTACTCTGCCTCATCATAAAATACTAAAGTATATTTATTATATTTGACACACACACACACACACACACACACAATATTAACTGCATGCCATATTTTTTATATAAAAACTAATATATTATTATTGTTGTTTATTGAAACATTAAATATTAAAAATATATTACAGATGTTTATAAATATTATGATCAACAACAAGCTATTATTATTTGTAGTAGTGTTATTATTTTACTTTGAATAAGACATTTTTAGAAAAACTTTTTCACTTTTTGGATACAATTTTTATTTATTTTTTAATCAACAACTGGAACATGTCTCCTGTGTTTTGGAAAGCTTCAGTTAACACTGTATTTGCATGTAGTATTTGTGTCACTCATATATGTTGCTTTAATTATATTTGCATAGTGTGGTACAAATAGTATCACTTTTATCCGTCTCCTCAAATTTTGAATTTGGGTTGGAATGAAGATGAGAAAGTGTATATTAATTTGAATTTTTTTTACAAAAGAGAGAAACGCAAAACGTTCATTTCAAAATAAAGGCTTTTAAAGACGGGAATTCGCTTTTGAAATTCTAAGTAGAAACAAGTTTAAAAATGAACAACTGAGATCCATTAACTGAAATCAACGAGTATCGTGGATAATCTTCTGTAATTTATTTACGGTTAATGTTGTTATGATCTTTTTCTTGTTTATACAAACTATCATGTCTAAAATGTATTCTTATGTATTTGTTATAATTTATTTCTGCTTTTGTGTCAAACCTTCCTTTTTTCTCATTTGTTCTGTTTTAACCTTCACACCGGTTATTATTAAATGGATAAATTATGAAATAAAACTCACTCTCTTTATATTCATCTAACTGCGTAATGATTTTTATTTTTTCAACTGACCTAAATTTGTTTTATTTAAATCTGGAAAAAAATTTAATAAATACAATTTTGATTTCAGCTCATTGATAAAAAAAAAAACAAATCTTTGTATCAGATTTGTCTGCAACATTGTCTAATTGTCTCCCATTTCACCTATTGTCTCTAAAAAAAACTTTAAATATTTCTATATTCTGACATGTATGTGTACATCCCACGTCTAGTATATACTGATAGAATCAAGTAAAGGTTAGTCGCCCTTGTTGCAGCTTATCTCACACTTCACCTAGTTCTTTTATTTCCCCCTCATTGGAATCTGATGCTGCTGGGGGGGGGGGTTCAGCTTCTCAGGGCTCATCAGATGTTCATTGTTACTCTGAATGACAAATGGGTGCAGTGCGGCCATACCGCCTGTATGTTTAGCATTCTTGTGTCTGTGTGTTTTGAGAAGCTTTATTCATGAAGTTCAGTGCGGAGGTGTCAGACATGATGAGGGTGTGCTCCATTAGCTACTGGCATTGGCCAGACGGTTGCCAAGTCTCGCTGCTCAGAAAGGACATTAACCAAGTGTGACGCGCAGCACACTGATCACCATTGTGCATCTTAACACCACATCAACTCAACAGTGACCAACAGCGGATGCAGAGGACTGAGATATTTCTGGGACGGTTCTAGAGACTGAGGAGGAAGCTTGGCTCACTGTTCAATCAGGAAGCAATTAGTACTTAACAGAATATTTCGTATGTAGATGTCGTTTATTAAATGACAGAATGGTGCTTTTATCTCAGTGAATCTGAAGTAGTCAGGGCCGAGGGCATTTTCTGCATGGTTGGACTCAACTCAAGTGTGACAGTAACCACTGAACGGCTGATGAAGCGGTGCCAACTGCTGCATTAGTAGCATCTATACAAGGGCACTGGATGGCAACGTCCGTCATCGCCGCAGCTTCATCTTGGCTTCTTCTCGTACCTACTCTCAGAGGCTGTGGGGAAATCTGACACTCACTGTCTTGGGATGATCGATGACGCCTTCTGTACGTGTTGAGCAATCGTTTACTGTCACTGCGCTATTTCACGTCTCCACTTTGCGTGGGAGCTTGAGTCGGGTACTTGCCCGAGCCAAGATCAACTGGAGATAGAGATCTCGACGGTGGTGATGTATGGTCTCCTATCAGATTATCACAAATTCACACTGAAGAACTGTTGACTGGTCTTCGGAGGCCGTGTGTTTTAGCCAGTGTCTTATCTTTCTCCTGAACTTTTCCAGGAACGCTTCCTATTAACCTGATGAATGATCAGAGTGTCAAGACAACTCAACTGGTTAGCAATTGTGGGAGCCAGTTAGTTTTAGTTTGATGAACTTGCCCAGCTAGCAGATACCACACATAATCAAATTTTGCCGGTTCATTTTTTGTGAACTTTCGAATTCTTTTTACTGGTTGGAATTTGCTCCTCCCCCTAAACTCATTGTTTCATCAATCAGGCTGTGTTTCAAGAGTGTGAGACGTTGATTTATAGCGTAAACAATTAAAACGTGGTAATTTAGAAGGAAATTTGTTATTCACAAAAGACTTTGAAACTGCCACAATAAATGGGGGATCAATATATATTTGATAGATGGATTGTTAAGGTTAGTTTTTTTAAACTGTTGATGCCCAACGTGTGGCCCTCGAGTCATAGCCAGCCTGTACAGGTGTTACCAGTAGCCCACATTTTTATATACAGTATAAAGCTATATCCGCACACTTATTGTCATTTATAGACAATTTGTAAATATTAAAAAAAAAGAGTTTTATGCTGAACTTCTCCATCATCTTAATTCTGTTCTGAGAATCCCTGTGACAAATGTTGATGTAAACCATTCCTAAACTGACTTCTAACAAAACAAGATCTTGCACTATTAAAATATTATAATGATTTTTTTTATAGAGTTTTGTGTGGTCCACAAAAATTCAAAGCATAGTCAAGTTTGAATGTTTTAAAAGTTTACTTGTACAGTATTTTTCTGTCATGGTCAAAAATATTGGTACCGTTGGTTGCATTCATGGAAGTTTTCATTTTTTTTTAAGCTTTGCCATGTTTGTATAAACGCCTTGTTTGGAAATGACAACTCCGCTTTTGATGCCTCAGAGTTTAGCAAGAAAAGTCTTGCTGAGCAAGTAAAGTCAATATTTTTAGAGCAACTTACCTGAACAATAACATCCGGTTGAATGTCAGAGACGTCGATGTACTGAACCTTCTTCACCCCCTTTTCTGGACTGAGGTTTGTCGTCTCACCAGACTAATGCAAATATGTTTAACTAAACAGCACAATTCCAAGGCAGTGGCCAGTTTTTGAATGACCTCCAAATTTATATACAAATATTTTTTCGGTACTTTGCTTTTGGTCTGCTCTACTGAAACGCTTCCTCAAAACCCCATATTTTATTACTCTAATGAACTGGAAACAAATCTATATACATGACAACTTAAGACTAGACGATTTTGAAAATATTTGCTCTTGTGCGTGCCATATGTGTACAAGGGATTAGATGTTCAAATCCCACGATTTAACGGTGAATGCTTCTTATCCGTCTTCAGCGGCTTCCAAATTGGTCTCCCACTTTTCATTTATGAGTGAGTGAAATACATTTTGTTTATTATTATTTTTCATTCATTTGTTTAAGTCATTTTTTTATTTTATTTTGGTTAACACATTAACATATTGCATTTTTCTTTTCCCACTGACCAAATATTGTGGTTTCATGTTAACTCTCTAAGACGAATTTTCTCAGTTAATCATAGAATTACTTTCTTCAAACAGGTTAACAGACCTCGCCTCTCATTTTCTTCTTCATCTTCTCTCGCATCCCGTTTTTAATCACTTTCCCGAGACCTGCTCCACCTATGAACTTCTCAAACGGATGTTGTGTGCAAGACGGTTTCAGGGAGGGTTTCTATACGTCACAGACATGTAAGACTCCTCTGAAAAAACGGGATCTACCATATCTTCTGTTGAAAATATCTTCAATTCAACTTCTCTTGCCAGTTTTTGCAGTTCAAATGTCTCCTTTCGCCCACATGTAGCTGCGGCTGTGGAAGCAGTGGATGACAGAACCTGTCAGTGCTATTGTGAATCATAGACAAAAGACACAGCAAATGCTGGGACTCAGTGATATGTCCCTCAGTGATGCGGAACTAAGCCCAAAACACCAACCAGATGGCAGGTCAATTTGTGTCTGCACTCCCAGTCATTGACGGTATTAAAGGGGCCTAGATCAGACACAAAATTCTATTTCTCCACTTGCTCGTTTCCACTTGAGAGAAGCAATCACACAGTAGCACGTGCTGACAGCCACAGAAATCCCGTGGTGCTACTGAACTTTTATTTTGTCAAGCCTGCAGAAAATAGTTACTCGTATTCTTATCAAACTGATTTAGGTCTTCGCTTTTCTGGATGAATTATGTGAGACGCCACTTGTAAAAGTCGTCACGTGGCACCATGCACCGATGTTGTTGTTGTTGGCCGATCGTGAGCTTTGCTTAAAGGCACAACTTTTTTTTTTTTTTTTTTGTAATTGTAGGGCTGTTAAAAGCTGAAAAACAAATGGATTTTCTAGCCACCTCTTATCAGGAAACATTCAGGTTGAAAATGATCAGAATTACTGTATATTTTGGTTTATGCACTTAAAATCCTACAAAAATTGCGGCACATTCCGAAAATATTTTTGCTAAACTTTCCCCATTTGACTTTAAACATTCCCAAACTGGTTTCTGAAAAGCTGCAGACGTTGCACTAATAAAACAAGCATTGGGTGCTGAGTCCACCAATTATTATTATTATTCTATATTATTTTTTTTTTCCATTTAATTTCTCACATTTCAGCAATATAGACACATTTTAAATATCCATATTCAAATGATGTTAAGAGCTCAAAAACAAATAACATTTCTGCCCTCGATCCAGGAAGTGCTGTAAATAATCTAATTCAATGAACATAAAAGCTACTAACCAAACTACCGAGACTAAATATGGAAAGATGATTGTCATGTGACTTTCATTCAGTGTGCTTTAATTCTCAAAGCTGCTTAACACCTAAAACGTTGCTTTAGTTGCGAGCTAAACCAATATACAAAAAATGTTCACATCCTGAAGCCATGCTAAAATTTACAGGGCTTGGGTCAAACGCTCAGGGCCCAGTCTCCCCTGAGACCAATGACTGGAGCAGTGAAGGCCCTTTGGCCGTGCTTCACCACAGGGCTCGGGACGGAGCTTCCTGTTATCCCTGTTCAATCAGAAACTGAGTTTTCTCAAAAATTGAAGGCATTGAATGTGATTATAAAAAAAAAAAAAAAAAAAAAAAAAAAACCTTTGCGACCAGTACTCAAAATCTTCCAGTGTTTCATACACATACAACTTTTATGTCAGTTGCTAACCTCGATTTTTTTTTTTTTTTTTTTTTTTGTTGTTTTTTGAAATATAACAGCACTTTTTTGGATCCACTTAAACAGTCTTAAGTAGAACTGCAGTCCCTTCATCTTATGCCCCCTCCTGTCTTTCTGTCTTTCTGCTCACTTAAATCCACCCATATGGAACATGCCAACGGTAGTTGTGGTTTATTCTTTTGCCCCCTCACCTTGTTTGTGCATTTTCCTCTCTTTGGTAGCTCTGCGACGATAACTCTTCCTGGATAACTAGGGCGTACTTTTCTTTTCCGCCGAGCATGGAGTTCATTAGACCCAAATGAGTGAGAGGCTTTCTCAACCACTCACTGCCTTTTAACTTTGATCCACAATGAGCCGTTCTGCAATGCTCAAGATGAGCTACAGGATGTGGATGATTCCTCACATGTTTTGTAGATTTGGGACTTTGTTTTGTATCTGAAACAACGTCGATGCCAAATACAGTCCATTGGAAAGATTGATCAGGGTTTTTTGTGTGAAAAATGGTCATTCTGGGATTGGAAAAGCACAAGATGGGATTTTAATACATCCTGTAACTTGACATGATTTAGATAATAGGCACATTTTCTGGTACAAATACCAAATTATTGTTCTGCTGTTCCATTGTATTATGCGTTAAGCAGACATTATTAAAAGCAAGCTAGATATAGTCGACTTTGCTTAATTGGGCGGCCGGTTAAAGTGGGCAGCCGCTTTATTGGGACACATCCCAAACAAGACCAAATCATCAACTCCTCAGCCCAAATCTCATCATTCAAATTTTAGCCGCTTTATTGGGGCAAAATGTAATATATAATATTGGGGCAAAACAATATTTGTATATTACAAATTATAAATGACTTTCACTGCATAGATTTTGAATATTATACATTATATAATGATAGTATCTTTTGTGTCGCGAACAAGGCCAGGCATGTCCAAAGTCCGGCCCGGGGGCCAATTTCGGCCCTTAATCAAATTTTGACCGGCCCGTGACTTGATTCAATATTTTTTTTCAATGTTCCACTATGAAGGTTTTTATTGCTTTATTCATGAACACATTTTAAAAAGCAGTTAAAATGCTAAATCACTTTATTTGCATTTTAGAATTATATCTGTCTTTCTTTTTTTTTTTTTTTTTTTTATGCATTTTTAAATAGAAATAAACACTATTTAATACAAAAATGTGTATGTCCTAAAATGTGTATTTTTTTTTTCCCCGAGCCCGTTCCGGCCCCTTTGTCAAATGTTAGAACCCAATGTGGCTCGCGAATCAAAAAGTTTGGACATACCCTGCTTTTGACACCCCTGCTTTAGGCGATTTACTGTTGACCGGATTTTTTGTGATTGTGGTGTAGCCTTATAAATTGTACATCCATCTATTTTTGGAACCACTTTTCCCTTTCTGGGAAACGGGAAGGGTTAGGATTGGGGTCTGACCCAGACAGAACTCCTGGACGTGATATCTATCCATCCCTGTTCTGTCTTTGAACTTCTACATACTCCTCGTTTTTTCAAAGGACGGCATGTCAGCCTACACAACGTGTTGTTCACAAGCTCTGAATATTATTTTTCTGTAACTCTGTTGAGAGTAGTAAATAATTAAGAATACATGCTATACCAGAACCCTTCCTTTTCTTTTGCTTTTCTAGATTTTCTACTCTAGACTCTTCTACTCAAGCGTGTTGACTTTGAGAACAAAATCATCCTGAAGCTAACGTCTGCTCCCAGTTAAAGAACAGGCACAGGAGTGTGATGTTTGTGAAACAACCATCCAAAAGATTTTGAAGAAGCATGAAGCTACTCAAGAACAGTCTGCCCTGTTTACTGGGATCCATTCACAAGATATGGTTGTGCTTCCTCCTCTCGTCTCTCTCGCATATTTCTCATCTTCCTCGCGTGTTTCTAGAAGTCTCTCGTGAGCGTCTGATCTCTATTGCACACTTATTTGTCTCTCATATTTCTTTTTCCTCACGAACATTTCTGGACCTCTCGTGTGCGTCTGTTCTCTTGTGCACCCTTTTGTCAATGCGTCTTTGCGTTGGTCTCGGACTAAGAAAAGCGCTATACAAATGAACTTGAACTTGAACTTTTGTCTCTCGTATTTTTTTTCTTTTTCGCGTTTCCGGACCTCCCTCGCAAGCGTCTGAACCCTCTTGCATGTCTGATATCTTATTTGAAGCGTCTAATACCTTGCTTGAAACTGGACCTCGCTGTGTCACACTACACTCGATTCTAGACGATTTACACTAACAATTCTTGAATCCAGAATTTAAGGAAATATGTGTACCGGAATATCATCAGTGGGAGACTTCTGTAGGCATTGATCTGGCCAGGTAAAGAGCGTAATCCTTCATTGGTGTTTCTCATGATAATCACTTTCCTGGCAAATCTCAGCGTCTTGTTTATAGACAATAGATTCAATGGAATAAATTAATACGGGGCTGAATTTTTCAGCAGCTGTGCACACACACAGAAGGCTGTACAGGAAACGAGAATCAGGTCAAGCATTGTCTTTCATTTCTAAGTCTCTTTGTAGCTTCTCTCGCACTACCTTGCTAGGTGCTGTGAAGAGTCCTGGGCAACAACACGACCTGCAACCTGCTGTTTTGTGTTAAACAACACATGAAATCACTCTGTTGACCGTTTACATAACTCACGCTCCAACACGGATACAGTTTCAACCGTTGTTCATTAGTGGAACCCGACCTGTCTGGTAGCAGCAGCCGAGGTTTTCCTCAGGTTCTGTGCTGTTAGACATGTTAAACGTCCCTTGCCCCTGATGTGGACCAGAATCCTGGCACGGACAAGGCTATTACTGCCACTTCCCCACAGGTCCGTCCAGATAAACTAGAATTCGAAAAGTCTTTGGGACTCTAAGTCCGTCAGCACGTTGGAACCGAATGAAATGGATGTTGGTAATGAATCGCAGGCCCCCGTCTTTGCGTCTAAGCCGTTTTGTTTCCGTAACGTTTAACACGCGCTTTGTTAGTCGGCGTGAAGTGGCAAAAGCACCACCAGAGTGACAACTAGCCAAACTGCTTCTGTTGGAGTGGAATTAGCGCAGCACTCTTGTAGGAATTTGACGGCGAGTGTGTGTGAGACTAACACCCGGGTTTGTAGAGGGGGGGGGCGGCTTTTTATTTACAAATGTAAGGATTTGTGTGTATGATACGTCACTAAAGACCGTGCGCTTGGCAGGAGCTGTTAGCATGAAGTAAAGCTCTATTTGGGACGATTACAAAGCGAAAAAAAATGGACTGCGGAGTAAAGCTTGAATGCTCTTGAATACGCTGAGATTAGGCTGAAATATGACTTGAACGGTGAAATATGAAGAGCGAGTGAGCGGAAGCACGAAAGCTTGACATTTGGCAATGACAGCTTAATGGTCTGTGAGTGAATAATGACTAGATTAGTTGTTCTCATGTCCTGTCTTAATGACTGATTTGCTTGACTTTTTACCGAGCGCTCTGTTTTTTTGTCATCTGTAGGGCTGGTGGAGATTTGCTTGATGCACCCGCTGGATGTTGTGAAAACCAGGTAAATGTAAACGTCATCGTCTGTGGATTCTTATCTTGTTGTGTTGATCTGTCTCTGGCTCTCTCTCTCTCTGTCTGTCTCTGTCTCTCTCTCTCTCTCTCTCTCTCTCTGTCTCTCTCTCTCTCTCTCTCTCTCTACTTTTTCTCTCCAGTCATTTCTTTTTTGTTTATCTTTCTCTTATTCTCTCATTTTCTTTTTCTCTCTTTCTATATTCTATAATTCTCTTACTCGCTTTTTTTTTCTCCTGTTATTCTATCTTTTGCTCTAAACAATTCTCTCTCTCTCTCTCTCTCTCTCTCTCTCTCTCTCTCTCTCTGTCTGTCTCTTTCATCTTCTTCTTCTCTTACCCCCCCCCTCTCGATTTCTTCCTATGTGGCTACAATCTGTCAGTGGAAAATGAAATGCTTCATTTGCTCACTGTGCCACAATGTTTAAGTTTAATACTTCTTAACGTCGTTAAATTGCTCGCTCTATTATCTCAATTAATTCTAACCCCGTTTTTGGAGCCTGTGCATGTGGATGAGAGAGCAATGGCTGCCAAGCTTAATCTTTTGGGCAGCAGTTCCTCATTTTCCTTTCTAGTGTATAAAAAAATATATAAATACCTAAAGGCGCGGCGAATCAGGGCTTGTGGGCCGGTGCTAACGCTTTACAGCCCCGAGATGCTCTGTGACTAACACCCCTCACACATGCACTCTGAAGTTTCACATTTTCCGCTAGCGTTTTTCGGTAAATAAACTTTGGGAGATGGCAATTAGCCCTCTGAAGGGGAAGTGAAGATGTCTGTGTGTGGATGCGTTTGTCCTCGCCGGTGTGTGGACATCCGATACTCTAGAGTCCTGTAGAGTGATTTAGGATGGAAGAGGGTTTATTACAGGTAGGACCACAGTTAGGCTACTCTCTCCTCACACAGGGTCAGGGTTAAAAGTGCACTCTGTGTTTTCTTTGTAATGTTCTTCCTTGAGACGTGATAAAAGGCCTGTGTAGAGAGGCGCACTTTTATTTTTCTGCTTGGTGCGTGCTGCTGTGAGTGAGTGTAGCACAGAATGAGTGAAATGAGGGAGTGAGGAAAGCTGTGAGTAGAGTGTGAGATGAAAGTGAGTGAGTGAATGAATGAATGAATGAGTGAAGAAGTAACTGAGTGAAGTAAGGTGAGTGAGTGAGTGAGTGAGTGAGTGAGTGGTGAGTGAGAGTGGGTAAAGTGTGACAGTGAGTGTGAGAGTGAAAGTGAATGAGATGAATGAATGAATGAATGAATGAATGAGTGAAAAAGTACCCGAGTGAAGTAAGGTGAGTGAGTGAGTGAGTGAGTGAGTGGGTAAAGTGTGACAGTGAGTGTGAGATGAAAGTGCAGAGTGAGTGAATGAATGAATGAGTGAAAAAGTAACTGAGTGAAGTAAGGTGAGTGAGTGAGTGGGTGGGTAAAGTGTGACAGTGAGTGTGAGATGAAAGTGCAGAGTGAGTGAATGAATGAATGAGTGAAGAAGTAACTGAGTGAAGTAAGGTGAGTGAGTGAGTGGGTGGGTAAAGTGTGACAGTGAGTGTGAGATGAAAGTGCAGAGTGAGTGAATGAATGAATGAATGAATGAGTGAAAAAGTACCCAGAGTGAGTGAGTGAGTGAGTGGGTAAAGTGTGACAGTGAGTGTGAGATGAAAGTGCAGAGTGAGTGAATGAATGAATGAGTGGAAGAAGTAACTGAGTGAAGTAAGGTGAGTGAGTGAGTGAGTGGGTAAAGTGTGACAGTGAGTGTGAGATGAAAGTGCAGAGTGAGTGAATGAATGAATGAATGAATGAGTGAAAAAGTACCCGAGTGAAGTAAGGTGAGTGAGTGAGTGAGTGGGTAAAGTGTGACAGTGAGTGTGAGATGAAAGTGCAGAGTGAGTGAATGAATGAATGAGTGAAAAAGTAACTGAGTGAAGTAAGGTGAGTGAGTGAGTGGGTGGGGTAAAGTGTGACAGTGAGTGTGAGATGAAAGTGCAGAGTGAGTGAATGAATGAATGAGTGAAGAAGTAACTGAGTGAAGTAAGGTGAGTGAGTGAGTGAGTGAGTGGGTGGGTAAAGTGTGACAGTGAGTGTGAGATGAAAGTGCAGAGTGAATGAATGAATGAGTGAAGAAGTAACTGAGTGAAGTAAGGTGAGTGAGTGGGTAAAGTGTGACCGTGAGTGTGAGATAAAAGTGCAGAGTGAGTGAATGAATGAATGAATGAAGCAGTAAATGAGTGAAGCAAGGAGTGAGTGAGTGGGTAAAGTGTGACGGTGAGTGTGAGATGAAGGATAGAAATCAAGCAGTGAATGAAAAACTGACAAACTGAATGCAAGATTGAGTTAAACGCGCAGAGTAAGTGAGGGAAGCTGAGTGAGTGAGAAAGAAAATGTGAACGCATGAGTGTGTGCATTAGTGAGTGAGGCAGTGAACATATGAGAGAGTGAGGCAGTGAATGAAAGAGTGATTGAGTTAGAGAGAGTAAGGCCAGTGCCGTGAAAATCGGTTCAGATAATCAAAACTTATAACAAAACAGGTAATGCTTTATTCTAATGTATCGTTCCTGGTAGAAAAGTAAATGTTCTTTTAAATTCAAAATGAGTGTGTATCATTACTGTTAAAATTTTCACTATTGCAAGTAAACGGTAAACCAAACGGACTGGGTTTTGAAAGTTAGTGACAAGATAGAAACGTAGTGCTTTGTGGTGTTTTCCACTAAACTGCGGTTTACTTTAATGTGCTTCGGCATAGAAACACTACTCAACAAATTCCGATTTTAATGTATTTTTTTTTTTTATCAACTTTTCCTTGACAATCATCAACCATCTATATTCTATAAGGTCTTTCAAACCTAAGCTCACACACACACACACACACAACACACACACTCACATTCATTTTGAGTCACACTATTGGAGGCTAATTGGAGGAATGAAACGTAAGGAGAGCTGAAATCCATTAGCATAGGTTCCACAGCACACCTCCTCTCTGACGCACGGCCAGCAAATGGCTCCTATTAGCCACTGGCTGCCGCTTTAATGTCCACTGCTCCAAATGAGATGCCAACCAAGAACTTTTTTTTTTTTTTTTTTTTTTTTTTTTTTTTGCCCTCGCACTTTTTTTTTTCCACCAAACTACCTTGGAGAAATCAAAGGCTTTTCTTGAAGCAAGTGTATACCTGAGAAGATTTACTCAGTTTCTGTCATGTTCCTGGATTGATGTTGAGACAGAGATTTTACATCTAATGAGGATTGGGGGGGTTAAATTTAGGACCCCCATAAAGTCGTAAACACGCTGACTTTCAGTGTGATTTGTACGCATTTTGGAGGATATGTTGCACCTAATTTGATGGGTACATTAGAACCAGGATTTATTTTAAATATAGTATGTAAACATGTGTGCTTGCACATTTCATCTCCATACTTACATACAGCTAATTTATCAAGTAATATTTTTAAATAAAGTATGTTTCTGTTCTGGTCTTAAGCAGTGTACACTCTTATTAGGGACAGGTCTGCGTCTGCGTGCTGGTTTCTGGGTTGGAATGTTGGCGGTGTGTTTAAAGGGGGCTTGCTGGGGTGAGGCTACGGGGTTTTGGGGTTAGTTAGACTTCTGAGGAGACAGTGAGACTGGAGTTACAGCTTTTCATTAACCTGGAAACCACCTAGTTACATGGTTCATGGGCTGGTCTCAGCTCACTTGGAGGTAACAAAGGGTGTCAGGCGGCACTTTCGGCAGGGGGCGGCTGCTCCGGGCTGCCCATCTGCCTCTGATCATCATGCCTGCCGCTCTCATTAGAGACGGGATCGAGCTAGCCTTGCCCTGCGTAGAGAGCAGCCGTTTGGGCTAATGCTATTGGCCATACACGCCCACTAAAGCCGACTTACGTTATTTGGTAGTGTTTTGAAATTGCAAAAACAATTTGAAAATGATGAAATGTATCTCAATTTATAATTTGGTTGGATTTGCAGAAGTTTGTGCTAATGCTAATGGCAATGTACACTCACTAAAGCTGCGTGGAGCAGTTATGATCCAGCTGTAGGGAAACGGACCTGAATCAGAGGTGTTGCTGGTTCAAATTCTTGTCCGGTAATGGTTAAATGCAGAGCACATTTTTGATACGGTCCCTAACCATCATATTTACAAACTCCCTCACTTCTCTTTACTTTACTTTACTTGATACTATATTTATTGGACTTGGTTTAAACGTTTTAAAGTTGGGATAGTCTCAATTTTTCTATTTAAAATAAGGTTCCACTTACAGCAATTTGTGCTAATGCAATTAATGACAGACACTCACTAGATTGTGTTGTCGGATTAATAAATATATTTATTGGATTTAGATTTCTCCCAACTTTATAAAAATATAGAATTTTTAGAGTTTTTCCATTTAAAAACGTTGAAAACCAATGAAAATTTCTCGGGCAAAAAGAAATTAAAGGTATAAAAACTTATACCGATTGTGCAGATTGTTAATCTATGCATTTTTTTAAGAAAACAATTCTTAGTTTTTTTTTTTTTTTTAAAGAGGTCAAATGAAACTCTGTTCAAAGTGTAAAATGTATAAACTGTTTGGATTTTTAGCTTACAGGTTTTTAAAATGCATTCGCTGGCATTGCTATTTCACAGTGAGTAAAAAGGTGTAAAAATCTATTAAACTGCAAAGAAGAAATGCCCGGATATACAACTCACTGGGTCTTATCTACACAACACACACACACAGTGGCTGAGGAAGAGGAGCATACAAGCTTCCTCCCCCGACCGGTGGGTGAACCCTGGTGCACTTTTGAAGGAATCCCTGAACTAGCCTTTAAACAGCAGGACTTAAAGCTCAGAGGACAGAGCGCTGATCCAGCCCTGTAAAGCAGCACGCCACTCAGTCCTGCTCCATGAATCTCTCCAGCCCATTCCTACCTGGCTGATGTCCGTGCACTCAGAGATCTGAGGAAGATGATGCGTCAAGAAGCATCATTGAATAGATTGGTGTCAGGGTGTCAACTGTGAAATCGTATTTTTTTTTTTTTTTTATATCACTAGAGACTTTAAATCAAGTCTGTTGATGTCGGATAAATAAAAATGAAACCGAAATCACTGTTAATATTTGAACCGCTTCAGGTTGTTCGAAAGAACATGTATTTTCGAATAGAAATGCAGAACATAAATAAATAAAATAAGTGACAGTATTTTAATAGTCTAATAGTCTTCATTTTTTCCATTATCACTATGATGGCAATCTTACTTGATGATAGCTTCATCTTCATTTCCATAAATCATTTTGAAGTTTGACCGCATTACATATTCTCCTAGCAATTAATATTTGTTTTTTATTGTAATGGAATCACAATTCCTTATTTTATTAAATTTGTAGAATTATTACAAAACTGTTTTAATTCTTAAATTAGCATTTCCTTAATTTAAAGTGGTCATAACCTATCTGTGTTTAAATAATGACATTTTTTTTTTTAAGTCATGGTTGCAGATTTGCAAAGAGATTACGATAATTAATTTCAGCAAAGGTAATTTTGGTAACTCCAAATTAATCTCGTATTTAATCATTAGAAAGTAGAAACCAATTAATTTTGTTTGAAAAATTTAATTAATGTTTATAACTAAAATTGAATGTAGATTTTATGTTATTTTATGTTTTAAATTGTATTTACCACAAGTAATTTTGTAAAAGCTAATTACCCTACTGTATAGCCAATTATAAGTTAATGGTCACAGCAACTTACATAATCGCAGTTTAGGCTTATTATGAAATGGAAAAAAGTAAAATTTTAATGTTACTATATATGCATATATATATATATATATATATATAATATTACATTTACTGAATATTTACATGGTACCGCTGGACAACTAATACATAGTATTAAATATTTTAATAGCAACTAAAATCTTTTTGTTAACATTTTTTGTGCATTGCTTTCAACCAATTGCAATAAAAAACAAAATTCAAGTAATAATGAATTGCAATCACATTCTGGCTTGCAATCAAACCAATGACTTTTGCTGTTGCAAGCACAATGACTAGTCAATGTTATATTTAAAAAAAATAAATTTGCCTCATGAGAAACATCTTTGCTGTCTTTTGTTCACGTGACTAATGTGACGTATTATGAAACAAGTCTGCCTTGCCGTCACAAACACCCCAATGCCTTATATTACAAACATACTAAATAACTCAAAAATGTCCCAGCGTGCTGAAATGACCCGTTTTAGAGAAGCAGTAAAGGGCCTGATGAAAACTCATTTGTCTCCTGTGTCTGTCAGACGCCTCCCAGCATCTGTGACCCACTCCTCTAGATTTGTGTTTCTAGCTGCCATGTTCCTAGCTGGCAGGGTATGAGTTTCTTAAAACGAGAGTAGTAACTCAGTGTTCCGAGTACGTATCTTGATGACTGTGGCGGTCTTGAACCCTCGCTGCAATAGCTCAAAGTCCCATACTTGGGTGGTGAACGAAGGAATTTAAATTTTCATCTAGGTAGATTTTAAATGGTCTCAAGTTCATTACAATACAGTTCGATTTCAAAACACCGGTTAAATCCTAATTTCTCTTACAAAAAATTCATTTCTGCAAATGTTAAAAACATAAAACTTTTAGGCCTTAAGATCAATTGTGTTTGCGGGGAAAATCGACTTTCATTTTCTAAACCACTATTCTATTACTGGGCCACAGGGAGCCAATCCACAGCCACTCCGGGCTATGCACACGCAAACTTGGCCCTGAAGAATAAAGTCACATTCAATGGAATTAACCCAATGGAGAATCAGAGGCAAAAATTACACTGTTTGCAGAGCGTAACACCTAGGGGAGTTTTTAGAAATCAGGTTGAATGTTGACCAACCACGTTGGTTGACTGTGTATTTATAGTAGTTATCATAGGCAAAAATGTTTAAAGAGATGTTTCATCATTACTATTTGTCAATGGCATTTTGAGAATATACGTTGTAATCTGCCCTTGGAGGCTTCCTTGCCTTAATCCCACTGGCTCCGTTTGGCCTCTGGTGCCACTGAAACCCAAGCTCTTCTAACTCAGACTGAAGCCTGGAAGCATGCAGTGTCACAAGCGCCACAACTTTATCAC
This sequence comes from Paedocypris micromegethes, assembly GCA_028031935.1. Taxonomy (NCBI): domain Eukaryota; kingdom Metazoa; phylum Chordata; class Actinopteri; order Cypriniformes; genus Paedocypris; species Paedocypris micromegethes. The sequence goes on from CM051497.1 coordinate 11,984,912, forward strand.
TTCCCCTTCGCCCCATCTTCCATCTTCTCTTCTGCTTTATCTCTTTCCCTCTGAAGACCCAGGTTTATGATCCACCTCGAGGTATGTGTCCAGCGGAATTTGTTTTTTTCACGATCAGAAGAAAAACCTCTGAATCAAAAGGGTGAAATTCTCGCTTTGGATTTTAAAACCTTTACAATTGATGGGTTTTACACCCTATATTTCCACCATGCCACTTAAGTCTCAATGGCTGAAGTCATTCAAGTGAAAAGCGGTTCCACATCCCTGCTTAAATGAAAACGTATTATGGGCATTGACGTCCTCAAGTGATTGGAACTAGTAGCACTGTTTGATTTCATGTCAGCATCTGACATTTGGCAGCATTTAGGTTAAGGAGGTTTAACCTAACGTACCATTGCAATGGACGTCTGCCATCTTTATGATCCTGCTCATTAAAATTAACTGTCTGGTTGTAAAAAATAGATTTTCTTTTAATGCCGCCTTCTGGATTCTCTTATGCACTGCTGATTGTGTAAAAGAATCTCCGTTCACATGTGTTTTTTCCATTTCCACTTCTCATTTTATCTTTTGATGAAGTTGTTGGTTCACAGTCTACATATGGAAAAGTTTGTCATAATTGTTAACACTACTGATGGTTGACGACAATCCTAGGATTGAGATAATTTGTCATTCATGAGGATAGCCATAACGGTACTGTACGTCTAGCTTATCATATTGTAAACTGTATCTCATAATTGATGGACTAGTCTAGACTAGAAACACAGATAAATACTACATATACAAACAACATTTCCAATAATACTTTTGTAACTGCAGTTGAATGGCTTGTAATGGCTGTAAAAGATGTTTTGCCACATTTTGAGTGGGACATTCTAAATAATAAACCTCCACTCATGTGACCTCATCCGTCAAGAGATTAATATTCTAGCTGTAAATAAAAGAATGTGCTTTCCAGTCCACGCGTATTCTTTTGGGGAATACCCCACTATTTAACAAGACCAGTTTAAGGGACCTTTTTAAAAGTTGGCCTGCCCCTTTAAAGGCAAACCCATCAAACCCAAACCTTTTGATCAACCCAGTAACCTCCCACCCCTCCCAGAGGCCTTTTTTTTAACACCATCATTATTAGGCCTTAACTCATCAGTTTGTCTTCCAGTAGGACATAGCCCCCCCTGTCAGACCTGGTACTGGCCCAATACATTCAGGGTCCAGGAGAGGACAAGGCCCTGGTGCACTGCCTGGACCCGAAGCACTTCTATAGCACCTATAAAAATACAAAGAGGTGGTGTTCTGCTTCTCTTTACTCTCGTTTACTTTGCTTTCAGAGCGCTCAACTTGTTCTTTTATAGAGAGTTTGGGTTCAGGTAAAGATGGTAGGGTTATTTACCCCCTGGTGTCAATTTCACTTATTGAAGGTCTGCTTTGGCCTTAGCGTCACCCCAGCTCAACAATTCATGATGGTTTTCGGTCCTATAAAAAGTTAGTACTGAAGGTCAATGGTGGATTCTGATGCACTCAGTTATCATCACCTGAACGTTTATCTTCTTCTCTGGATTTAGTTACAGTTGTATTCTGAGAACTCAATTTTTTTTACAAACCCCTTGGGCTTTCTCTCAGTTTCTGTTTTTTGACTTTACAACAGGGAGCTGAGTTCTAAAGTCCGTTGAGTCAACCTTCAACTCTTTTGTTCGGCCTGTGCCCAGTTAAACTCGAGACCGTGAGCATATTTTGTTGGTTGACTTCTTTCAGTATGTATGGGAGATAGTACTGAGACATCTCCAGCTTTGAGATTTTCTCAAGTCATAGTTTTTGTTGTCAAGTATTTTATTGCGGGCAGGTAAAGGGGGGTCATGAGGAAATGAGATGACCTCTAGGTCAGTGGTGGAGTCAGGGAGCCAAGGCAGTTGTGGCCCAGTGATTGAGAGTTGGACTTGGGTCCAAGAGGTTGCAGGTTTGAATATGGGACCGGCAGGTCGGTGTTCTTGAGAAAGACACTGATCCTTATCTGCTCATTCATTTGACGCTTTGAACAAAAGCGTCCTTCAAATGAATCTGAGAGGAGGGAGAGGTCTGTGCCACTGGTATAGGCCAGTTTCAGCCTGCGAGACGTTTTACAGAAGCAAGGCTCAGAAGGGGCACGTTTGGTATTGACCTCGGATTCATGTGCAATGTATTAAAGCAGATATAACGTAGTTTACAGGCACCTCTAGTCTTAAATCTCTTGCTACTTTTCCCCATCTTTTTGCAATGTCCAGCTCACTTGATGCCCCGCTGTTTCAGAGTCCCTCTCTTCTTGGTTCTTTTTAATATGGTGTTGCACGTTCGTTTATGATGCTTATTTAACTGGTTCTTTGGCACAAGTTACAAGCTATTTGGGAATCTACAAAATTGGATGCTGGGGACACCCCTCTAAGATGTTAATCTGTTGGCGATATGAAAGGCTGCTCACCTCAGTAAACTCTCTCATCCGATGGACCCCGGGCACTTTTATGGCCCCATCAGGCACCCGCCTGGATGACTTACTGCTGACTTCTTGACCTGGCAGTCAAAGCCATATGAGGAGAATCTTTCTCATTCCCCCTTGCCCCTTAGAGCTTGGACTTTTGGATCATCTTTTTATGGTTGGAGGGCGCAAATTGTTGAGTGGGTTTATTTTGAGTCCCGACTGTATCTTCTAGAATGTTAATATTAATCCTACGAATCAGAGATGTTGGCATAAAAAGCCTTTGCATTTGTTTTGTCATTTTATTAGTGCCAATGCATGGGTATTACGTGAACTTTGGGTGGGGGTGAAGCAGTAAATCTTTTAACCCAAACTTGCACTCAACTTTGACTCCAAGTTGCACAGCTCAGTTTGCTTTTTACTATAGAGTTACTAGCATGCTTGTTACAAAAACATCTTTTGACCGTATGTATCGTATTAAACCTTTACACAACTGCAGAGATGTTGTTAGAGGGTTACTAGCATGTTTTCAATGTTTGCAGCTTGAAAGTATAGCTATTGAAGAAGACATGCTAACTGGCAAAGGTGGGTATATTCTAAAACAAAATTAGATTAAAATGGTCCATTTGCAATGTAACCATTCAATGAAATGGAATTTTGTGAATTAGCAAAAAAAAAATTGCATTCTTTCAAATGTCAAAGTAATTACGGTATAGACATTTTAATTACACAGTGCTATGGCTATTTCTGACTAAAGATGTTTTTAAAGTAACCTTTTATAAGTGAGTTTAAAAACAAATGAATATTTACATGTTTTTGTTGTTGTATAGGTTTCAAATACAGAGAGGAAACAGCGACCCTAATAGCTACAAAGGCCTCGGGGACTGTTTCAGAACTATTTTTCGGAATGAAGGGTAAGTGGATTACTTATTTGAATTCATCCATAACTTTTTACAAAGCCCTTTACTATAGAAAACAAACACTACATATACAAAGCGAAAAATAATAATAATAATAATGGAGAAAAATGTAAAGTTTAATTTTTAATTTAATGTCCTAGAAATTTAGAAAACAGACATTTGTGTTCTACTTTTGTGTTCTAACCCAGCCACACACACACAAACACACACACACACACACACACACACACACACACACACACACACACACATGATCATGAGGGGGTCAGAGCTCTGCTCAAGGACAGTCAGTTGCTTAATCTACTGGACCGGAATTTGGACATGCAACGCTTGGGTGGCAAGCAATGCCCTACCGCTGGACAACTAGCAAATAAATAGAAATTCTACTACATTATTCAAACCAATGAAAGTGTTTCAGATTGCAATTATATGACTTTTTTTGTTTTAAATACAAAAATTACGATTGTCTCAATTAACAATAAAATTTGCCGGCAAAATACAAAAAAACAAACGCGTCTACGCCCGATCAAATTAGAGAAAATCTCAAGCTCTGAAGTCCTCACCAATGGCCGTCACATTCCCATTGTTGCCACCTCTCTCACACATGACACATCGTTATGAATCTTTCTCCGCTGATTCGCTCTCCGCTTGTTTTCTCGCACGCGGGCGAGTTCTGCGTCAGATCCTGCAGAGAAAAGAGAAGTCTGTTTATGGCAGGCTGACAGCTTTACAGTGGCTCTAAAAGCTGATCCACAGCAAGGTGTGAGAATATATATGGTGACACGTGTGACGGTCCACAGCAGCGAAACTCTTCCGCAGATTCCCTCACCGCGGAGCTGTCGACAACCACATCCCACATGCATTCGCTGGAGATCCATGGGTTTTTTTCTTCTTCTGAGGCTGGATTCTCCGCACAGTAGTCGGATGATTATGGGTTGAACCACTTGATTTAATTTGCACAAATGGTAGTGAGGGTCACGGTTTCTGAGATTATTGTTGAAAATAAACACACTTTCTGTATGAGCTGGAGAGCACTTAGGCTTTTCTTCTCCTCTTCATCCCATCTTCTCCTTCAGGGCCGTAGAAACCGGAGCTTTTGTGCTTCTTTACACCAATTACACACGAGCAAGGCTGTCTGGGAATCGACTCAACTGTCTGAAAATATTCCAGAATTCAACTTGCTCTACTCAACAATGAGCGTTTCAAATTCCCAATTCCAGTTACTTAATTGTGTAAAGTCATTCCCGCTTATATTTATGTACAAGTAGTTTTCTTTCTCTTTTGACCGCTGCTAAATATTTAAACTATGAAAAGGACGGAGAGTTCGGAGATGTGTGGGTTTGTCAAACTCGCTCAGAAATCTCTCTAATCATGCTGCTTTATGAGAAATATGATTCTTTTAACTATGTCACTGTAAAAAAAAAAAAGTCTGTTTGTTTGTACAATTCATTCAGCAAGGGAGAGCTAATTTAATCCTATTTGGAAACTATGAATGGATATTAGGAACAGATCTGCAAGTTCCTCTGAAACATAAGTGTAATGTTTTCTTTAATAGGAAATATGTTAATGCATATTTTGAGCAAACACTGCATGGTTTGTTACATAAGTGTTAGTTTATAGTTAATCAAATTTTTAGGATAAGAACTACAATATCCACAGCAAATAAATACAACGTTCACAAAAAATAACCACAATATTATACTTTACAATATTATAAAAGAACCACAACATATAACTAGGATATCAACAGTGTAGGACTATGCCAACTGTATGTATTCTATGCATTTAGTGAATTTTACCTTTTAGAATTGAACTTTTTTTTTTGCTTTGGGAATCTAACCCTTTAGGCCTGGTGTTGCATACATCTGTTAATTTGAGATACAAGAAAACAAATACTTTAATGTTAATTGTATTTATTAAAATCAGGTCAAACATAAAAATAAAATATATGTATATTATCCTTTGACAAGTATTCTTTGACAATATGCATATTTTAAGATGTGTTTATGTGTTGGACACTGTTCATTAATTGATATATGAATTTGAATTACCAATAGTTGGGTTAATAAAGAATTAGTATTGTTTAAAGGTTTAATGATATAATAATTTAATTGAATATGTTTAGTTATTGCCAATAGCAAGCATTTAAACGCATACATGTATAGACATGTATATTAAAATACAGAAATCAATGTTTTCTCCCTAGGTTGCACATAAAAAAAATAAAGTCAATCCAAAAATATGAAAAAAAAAATAAATAAATAAAATAAATAAATAAAAAAAATAAAAATACAAAAAATAACAGACTAAATATAAAAATTTAATAATCTACTGCATTTCAATGAAAAATATTGAAATGCAAATGTATATAAGAAATATATATAAGATGTCAAATAGCAGCATCAATTAATTGAAAAACCAAATTGTGTAATCTACAATGTGACTTTTGGAAAAAAATAAAAAAACAACAATAATAATATTTGCTTTTTGTCCTCCTTCTCTTTGACTACTGAGCTGTTGTCGTCCCAATCCAATGTCAAGGTTGATGACTAGTCCAGCAAATGACAATATTTGGAGACCAAGCATTCAGGTTGTTGACAAGGGACAGGCAGAGCTCAAAACGTTGAGTCCGCAACCATAAAATTGTACACACTGTAAACATTCCAACAAGATCTCAATACTGAGATGTAAATATCCCTCATTCGTTTCTCCGTCCAGCGATTCCTCATGCCCCATAACAGGGATCAAGCATTTTGCCTCATTATTCAATTTGGTTAATGTATCGTTTCCTTCCTCTCCCTTTGTTGTGTTGAGCACTGCGGCCGCGGGATGAATAAAAAGATGGGGTTTTATGCAAATCAAAGACAAATCACACCTATACAAGCTCCGGCAGCTGGACCCACATGTTCCTAAATGTGTGGGCATTTGTTTACGAGGGCCAACTGCGTGCACACATTTAGAGTCAAATTGACATTCAGGTATAGTCAAACCAGGCTTAGTCAAATGGAGTCTTGAGTGTGTGTGTGTGTGTGTGTGTGTGTGTGTGTGTGTGTGTGTGTGTGTGTGTAACAAATTGGAGCTTGATCTAACCACCTGATGATTCTTGGGCTGACCACACCTGGAAAACAAGTGGTTGGTGTTTGCATGCTGCGCAAGAATCCCAGAGAGGGAGGGTTTGTTTTCCGTCAGCCTCTCCTGATTGGACAAAAGACCCTTGCTGTCAATCACGCTTTGGATCCTGCTAGTCACAATCACTCATCGAGTCCTTAAAGTAAAGACTTTGTAGGTCAGGACAAAAATGGATGAAATTGGTCATCATAAGTTTTGGTGTCGTGATAGAGAATTGGACTTTAGAGCTGAATACTAGTAGGGTTGATTTCACAAATGTGTCCATGAGCAGGACTCAAACAAGTGTAAAGCAGTCTAGAAGCCACAGTTCACAGAGACGTAGCGCTCGGGCTAATCGCCTCATCTCGCTTAGTAGAAACAATAATATTTACACCCAACTGAATCAGCCGAGAACATCTCGCTTGACTTCTGTTTTCACAATAAAATCACCGGAGTTCTGTGGCCTAGTCATGCTAGGCCGGTCGTGGCCTAATGCTTAGAGAGTCAAATTTGCCTGACTCTCAAACTTTAAGTGAAACTTAACAAATAGCTTTTTTTTTCTGTAGTTAAAGCAGTATAATGTGTTGTTTGTAGGGTCTTTAGTTCAATTCCTGAGTATGTTTCTAAATTACTTGAACTTGAATTGAAACATCATCAAAAATGGTGACCATAGTTGAATCAGATGGACTCTGACGTGAAATTCAGTTGCCATTTACAATCTGTTTAGGTTTATGCTTTTCTTGGGACACGACAACTTTCATTTCCTGTTTTGTAGGAATTCATATTATATATATATATATACATTAAATGTATATTACATATTAAATATGTGTAATATTAGTTTGCAATCTTTTATCTTTGGAGCGTTTTTTTTTTTCTTTAAATCCTGTTGTTGTTGTTTTTTCTCGTTAATGTTTTCATGATTATCTTTTTAATCTGCTTTTCTGCTGTCCTTTTGTTTATTGTTCTCTTCTTTCTTTGGGTAAGTTTAATCATTTCTTATTACTTGTTTCTTTTGTGTTGCCAATACCCTTTTTTGTAGCGAAGCATTAGAACATTTGTCTCGAAGTGTCTTGTGTTCAACATCCTGAAACAGAAATTTTTGCAGCATCAAAGATGTTGAGTCCATTTCATATCTCAGTAAAGGCTGGAAGGTTGCAGGCTCGAGTCCCTGACCAATAGGCACTATAACTGACGTGTCCTTGAAATGTCCTTGAATGTTTCCAAAGTGTCCGGTCAATACCGATTGTACTTTGGAGTGAAGTCTCACCCAGTGCCCACAGATTTTATTACCCGGGCTTCAGTAATGGCTCTAGTGTTTATTAAACAGATTCTTTTTGATATATACGCAAATGTCTAATGTGAATTGACTTTGGTTGTGCAATTCCGCAGTCTGAAGTCTTTGTGAGTCATTGATCCTTTAAATCGGACCATTGATCGCTTCACTTCTAACTGATGAATGTCAACATGTGGGACAGTTTCACAGGGACAGTTAGCTGTTTATCTACTGGAAGGTTTTTTGTATGAGAGAACTGAGGAGCGAAAAGAAAAGCTCAGGTGTTTCCTTTGCTCGGGCTTGTTCTGCCTTTGCGATTGACAGAAAGCAAAACAGAGTCAGGTTTCAGCTTCAGAAAACTATGTGCACTGTCCAAACAATGTCTGCTTCTCAAAGTGCACATGTCTCGGTTTGGAGTGCTGAGAACGTGCTGGAGCGTATTGGTCAGACTGGAAACTGCAAATGACTTTTACCTGGGACTTGTATTGTTTTTAGGTTTTAGATATTGAACATACAATTGCAATAGCTTTGTTCAGAAAATGCCAGGAATCAGTCTGTTAAAGAGTGTTTAAGAGTGTTAAGAGTCTAGTGGTTGTTGTTTGTTTGCTAACATTAATTCAATCATTCAGTCAATAATTGAAGTTCATATATAAATGTATGCAACTTTACAGTTGAAACTGTATCATCAAAGGTGTTTTAAAGCTGAAATAATATGTATTTATAATTATTATATTTAATTAATATTAATGACATATGTTAATATCATTGTTTAACTTACAAAAGACTCAACGTCATTGGTGATATTCCAATGATGTTGTTTTGTGGTTGAAGGCCTGTCATTTACTTATATTTTTGATATTTTAATTAAGGAGTTTTATTTTTAACCTGTTAAACAAAGTTGCTAAATTCACCCACTTTTGAAGTTTGTTCAAATGAGACACAATGTCATGTGATGATGATATTTCAAGACAAATAGTTTTTTCATTAGCTTATTATATAGGTCCCTTAACTTGGTTGTAGATCAAGTGTCTCCTATAGATAGATCCTATCCCTTCTATAGTCTTTTATTTTACTTTTTTAATTAAACGCTATATTACTTTGGTGTCTCTGGCTTTTTTCACGCAAAGCCGAGTGAACCGAGACCCTCTCAAAGATTTTAGACGGGACGTGTAGTTCCTTATTTTAAAAGCACTTGCCTTTCATTTCAACATGTGTTTGGACCAGTTTAACCTGTTCTGGTTTGGAGCAGCACCAGCAGATTCAAACTGATGCTTGCGGATTTCCATAGAACTGACACAAGGGAAAGGGTATTTCATTTTCTTCCGAATCCGACTTGGACGATGAATTAAAATAGAAGCGCCCCACAAGTTTATCAAAAGTCATCTGTAATATGTTTGCCTTCACAGAGTGTATGGTTTCTACAAGGGCATCCTTCCCCCCATTTTGGCCGAGACCCCGAAAAGAGCAGTGAAGGTAAAAGGAACCACATTTCACTCCAAACCTAAACTACACATGCTCTGATCGTGGCAACCTTGCCCTTAAAAGTGTGTAAACGCACACCTGGAGCAGATACATATGTCCTCAACACACTAGACCACGGCAGGGGGATCACAAACACCCATCTCATCTGTGTTTGTCGTCATGCTACATGTGTTTGCTGTTGAGAAGTCCTAATATTGACCGACATGGCCAGAAATTGCTACCGGCCTCTTTTAGTATCACGTGTAAACAGAACGTATATACACTTGAGTTTAGAGGAACACCAACTGTGGCTGTTTAGTGCACAAAATGAGGGAACAAAAAGTAAGCTAGTGTGTGTGTGTAGGTGGGTCGGAGGTGGTGTGTGTTAGTAAACCTGTGTCTGTTTCTCCAGTCACGTATCTGTCTGTCTGTTCGCCCATCAGTTAATCAACCTCATCTGTCTGTTCGACCATCTATAAACTTTATTTTTCAGTCTATCTGTCTGTATTTCCATCCATCCATCCATCCTTTCATCCATCCTTCAATACATTCATTAATTCAATTTGTCTGTCTGTCTTCTCATCAATCTTATTTATTCCTCTATCTATCCATCAATTACATCTTTCTGTCTGAGTGTGTATATCCATCCATCCAAGTAATCAATAGAAATAGAACATGTTTTTTCAAACCAGGTTTTATTGAAACGGGTTTCAGTGTCTCGCTGTCATAACTTCACTAGCATGAAATAATTATGACACTAAAACGTGTTCTGTCATCAATTATTCATCAAGTCATGCATGTTCAACAGATGTCATGCTTTGACATTCAACTCAAATGTCTGGCTTTTCGCTTTTCATGCATTGTCTAAAAAGATGGCCACACACACACACACACACACACACACACACACACGCACACACACACACACACACACACACAGTGATGCTATGGCATTACTCTAGTTCACAATATTGCTGTGCTAAACCGATAACGTGTATTTCACAAGACATCAACTTTTATTATTTAAAACCAGTCAAGCTGAGCAGAGCTTTCGTTTAAATCAAATGGATGTGGTTGTACTCGTTGTCTGTGTGTAGTTTTATTTGCGTAGTGTCGTGTTGGCAGCTCGGCGGGTTTCCTCATTTATTACAGTTGAGCGGTGTTTGCTTTCGGGTGGGTGCATTCATCTTGTCTGCACGTATGTGAATGCGTGTTGTGTCTGAAATGCTTCCTGACTGGTTCCCCTCATCTTTGCAGTTTTTCACCTTTGAGCAGTACAAGAAGCTGCTGAGTTTTACTCCTTTATCACCAGGCGTGGTAAGTCATCTGACACAAAGCTCGGCTATACACACACACAGACATTGGTAGCGCACACACAATAGCGTCTCGCTCTCTTTTCTCCATGGCGTGCTGGCGGAGAGAACAAGGTGTAATCGAGACAATTGCTGCTCAGCGAGGCGTGCAGGAGAAAGCTCATTACTCTGACAGCTTTCACAGTGGCAGCCAGCTTGACGAATGTCTGACAGCTCGGCCCAATGGCGTTTCTGACTTCCATCGTCTCGTTGCGAAGCCCGAAGAGGAGAAACTTTCACCTGCCTTATCAATCACCCCTCTCCACCCGCTTTATCTAGAGACGTCCATCCATGCGCCGCTCGAAGGCACTAGAAAGAGTGATGTATGGAGTGCGTAAGGAAGGAAGGCGGAGCAAGAATGTCTGCGTGATTGAGTGTTGCAGCCCAAGCTCCGCCCACTCACTAGACTCTACGTGATTCACCATCCACAGAAAGGAGGAAAATAAGACACCAACAGGAAGATGACAGGCTGTTTTAACACAGGCAATGATGTATGGTTTCATTGAGGACAGGCCTGTTTGTTTCTATTCAACGTCGTCTCAATTTTTCAACTCTAAAAACCTTCACAGTTACTGACCGTCTCAAAAAAGCTGCAGGAAATAAATGGTCAAGAACTATGAATGTTTTTTAATAAAATCATGGCAGAGTTCGATACTTTTATGACACATTGAAAAATAGATGCTAAGCATATCCAACTCAAATTGTTCTCCCATTTTCTCTATTATTTCACAATATTTCTTACATTTTAATGCTTCATTATAGGAAATTTACATTTAAAGAATAATTTTATTAAATGGAATTCAAGCCTGGGCTTACATCCTGAATTTAATTCTGCGTACAGTATAAAATATGCATTTAATCACAAAATAGTAATGTGTATAATAATAATAATAATAATAATAATAATAATAATAATAATCGTATATCTAGTCTCCATCCACCAATAGTTATGACTGTGAGCAGTGAGCAACGGGCTAGGAAACAAAATTTCCTGAGCATTATAATTTTACACATTCTTTTGTGTGATGGTGACAATAAATGTACTAGAGGCTGAATAAATGTACGATTGGTCCAGAATCTCCCCCATCCCTCTCATATATGGCTTATAAAGTCACAAACCCTTTCCCAATGGTCCAGAGAGTCACCATCTCCCTTCTGACTCTCCAACAATTGCGAGGAAAACACATGTAAAGACTCCTGCTCCTCTCTCCAATGTGTGCACAAGCATGTGTGCATCGCTACGCACACACACACACACACACACACACACACGCACGCACACACACACACACAAGATAGACAAAATGAGTGCAGTCATCACACAGACATTTCAGTGGTATTAATCGAGGGTGTAGGTGCACTATCCCCAGCTCACCTTGTGTAAACATACCCAAAGTTCTCCTTTGTCACTCTTCAAGTAGTCCTGAAGCCTGCTGACATCCAAGGTCAAGTGCTTCAGTCTAGCATAGCGCATTGTAACGAGATGCTAACCTCGCTCTGTTTTAGCATTTTGTGAAAGCTGAAGAAAATTTTGTGGAAGCAAAATTTGGTCAGCAAACGTGAATAGTATAGATAAATCTATACTATCCTAATCAGTCATTTGTTAATAGTTCATTTTTTGTCAGCCGTGTGTCTGCTGACAGTGCTGCGCAATCTGTTCTTGTTTTTTCATTATTTCAATTATTATGAAAATGAAATAATAAGAATATTTATATTAGTATGAATTAAAGCATTTAATAGTATTAATATTATAGAAAAAAATCATATTAATATAATTCTTTAAAAAGATGTTTTATGTTGTTTTGGTTATTTACCAGCTTTAAGAAAACAAAGATTTAAACTTTTGAACTAAAACCATTTACCAGAAACTGTGAAATAAAATGAATTAATTTTAAAATTCTTTATGAATTGTTTGTTTATTATCAAGTATAATACAACCAAACTAAATTCATTATATAAATATATAAAAAATGAATATATATATACACGGTATATATATGTTGTATATAATGAATGTATAAGGATTTTGTAAAAGCATTTTCTGTAATGACTCGCCATGATTACATTTCGAGTTGTGTTTTATAAATTATGACATTAGCAAAATCAGAGGGTTTATGTATATATATATATATATATATATATATATATATATATATATATATATATATATATATATTGCATTACTGTCACTGTAGTGTTTTTGCAAAACAAAAACAAAAAATCAAAAATATCCATTAACATAACCATTGAAGTTATGGTGATTAGTGTAATATAACAAATGTATATTTTAAATTCAACATTCCAGCATGTGTAAAAATCTTTCCCTCATACATTAGAGTTGTTATTGCAATAAACGCAGTCATTTATCATTGTCGTTTTGTGAGAGGCCAGTTCATCCATCATTCAATTGCTGGCCGCTTTTTTTTTTCCTTCAAACCTTCGCCAGTGATTGACAGTAGCAGTTCGATCGTGGCTTATAGTCAAATGTCTCCTCTGGACAGACTTGTTTCTAGAAGTGTCACACTAGCATTGTTCACTTTAGTTCCAGGATTTGTGAGCTATCTTCTGAGCGGTCGTCAGCGGTCAAGAGAATCCCACAGCGAGCAGCTTTGTGTTGTTTGTCATGAGGCATCATGTTCTCTTGTACTAAAGCCTCTCTGCCGTAATTCACCAGGCACTATCTGTGGCCGGCCTGGGGTCCGGGCTGACCGAGGCTCTGGTTGTAAATCCATTTGAGGTAGTGAAAGTGAGCCTACAGGCCAACAGGGATTCTTTCGCTGTGGTAAGAGCCCGGAGCAGTTTAATTGTCAATCTGTCATTGATTTGCTTTTTGCGATGTAACCAAGTGCACATCAGCAGCGTTGTCTGTTTCTCTGTGCAGCAACCCTCGACGTTTGTACAGGCTCGGACTATTATAAACACAGACGGCTTTGGGCTCCGCGGCCTTAATAAGGGCTTGACCTCTACTTTAGGACGCCATGGTGTGTTCAACATGATCTACTTTGGTTTCTACTTCAACGTTAAGGACGCCATACCTGCCAGTCAGGTAAAGTGCTCAACTACACCAAACTACGTATTCGTGCTGTCTTATTTCTCATGTATTTCCACTTCTTTTTGACTTGAGTGTTTATATAGAAAACCAAACTGGTTTTCAATGACATGTTCTAACGCCGGCCTGTATTTGTTTTTACACGCATATGAAATGAGTCCCTTTAACGGCAGAACATCTACTGCTGACGACTGTACTCTTCGACTGGAGCAGTATAAAGGCCAGAGTTTATTTTAAAAGAGCGAATGGAAAAAAAATCTCAATTATTCACTTTGACGTGGACGGAGAAGTAGATTGACTGGGAGTAAAAGCGTGAGTGAGGAGGAGGAGAAGATAAACCTCACTAATACCTTCCCTGTTTGCTCTCCATCACATCCTCAAAGGTTCAGATTACATATCCGGCAAGGCTCAACTCCCAAACAAAAGTTAATTTTGTTTAATGGAAACGGTACCATACGCCTGCTCCACATGTATAAACTGGAGCATTAGATTTACTCCAATGAACTAATTGGAAGCAGACTGAGGTATTTTCTGGGGGAGAGTTACAGTTGCAGCTCTACTGAAGATTTGTGTTCTCTCTTCAACTGGTGCTAAGATCATCATCGTAGCCAGAGAGCTGCTAGCATTACTTAACCGTGCTCAGACGAATGGAATCAGAGGTGTAAAGAGTACCTGAAAACCATACCTGAGTAAAAGTATGGATACATTACTGTGAAAATTACTCCAATACAAGTTACAAGTCACCAATTCCAAGACGACTTGGTATCAAATTTTAAAAGAACTTGTGGAAAAAAAAGTGGAACCGCTAATTCACATGATTTTATATGATTTAGCTTTTAAATCTTACACACCCTGCAGATGACAATGTCGCCTCGTCCGCCCAAGATATTAATCGTGGTTGAAAACTATCCCAACTTGTCGTGGAAACAATCACAATGTAATATGTATTCAATCAAAAATGTAGTCAAGTAGATAGTAAAAGTTGCTTATATTTTTGATACTTAACACAGAATCAAAGTACAAGTACACAGTAGCCCAAAAATACTCAAGTAACGTAACACAGTCCATTTATTCAGGTACTCTACATCATTGAGATGACCAAGCCTGGTTACAAGAGTGCACTGTAGAGAGGTGGTTAAGCGTAATATAAAATATAAATCACTTTATTAACAAATATATTCGCTGAATGCTTACATTTGTGGGGTGTTTATAAGCAAATAATTTTCAGTCTTCCCTTTTACTAGTAACACTAGTTAAAATAAGCTACACTAGCAACAGTTGAGCGTTAAACTCTGGTAAATTATTTTCTATAGTTGTATAGTTGTAAATTTAAAAGTGGGCACCTTTTTGAGTCTGATATGGCCTTCGGTTGGGCATCACCATTCTACAATCTCTAGTGCTCTAGACAGACTCTCGGTAGTAGAAAGCGTTAATCCCGATCACTCTACGTCATGTGGAAAGCTGCAGATGTAGTGGATTGAGGGGACTACTTCCTGTGGAAGAATACATGCGGCGGAGCGCAGCTTTTTTTACTGAGCACCTTATGTACAATACAATTTTCAAGTGCAGCATGTCAAGCATGGTTTTAAATGCTCTTGTCCAGAAAAAAAAGAAAAAATGAAACTGGCCAATTAGATGTCAGAGCGGTGCTGGTTTGGACTTCTTTTGGTACAGTAATACAGCAGTGTCGAGTCACAGCCCAATTACCCAAATTGTCCCCATATGCCTCCCAGTCTGCCTGCATGAACTCTGTTTATAAATCCTCTCCTGAAGATTGTCCGTGGTCATGTGATCGGCCTCAGCCAATGGCTGAGCTTCGATCTCCTCGTGAAACGCTAATTTGAGCTTCACTACCATAAAATGATCTGAGCTTTTATTCGAGCCTCAGACCTGCTCGCTTTCTCTGTCTGCGTCATATCTCTCCTAGTTAGCTACTGTTGATACTAGTAATCTCTGCATCATCATAGATACCAACTGTCCTGAATTGAGCTATAAAGTACAAAACCCGAACCCAGTAGGCTCAGTGTGGCCTACTGGGTAAACCCACTGCCGAAATGAAATCAAATAATTATATGTTGACACAGTTAGTCAATTGAGATCGAGTTATTATTTGTCTTTGTAAGTGGACGCTTTGCTCTCTCGTCTGGCAGGACCCGAGACTGGAATTCATGAGGAAGTTTGCGATCGGTCTGGTGTCAGGAACGGTTTCGTCTTGCGTGAACATTCCGTTTGATGTCGCTAAGAGCCGTATCCAAGCCCCTCAGCCGGTTCCAGGAGAGATCAAGTACCGTAGTTGCTTTCAGACCATGGGCCTTGTGTATCGTGAAGAGGGGTAAGACCTTTCACTGCACCCACTTGCTACAACAACTTGTTTCTTAATCAGAGCTGACAAGCCTCTTCAAACTCGTTCCCAAACAAGAACTGCTTTGTGATTCTCTTACAAGAAAACTTGCAAATTATGTTTTTCCTCTGCCCACGGGGGACAAGAGGGCAAGTTTGGACGCACAACACATGTTAGCACTCTCAAGATCTTAGCATGATTGTATTGTCACCTAGCTGCACACTGGATGCGGCGCGAAGAAGAATGAATGTACGAAAAAAGACACAATTGTCTAAAATAGTTTGATGCGTCTTTACAACTTCCCTTGCCATTCTCTTTAAAAAACGGCCCATTTTTTTTTCCTGTAAACTTTGCCGTATATTGCCACATTAGCATTATTGTTTGCATATGTTTATGTAGCATATGTTTAGGTTGACAAAAAAGTAAATGCGTCAGATTACAGTATTTTCTGGACATTGAGTTACACCTGTATATAAGGTGTATTACACACTGAATTATTGTGTAAATGTTGCCTAAATATGCACAAAAATCGCAGTCAATTTTTGCAGATATTTCACTGTAAAATATAATTTTATTGTATATTACTCCAAGTTGCTGCTTTCATTTAAAATTCAGAACAGGAAGATTTGTTAACCTGAGTATTTGTATAAGTGCTGTAAAAAAGCATTTATATTGTAAATTAAAAAAATACAGTAAGGAATTTTAAATAAAATGTATGCTGAAACCACAGCTGCCAGTAGATTACCGTTTTTTTCAAGGAAGGGTATAGTGTATTTCACATAAGAAGAGCACATTTTCTATAAGGGGCGTTTATTATATTTTACATATTATAGGCACAGTCCATTTTTTCACATTTTTGCACATTTTAAGTGGTGTGCTAAATGGTAATTCAGGCGGATGCAACATCTAGACGGGAACTTTTTAGATTAAAGTTGAAAACCTCAGAATTGTGTATAAAAGTAAATCATTTTCTAAACCACTGGCCATAACATCCTTTGATCAGTCCAGTTACTCTACTTATTTAGCATTGCTTAACGTAAAGACCATGTCATCTCTTTTTTAACGTCTTTCTGTTCATCCGAGTTTGACCAGCCTCATGGCAACCTCGGAACTTTTATGGTTGTTCTACACCTTGATTGTCTCTTTTTGCACAAAGGAAACGGCAACTTGCTTTTATTAAAGGCAAGAAAGCGCAACTTGAGTTTAGTCCGAGTGACACTGAAGCTGTTTTAGTTTTAGGGTGCCGAGCGCGGACCCCATACTGTCCCGGCCTCTAACATGACACAGTCCTGGCTAATTAGTGGTCCCAATGGGAGGCGTCGTTAAGCGGGCCCTAACGAGGCGCGCGGCGCTCAGCGGGTCAGTCTAATCAGACAGCGGGGCAGAGAGGAAGTGGCTTAAGCCTTATTAACACCAGCTCAAGTAGAGGACAGAGGCGGCGACACAGGCCCACTAGCCCAGATCAGCTTGAACGCATTAGGGCAGGTCCATGACCAGCCGGGTTATTAGTGCCCGATACCTGCTCCGGCATTATACTCACCGTACGTGTCCTGCGCGCTCAAGAACAGGACAACCCTTTTTAGAATTCTGAAAGGCAATTTGTGTTTTGTTTTACAGATATCTGGCCTTGTATAAAGGATTGGTGCCCAAGATCATGAGACTTGGACCAGGTAATATTAAACCGTTTGGTTTGTGGTAGGGATGCACTAAGATCAGCTTTATGATGCCAAGCCCTGATTTATGCTGAGGACAGACTTTCAAATAGCTGAACCTGCACACCTCGTTCTGCATTAATGTCAAGAGCAAGAATTCACTACAAATTACAAGATTTGACAAACCTTTAAAAAAAAATGTAAACGCCACATAAATAGCGCCTGGATGGAAAAGCACAGCATGTTCATTACACAAGTGTGTGTGTGTACAGAGTTAAATAATAATGTTTATTATTGTTTATATTATGTATAATAATAATAGTCAGATTGTTATTATTAATCTTTAATCAAGTTATCACATAATTATTGAGCATTTGAACCAAATTTGAATCATAATTTTGTCATTTGTCTGACTTTTCCGAGAGTATTCATTTATTTTTTTATTATACTTGTTTAATTTAGCCATATTGAGCATTTTTAATCTCACAAAAGATTAACGGTTCTGAAAAAGACACTGTCCTTAAAATATATGTGTAGTTATATACGTTGACATTTTGTGCATTCCTAGCTAATGTGTTTGAACTTTTGCTAATCTAACTATTAACTTCATGTAGGTGGAGCCGTGATGCTGCTGGTTTATGAATACGTGTCTGATTGGCTGAAGAAGAACTGGTGAAAATCCTCACGTTGGTGTCGGTTTTGCCACAGGCCTTTGTAATCGTCCTCAGATTTGTTTCCAGGTTACTCTCCTGTCACACACCCTTCACTTTTGTTATAGGTTCAGACACAGCTTGACTTTTTGTCTTTTGTTTATGCATAACAGAACGCACACACACACACACACACACACACACACACACACACAGATGTGGAAGAGTTGGCTGAGAACAGGCCTGTACATAAATCATCTACCATCACTGTACTACCAAACCAAAAATACTAAACCGTAAATAACAGGACCTCATTTTCAACTGAAATCTTATGAGAAATGAACATTGCTGTTGGAGTAGAACAGAAACGGCGGCTGCGTGGTGCAGATGACCTCCTGAAAAAGACTTTGGCTTTAGTAGATGTTTTAATCATCATCCTGCGGGATTTTCCATGTGGTATTCTGTGTTTAAGAGACTTCCGAAAGCACTCGGCTTTCACTTCTTAATAGCGTCAGTCGCCGTGACTTTTCAAATTTGCCATGAAAGCCAATTTTTAATTAAAAAGCTGTCTTTAAATGTTTAAATTACCTCAAAATATGTGATCCATGTCGAGCAGTATTACAGTAAAAAATGTTGATGAAACATTAAGGGCTCAATTTTCTTTGATTGTACTTGGACATTTCAAATTATAGTCAAGTGTCGCGCGGTATTGGAACGTACACTTGAAAGGTTTGGTTAGAATTTAATAATGAAAGCTCGCAAGCTATTATAAATCACGGGATTTGCTGGATTTATTAATCCTGTTGAGAAGGAAATGAAATTGTGTTCACACTCAATTTAAACATTATTATTTTCCATGTTTTTGAAGCAGAGTTAAAGACTAAATTAAACCTTCTAGCCAGCGTACAGCAGTTTTCTGACAATGAGTTCAATATAAAAAGAGTTTACAATTACTAATGTGAAAATCTATTTCAAATTGAAATGTTTTTTTGGTCATTCTGTTCATTGGATTTCACTGGAGTCACATGTTAGTGATCTTTCTAGCTGGAAACTTTGTATAATTTGATGTTGATGAAATGTTGCTGGTTTTCATCTAGCATTGTCACTGAATCGCTGGATTATTTTTATTTACCGTATTTGTTTTTACTTATTGTTACTTATTTACTTACTGTATTATTTTTAAAGATTCAGACTTTCTGATTTCAATTAGACTATTCCATCACGTCAAATGTTTGTCCTTTAGTGTTTTTTTTTTTTTTTTTTTCCATTTCACAAAATGATTTTATATGGCAAAATACGTATCTCAAACATATATTTCAATACATTTTTATGCGTCATAAAAAGTTTAAACCACTTTTTAGTCTAACTTGTGGCCTCCATCGTATTTGTGGTGAAGAACTTGTTGGATCAGGTAGGACAATATAGCAGTCGTTCTTTGGATTCCATCCTGACCGAATCATATTTTTTCTTTCTCTTTCAAAGGTCATGTTTTATCTGGTCTGATGGAAGGCATTTTTTCGCATGCAGGAACGATATTCATTTGTCAGTCTGGGTTTTCAGGATCTGAACTCTGATTGGCTGAACATTGTCCATCCTTTCAACAAACTAGAGTTGCATCATCGAATGTGGCGAATCCAGATGCCTTTCTAGATTTTAGCCTCCATGAAGTGATAAAACGGCCTTTGGAAACACCAAAGATGTTTTATTTCACAACAAGAAGTTTCATAAACTGATTTTCTTTTGGGTTTTTTTGCTTTTCATCATTAAGACGAGACTTATGAAGCGTGGCCTTACTTTGGAGATAAACGGCGAGTTTTCTGTAATAAGCACCTAGCCTCAGCGTGTTTAAAGCGTACTGTTCCAGTGCAGCAAGACAAACAGTCTGCTTATGGTCAGCCGCCTCTTAGAATCAATCTAGCACCTCAGTCCGGTCTCCTCGCAGCCTCTGTGCAGTGTAACCGTGCTCCACGCTCCTGTCTCCAGCCTGATTGCACACAGTCAGCTAAAGATAACCATGTGACATTTGACTTGACTTTCCATAGGAATTAATTCTCAACAGATGTGGCCGCGTGAGCAAGTGTGTTTTCACTTTCCTGGCTTTCAATGGAGGCTTTAAGATTAAGGTGTTTGTCACGTTTCCTCCTGTCATAACTTTACAAATACCCGGTGCCGGCGTGAAACGTGTGACTTTGGCCATGTTGTTTCAGAAACCTTCGGTGTAGGAGTGATCTGCGTGTTTTCACGGCCTTGGCTCGATCTGCGCTCCATCCATCCACGCTTGTTTTTTCTCTAACAGGATGGTGTTCAGACTCAGACAGTGGTTTGTCTTTGTTGGGAAGCATTGGTTTGACTGTCGGCCCTGTATGAAATGAACGGCTGTGATACGCGTTTCCAGTCAATGCGCTTGTATTGTCGACAAAGCCAACGACCGTATCAGGGCTGTCAGGACGTAGGTAAATGGCATTCAAAGCTTTTATTTGAATAGAATAGGTTGCGGGGAGGCTGTCTGGTGCACGGCCTCCTTTGGTGGTTTAGATGTGCTCCGCACCGCACCTCCATCCCGAAGCAACGGTCCGTGACCACCGGCTCAGGGAGAAAGTGTTTTCCAAGTCAAATCAGCCGCTCTGCCAGAAGGGCTGTTTGCATTGCTGCACATACTGCGTGTGTGTGTGTGTGTGTGATGGTGTTAGCAAAGAGTGTGTGGTGCTGGCTCGTGTGTGTGTCAGAATCCTGAACGTGAATCTTTACTTGAATTGACTCGTTGTGTAGAGCGCTTTTAACATTAATATATATATATATATATATATATATATATATATATATATATATTGTATATTTAGTGTATATTTATACACTCGAAACTTTCCATACAATATAATTATAAAGTGTTATATTATAAAGTAATATAAAATTATAATATATATAGATATATATAATGTGTGTAAATAATTTGCCAAATACACATAAATGTTTGACTTTATGCATCAACATAAAGGAAATAAATGTATATGCTATTTACATTAGATGCAATACTAATTTTGCTGTGCATGTTTCATTAATAATATTGTGGTGTAGCGTAAACATTGATTACACCAATTAAACATTTTGTCAAATGTTTTCAATTAATTAGTAACCTTTTTCTCTCTTTTACAACAGTTCTACTTTCACTGGAAATACTGAAAGCAAAGCTAGATTGCAACGTAAACAGATTTACCTTTAATACATTATAAAAAAAAATTGAGTCAGATGACAAGAATGAGTTTGTGTGTGTATATTTCCCAGTGTCCGCACTGGACACTGGGAAATCCCTCTACTTGAAGTGGCTAACTGCCTGTTTCCTGCAACACGTCAGCTTTCCTTTTAAGCCTTTTATACTTCATTTCACTTTCTTTTTTTTTTCACATTTACACATTTTACATTTACATACACACACACACACGTGTGTATATACGCCACAAAAATACATTTTTCTGAAATTAAGGGCACGTTGTTCATTTTCTAGTTCTAAAATGTCAAAGTGTAAAGAAACCTTTTTTTTTTTTT
>CM051497.1:12006720-12029220 GCA_028031935.1 Paedocypris micromegethes
TTTTTTTTTTTTTACAATTTTTGACAATTTGACAATTGCATGAATCTGAAGTAAAAAAAAAAACACCACCAAAGAAAACGAGCAGACGTTGTGAAGCAGAGATTTTACTCAAGTCTCTTTTAATAAGATACATTCATTTCCATTGTGCAATGGTGTGCAGTCCTGATGGAACGCTCCTGCTGTCAGAATGTTCTTCCTCTCCTCCGTCTCCTGCAGCCCTTCATTCACTTACCTCACAGTCAAATAAATAGAACCATGTTTCCCAAGAACATTAAAACCCGGAATCCGGCTAAGCACGAGTGATTTTCAAAAACACAAAACAACAAGACAGTCTAGTGCCGTTTCAAACACGTCCGTGAAGACTCTCTTTATGGGGGGTTTGTTATTCACAGACGAAGCCAAATTGGAGTGATTTTGCAAGTAAATGAGGATTGCACTGGACCAAGTGACCGCTGGCCATGAATCACTGGGCGATGTTCTTTACTAGTAAATCCTCAGCTCAGTTTAGATAAGGAGAGAAAGGCCTTTGCATATCCTCGCTCTCGTTGTTTTTCCTGTGCTGACAAGTGAGAGATGCTGATATGGCGGGAGAACGCGGGCTTTGCGGGTTGCACATGATGGGACAAGTAATGTGAAGTGTGGCACCATTAGTCCATATGTTTGTAGAGCTGGTCTGGATGGGCCATGCTTCAGCTTGTCTGGCTTTCATAGGTACGGTGCTTCGCAAGTCACTGAGCTGAAGCTGCAACCGAGTGGAGAGTCTCTGGCATGTCAGCGATGCTTTTGAAGGCCAGTGGTGAGCTGATGTCACAGCTGTGGGGAGAGAGAGCACTGCCACTGGGCGGCTGCCATGTGGGGCCGGTCACATAGGCCGACGTGGTGCCGCTGTACCCCATGTAGTGTGACACTTGGGTGGGAGGGTGGTAGGGATGGATGCTGGGAGCTGTGACATAACTGTTCACTGTGGGCAATCCACTCGGCGTCTAAAAAGAGAGAGCAGTGAATGAAGGATTTTGTGGCTAAATCTGTCTTAATAGTGAGGTGTCTGTGGACTTTAAAGACGTCCACAAGTTTACATGGAAAACACGTAATGGCAAAATATTTTGGGGGTATTGGAAATTAGTTTTTATATTGAAAATTCATTTTGGACCGTGTTTGATTGCTCAGAATATGTTCAAACCTGCTGGATTCTTCTGTTCTTTGGTAATATGGTATATATTCATAATAATTAGATGATCCAGAGTATTAATATGCTCAGTCATATCATACTAATGTGGAACAAGTCGCACTAGAAATAAACTTGATCCCATCACCACTTATTGGTTTGTGAAAAAATAAATATGAAAAGTGTGTTAAAAACTGATAATTTTGTTGATTTTATGTCATCATTGTACAATAAAGCATTTCTAGCATAGACCCAAAAAGTCATCAGAATTATTACATTAAATATCAGAAGTAAAAACAGCTGTAATTTATCAAATTGGCTTTATTTGTTGATTTGTTACAACACTCTTCAGAAGTCCAAAGAACAAATACAAATGTACTAAAGTACTAAACTTGAGAATCTTTTTCTGCAAAGGGTATTTTTTTAATAAAAGCAAAATGTTTATTATCTTATTTATATTTATTTTAGAAACGTAACTTTTTATAGTCAACTCAACGAAAACGCAAAACCAAATTAAATGCCATACAGTTTACCTTGTCACAACCTGTTCACTGTATTTGAGTAAACGTTTGATACTTTCTTGAGACCTATGTAAATTATATCGACTCGTGCAATCCATATTAATTTCAAACGCGAGCATTTTAAAGTCCTTTTTTCGTTTAGAAAGTTCCGTATTTACGGTACGTGTTTCGGTAGGTTTATTTCACGACATAAATCTCTATGAAACACATTTAACCAATTTAATTGTTGTCGCGCCCCTGTCCTCGAAAACATCCCACTTCTTTGCACAGTATTGGACATCATCATTACCTTTCTACCTTCATTCACAAATTTTAAACTCTGGGTTTTTCTGTAAGTGTAAAACCTTCGTTTATCTCCTGCTCAATTCGTCTTTTGTAGCCACAGAAAGCAATTTATAGCATTTTAAAATTGTTCTTCATTACTTCCTAATATTTTTTTTATATTATACTCTGAATGGTATTGTTTTTCTTCACGAATTCGAAATGTAAAAAAATTAAACTGCATTAAACATGTTTACGTTTAAATGAAAGGGTTCGTTAAAAATACATTTATGTAAAAATAAGGTTTTTTTTTTTAAATGTACCGTATATATGATCAAGTAAAGTAAATGTCTGTATAACGGTTGGTATTTTAATCATCTTTAACTTTTGTTATTGAAGTTATTGAATATGAGCAAATTAATTTAAACCTGAAGCCGACTTTTTTAGTTATTTGTTGTTCAGCGTACTAAAGTGTTAAAATGCCAATATTTTGATAAAACGTATAAAATTCTCCCTTGAACAAAGTTCAATTGCATTGTTACGCATTGATATCGAAACAATATTTGTCTAAAAAAAAACAATTGTCTTAAGTATAAAAATATTTTTCGTTTTTTTTTTTTTTTTTTTTTTTTTTTAGAATTGATTTTGTTGAAATTTTACGCAATCTTGACGCAGAAGTGCCATCAACTGTGATGATGAAACATATTGTAGGTCAATTATGACATCATAAATAATGATTAATGACTAGCATTAATGACTAGCAGTATCTCAAACCTGTGCTAAAAGTACAACTAGCAACAACACAAACAAACATTACAAACATTAGTATTATTTATGATTTTTACCCTAATTTTGTTTATTACTTTCTTATTTTTATTATAGAGCTTGAATATGTTTATCGTTAACATGGGAAGATTTAATTAATCTTGTTTGTTTCTTTTTTTTTCTTTTTACCTGTGCATATTTTGCTTCTGGTTCTAAGTGAGGCTTATCCACGCCATTGACTAGAGGAGAACTCGCTGACGAAAAATTAGTCCTGTTAATAGCGCTCCATTCTTCTAGTTTGGCGCTGGAAAACGAGGGACTGTCACTAACTGGGGGGCAAAACACAGACATGGAAGACTAGAGTCAGAGAGAACAAGCGAGCGTAGCAGAACTGTCAGTACAAAAGATTTCACTGTGAATAAGCTAAACATGGAAAAACATTAAAATCTCGTACGCTAATACATCCTATGTGAGAACAGCTCAAACCAAGACATCACAATCTCAGTTCTTGAGCAAGCATGCTGACAACCATACGCTCTAAATAATGCCAAATGTGATTTACTTTAACCGCTTTCTTTTCTTGCACTTTGGATATTACATTATACACGGTTCTCGGAGTTTAAATTGGAAAAGCAAGCCCACCAATACATTAAGGGCAGTTTCTGAATTTCCATTATTTTAACGTCTTGTAATACACACGAATAATAAAATCTGAAGTAAAAACACGGTCTTCAACATTTTGTTTACAAGGAAACACTGCGTGCGTGTGTGTATGTGTGCGCGCGCGCGCTCGCTCGCGTTTAACATATTAATTTAACTTTTCTATATCCAAACAATCTTCAAATTTTACATTTTCATTTTGACTGTTTAGACAATACTTCTGTTTGCTTTCCTATAAAATTAAAGAACAAAACAAACTTAAAAGACAAAACAGTTGCTTGCTACACCTAACAGTAAGTAGTCAGGTTACCTTTATTTTGCTTTTCAAAAGTCGCCAAAAACATCTGCTGATGATTCGAAAATGCTTGAACAAAGTCTTCTTGGATACCCTGTCCTCTTTGATGCAGTTAGTATCTACAATTTCTAAGTTTAAAAAAAATCCACAATTTAAAGGTTTATCTGCAAAACTGCAGATAATAATAATAATAATTGAACCTTTATTAGTCCCTCAGTAAATATTATAGTTTGCGAGAATTGTGGTTGAAAAATTAACATATTCATATTTGTAATAATGTAATTATCACAATATAGTGTAATGTTTGAAGTGTGTCTAAAATAACAATTTGTCAAAATTAAACTTTCTGAAAGATATTAAGCTTCTCTCTTAATGTTAAAAGCACAAGAATATTTTTCTTGAAAAGTATTGCAAAGGTCTGTTTAAAAAATACGTACAGTTAAATAAAGTACAATTCTAATTTCACGTTGATCTAGCTTTTAAAAAATCCGATAATAATTCCTAATTCCTTCATGTAGAACATTCCCACACGTTACCTTTTGTATGGACGCCTTAAACCATCTGTTCTATTTGAAATGTGCAACATCGCCATGAAACGAAACAAATTCAAGCTCCATGAATAAGTTTTAAAAGTCTGGGAGAGAGAAATAAAGCAGATAATGACAAGGCCCGGAGAGTTTGCTTTCACACGGAAACGGACTGTGCGATGCAAAAACTGAAAAGATGCTTACTTTGCTGTTCCGTTATTGACCGAATGCCCAAAATATCTGTGACAGAATGTGAGGAAGGCCATATCCTATGCATTGCCATGTGTCCAGGAAGAGTGGGCATGCCAGGTGGGGTTGGCACTTTAGTCCCAGTAGCTGCGATTGGAGTGGGGTAAGAGTACAGGTGGTTGTAAGACAAGGCCGGCTGTGGCTGAGGGTGAGCGGCCTGTTTGCCCGACTCGTACTGGTTCTGTTGAGACAGATTCCCAATCTTGTTGCGAAGAATCCTACTGATGGAGCTGACCGATGGAAGGTTGAACTTATCACACACGCCGTCCGCGAGCAGTCTGTCCCGAATCTCCCATGCGAAAATACCAGGGTCCCGTTGCTTGTAAGTCCGAATGTGCTTGACCACAGTCGGGGTCGTCACCCTCGGCTTGCTGCCGCCAATTGCTCCGGGAAGTATGGAGCCGGTCTCGTTGTAGCGGGCGAGGATTTTGCTCACACACCCGTGGGAGACGCGGAGCTGCCGGCTAATGTCGCAGGGCCTAATGCCCAGCTGGGCCAGCTCTACTATCCTGAGCCGGATCGCGTTGGGCAGGGGTCTTCCATTTACAAAAACGCCTCCTAGCTGGTTCACCTCCCCAAAGGCCGGCTCTGGTGATGCACATATATATGAGGGGGGGAAAAAACAATGGTAGAGGATCTGATTAAAACATCTGTCTTTAGCAGGCCCTCGACTTCTTCTAAAACAAAGCTTACAATTTTCTGTAAAGTATGTAAAGAATTAATTCTCATACTGAAATGCCCCTTTTTAAAAATGGTGCTATTTTCTATAATTGTGTGTATATTTAAATAAAAAAAATCACAGCATTCAAATATAAACACGTGGCTTTATGAACATACAAATTAGTTCTGTGTGGAATCTAGTGACGAACGCATTTTTCCTACATTGCCAAAGCATCAGCCAGATTTATAGATGGAACGAGAAGCCTTTGTTTACTACACAGTCTGAGCGTTTAGATATGAAGTGTTTACAGATGTCTCCTCTCTCCGAGTGTGAAATTGCGAAATACATCTTACCCATCGCGTTTAGCCTTCCGATGAAAAATGAAAGTTCAGACTGCTGCACTTTTCTGAAGTGTTCCGCGTCCAGTTTAGCTCGCTGTTATTGCACCGAATCCTATGTAAATTAAAATTAAGCGTCCGAGACGGATGCGAAAGCTGCAAGAGACCAAAAGTTGCCTTCTGTTTCCTGATGGTAGCGAACACAGACTTACATTTCAATCCTTGAAAATTGTGGGCTGGACCCGCAGAACGAGACTTTGTCGGCCAATCAAATGACGCCTTTTCGGCGCTTGGGCGTTTAATTGGCTCGCTGCTTTGACAGGCGTTCGCGCCGGCGAAAGTTTGCGCTCTGAAAATGTAAACTAGTCGACAAGGTTTAGTCGAGTGTTGGGTTTCTTTTTAGGCAGATCTAAGATAGGTAAGTTTTCCAACTATACATTAATATTTTGTTTCATAAGCATACGTGGAATTATTTGCTCGAATAAATCATTGCATAATTTTGCGGGTAAATATTTTGCTTACAAAAATCCTCACAGGACAAAATCATTTGGGCAGAAAAAAAAACACCAACTTTCTTTTGTCTATGTAAAATCCTGACTGTAATAGCAGTAAAGCGTTTAATTTACACGCAGGAGTACAATACCTGTCTACAGATAGATGCTACATTTTTATTATAGTCGGTCATTTGTTTTGAAAAAAAATATGCATAATACATTTCTGGATTCTTGCAGTTTCGAGTATTCACACCCGTTTCAATAAAATAGTGAGGTAGAATATTTCAAGCGAGAGGTTGAGTGTGCTTGAATGCGTGAGTGAACGCGTGTGTTTCTATTTTTGTTGTTATCGTCAAGTCAAACGTTTCTGTTCTGATAAATGAAAAAAGAAGTACCATTATTTGTTATACTTTTATTATCTAACAACAATCAGAATCGATGGGTTTTCTGCTTATCAAAACTATGTAGAATTAATATCTGGTGATTTACAGTATGTTACCTAAATTGTCTAACATATGGGAAATTACTTATTGTTTTCGATATGGAATATTCGATATTAAAATATATGTCTTACATTTGGTCGAGACTCGAGTGAATAGCAAGAAGTAAAAGAAAAGTTAATGAATTTCTGTTTAACATAAATGTAAATTAAATATGCGTCTGTTTGCAACATCTGTTTACAAACCAGTATTGCACACTGTTATGCATGTTGATGCAATATGGATTCGTCACTTACACTTTATTTATTTTTATTTTTTATTTTTTGTTAACTTGAGTATTTAACTTAATTACGTCAATAATACAGCTTTCGGCTTTCATATATATTTCTGATTTTATTAATGTCATTGTGCTAAATAAAATAAATATATTTAATGTTTTTGCTAATTTGTGTTCATGGCAAAACATGTTGGGTGATCCAAACATCGCGTTTTCGTGTACCTGAGTGATCGTTTTGTTGTGTGGATTTATTTTTCTATGAAACATTTTGATGTTGCAGCTTTAATAGATGCATTTGTAAAATCTGTATTTTTTGAAGTTGTGAATATTAAGGACAAACAATTTCAAATAAACGTGTCGTTATTGTAGTAAAACATCAATTGATATTTTCAAGCATGGAACGAACTCCTCCAAAAAGTACTCGTAATTCTTTACTCTTTACTTTAGTTGACTATACCGTATTTAAACTTTAAAATACGTACATGTATGTCCAAAACTGAGTGGTGTTTGTTAACTCAGGTCCTACTGTCCCCATCTGATGACGGAAAAGCAGAGTGCATGACTAAAATGAGATGATTTGTCATAAATATCCTCATACCTTCTGTCATAATGTCAGTAGACTTTGGGTTTAAATACAAATTGTGTTAAACACTTTCATTTCAGTTGTTGTCTTTAGTCTTATCTACAATAATCGAATAAGCTTACCATCGAAAATGATTTAGGAACATGCACATTGTACAGTACGTATCTAAAATTTATGCTATGGCTGTTTTAGTCTCGTTGGCGCGAAATATTAAATTGATCGTGCATTAATGCATACATTTGTCTAACCCATTGCTGAGTCTGATTGCTGTTTCATTGTTTTCTCATAATAATATTCAACAATGAACTATCATGAACAGTTACATGAACTGTAATCTGAACTGAATTTTGAAAACAGTCGAATCTGCATTTAAACGTCAATTAATGTTCCTATATTGACGGAAAGCAAAAACAATGAAAATAAATGTTTTCCACTAAAGGTGATGTTGGAAATAACTTTCGTTAGCAACAATAATGTGAATAATTTGAATAATTTGAAAATCTAATTGCAGACTTAATTGTTTCTTCTTTTCCAGGCATTGGCAAATCTGATGTTAATATCATTTTGCGACATCTGTATGCAGCCTACTCGGGTTTTAATATGGAAATCTCCTGAAACATTGGAATGTAAAGAAAAAGCGTGTTCAGATATTAATCTAATCGAATAAAGTATTGGATCAAATAAAAAACCAGAACATATATATTTTTTTCCAATTAACTGCAGGTCTAATACTTTTTAAAGATCTTGATAACTTTAAAGTTATAATTAGATCTGTTAGAATTAGAATTAAACATCCTGATATGTATTTTAATTGATTATTTCAGCGTTATAAATCCGTTTAAAAGTCCCCATAAATAGTTCTTTCTCCTTAATTATTTTTTTTTTTTTGGATTTATATTTAAACAGTAGGTAAAATGATCAACTAACAATAACTTATCTACCAAACTGCATTGACACAGTGTAACTGCTTTGCAAGTTAACACCTCTGAAAGATTTACAGTTTTTGAAACCTAAATCCGGCCGTAATGAGGAGGTTTTTGAGGCCAGTAAGGCATAGGACAAAACCAGCAATATTTATGACTGTGTTAAGCGTGATTCACATGGACAGCGTTTGTATTGTTTGTCTGTATATAAATTAATTAATTTAAAATAACCTAGAATATTTTAAACTGATTAAAAACTTTATACACCATCGATCACGACATCCTGTCAAAAGAAAGAATAAAATGTCATTATGTTGAATGACCCGATAGTTCATATTGTTTTTATCTGGGAAATATCTTTTATATTTATATTTTTTCTTATTTATATTTAATTGTTTTTATTCTATTTTAATTTACAGCTATTTTGAGTACAAAATCTACAATAACAAACTAAAACTTTCTGAAAAATATCTGATATACTAAACATGCAGCCCCCTCTACTGTACAATTACGGTTAGTACACAACGTACTATTGTCTCTGCTATAACTGGCTGTTCTAAACAAGCTAATTAGATTTTTTTTTTATTTTCAGAATGTAACTTTTACAATAAGTTTTACAATAGCACTGTCATAAAGTTTTATTGATTAAAATGAAGCAACATAACACTTTGTTTTGATACAACTAATTACGGAAACACGTTTTTATTTAGCTGAACTGAGTCTAAAACACATCCTGCAGTCTTAAAGACCAAACCATTTTTAGAAAAAAATGCGTCAGATCAATTTAAAAAGAAATTTTGCGGACCAGGAACTGGATTTCCTCTTCACTCCGCCTGGGGAGGCAGCCTTTTACAACTTTTCGACAGTGCTTTACTTAGACTAATGGCCTCTGTTAAATTACCCAGGATTGTTGAAAGCCTCAAAATAGAAATATATAACATATTACGCAACAATTGTGTTTGTACAATTGACTTAAAACCATGGTCAATATTTTACATTTTTAAAAAATATTGGATTTTAATAAATAATATATAATAAATATTTGTGATAAGTTGTACAATTTTAGTAAACGTATACAATGTTTTTTTTTTTATTTGTGTATTATTAATAATGTGTTGTGTGCATATAGCTTTCTCACAACATTCCAGTTTATGAAGTCATAATAAAAATGTATAAAGTGCATATTCTGAGTGTTATATTAATACTCCAGATTCCAGAATCATAGTTTTAGATACCATATATTCACAAACTATTAACATGCATCAGAACAAAAGAAAGATCTAGGCAAAGTAATTTGTTCGCCATTGATCCATTCAAACGTTTTGTAAAGATAAAAAATTGTATTTTTAACCTGATTTAATAAATCTATATCTGCTGACACGTGTAAAGACATCAAACATGGGAGTAATGGGATCCTGCTCTCCAGTTTCTCCTAATGACGCCTCACAGACTGTAGTAAAGACTTTACACTGCCGATGTCAACGATTAGTGAAGAGAAAATGAGAGAGCAGAAGCCCTGCTTTTTCTACTGGATTTTACTTCCACGTTTTTGTTTGTTTTGATTTTATTTTTATTATACAAAATTACAAACCAATGTTTCCAAGCGCAACTAAACTATTTGAGCGACTTTCATGCAGGTGCTGATGTTTGTTTTAGCTTTAGCTTGAGATGGTTGATGTGTTTCGTTGTTGAAGACAATGCGGGTGAGTAAATTATGACCAACAATTGAAGGAACAACTGAATGGTTAGGTGTTTTGTTTGATTGCAAACAACTGGATTAAAACATACATTTTTCGCTTGATCTTTGTTGCGTTAAATGACTTTGCGGGATTGATAATAAGACGCAACAACGTTTTAACTTGTTTTACTTGTGTGCAGCGTTATTAATCTGATCAATTGCCAAGAATACTGTAGACTGAGTTTTAGAACTTTAAATATATGAGCCAAAGGTTTATATAATTACAAAGAATTATCTTTAAAATGATTTAATTATATCACGCTATATTTAAATAGTGCTTTGTATTTGTTAAGTTTGTTACATTTTTAGTTTAAGTTATTGTTCGAGGTGCCATTTAAACGTCCATGCCGTTCTGCCAAAACGTAGCAAACAATTAGCAATATACTAAATGCTTTCGTATACAGTTTGCAATTAATTGCAATTTGATATAATTGAAATGGTGGCAATGAACAAACTTCGTTCGTCTAAAGGCCATAAAATCTGCATAATAGCAATAACAATCATTGTACGACTATCAATATAAAATGTATTTTTTAAGTGAAGTGGTTCTTAAGTTAATTTCCAATATTTGCCGTAGTAAATTTAATTTAATTTGATTTTAAATAATTTCTGCGCGTTGTTTTTTTTTTTTTTTGCACAGAATAGATTAATTACAACTTGTCATTTCTAACCCACTGCTGAATGTATCTCAAAGTCAAAAACGTTAATTAAACACTACAAAATCACTGTTTTTCAAAAACCCATTTCTGAATTTTAGTAAAATTATGTTTAGTTTGAGATATAATGTGTGAATATTTTAGTAATTGTTTTACCTAGCTTGTGTTTACCATGCTTCATGTTGAATACCTGAGATTTAAATGTACATTTTTATTTACATTTTTTGTGTTTTTGTTGTCTGACTACTTGGGTTAGAAAAGTCAAGCAGCATGAGTAAATATTTACCAGTGAAGAGCTCTCGGCTGTTTGAGAGCGCACTTTTCTTGAAGCATACTTCTGTAGGCGTCTAATAGATTAAGGAGATATGAGAGGTCATTACACACCAAACTGTGTGCCTACTACAATCCGTGTTTATTCGCTGAGATTGTGTGCTTAAATTCCAAGAGCTTGGTAAACATTTTGCTCTTTGTATGACTGAGATATTTTACTGCTAACGTGAACGATTTAAAATTAAGCCTAAAACATAACAAACTACATATAGTGTTCTATATCCTATTACATTTATATTTGAAAGTGCTTTTAAAATATATTTGTCCCGCTTTTATTTTTACAACATCAGATGGATTCGTTTTATACAAATTTACATTCTTGTATAAAAGTTTTTCTGAAATGATAATCCCGACTTGGTCATCGGTGAGACGTGTAGTAGTAGATGGCTCCTCAGATCCCTTTTCAAAACCATGACAACTAGTAACAAACAGGGATTTATTCCAGAAAGTTAAAGGACATTGTGCAGGGGCGTCAATCAAGCATTATTTCACGACTGAACAAATGCAAAATCTTGACTGGAACAAATGCTTCCAACGGGTCTCGGACGCGGGGCTACATTTCTCTCCTTTGTCCAAGTCGCTGGTTGACGTGTATTTGTGTTTCTTTTTTCCCCTCGTCCGACCACCCAGGACGACGAGACGAGGAGGAATACTCGGTCTGTTTAGGAGGGTCTCTGCAGTCATCCGAAGCGCGCGCGCACACAGGCAGACCCGGGATCAGCCGATGCCCGTTACAGCGTTAGGAAGCACAGTCAGATAGAATGCTTTATTGCATACAAATAAACATTTAATTTCTATGTAATTCAAAGAGAAAATACGTGTGTGTGTGTGTGTGTGTGTGTGTGTGTGTGTGTGTGTGTGTGTGTGTGTGTGTGTACACACACACACACACACACACACACACACACACACACACACATATATAAACAAACTTGTGTATATAAAAAACTAAATATAAAATATATAAAGTGAGATTTGTCAATATGGCGATATAATTTAGTTACAAAAATGTTACAGTTACAGTTTTTGCTTGGTTCTGATGTTGTGATGCCTCACAATGTGCAACTCTATCGATGTGTATTATTTTTTTTTTTTTTTTTTTTTTTATTGACCGTGTGTGTGTCCTATATAAAAATGTTTTTAATGTTGCTTGGTTCAATGACATTTCCCCACAGTGTGATTAAGTCAATTTTAAAAAGTGAATTTTTATGTGGAATTTGTGGTACATTTTGTTCGATTTATAGAGGCCTATATTGGCACAGCTCTCAAGCAGAATCGCATGGCCAATAAAACGTATCATGTAGCTCTGTCACTGTTGGACAATGGTCAGTCTCTCTGTGCTTAAGCAATTGCACCTGCAATAAATGCAAGCCCCTCGTAAACGAATTAGGAAAACCAACTCTGGGACCCTAATGGATCACTTTGTATGCAAATATCCGATATGTTATTTGAGTGAGGCACAGAGGAAGGAGGGGGTCTTGTTGTCACTTGCCACCCAAGACGTGATTCAGCCTCAACAATTACCATTATCTGTTTCCAACTTTTCACTAAGTCGCGCGAATCGGCAATGGTGAAGAGCGTTACCCTCAATCATTGTGAAAGTAACGGGCCATTCTTTGCCGACTTCACACCTACCACCGCAGGGGTTTAAGAACACGAGTCACTGGCCCTGGGACCCCATGAGGAGGAGAGGCCTCAGAGCAGCGACCACTTGTGTTTATATAAACACCACGACATCACTGGACCGTTATCACTTGGGCTCGCAGCTTGTAAAGGGCAGCGGGATTGCGCAGACATTCGAGGCCGATGATCGCTCTTGGAGTTATCAGAAACTAAGAGAATTCCTTATGGCTGTGTCGAACAAGTTTAGTTTCACGGTGAGAAGCATCTTGGATTTACCCGAAAATGACAACGAGAAAAGCGCGCATCCTTCCGCGGAGTCACGCGCAGCCTCGCCTTACTCTTCCTGGAGTGACCGGGGCCACTGCATGTGTAAGTCATCTACTACATCACACGTTCTGGATGATTCCAAAGCTCTTGTGTTGTAATTGTGTTCATGTGTATCAAGCGTGACGTTGGTGCACTGGCATTTAAAGAATGTTCTCCGTTACGTGTTTTAGCGTCTGACGAAAGCAACCCCGAGGCTTCTTCAGACTCGACGGCAACTGACGCGCTAACAGCGGACGCGGAGCACGAGAGGAGGAAAAAGCGACGCGTGCTATTCTCCAAAGCTCAGACTTACGAACTGGAGAAGCGCTTCCACCAGCAGCGCTACCTGTCCGCACCGGAGCGCGAGCAGCTCGCCCACCTGCTTCGCCTCACGCCCACGCAAGTGAAGATCTGGTTCCAGAACCACAGATACAAAATGAAGAGAGCGCGGATCGAGTGTTCAAAAGAGCTCAACCATCCTCCACTTCTGCGCAGGGTCGTGGTGCCAATTTTGGTTCGAGATGGTCAACCGTACCAGAACTGCCCCATTGATACCGAAAAGGGAAGCTGCGTGTTTTCACCAGCAACAGCAGCATCCTCAGCATCAGCATCTTTCAGCGTCCAAACTTTCCAGCAACAGGCACCATTCGCGCTTTTCCCCCCATACCAGCACTTTGCCAACAGAACAACTTCTCGTCAACATTTCTGCGTGTGGTGAGAGTACGAGAAACACTTAATGCACAGATAGCAAATAGGACACTTGGACTGATAGAATAGAAAATGGAAACCCCGCAGTTTTTGTTTTGTGGGAGGAAAAACTATTTTTTTGCTTTTGGTTTTTTTTTTTTTTGTTTTTGTTTTTTGTTTAAAGTATAGAGAATATTCAATATCGTTTAAATAAAATGCTGTTTGCACATCTTTTAAGGTTCGTTTTATATCAATCACAAATTGTACGCGTTGTATTATTAACTAGTGTTTTTGAAAAAAAAAAAGCAGAACTGTGTCTTTTAATATGTTTTATATGAATAAATAAAATACAAAATAAACTACAAATGCAATTGTCTTGCACTTTTATTTTAAGGGTATACAAAATTTCAAGAAATTGAGTTTGTTTAAAAAGTAATAAGCAACTATTCATTGTTATGATTGGTTACTGTATGTAATGTTACTTTTTGTGGCTTTCTTCGTTCGTTCATCTGTTAATCCGCGTTTGTTTGTCGATGTTTATCTTAAAGATCTTGCGTTGGACTGTAAAGAATCGGGGATTCTGTGGCTTTTGTGATGCTAAGGCGTTTGTTTTCCCTCAAAAAAGGACAAACGAAAGAGCTTAAAATACGAAACCTTAATTAATTCAATTTAAGAAGAAAAATACCAACATTTTATGACCCAAATGTCTCAGAAACCTAGTGCATTTCCCTGAACAATTGTTCGAACAATTGTTTCGAACAAAAGATCGAAAGTTCTTAACAAAAGTGTTTACCATGCAAACTCAAAACAAGCACACAAAATGAATGATTCATATTTTTTCGTCATAATTTCATCAGACACAAGGATCAGCTTCACTTTACTTTCCTAAACTGTTCCACTTTCCACTTTCTGTTACTTTCCACTTTACTGTTCCTGGATACAAGTCCCGTTTTCTGTTTATATCTAGGTCTTTGGCCGCGTGAGAGAGTGTCATCTTTGTCACCTTCGGGCACCTTGTCCTTCTGACCGAAGACCCTCTGTCTCGACCACAGCTTCTTCAACACTTTTTTGTGTCTTCTTCTGAAAGGACCATTGTGTAGCCCCCAAAGAAACCTAGACGAAATCCACAGCCTCTCGACTCTTGTGATGTTTAATCAGTCTCCGGGTGACATATTTATGGGCTTTAAGATGGACAATGGTGTTTTAAAATTCGCTGGGATTTAGAAGTAACAAAGACTGGCATTTAAAGGTGTCTGCTATACGTGTGTAGAACCAGCCGAAGTCCAAGACACATCAGGGCTTGAATCCCAGCAGAGCAAATAAATGGTCAGTTCTGTTAGAGGAGAGGGATTTTCGTATAATAATCAGAATCAGAAAGGGATTTATTCGCCAAGAGTGGGCAAGCACACAAATAATTTGTTTTGGTTTAGACATGCACACATACATATTAATACTATCTATCGATTTTAATGTAATCATTGTAGGCCAAAATAATATTTAATAACACCAGTCTATAGTCTACGATTCAACATGACAGGCTAACGTAATACGTTTTGTTTAAAAAACAAATAATTCACAAACTCTTATTTCGATATCAACAAGAAAAATATATATAATAAAATGTACTTATATTTATAGTATAAATTGAGTTGATCTGAATATTTTTACCTCTGCTATATTTCTTGTATTCGGAGAGAGAATATGTTTCTTTTTTTTTTTAATGTTTCTTTTTTGTTCACTTTTGGGATAGTTTTCACCATGACCACTAGATGTCATCAAAATACCGTAAAGACTGTGATGAGATAATAACTGAATTTTCAACACATTGACAGCTCGGAAAAATCAATCAACAGACCTTTAATTAGCCAAATATTACTAATCTGCAACGACAGCTTCAAAATGTTGATTACCTCTTGGTTATATTTTTACACTTAATTGTAAAAACGCAACACAACTTACACTGCCACATAAAAAAAAAAAATAAATAAAATAAAAAATTATTATATATATATATATATATATATATATATAAAAACACACACACACACACACACACACACACACACAAATGACAGCGTAAGGTAACTAATTACCGTTAATTGGCCATAATAAGTGTAGAGAGGACTGAGCTTGATTAGCATAATTAAGAGCTTTTTTTGTAAACTGCATCTAGTAGGCGGAACACCTTGAAAGCAACGCTAGACGCCCCATAGTTTTGATGCTAATTGCAATAATTGCCTGGGTCATTATCACCACTGATGCAAAAACCAGTGTACACCATTTTGTACTTACTGTGATACAGAACTTTAATAAAACAACTGCTTGTTATTCGTTGTTTTTAATATCTTTGATAGTATTGGTTTTTCTTAAGTTCTATAATATAGAATTTTCTGCCAAAAATCTACTTTTTCAAACATTAACTTTTTGTTAATAGCATTTTTTTATTAATAGCATTATCTTCTATATGTGTAATAATAATAATAATAATAATAATAATAATCATCATCATCATCATCAACCTGATTATCATCACCATCATCATCATAGCAATATTATTATTAATACGACTTTTATTATTAGTAGTAGTAGTAGTAGTAGTAGTAGTAGTAGTATTATTATTAGTATTAGTGTTATTATTAGTATTATTATTTTACATTTTATTTATATATCAATTTAATGGTTTACTTTTTTTAGACAATGATAAAACTGCCATCAGAATTGTTATCAGTATGTTGGACAGAAATTAGGACCAACTCAAAAGAGCCCTGTAAATGTAGTGTTCAAATATGAACACAAGGAGACGCTATTTTCCCTTTTTTGCAGGTCTGTTGTATTATAAAAATATTTTTGGTCACATATTGATCACATATTGTTGTTGCATTTTGTTTATTTGGCCATTTTTTCATATTATTGTAATAGTTGCCTCAAATAATTATGATAAATTGTGACAAAGCTGTTGATCCTTAACGATGACAAATTATGATAAATTGGATGAAACTGCACATACGAAATACTCACATACGAAAATTAGGTATCTTAAATACGTACGTACTCCTTGGTTTGGCTTATTTGATATGTTAAAAATGTATTTTAACGTATTATTAACTCCTTATAGTTCTTATATTTCTTATAGTTTCTATAGACTGCCGATTATTTATTCTTCATTAATATTACTAGTATATAGTAATTAAGTACACTATATATTAGTTATATAAGTATTTTAAAGTATTTCAAAATACGGCACTGTACCAAGACATCGAAATTAGTCCATCATAAAAATAAATCTTATGACTTATCGACATGCCACTGTCTCACAAATATGATGTTTTAAATATTTACTTATTTATATATTTTTTTGCGTTTTTATTTGTAATGCGTTTAAGTGTCGAGAGCCATTTGCAAGTTTGGAAATGCATATTACAAAACATGCAATTTTCTTGTATTTACTCTGCGTTATCTCGGAAACAGTTCACCTTGTTATTCTTTAGTCCTAACTGAACATATAAGAGCACATAAAACAATCTAGCTGTCATTTATGTGCAGTATTCGTAACAAATGTTGCCACTGTGAAATGAAAATAACCATTAATAGCCACAAGCAGAAACGAAGCAAATACATTACATGTGTGCGTACTCGCGTAAAAGAAGCGGAGCGGAGGGCGCACAGATGATACGCGAAGCTTTGTATTGTTGCCCTGGCTGCTGATGCCCCGCCTCTGATGGAAGCCTTAAACCTGGCACCAAGCTAAAACAAACGAAAGTCAGCTTCGAGCTCCCACTCAAACCAATTAAGGCGGACTCCAGTGCGCACTCGTAGGTTTCCATCCTGCTGCAGCGACGGTGAAACAACAGGAACAGAGGAGCTGGCCAAAAAAAGAAGGAAAGATTGCCTTGCCTTCTAATTTCTCCCTTTCCAACATAGAACAATGTCGATGAGCCCCAAGCATACGACTCCTTTTTCTGTATCCGATATCTTAAGTCCTCTTGAAGAGAGCTACAAAAAAGTGACTATGGAGGGAAACAACCTGGGGGCTCCTCTCGCTTCGTACAGACAACCCCAAGTCACGCAAGCGGCAATGCAGCAGCACCACATGGGCCACAATGGGACAGTACCGGCAGCCTACCACATGACAGCGGCTGGAGTTTCTCAGCTGTCACACACAGCCATGGGGGGCTACTGTAACGGGAATTTGGGCAATATGAGCGACCTGCCGGCCTATCAAGACGGCATGAGAGGCAGCACGACGGCCACAAGCTGGTATGGAACGAATCCTGATCCTCGCTTCTCAACAAGTACGTATTGACGGTCGTTGTTTGCTTACATAACTGTTTTGGTGTATTGTTTGCTACAGTAATAGTAGTGAATGTGTATCGACGCTGAGTGCTTATTGTTAATATCTTGGAATTTATTCAAGCTCAACTCAAGTTTTAGTTTTCACATGCGGAAAATATGAGACAAGGTTGAATCGCAACTCCGAAAATTTGTCAAAATTGTTTTATTCCATTATGTTGAATATATTTCTAATGTATTTCGATGTCAGGGACAAGCAAGTGATGCCAGAGACTGTTGCGTAATAGTGACTTTTTTTAATTATGAATTTGCTTAAAATTGCACTGTTATTTGTTTAGGGGTCCAAATCAGGGAATTTGCCGTTAAGTCAAATTAGTGTGATATTTACTTATTTCCTTTGAATATTTAATATATAATGCAACCAATGGCAAAATGTATAAAACAAAAACAAATGTAAAATAAACAAGTCAAAGCAGCGCAATGCGTTCTGGTTAAATTAATGCTTAACAAATATTTGTTTTACAGTAAATTGAAGTAAAACGAGTTTTTGTTTTTACAGTCTCCCGATTCATGGGTTCCTCGTCCGGCATGAACATGGGCAGTATGGGCACCCTGGGGTCGCTGGCGGACGTTGGCAAAGGCATGGGCCCCCTGACCAGCACACCTCGGCGGAAGAGACGAGTACTTTTCTCGCAGGCGCAGGTGTACGAGCTCGAACGACGGTTCAAACAGCAGAAGTACCTCTCGGCGCCGGAACGGGAACATCTGGCCAGCATGATTCACTTGACTCCAACTCAAGTCAAAATCTGGTTCCAAAACCACCGGTATAAAATGAAAAGACAGGCCAAGGACAAAGTTTCCCAGCAGCAAATGCAGCAAGACAGCGGCTCTTGTCAGCAGCAGCAGCAGCAATCTCCACGACGGGTGGCCGTGCCGGTGCTGGTGAAGGACGGGAAGCCATGTCAGGGCAGCAGTCACACTCCCAACGCTGGTGTGCAGAACCACCATCACCAGGCGGGAAACGTAATGATCATGTCCAACAACACCTCTTCTATGGGTCAGCATCAAAACCAGCAAGTTGGCAGTGCTGGTCAGTCTCCAGATCTGGGTCAACACGCTTCGAGCCCTCCATCTCTCCAGACACAGGTGTCCGGCCTCTCGCACCTGAACTCTTCCGGTTCCGATTATGGAGCTGCCTTACCCTGCTCCGCGCTGCTTTATGGCAGGACATGGTGATAACGAATCAACGGATCCGTATCAAAAGGCTCTCTGGTCGCACAACGACAACTTTACGATGAAAGACGTAACGTTTTTTGAACACGAAACTCTTGTTCTCCCGGGAAAAAAAATCTCGCGGGAGGGAGATTTGAGAAGCTTCGAGCAGCACGAGGATTGCCAGATGTCAAAAGGTATCACATATTTTATTGAGAGGATGAGCGCCAAACATCCGCACGAAGATGGGATTATTTATACACACTAGATTTTAAATGGAATCTCGGCGACGATAAACTCTAAAATCCTAATTATCTTGGAATAAACAAATGTTCAATTTTAACAAAGGCTTCTCCCAAGATAAACTGCTAAAACATTCACGATTCGCTATAGACTTCACTATGAGAAGTAGCTTGTATATTTATGTAAAAGGTTTGGACTTGGTTATATAGTTTTTAGCGATATTGTGTACTAATTTTTATTGATAAGGGTCACATTGTTCAGTTCTACTGTTATTTGTACGTTTGCTTTTCTTGTAACATAGATATTTGACTTCAAAGCAGTCATGCAATCATATTAATAAATTATGTCATTAATTCAAACGACGATTATTAAAGATGTGTTGATGTAAGAATGAATCGTGGCCAAAAGTGACAAGGCATTTTGCGAAAGTGATGCACTAAAATAAAGTGATCAGACTAGCAGAGATCGTTTAATGTAGCTGGAGAGTTTCCACAAAACGAAAGTGAATTTTTGCGTGTGCGACGTTTCAAGTTCAACAGATGTAAAGCTACCGTAAGTGTTTTGAAAACTAATTTGGTGAGTCTGTCAAAGTTTTATTTGACAAATCGCAGTAACACATTTCACAATAATTGGTGTGTGTTTATTCTGCAATCCATGCACACAATATTTTGTGAATAAATTGTGAAATGAAAACACACACGCACGCACACACACACACACACACACACACACACACACACACACACACACACACACACACACACACACACACACACACACACAAACTACCAGTTAAATAAACGTTTTTGCTATTTGTTGTTTAAAGTTGGCCTCAACGAAGCAAGATGTACAATAAACATGCTAAACCCTTAACCTGGATTTTGTGCAGCTATAGGAGAGTTGTTAAGCGATTGAGTCAGTACGGGTGAGGTCTTTTCTCGAAAGAAACTTACACAACGCACGCACACTCGCACACAATCACACACACGACTAATCAAACAAACGCCCCTAAAAGCTAACTTATTAATCACCTTACTCTACAAACACTGGTTTCTTCTAAATACCGCTGCTAGACCTAATAAACACACTTATCAGAATGTTGTCCATCAAGTCCGTGTTTGTGAAGATCAGAGGCTAAATCAAATGTGGCCACCCACCCCTCTTATATGTACACACACCGGCGCTAAAAGACGGCTTGACATGATCATATCAAAATACAGTATGCGTTATAGGATAACATATTTGCAACAAACATTTAGTACAATCTGAATATGGTTGCATTTCGTTTTCTTTCTTTTTCTTTCTTTCTCTCTTTCTTTCTTGCTTTCTTTCCTTTTCTTTTCTTTTCTTTTCTTGTCCTTTCATTTTCTTTCTTTCTTTCTTTCTTTCTTTCTTTCTTTCTTATACGTTAAAGTTATTAATGTTGATTTTAAATGCAAGTGTTGCATTTTTTATGGCGAATGAAGTGAGTGAAAAATACATTTGTGTCTCGCTGTCGTGTATATTTAACGTATGCTTTAAAGAATCAGTTTTAATTTATTAGTTTTTAGATATATTTTTGTTCAGACAAATATTCGTATTCTATTTGTCTGTCTGTCTGTCTGTCTGTCTATCTATCTATCTCAATGTTTGTGCGATTTTTTTCTTATTTACTAAACGTTTGATTTATGGTTTAGCTGAATGGAATTCTATGAATATAGACCGAGATGTTTTAAACTTGTTTTTAAAATTTAACGCAGAACTAAAACATTTCGAATATCTAATGACACATCGCAAGTTATGCACCAATATTTTAGAGCATTGCTGATCATGTTGAAATACAACATGGTGTTTTCGTTTTAAAATTTCGTCGAAAATAATATCTATGCTGATCTTTAGCAGAAACTTGTTGTATTGATACATCAAAATAATTTTAAAGTCGTCGAATAATAAGTATAATATTTGTAAAATGTCTTCATTTATATTTCATGTACGGCTCTATGTTGAAATTATATCATTTTGTGTTATGCCATGTGTATTGACCAATTTGGAAAAAAAAACAAAAAAAAAAAAGAAATAACTGAAATCCTACGGGGTTTATGCACGGATTTAAAAAAAGAAAACATGTATTGATACCCACCGAAAAGATTAAATAAAATGTAGTTTTTAAAACTGTTTAAACGAAATTATTTTTTTCATCAAACTTGCGATGTCGAACGAGTCTATTAGGT
Organism: Paedocypris micromegethes; assembly: GCA_028031935.1. Classification (NCBI taxonomy): domain Eukaryota; kingdom Metazoa; phylum Chordata; class Actinopteri; order Cypriniformes; genus Paedocypris; species Paedocypris micromegethes. The sequence continues at coordinate 12,028,175 of CM051497.1, forward strand.
TCCGTTTTTGTTAAAGGATTCGTTTTTGTAAAAGCTTCTCTGAAAGACTCTAGATTACATTAACATCTCTGAGGCTCGGTGTGTGGTCTTTGTGTGATGCTTGGAGCTGTTGAAAATGACTTGTTGAAAGTGTGTATGCTCTCATCACTATTACTCAACACACGTTGCACAACTGCTGACTGTCCTCGAGACTAAAGGTGCAAAGGTCTTTGTCACCTCTTGCAATTAGACTCCAATCCCAAAGCAGTCATATCAGAATAAAATCTTCTATGTCTTGATATCACACACCACAAAGAAATGAATTATAATTTAGCACTTTTTTTAGGAATATTATTTAGGAATATGCTCTATAAACAACAAATCAATAAAGCACGGAATAATCTCATTCAATAGCTTATAAAACAGTTTGGCACAATTTGTCATTTTTCGTGATTTAAAAAAATACAGGAAAATTGAGGAAAACTGTATTGAACATTATACAGTACTGGTTTAATATTATGAAGCGGAATACTTGTTTGCTACACCATAGCAATTGAATGTGGAGGAACTATTTTTTAACATGTATTTTGTTTTAACATAAAATTTGTTTTCGTTTCAAGTCATTAAAGTTGTTGGTCCACCGGTGCTGTCCGTGGTTCTGAAGCGTCGTCGCCACGCACCTTGCACTTGAGTTTTAAATGTAATTACTGTGCCTGAATAGTTTTAAATTAAACCAATATTTTAAAAACTCTATATACCCACTAATCGAATTATTCGTTTGTTGAATGTGTTTCATTGAACTAGTCAAACTAATTAATTAAAATTAAATTAAAATGCAACACTAAAATGCAAATATCTTGACATATAATGTTGCATGTTGAGAACAAAATTATTAGCCCCTCTACAAAATAGTAATTGTTTTAAAAGTATTTCAAAAGTTTTTTTTTCCCAAACAGAAAAAAAGACTGATTTTTCTTGTGTTGAAAAAGTTGTGTTGATTTCTTTTTTATATCCAAAATTCGATGTTAATAAATCAATACTTATTTATCAAATTATAGCTTTGCAAA
>CM051497.1:12034220-12038142 GCA_028031935.1 Paedocypris micromegethes
CAGGACTTTTTGCCAAAAAAAAGAATGGACTTTAATACGTCACATTGTATTGATGATATTTCCATTACATTGTACGTGTGATCGTTATACTGCATTTCCATGTGAAATATACAATTTTGTTGGTATAAATTACATTGTGTTTTTGTTATGTATTTATTAGATTATGCTTATATTTTATAGATTAGATGCATTTATTATGTATACACGGATGTGTGTGTGTGTGTGTGTGTGTGTGCGTGTGTGTGTGTTTGTGTCCATGTCATGTTCTCTAAAATAACATTACATTTTCGAAATCTATGCTTCATAGCAGGGTGTAACAAAAAAGAAGAGGCACAGATGTATTGATGAATGAACAGATAGATATTGAATTAAACTGATAGAAAATGGAAGGAGGGTTGGATAGATGAATGAATGAATGCACAAATGGATGCATGGACAGACACACAGACAGATATTTATAAATACATTTAAATTGAATTGATAAATGAAATAGACAAACTGACAGACGGGTGAATGGATGGACAAACAAACAGACGGAGGGACACATAGACAAACAAGCAGATAAAGGGATGACAGAAAGACTGACAAACAGATAGACTGGGACAAATTTAGAGACAGACAAAGCGACACAGACAGAGGGATAAATAGACAAACACCAGACGGACAGACAGACAAACAGATGGAGTAATACTATTTAATTATTTTAAAGATCTCACTGACTAAGCGATTTATCTACATAAGTAGAATGAGCAAGAATTTTGAATTTTACAAAGAAAGAATTCAGTTATATTATGTTGTCTGGGTTAATGTCGCTCTTCCCATGCGAAGTGGACGATTACACGCCACCACTAATACCTCGGTTAATGCAGAGTTATGTCTGAGACGGCTTCATGCAGACCCCTGCCCCCATTCCGAAGCTTCTGCCCCCCTTCCCATCCGAGTTAACTTCCTAGTGCAGGACTGTGGCATGCTGTGTTTTGGCAGAAAATCAATAAAGGGGAAAATCTGCTCTAATCATCTGCACATTTACCATCACAATCAACAATCAAAGCCAAGACCTGAGTCTTTATTTGTAGGCCCGAGCTGCCCAATTTTCCCACTGTGAAAGGCAGGCTAAATTAGAACCCTTGGTTCCTGTTAGCAGCTCTTAATGGCTCTGATTTGTGAACTGCTAAATGAGGTTATGTAAATGGCTCCTGAGTGCAGACAGGGGCCCCCAGGTGACAGGTGCAGCTTCCTGTGAGCGAGAGGCAAGGAGGAGGAAACTTCACCAGTACGTCCCCCAAACGCACGCCAGAGGATTAGATGGATTTTCAATTAAGCGTCTAACTGACACTCGGGGTGTTTATTAGCTGTGTGATAGCTGCAATGGTGGAAATCATCTGTGAGGATGACAACAGCGCAGCTAAACATACATCGAAAACAGATAGTGGCGGGGTTTGTTAATATATTAAGATTCAAGCGAATTTGAAAGCATGCTTTAAAAATGTGCATGGAAGAAATGCATGGGAGACAGACAGGTAGAGACGGATAGACAGACAGATGGATGAGTGTGTGTGTGTGTGTGTGTGTGTGTGTGTGTGTGTGTGTGTACTACTAACAGACGTCAGTGACAGACACATGGTTGGATAGACAGATATACACAAACAGATGGACGGACAAACGGACATGGTGAGACAGACCGATAAACTGATGGACAAATACACTATAGGCAGAAAGACAGTCAGACACATGGATAAAGAGATTAATTAGACAGATAAACGGACAGGCATGTTAATAACATACCACTGTAACCCGTGAAACAGATTAATAGAGATATAGGTATATTAATGGAAAGACAAGTTAACAAGAGAATGGACTTATATAGATGGAATGACAAAGACATGGGGATGGATAGAAGGATGGATGGATGAATATATACGCATAGTAGTTTAATTAAATTGCCTGTACGTTTCCAGTGGCTGAAGACACACAGAAATATAAAAGCAGAGTTGAAAGACATCAGTTAATGTACAGCAGAAATTTCTGGCAATAGAATGGATTCCCAGTTCTTTAGAAGATGATGTTTGTGCCTTATAACTTTTTCTCTTTGCGTTTCGGAATTGAAATCTGATTCCTTCCCTCAGGACCTGATCACTTTCTGCAAAAAATACAGATGAAAGCACAACGAATTTGTATGACTTATTAAATGCATCTCATATAGATACTGATAAATGAAGTGGTTCTCTTGCTTTCTTCTCTCGGCTTCTATTGCTCTTCAGATATTTACAATTTATATTCAATTCAAATATTTAGTCATGCTGTTGAAAAAGTAAGACTGATGAAAACTTTGAAGAATTTGAAAAAAGATGAAAACTGAAAGAGACTAGAAAAATGCCATTTTAAAAGAAAATTAAAAGAAAGGAAGCACAAGTAGAGGGATGTGAAGAAAAGGAACGGGAAGTAAAGAGCATGGAAAAAAAATTAAAGGAAATGAAAAAAAAAGTGGAAAGTGAAGGAAAGAACTGGGAAATAAAGGAAGATGAGGCAAATGAAAAGAGGTTAAGAAAAGCAAGGTAAAAGAACTGCTAGTAGAGGAAGTAAATGAAAGGAAAGTAAAGGAAAGAAAATGAAATGAAGGGGAAATAAAGGAAATTGAAGTGAAGAAAAAGAAAGTAATGGAAAGAAAAGAGAAAATAAGTAATACAATGAGAAGGTAAGGATATGGGAGGTAAGGGAAAGAAACTCGAAACAAAGAAAAATGAAGTAAAGAAAAAGGGAAAAAGTAGCGTTAAAGGAAAAAATGAAAGAAAAAAGCGAAGTAAAGAAAAAGTAGTAAGTAAAGGAAGGAAAGAGGAAGTATTGAAAAGGAAAGTAAAGGTATAGAAGGGAAAGTGAATAAAAAAAAAAATAAAATGAGAAAAAATTGACAAACCAACAAGCTATTCAATATCCTTCATTTTTTAAATTGGGTAATATTCAGTATACTGAGAAATATTTACATACGTATTTAAATTCTGCATGTAATCCAGTCAGGGCCCAACATTACAAGAAACAAAAATCCAGCGAATCCCAGCAAACAACTTTGGCAGCTACTTGTCATCTGTCCCGCTGCGTGGGAATATGCTCAAAAAGAACAGAGTGTAAGAGGACGTCAAGTGTTACAGTTTTCTTCAGAGCGCCACAGAAAGGGCTGGAGCTGAAAGGTTTGTCTCCAGAACTCTTCCTAAAATGATTAACCCTTCCAGGAGACATTACAGGGTTCAGCAGCGAGCACTTGTGCTTTGTCATTGATGGTAATTGTTCTTTTTCTCGGTTGTTGCGTTCATCAGTGTCCTCATTATATTGAAAAAAGGAAGAAGAAAAAAATGTATGAATAGAGGAAGCAGATTTTCCCACACTCTCTCGGGACAGAAAGAGCTCCATTGTGCGCTGCTTCCCATCCCTGTTGCCCTTACGCTATTGTTTAACACTCTGCATCGCTATAAATGGGCTGTCTGCCTTTCAAAATGCTTTTGGGAGAGAACTTGGAGTGCTGGGTGGAATCGGACAATGCGCTCCAGTCAGTGAAACGTGCAGTGGTGAACATGAAGGATACTGAACCAATGTCGAAACCCTTCAGATTGTCACAAGGTCAGATTCGGGCAACAAACTCTGAGATGGCGAAGCATGTTTGTTGAGGAGAGTGATTAACAGAAAGACGCATTTGCCTTTTTTTCTATTCAACCTCTCCCCAGCCACATGTGTCTGTGTGATTTTGTACAAGAAATGGATGGATGGATGGATGGATGGATGGATGGATGGACAGATAGATGAATAGATGACAGGTAGGTGAAGTGGGTAGAAAGTGTGAGTAGGATAGAGAGGATGGGGTGGTGGATGAATAGAGGGTGATTGAAAGACAGACAGTGAGTGTAGGCAGATAGCGAGCAAGAGAGAGAGA
>CM051497.1:12044440-12087527 GCA_028031935.1 Paedocypris micromegethes
TTTTTTTTTTTTTTCTTCTTCTCCCAGCCATTGAAAGTCTTTTCTGTTCTGTAAACGGAGACGTTTCTGCTTAATGTGATATTGAGACAAACGCTTCTGCACCTTGTTGAGTTTCGTTCGGTACGTATAAATTGGCGCTCACGCTCCGTCTGTTCGCAGAATTACTCGCTCAAGCGTCCTAAAGCCTCCATGGCGCAGGTAGGTTCCATTCTGACTGCTTTTTGCTTCTGCGTGGAAGGTCTTGCTAATGAAAGGTGTCTTCTGGATGGCAGAGCTACACTCTTGCCGAGCTGGATGGCAAGATCAACGCGGTCAAAGCTGCATTGCTGAAAAGAACCAGGACCTTTCAACCCACAGACGCAGGAGAATTTTTCTACTAAGATTTTTCAATGTTGTGCAAACTTTTCACCAATTGTTGTCTGTGTTGGCGTTGTTTGCTTTGTACATTATGTATATCACAGGATAAAGGTGCATTTGAACAGGTGTGATTGTTTGTTTTTTGCATTTATAATAAATTTGGTAGAAAAGGAAAGGTTCAAAAATGTAAATCTGATAAGATTTGTTAAAATCCACAAGTGTGTATGTAGTTCAGCGTGGCCACATATTCACATTCATATAGAGTGTTTGGATTTGGAACGCATTTGCATACATGCAATTTCACAGAATTGTAAGTTCTTAAAAAGAGTTCAAATGACTAACATTCGGCTTGTTCAGAAAACGAATCAGCACAACAGCCGCTAGTAATTTAGAGGATAGTTGTCGCTTTTTGCTATAATTTTCTGGATCAGAGCGTCTTCTCGTTGAAAGTGCACTACATTACCCACAGTTCCACACTCGGACAAAATGCTGGGTGATTGGTTTGAAGATGCAAAGGACCTTTTTATGTGAGATAATTTACAGAAAAATTTGAATTTACAGAAAAAGATACTGTGAAAATGTTCCTTTTTTTGTTACTGTAAATGTGCTTTGCAAGGAAATAGTTTTTTTATTTGTATTTTTTTTTATAACTGTATTGTATATGTAATGAACTGATTCATTCAAACATTGAATTGTATTTTGTTCAAGGTCTAAAACAGAGCATTTTTTGGAACTCAACAATTGTCTGCTAATGATTTTCTGCGCCCGTGTGCACACACGCACACACATAATGAAAAGGAGTAAAAATGTGTACCTATTATGCAAATGTGTCCCTTTCATGTAATGTTTAACACTTATTTTGTAAGTGTTTTTAAATAATGTATTCTGTAAAATTGTAGAACTTGTGTTACTAATAGAATTAAGTGTATGGTAAATGGTGTAAGGGAAAGATAAACCCTAAATAGTGTTTACTGTTCATTAAATTATCCCTCTAATATTAATGTTGTTTGCTCTGGTTGCCACCAAGTTTCAGGTATGTCTTCTAAAGAATGGCAAACTTCCATAGTGATTCTCTCAAGCTTCTCTAGATTAATCAATCTCTGGAATACCTTTTGAATTCAAGTTTGAGCTCTGTATTAAGTATTAAGAGGAGAGTAAAGTGCCGATGACACTACAGATCCCATAGTGCAGTGCTTTAACAATCTTGCCTTGTATAATTTATTATTGTAAAGCGTTTGTACCAATTTTTTTTACAGAATGTTCATATTTCTAACTTGTATAATTTTGACAAGATATTTTTATAGAGGACAATTTCCATCTTAAAATATTTCACATTTAATTCAATTCTGGATCGATATTCTTGCATGTTCTGAGTGACAGATGAGGCAAATGCATTTAAAAAACTGTGTGACATTGTGAGGAAAGAAGTCCTCAGCTTTTGTATGGAAACGGTATGCTTTACCCAGACATTTTATAAGCTTTCTCGAGTTTAAAAGAAACACACTAGTTAACTAGTCAACTCGGTACTTAGATTGGTAGGTCTAAGAATAGAGCTTAAATGAGTAAACCACATTTACCTCCATTGGCCTTTAAAAAAAGATTATGCTTTGTTAAAACCTGCTTTTTATTAGGTTGAAATATCCTAAATGTCTTATTTTCATGCGGATTTGAGATTCTTAAGTGGCCGTGCCAGCGAGGGGTCCGCGCGCGGTAAAGCGACGTATGATTACTATACATGATTGAGATTGATGTGAATGTGATTGCAAACCGCCGGCAGAGTGAACATACGTACAGCACAAGCTGCTGTGAAAAACGGCTCACAACTTTTTAAAAATAAATATATTTTTAGGATGTATTTCAAGGATGTAAATCGCTCCAGAGAATGCATTACTTTCGCAAGTGAATATTTAGGCGGTGTGAACCTCATTAGAAGAATGATTGTTGAAGAGGGAAATGGATTCTCTCGAGGTGCCGTTGGTGCGATTTGCAAAAGAAAAGTTGTGAATTTGTGGCTCTCGGGTTGTAGCTGTACCACAAGGTTCTGTTCCTCATTCACAGTGCCCGAAAAACTCCGTCGTGACAGGAAACTCAAAGCGCCTGACTGAAGGCCTGTCACAACACGAGACTTGTTGGAATTCTCTGTGTGAGGGCTTCGATCTGTTGTAGTGGGAACAGCAAACCCTGACTCCTCCAGGTGTTCCACCAGACCTTTTTCATTTTTGCTCCTGCTTTCCGAGCCCAAAAAGGCCCGCAAAGCACCCTGGGAGGAGTGTACTTGAGCAGCGACAAAGCAAACCGGGGGGAGTTGGCTATTGTTTCCCCCTTTCTTTTGTCTCAGGTCTGGTTTCTTGCGTAGCTTTAGTGAACAAATTGGCCTGACAATCACAAGCGGATTATAAAGGCGAAGAAAAGTCTTCATTCTGAAGTGCGGCTCGCCAGGGTCCAATTGTCCGCATGGTCATTAAGCTGAGAACGCAGACTTATAAGCAGGTGAGATAAGTTTCATCAGGGACAGTTGCTTTTCAGTTTTCGTTTTTATATTTTGAGGAAGGCTTTTTACCTCACCGGTTGAGTTTTTAACCTCGACGCAGTCATAGAGTGAATCTGCAGAATTTTACACCGGGACGTTAGCAGCTATACTCTCATGATTTTATAGTAATGAAGAGGAGAGTTTGAGGCCCCGAGAGGATTAACTCCGTCCCCCTCCCCCGTCCACTTCACCCAGACATTCTGTCTGTAGCAAAAGGTATTTCCGTCTCAATTCATGTTCGCTTTCTTTCCGTCGTGCACTTTTGCTACTTTTTTACAGTCTTTTTTTGTAAGTGATTACGATTTTCTTCCCATTCTACAGAAGCTAATTTGGCTTTCTATTTTTTGCTGGTTCCTCATTGTGTGTGTGTGTGTGTGTGTGTGTGTGTGAGAGAGAGAGATGGACTCATAACCATTCATAACTCACAAACTCTTAATGGGCTCCGGTGCCCCCAAAAGAAGGAAAGAAGCCTTTCTCTCTCTCTCTCTCTCTCCACTGCAACTAGTCAGCTTCGGTCTTTCTTCCCCCAATGGCTCCGTGTCAAAAAAGACTGTTGCTCGTTTGTGCGAGGAACAATGGCGAACAAGGCTGAATCTCCAGCATTGAACAAAGAGAAGAAAACAGGTTTTTCATTCTGCAGAACATTAGATTCTGACACATTTTAGCATGGCAGTTTTTGTCCCAAGTGCAGTGACTGGGCTCTTTAAAAAGGACCACCTGTTGGCGAGCGGGCTGCTCTTCATTACGCCAGCAACCATTATCACGGAGCGAGGAGCTCAACGGGGGAGTTCTGAAGTTAACCCTGCCAGTTTGGGTCCGCACGCTTCCTGCCAGGCAGCAGGAAGTCACACGCTCATTTGGACGTCTTGAAAGGTGTCTGGGTGTACTTTTTGATTATACTAAAATGTCTCCGCATATAAGCATATAATGTCATGGTTAATTTATTTTAAATTAATTTTCAGGGTCTGATTCCAAATGAAAAATCTAATCACAGCCGATTCCGGTTGAAAAATCAAAGCGTGACATTTTAGTGGTGATGTGATGACGCCACCACAAGAGTTTGCAAAGTTTGATTTTTTTTCTTGTACTCTATAAAGATAAACTTTTTGTTTTGCAGATAAGACATTTCTTAAAACATTGGCAAATCTAATAGCGTAATGGTCATTTAAAAACAGCACAGCAGACCAGACTCTTTTTTTTTTCTCCAGTGCCGGGCCTTGCTATACGGTCTTAGAACTGAAAGGTGGCACTTGATTAACCTTCGCGTCTTGTACACCCAATAAAACTTAAAGCTTTTTTTTAAATTGTTTTTTTTTTTTTTAATCTTTTCTAATACGTGTAGTAACTACTATGCTTGTGTATATAAAATACATCAATTCTAGACTATATGAATCAATTTACTTTTTATTTTAAAAATTCACATTTTATTTTTTAGTGAAATGTTATCTACGTAAATTGAAAAAGAACCCAGTAATCCATTCACTAAATTGTCTTTATTGCATCTACAACCTTGCAATTCTTTCTTTTCTTTCTTTATTCCTTATTTCCTAATTAAAATATAAAAATACAAAATATAGTTAAAATAATAATACTACTACTTGATGAAATGGTTTAAGAAACAAAACTACATATAAAAATAAATCAAACTGTATGATTCAATAATATCAATATAAAATGAGACTTTGCCAAAAACTGTGGTCTAATCAAAAAATAATATATGAATTACAGTCTAATAAATTAGATGACATTACACATTTTTGTCTAATAAATAGTACAAAGCTTAAAAGAAAATCCTGACAAGTAATTTTACTTATATTCAAATTCACGGCAAATGTCATTTCAAGTTCCGACCTAAACAATCACAGAAAAAGTATTTTTAAATGTCTGGGCCGCACATTAAAATAAAAAGCCACATTTAGCACATAGTCGAGCAGGTGCTGCCCAAGCAGAGTCATGTTTAACATTCTTACAAATCGCCAAAGGGCCGCGTGGCAGCGCACAGGCTCGCTGGGGTTAAAATGTGGCAGTTATATTGCCAGGATGGAGCAGCGGGAGCCGAATTCAGGCAATTACAATCAAGTCAGGGCGCAGTTAGAGCGTAGGCCTGGAACATGAGTAGGATGCTGATGAGACACTTAGCCACACGGCCTCAGCCATTGGACCACTCAACTGACTACTAACCCCCCCTGCTGGATGCTTCCAGATCTCGGCATCTTACACAGGCTCAAACACACACTGCTAAGCTTTAGACGCTTCCGTGTCAGTGAAAGATGGCGCATAAACAGAAGACCGTTTTTTTTATTCATGGGAAGTTAGACGTCAAAAACATTTTCAAAATCCAACGCAGTGGTCCCAAGCAATGATTTTCAAATAAGTCGCAAGTTTTTTGAAATGCCACTGCCTGACTCTCACATGCCCACAATGCACGTGTCGCGCAAAGTGCGCGGCGACCTTGCAAAGAGGCTGAAAAGAAGCAATGCCATCTGCTTCGTGACATTTCAAAGCACATGTTCACCTACATCCACAATCAACAACAAATACTCTTGAACGGTGATGCATTAGGTTGCACACCTGAGGCCTACGCCGGCACTGTATGAGCTCTAATCTAGGGTCCATTCATCAGAGTGGGCCTGATGCACGGAGGATAGAACTGGGGGAGGAGGTGTTCCCCATCCTGATTACTCCAACCCATCACAGCTTCACTCCGGCCTCCTGCAACGCCGGCGTCTACACAAATCACTTCTGCGCTCCTTTTGGTGGCACTGTGCATTGCGATGAAGACACCTGAAAGCAATTACAGACTGGGAAAGGCCGACTTTTCAAGGGCTTTTCAAACTTTTTTTTTCCTCCCCTACTGGTTGGTGTCTTTGCAATGCAGAGGCGCAGGGTAGATTCCAAAGCGGTTGTTCGGTCGGGATGAGCGGCTGCTGGTAAATAAAAGGGGATTTCTAGCACAAGCATAACCTTGGTGACATTAATCTAGGTTTCTAACTTTAATAGCAGCTGGATGCAAAACCCCATCTTGCAACTTTCCTCCGGTGCGGGTGAAAGCTCATCTTCCTGTCCGCGCTGGGGAAGTAATCCACATAAAATATGTCTCCGCATGTCTGACGTCTCGGCAGAGCTCTGTTTAGGCTAGATTGCTAGTTAGACGCCTCAATTTGCCACGGCTTTCTCTCACTTGATGTTTTGGGAGCCACTTCCCATTGGGGGCTTCTGTTGTCCTGAAACGTCTCTCAGCCAATTCCTCCAGTATAATGGCTGTTTTTTAGCAGCGCTTTATCTTTCCCCCTGGATCCAAGACGCTGGGCTTGGCAACTCCATTCTTTCAAATTATTCCATCTTTGCACAGAAAGAGAAATTGGATTGTGTTGATCCCGTTTTTGCAGCGGGGAAGGTGGCCGTAGTATTATCCTCGGTTTACACTGGTGACGGAGAGGCAATCACACCGAGGTCTGACTCTGACACAAACACTCCAGCTTCTGGATGAGGAAATTACACCACAATAAGCTTTGACACCATGTTTCGGGGTCAGAAACTGCCGGAGACACAGAAGCAGCGTGTTGAGATCACGAGATGAAGGGCATTAGCATTTTAACTGGATCAATCAAGTGTATATTTTGTAACTCTGATGAGGGAAAACTTTTTCTACTTCACGCGTCTTAAAAATAGATTCTTGAAAATAATCCCAGTTCTAATCTCTATCTCTCTCTCTGTTTTTGTTGTAGTCGTTTGGTGTTTAAAGTGCGTGCGAGGTGTGCTTGGTGCTTGAAACTCGAGACAAGCAAATTTCGATTTCGGTTGTTTTTTCCTATCTTGTTCGGATTATGCAAATGACCTCAAGACGTCAATCTCAAATCCAGCACACTTCCTGAACTAATGCTGCCCTAGACGTTAGATCATTGACCAGACTGTTGTGTCAATCAGTCAATATTACTGTGACTCCAAAGCGTGAATCAATAAGGCATTTACTAGTCTGGTTGTGTTGTTATGCATCACATTAACTGAATGGTTTTAGGCGCAGAACTGTTTATTTACTCTATAAATGTATTTGAAAAATACTGTATACTTACTGTACAAATGCTAGAAAGACTACCGTATTCTATTCTCGAAAATAAAATACTTATGAAGAGATGGACCATAAAATCTCTGCAGGTATCTAGTTAAGAAATGAATTTATATTCTATTCAGTAATAGTCAATTATTGATTTTTTTATATTTATGATTTAAATTTATTCTGTCTGCATGGTATTTCTTAATTAAAGTCAGGATTCCTTTTTCTTGTTCATTTTAATGATCCGACTCTTGAAAACATCACAATTGTTTTTGTAAATGTAAGGCTGCACAATTACAGAGAGACCTGAACCACAAATCAAATTCTGTACCACAGGACTACAACTGCAAGCAGTACTAAGACATTAAAAAACTTGCCATAAGACTATACTAAAACATAAAACAATGTTGTCATAAGGCAATACTGGGATAATCATAAAAACCGTCTCAAGTCTGTATTTAAGCCATAAACATTTTTTGTCATGATGCAATACTGAGACATGAACACTATTTTTCACAAGAGTATACTATAAGACATAATGCAGAGCCAGCTGTAGGGGGGTTGAACTGAGAACCTCTCGGACATAAAGCCAAGTTTCTTACCCATGTACCACAAACCTGTGTTTTTTTATTTTTTGTATTGCCTGTATTTTTAACAGCCAAAACAACAAGAGGCAATTTCTTTGTCAAAAGACTATACTAATGCATAAAAAGAAATTGTCATAAGGTTTATTTTTTTATGTCTTATGTTTATTTTTTGATGTCTAAGACTTAAGGCATCACTAAGACTGATGAACACTAAGCCTTATGACAAAAATGTTTTATATTTTAGAATTTCCTTATGTCTTAGTATAGCCTTATGACAAAAAATTTGATGTCTTAGTATAACCTTATGTCTTAGTATAGCCTTGCGACTATTTTGTTTATGTCTTAGTATTTTCTTATGGTAAAATATTTTTTATGTCTTAGTAAAACCATATGACAAATTTTTCATGTCTAAGTATAGCCCTTATGACAATAAATGTTTTATGTCTTAGTATTGACTTATGTCTTAGTATATAGCCTTATGACAAAAACTTTTTGTCTTAGCGTAGCCTTTTGTAACAAAAACATTTTTACGTCTTAAAATTGCCTTATGCCTTAGTATAGTCTCATGACAATTTTTACGCCTTATTATTCCTTTATGTCTTAGTGTTGCCTTATGACAAAATTTGGGATCAATATCAAACACTTCGACCTGAACCAGTGGTTTTGTTATCAGGCCAGTTCCCTTATTGTCCCTGTCATACTGTATCCTTTAGTGATAATATTATTAATTTTATATAATTTGATGACAACATTATATTTAAATGTACATTTAAATATAAATATATACATAATATTTAAATTAAATTAAAATTAATTATTTATTAAATTATTATATTAACATTATTACAATATTACTCATTTTTAACGCATAACATTGCACTTGTTAATTTCTCATTATCAATGCATAGTCCTACACGTTGCAGCTCTAATTATTAACAACATTTACAAGCAATAATTATTCATATTAGGTGTTAGTACATTTTGATTTCCATTTTAAATTAAATCAATACAAAATGCAGTCATTTGTCTGCATCCTATCTCCTTCTTGGCAAATATAAATCCAGTGTGCGTGTAAATATCCAGAGCAACATGTCGCAGCTCGAACGTGAAATCATTACAATCTTTATCCAAATGAAGACGAGCAGATGAACTCGCCCTGACGCATAAACCACATCCCATTACCATTCAATCTGGGGATCAGACGAAGCTCTTCACGTAAGAGCCCTGACCCCCTACTATTTACACCCAGCGAGGGGGTCCAGCTGATACCACCCCAGTGGCTCTACCTTACACATACAGACCTGTCATTACCATCCCGCCTTCTCTCTCTCAAAACAGCACAGCCGGCCATTTCCACAAGAGACCCTAATCTCTTCTCCAATAGCAACTCCTGCTAAACTCCTTGACATGCCGAGCAGTGCACGAGACGCCCGGGACCCATGAATAATCAATAACGCGCCATTTACGCCAAGCATGTGCCACAACAGGTCATTTCTGATGGCGATTGCTTGCAGATTAGAGCTGAGATTACAAATTCAGAGATGGACGGACGGGGGTCTCTCTGCCAAATGGTGGGAAGACAGGGGGTGGGGGGTTAGATCCACGTACTGAAGAAAAGGGGGAAAAAAAAATTAGAATAGAGAGACAGAGACACATGTGGGCTTGTGGATAGTTAATTAGCTGGCTTTCTTTTCCCCTGCTTCGGCGTACGGGTAGGAAGAAAAATATCACGTCTCTTTTGTACGCGAGACGAGCGCATGCCACGCACACACACATGCAGCTCACGCGCAGACACACACACACACACACACACACACACACCTAGCATGCGGATACAAGGACCGAACCCAATTTCATCTGCAAGGGGCAGAAATCAATCTCATATCTCTCTAGTTAATCCGCAATGGCTCTCCACAGATCCTGACACTAATAAGGTATTGAGCAGGTGAGGCCAAGGGATGCAGGGAAACAGGCGGCCTGGAGGAGGAGGGGGAAGAGTCTGGCTCTATTCCAGTTCAATTATGTGACTTGTGTACAGGAGAGTGGAGTGCGGGAGACAGAAGAGAATGAGACGGAGAGAGAAAGAGCGAGAGATGAGAGGCAGAGGAGAGCCTAGGTGAAAGACTTTAAAGAAGGGGGTTGAGAAAGGCATGTAAGGTTGGTCGAGAGAAGGAGAAAGAAGGAGAGCGCCCCGAAGAGCGGAGGGGGGTTAAAATCGATCCCATCTGTGGTATGATGGTTAATTAAAGCAGCTCTCGAGTAGACTAAGGATGAGAGGTTTGGCTGGGATCCTGCAGGCAAGGCTCTGATTGCTCCGAGAACGGCTGCTTTCTCAGCCTCGAGAGCGGGAGTTCTGCTTTTGGCATCTACAGATGCGAAGGGAAGGACACAAACGCATGTTTAAAATAAACACAAATATACAGGCGCACGCAGGATAATGGTAGCCGACGACATGCGTTAGTTCAGTGTGTGGGCTTCACCAGGTCTCAAACCGTCTTTTTTCCCCAGCCCGGCCTGTTCCGTTCTCTCTTTTCTCATTACAAACATAAATGTGCGTAAATGGCCTGTATGTGATGAGGATTCTGTTGTTTGTTGTTTTTTTTTTTTAGGAGAAAAGGGGTCTGCGCTCTAATTTGGAAGCAGTGATTTTTTTTATAGTACTTGTGAGCTGGCTTGAGTTGCATTTCCTTAACAAATCAAAAAGCTTTGCAAGCCGAACCGTCAGCATTGATAATGGCATTAACGCACGCTGGAGCCTGACTGTTCGTTATTGTGCTTTCGACTATAGCAAAATACATGATTAGCATCATCATGTCAAGATTAGCTCGCCAATATACATCCAATCCACACCAGGACGGACAAAAGGCAGATTAAGGGCTTTAGGTTAGAGCATGTCTGCTGCTTAATCTACTTATTCATTAACTTTCTACTAGTGATGTGACAGGTTAACTGGTGACCTTTTTGTTTTCCAATAAACAATTTGCGTCCGTTTTGTCTTTTGTACTTTTCTGTAGCATCTTATTAGCCATAACATCTTATTAAACAGTAACCACACTTTTAAATTGGCTACCTTCCAATTTCCTGTGACGATAAAAAGTGTTATCATCTTTTTTCTTATTCTTTTTATTTTCCCATAAATTTGTGAAACATAACCAATCATTCCATTCACCCAGAAAAAGTTCAGAACTGGACCAAAGAAGGAAACGTATACAGTTTCCGTAAGAAACTAAACGGGAAGAGCGCATTTGCTCATAAAGTAACCATGCAGATTAAACTGTAATCACACTCTTCATGTCGCAGAAGTGTAGTACATCCCTTCACAGGTGTATGAATTATGTATATGAAAGTGATTTGATGGGTGTGAAATAGAGTGCGTCTGATTGAAATCCTCTATGTCGCACATTACGCGTCTCCTTGCGTTCTCTGCGTGGAACGTTGGGGTCAGAGCCCTGTGCTAATTTGCGAAGGGCCCACTGCTTGTGAGGGAAATGAGTAAATTATACATTCCAGCAGGAATCAGCTGTGGTTCTTCAAGATCTACACGCCATGCTGTCTACAGGAAGCTTTATGTGGCAAACACCTGCCAGCTTCTCTCGAGTGTTAAGACTCCAACAAGTACCCTAAAGGAGATATAAAGGAGTGGCTTTAAAATCACTGAGTGTTTAAACATGAGAGACGGTGAACTTAATAACTAGAAAAAAATGCACATTTATAGTTGACTCCGTTTAATTGGGTACATTAGGACAGTATCATTTCGGTCCTAATAAAAGGTTGGTACCAATAAGTAGTTGTCTTATGTTAAAATAAAATAAATTAAATTAAAATAAAATAAGATAAATACTCTACGTAACATGAAAATGTAATTACCGTATGAACTTTAGGTTGGAAACGCATATATATGGCAAAAATAACGACCAGTTATGTTTCTATCATTTTAGGTTTGAGTGGTGAAGAACAAAGAACACACACCGATGTGCTTGTTTAGCGGACACCATACGTTGTTCTACTTTGACACTACAAAGAGTTGATCACCACAGAGAGA
The DNA here is from genome assembly GCA_028031935.1 of Paedocypris micromegethes. NCBI lineage: Eukaryota > Metazoa > Chordata > Actinopteri > Cypriniformes > Paedocypris > Paedocypris micromegethes. The sequence goes on from CM051497.1 coordinate 12,056,011, forward strand.
GATCACCAAAACAAATGTACTATTGTTTTTTAACAAGATACTCAGCGTTTCACTATTGAAATGATTTATCCAGTGCCTGAACCGTTCTGTTATCAGACTCCTTTAAACTGTTCTATAGTGCAGCAACGTAGCTACAACTTTGAGAAACAACTGTAGCATCTGAATGTGCAAAAAAACACATTGTAGATAAACACAAACTCTTTGACATGATAAAGTTCCATATACATTTTTTTTTTCTTCATCACTTTCACTTTTAACCGGGTAGCGGAGACGAGACATGCATTGTCATCACAACTCACGTGACACACTGACTCTAATGTAAAGTAAAGTGAGTGAAATTGTCAATATGGCGAACCATATCGTGTCGATCATAAACAATTGTTTTATATTCAATACATCTTAAAGCTGATTTGAGATTTCGTTATTTTGTTGCTTATTTATTATCTCTGACAAACAGGCACAGGGGTCTTTTATTAAAGAAGTTTGAGAGATCTGACATCAACAAAGAATGGTGCTTTTAGACTGAATCATTTTGTTGATGCTTTTCAAGAGGGTGGAAATCTCCAGCATATAGCGAACCCAAAATGCAGTAATAGCTGGAGCTAAAACTCTCCAAAGAAGGCCAATTACTGGAGACCAATTAAAGGGACCATATCAATACTTGGCAAACGTGACTCACTCCACAATTAATGATCCAAACACAACACAAGGCCAAATTGTGTTCCCACATGTAATCCAGATGATCAAACATCCACCAAACACTAAAAGTTTGAGAGGTGAAACCCGAATAGAGACCAACAAAAGGCTTCGATTAAAACGTCTAAAACTTCACTTATGGGTTGATAAGTTCCCTCTTGAGTGGCTGCATGTCTGTGTACAGTATTTGAGCGGAGAAAAGAACATGCAGCACTATTTCTCTGAGTGGAAGAGTCGAGAGGTCTTCAGGGAGGATTTTAAGAGGACGAAAGCACTAAGTCGGGACTAGGGTGACTGTTGAGCATCAAAAGGCCACAGCACTCTATTTGCTCACTCACAATATTAATTGTCACTTTCATTGCTTTTAATTGCCACGTTTTTCACCCTTGTGTGCCATTCAACCCAGTACGGTGATCCGTCCTCTAGATTCTTAGACGTTGCTAAGACAACTAAGGATTGAGCAACTCGGCATTCTGGCTTTCCTTTAGCTCTCACCCAGGAAGCAAATAAACACTCATGTACATTTTCAAGTCTCGGTTTCTTGTTCCAACCGTTCACAGTGGGAAATTTCTAGTGGGTTTTTGCTCTAATTATTGGCACTTTAGAAAACAAAAACACAAAACCGAAACCAATTTTTAAAACGGTATTCAATTTTCACAAAACCCATTGAGCTTTGCCACGGCGTGAGATCAAAAATCAAACCAAAAAGACACAAGAAGCAACCTTATAAGAAAGCCTTACCACCTTTCTTTCTGATAGAGTTCTGGCTCTATCACAAAATCAGAATATAATTTCTGTTAAAATGATTATTGTTTTTGCCTTTTCTTTTTACAGTAGGATGGAAGAAACTACTAATTTCATTGACTGTGTGCATCTATATACCACAAGATTTTTGCGTTTGTACGAGGTTTTGTTCCACAATTGTCTTGTGACCAATAATCTCTTTTCATTAGAATAGAAATGATTAATATTCAGAGTAGCTTAAAGAAAATCTCAAGTGGCAAAAGCTGTTATAGTAGAAACTGTCCCTAGAACAGAGGAAGTGGAGGAGTTCATGATGATGTCCCAGCTCGCCAGCGGCAGAAGCGACCTTTGGCAGAGTACGCTTGATTTGTGGTGAGATGTACTCTTCTATGTTTGACCTGAGCCAACACTGGCCAGAAAAGCTCGGTCGAGATTAAAGGAGGTGATTTAAGAGAGAGTCGTCCTCGCTTCCTGCACTATGCTTGATGGGGTTGACATCAACACATATACTCCTCACACAAAAGAAAAGTCGCGCTGATGAAAACACATTCGTATGTAAAAGGTGCTTATCAAGGTAATGGCCTAGATGTTCTTCAAATAAATTACATTTACACTTCCGCATTTAGAGACACTAATTTAGAGCCTCTTACTTTGGCGTACAGTTGTTCAAACAACTGCATGCTTTCATTTAGAATTAAATCCATGAGCTTTGTTGTTGAAAACACCATGATCTCCTGACTGATCCGCAAGAGCTCAAAAACCACGCAATTGTTGATGGTTTCCCAGATCAATTTCCAATACTTTTGCATGGACTGATCCAGTCCAGTTTTCGGATTTTACTTTCGTCAAAACACTGAAATAACAAATTGAAATGAGCTTTGGAGGTCTATTATTATCAAGAGACCAGCTTTACTGCCTGGTTTTGCGTTATACTCCATTGTTTTGTGTGTGTTTTAAGTCGTTGCACGTCGCGTCATAATTTTCATGCTCTCTTAGTTAGATCCTTGGTAGACTATTAGTTCACCTGTTTTGATCTGTATCCCCTCAAGAGTTCTTGTTACTTATTAGTTTAGTTTGGTTCTCACACCTCTTCTTTGTTGGCTCCATCATTTGTTTGCCCATTTAAAGCTCTAGGATTCTTTGTTCAGCTCAGGTTCTTGCATGTATGTTGGGTGTCTTAGTCTTAGATTGTCTCGTAGTCTTAGATCCAGTCAGCCAAGTCTTGCTTTGACAATTGTGTCAATCTGTTGGCGCTTTTTACAAGCTTTTCAGTTTTTAATAAAAGTCTTGCTACACTTGGGTCCGTCCAACTCGAAGCCTTCAAAACCCTGACAATTATAAACTGCTTCCCTTTCTCAACCAGTCTTCAGGTGTGATTTCTAGATGTACATCATCCAAGGTTGTTTCTTGAAAAGCTGGTAATTTCATACATGTACACAAGCTCTGACCTCTGTGAAAAGCTCAAGGCGAAATATACAATCCATTGCTGACACGGGAGCCAGAGAAACAGATGTGGTGACAGATGAAGAGGGAGGGTTAGAGGAAGGGTAGGTCTGATCACAATCCCTACATTGGTGAGTAAATACAGACTAATGGCCACTGATTAATTCTTCACTGCTCTTATCGTCCCGAGAACAGAGAAACGTAATGACCTGTCTGTGTCTGTCATTCTCTTCTTCTACGTCTCCCTCCCTATACACTCTCCCGCTCAATTTTTGATTATAAATTAAAAGGGATTGTAAATGGTGTAATGCTGGTTTGAGGTTCCTGATTGCTGCGTTTGATTAGAGAATGTCAGTGCAGGCATCCCCCTCCTCTCTCTTTAGCACTTCAATAGCTGCAACACTCGGCAATGCACAAAGAACACAATAGACCGACTGCTTAACTCCACAAACTAAACCATAACTTGCACTTGCTGCAATCAAACACATTCTTCCAGGCTTCCTTTTTTCTTTTGACTCATTTTCGTTTGGTGTGGCTCTTTGGTGACTTTTCAGAGTTTGTTTCAGGTGTGGAAATCACCAACAAATGAAAATCACCAGTAATTAAAACACATTCAGACGTGTATGTAAGAGCAGGTACGGGTCTTTTGTCTTTCTCCATTATGGTTACACGTTGTCTTCCCTGGAGAAGCGTGTCAGGTGTTTTTAGGAAAGTATGTTTTTAAAATTATTCAAGAAGTAAAATCGGACAAGTTAATGATGATCTGGTGGTGATGGCGGGAATTGTTAAAAATAAATGTGATGAAAAGAAAAACACAAAATCAAGGGAAAGACAATTAAGTTAAAACAGATTTGATTGAAGGACGATGACTAATAATTATTGTGGTACTAAATTTAAAAACATGTTCAGGTGATCTGTAAAAAATAGTCCATAGATGTGAGTGAGTGCGAATTAGGGTTCTGTTCTGTGATTGGTTGGCTACCTCAGACAACGATTAGCTGATTGCCTCCTGCTCCTCTGAACCAGAAAAAGAAAAAGCGGTAGAATATTGTGAATTGGATTGATTGAAGAAAAACTAATTAGTGGGCATCATGCTCATTTTTATACAATGTATTTTCTTTTATTTTTAGTATACACACTGTAGTGAAACTAAAATATCAAAAAAATTGTTCCATGTTTTTAAACATACTTATTACACATGTGCCACGGTGTTGCATATTACATTGATACTAGTTAACAGAAACTAATTGTGAATTAACGTGTTACTTCTGATTGCCACTTGTCCAAGTATTCTACACATTCTACATAACCTGCTTGTGTCCGTGCTCTTTGCCCTCTGCCTCATTCTTCCATTGTGTTTGGGAAAATAATTTTTGTGCGGTTCTTTTCACTGCATTTATTTTACTCTAGGATCTTTTCACAGATCTGTATAGTGAGGTGAGCACACTGGTAATTGGACCATCCGCTCCAACTTATACACAAACACACACACACAAGGTCAGTTCAAGTGTGTGCAAGCGTAAATCAATTCTTGTGTTCAACTTAAGGGGGGGGGCGTAGACAGACAAGGACATTTTTCATCTGTACACAGAGAAAAGGCACTGGTAAACACAACAAAAGTAGGCAGATCTGCCAAGTCATGATGTTTTTTTTTATGGGCGGCCTGATCTGGGAAGCTAATGATGGAGGGTAGAAATGGAACAAGAAAGAGGTGTTTCTTCTCCCACCAGTAAGACTCAAGCTCTCCAACCCTCCAGGATGAAAAAAAAAAAAGAATCTCAATGGAGCACAAGGTTGCACATGGATGGGGCTGAAGAGGATGGGAAAAGCTCAAGGTGAGAATGTAGGAGAACAAGCGAGGGAGGGTGTTAATGAGAAAAAGGGGATCCTGTTGTGGGGAGATGCTTTGTGTCAGGCCTCTTGCATTATGTGGTTGACTCTCTCTCTCTCTTGGAAGAGTTGAATAATGGGCTTCAGGGTGCAGGGCAGGAAAAGCAGCCCACTGAAGAAAGTCAGGAGGGAGTGGAAGGTAAAAGGGACACATTTGAGAAGCTCCTTCTCTCAGACCTCCTTATATCCATAGCCACATTTTCCCACTCGTGTCTTCAAGCTCCCTTCCACTTTCTTTCTCCATTTAAATCTCTCCCCATTCCCTTAACCCCATGTCCCATTAAACCTCTCCACCTGCCCGTAATTCTGAAAGAGACAACGTAGAAGTTCAGCTAAGAAGGGGCAGAAGATGCTTGGCAGTCTAACAATGTTTCTTGAGAGCACACTCATGTCAATTTCAGGCATTCGGCTTTCATAATTGTTACGTTTATGCCAATTATACTGACAAAATGACATCTCAAGTACATAGAACTTATAAACCAATTTAGAGAGCAACGATCAAGATCAATACTCAATCAGTAACAATCAATACTCAAGAACACTTTTTTTGGTACTTGTACATTATTTGAGTGCCTTTTCTTTGCATACGTTTAATTCAATGCAAAAATTAACTTTCATTTACACTTACCTACATTTCTATCATGTCAAAGTTTTTTCTAACTTCATTAAAGTAAGCTATTTAAAATTGGACATAGTAAATGCACACTTTATATATAGACAGTTAAATCCAGATAATCGGACCCCTCATTTAATCAGGACCAACCGCTTATTCAGACCAAGTCCAGAAACAAATTCTAATTTTGCTCGTTTTAATCAGAACAACAGTTTCCGGCTCTTAGAGGAGCAGATCTGACTGTACTGCGTAAACTATCCGTATTAAGTCAATACAAAATGAAATGTTGTAAGTTTCAAACTTTATACGTTTGAAATTGTATATATAAAGACGCCTTTCATTGCTGCAGGGAAAAAGATGATTACCATGCAGCAATTGTTGTTCAAACTGCAGAGAAACACGAGTTAAACTAAAAATAAAGTGGGCATGTATGGTCAAAACCGAACTACTGTAGTAGGAAACAGATTTAGTATTCGCATAATATTTTGCATAATATTTGCATCTATTAATACCGTAATTATTTTGATCACATCCCTAAAATTCACTAATTATATGCAGCAGCACACACAGTTGTGGCCTAGGGGTAAAAGAGTGACCAAAAGGTTGCACGTTCGAATCCCAACCTAGCCGACACCGAAAGTGACTGAGCAAGACACAATGCCTATTCTGCCAATTGCGTAGCCTTGAATAAAAGCCTGCCAAACAAATGTAAAGTAATGTTATAAAGTCCAAACCACATAGTAAACCAGAAATTTACCATATAAATTAACCAGAAACGTGTCAGAAGGCGCTCACACTCGCACCTACTCACAAAAACACATCCCTTCACAACCTCGCTGCGCCCCATGACTAAAAGTATAACCATAAACAAAATCAGAGGATACAGTAAGGTCTCTAATCAAGGCAATCAGTGCTGTTTTCAAACGTGTCGGGTGCACGAACAGCGAGCCGGGCTCATCTTTGTCTGCGGTTTAATTGCTTGTTTTTGCATTCTGATAGAGGGGGGTGATTGTGCCTTGTCACCTATTTCACAAGATAAAGGACTAGCCAATTACTTTGTTTGGATGCTAATGATCGGGTTTCATTAGTGGCCGCTCTTAGCCCCCCTCACCCGGTAAATGAATGAATATGCTATGATTTCAATTATTGGAATTATGAAAATTGCTTTTAAAAGACGACACGGGTATCATCAACTCTCCGCTGTGACATGATGCCATTTTAATTTCCATAATAGTCTTAATTGTTGGTGGCCCTGTTGCGCGTTAATCATTTAATTGTATTGTCTTTTTCCGACGGCGACACCCTCATCCATTCGCCCCCTCAGCCACACCGAATCACAATCAGAATTAGTTGAGGAGTTTGTGAAGGCCAGTTGAAGGTGCAATTATAAAGTTTCGATGCTTTGTCCACAGAAGAAGGTTGTGTGACTCCATGTAGCTGTAAACTGAACGAGACAGAGGATTTCAAAACCAAGACTTAAAAAAAATTTGAGTTTTTTTCATTGTTGTTCATTTCATGTGAAGGAAATACACAGTGAATTATTGTTAATACAAAATTTTAAATGAAAGTGTAATCCTTATGCTCAGAGGAACAGGTATGGCTGTTCTTAGTGAATATAATGCATCTTGAAGTTGCTGGATGTTTTCTTCAAACGCAAAGAAATGCCTCCTTTTCTTTTTCTAAGTGTGCATGAAAAATGATGATGAGTCTGAGGTGTGAAAAGTAGACAAATTACCAGCTTACACGGACCGCCACAATGGGAAAAAATATGAAACAGACATGTAAACAGTTCAATTCCTGACCCATGTGGCTGAAGCACAATCAACTGTAAATTACCTTTGAATCCAAGTCTGTTATCATCTGGACGATAGAGGCTGGTAGAAAAATAAAAGCCTTTTGTCAAACAAAGGAGAAGAATTCTTAATGGCTATATGGGTCAAGGCCCGGCGAGCCCTTTGACAAATGATAGAAGAGAGACCTCACGGATTGCTCTCCAAGGCCAGTGTTTCTATAGCTTTAAATGGAAGATTTATTTTTCTGTGCGTTATGAAGGTTAGCAGGATGCATTAGACGGAGAAGGGACAGATTTACAGCATAATGTACACAAAACATGGGATCCATTAGCACAAAACTATTTGCATGGCAGAGAATCGATTAAAAGAGAGATTTCAGACAAGGCCAGGTAGGTTTATTTTTGTGCTCAGAAAACCCGAGTTTTTTTTTCTTCATCTCCATGGAGATGGAATCTGCCAGAACAAACGGCCACGATCAAAGGGCACCGCAGAGGACAAGACCTCGTTCACAGCAAAGCCAAGAACAACCAGAGAGCATTTGAGAAAACATCCTCCGTGGAAGCAATGCCACAAAATGGGTACATACTGTAACAATTTTTGATCAAACAATATTTCATATCAATACAAAAAAAGAGATTTTTTTTTTATCACTTTATGCAAACATTATGAATTCTTTACTTTGGAATCATTAAACCAAATTGACTCAAGGACACATCAAATTGGGTCTTTTATTTTGTAGCTGTCTGTCATTCGTCTGTGTGATTTACATGACGGTTCGCATGACGGTTTTCTAACCTAGAGCACAAAATGCTAGAGATGCGAAAGCCATTTCTGTAACACATTTGAAGACAATACCTAACATACAATTTCAAGTGCTAATGTAAACGCAAGGAAACAAAACAAACTATTTAGCTGCAAGCAGTGATTGTTGAGTTTAAGCAGAGTTTCCGTTATTTACCTTTAAATCACCAGCCAGTCAGATCAATCAGTTTTAAGGAAAGTTTTATGATAGTCGATAATCACAAAGTAGATACGTTATGTAATTGTTTGTGTTACAATCAAAATGTTTCCTACTATCGCACCAAATTCACTATACATTTTGGGCACATTGTAACATCAAACGTTACAGCCTGTTGAGCGTATAATAGCTTCTTTAGAGAAAAAATACATTTGTATGTTATTGTTATTACAGTTCACTCCAATTTAAGTGTTATGTATAAAAAAGACAAAAGCAAGTTAGTAGTTTTAATTTGACATTTATTGGATTATTGATTAGATCTCTTTGGATTCACAGGCAACTGGTTTGGTTTTGATTAGACAAAAAACTCGTCAAGTAACTAAGCAAATCAAATTGCAAATATGTGCCTCCAAAAGATGATGTGGGGAATAAACCGAGATAAACTACGCATTCATCTTGAGCCTCAGATTCTAAAAAGCTTAAGAACTTGAGGGCACAACAACTTGTTTAGGATTAACCCATTTAAAACTTTGCTACTAATTGTCTTTACTAAATATTCTGACAATCTATAAGAATAATTTTAATTACCATAGGGTTTTCAACCATGTACATATTAATAAAGTCCCGACAATAGGGGGGTCCTTCGGATTGAACTCTATCAAGTGTGTCTCATGTCTGTAATGGGCCCGCCACTATAAAGTGAATTTATAGATTCTTTATATAAGAAAAGTGCTAATTTACTAATAGTCATTTTAGTCATATTTGTGTTCACATAATGTGGGTCATCAATGATGTTTTCTCTCTACGAACCTGTTGATTTGCAAACTCTGCAGGGAAGGAGTGGTTTTAAGATTCAGTGAGTGTCGTAAAGCTACTCACAGGAAGTAGTTTGACTCCCTATAGCCTGGAGTTAGTGAAAGTGTGACTGACAGCTTTAAGCAGCTCTCTAACCTCTCTCCTCCGTCTCTCAGTGCGCCAGAAAGGAGTGGTCAAGTGAGCCCTCAAAACTAAGAAAAAGACATTCGGATGCAACCATGCAGAACACCTCGCCGCCGTCCCCCGTTCCTTTTGAGTGCAGGTCAGAATATGAGAGGCCGATTAAAGACAAGCTATCTGAAGTCCTCAAGCCATCATAAAGTCTCCTTTACTACCTGACAAGGGCCACGGTGGATGGAACAAACAGAGAAATAGTATACGTTTGAAGAGTATAGTTTGAAAGAGTATCACGTTAAGCGGTTTAATGTACTGTACGTATGTCGGTTTTCAAACAACACATCAGGCGTTGGTCTTCAGCCTACAATCTTGACTGTCCAGAAGACCTCCACATTTTGGGGAGTTTTTAGACTTAATTTGTAGAAACATTAGGCAAAAAGCGAGGCGGCAGAATGACTGGTCGACACGGGTGCTTGTGCAAGTATGCCACCTGCTGGACACGAAGTGAACAACGTAACAAACCAAAGCCTCACTTGCATCACCCATCTTAAAAATGAACCAGTCGTCATAGAATCAAATATTTCATCTGTCTCTTTCCCTCTTGTACACACACACACACACACACACACACACACACGCAGTCACCTTGCATTTGGTTTGCCTCAGTGAGACGGCCTCTATCAGGCTCCATTGTGTTTTGAGCGCTGAGAGGCCCTTCTGCCAGGCTAAGGTAGAGAGAGAGGGTTAGAGGCCATACTAGAGAAGAGGGATGAGAGCGATTCAATCGCCCAACAAATGGACCCGGCTAATAGAGGCAGCCTCTGATCCTGCCCGAAGCACAGCTGGGGGCCACTAATAAGAAAGAGCTGAAGAAGAGAGACGAGAGAAAACGACAGAGGGAGAGAGATGGGTAGAGAAAAGGGTAAACAGAGGCTCTCCAGGCCTAATTATGAGGTGGGTAGAATATTAAGGGTATAAGTTAATGTAGCATTGACACAAAGGAGAGGAACGGTAGACCTACTCTATCCATGCAACTTGATTGTTCGGTTTCGGTGTGGTTAATATCATTTTTAATAAGAATAATTCATTTTATTTTTTTAGCACCTTTAAAGACCCTTTTCAATTTTCAGTCTGTTGAACAACCCAACAAAAGGGTTGAAAAGCATAGTTGTACTGGGTTTAGAAGGAATAGTTAACTGAATTGGCTTACATACAAGCTATTCAAGGAAAAATGACAGTCGAATAGAGCAAAATTATAATGCGGAAAATACAAAAATTATTAGAGGACCAGATATACATACTTTTTTAAAGGCTAGTTTTGTTTCACTTTACTGTATATTTAAATTTCATGTAAATTGTGTATGTGGTCATGATATGATATGAGCTATACAGTATATACAGTATATATATATATAAATAAAATATAATAAATAAATAAAAGATTCTGAGAGAGAGACAGGCATTGACAGCATGAGCCTTATAAACAGCCCATCGCAAAAAGATCAATGTTAAAAGTTTGTTGTAAAGATTGTATTATGTGAACTTTAAGACAAAAATATAATACATCCAATAATAATGCTCCTGATAACTGGAACCTTAAGTGTAATTACACACCAACTTTACAATTAATATCACATAATAACAAAACTATCCTTGTCTCCTTTTCAACATCAAATTATCAAATTAAATGTAAAACACATCACATTATTAAAAACATATTAACATTTTAAAATGTAAAATTTTACATTTTAAAAATTATTATAAGACATCGTATACAAATTTGAGATTGCGTATTTATTGTATATTATGTAGTAATATCTTCTGTGCTGTAAATACTCCTTATATAATCTGCATATAGCCTTTCACATATACTGTATGTATATATTCATTATTTTACAGTTTTTCTGTTTCATACTTGCACCACTATTCATGGGTATTTTATTGTAAATAAATTTGCCACATAAGCAATTCATTGGCTCTCTGTGTGTATCTTGCACAATGAAAATAAAGAGAACCTAATCTATTCATCAACAGACAACTAAATATGTGTTTAATTCATCCAGAGTGACAAATTGAGTCAAGCCTCCTCTCGGACAAGATCCCGGTCACTTCTCCTGGTACAGTGGTGGTGTCAGTGGACGTGGCTGGTGGATGGGGATATCCTTGCTCTCCACACACATAAAGAGCTACTTAACATCCACCCAGCGTGAAGCCTTTGAGAAGACACAGGCCGAAAACCAAAGGAGGGGCGTTCGCCGAAGCACTTCCTCTCTAACGCCGCTGCTTTTTATTTATATACATGTGTTAATAACCGCTTCTAATGACATCATTTAATTACACACTGCTGAAAACAGCCACAGATTTGATCAAATACATGGGCAGAGCATTGAATAATTCCTCTGAGACACACACAGAGAAACTCCGTCACTCCCACTGCGTTTCCTTTGTGCTGGCCATTGTAACAGTTTTGTCCGGACATATGGAGTGGTTTAGGCCACTGGGACCCCCAACAGCTCTGGCTTTGTGCCAGGGTCACAAAGGTTGCTGGGATTGTGTTCCAAGCTAATTCCTCCTTTCACTGACTCCAGATCAGAGTCTATAATGATCTGGGCGGTGCTGTACCGGGGTTAGATTATGGCTGTGACACCCACAGGGTGGGAAGGGGAAAAAAGAAAGAAAGAGTAAGTCGGACCCCCAGGAGGGCGACAAGTCTTTAAATGAAACATTCCTGTGTGTCTTGCTTGACATTTCCAGACACTCTCTTTAACTGGTGATAGCCAAGGAGGGACACACACACACACACACACACACGTTTTCCACCTCATTTCCCAATTGCAGCTTGAGAAAACATTAAAGAGAAGAGTGTGGTGCTGAAGAGAGCTAGTGTAATTGTAACAATAATGAAAGAGTTGAGAAGAGAGGCTCTTACTTCCTATATGGACCCTGTATACATCCACACAAGCTCACACCCAGTTCTGTGCCAAGAGACTTCCACACTCTTGAAACCAGTGGAGTTCCTACGAACCATTCAAAATCAAGTATTGCTTTGATAGATCCAAAAAGGTGTTTTTTTTATTTAAATGTTTAGCTTAGGTATGATGATGCAATGATTTTTGAAAAAAAAAATTGCTTCACACAGTTATTTGATCAGATCTCCACAAAGGTTTTTTTGGTTATTTAAAATTGCACAATTTTCATATTAAAATATTTATGCTACTATATTGTAAAATAAATTATACTTTTTTTGTCTTGTGCTACTGTAGAATAAAATATAATTTTAGGCTAATTTTGTTACTTTGATATGGACAAAAAAACATTCCAAATCCACAATTATCAAGTTTTTTTTAGCAGATGTCCCAATAATTACAAACGAAAAAAAAGACAACTGTGGGGAAAAAATGTGAAAACCACGTGACACAATGGAAAGTCGCAGGAACACGACGCAAAAAACGTGAGTGAACATTCGAAGAAATTTGACTTGACACAGAAATTATCTATACATTATGTTTGCCCTTAAAACGTGTTTAAATTCTGAACGTTATAGTACTCAATTGACATGACATGGCATCAAACAAATGCACCGTAAGTGTGCACTTTGCGTTAAATTCAAATGGCGTTCTCCTTCGAATTTTGACCGGGAATATCGATGCATATTGATAACCTTTTTATCGTTTTTGATTGTTCACACGTGCAATTAAATTACCTTGCCTTGAAGATGCTTGTGAAAACGCTTCTTTTCACACTCCTCCGTTCTTCTACGAAACACCCACTTGTGAAAAACACTGAGGAAAAACGAGGACGCGCATCAAAACAAGCACGAGCCTCAAAAACGTGCGCGATCAACGTCACGTGCCACTTCAATTAAGAAGTCGAATCGGTACTAAAACTTCGACTTTTCGAAACTCAAATAAAACAACTAATAAAATGTTAATACTATATATAATAAATACTATTTTAATAAAAACGTTTATTATCTGATATGCATAATAATTTAAATGTAATAAAAAAGCCATCGATGTTATAAAAACTCAATGTGTGTGTGTGTGCGTGTGTGTGTGTGTGTGTGTGTGCGTGTGTGAGAAAGGGTATTTATTTATTTATGACTGTTTTTTCCTATTAAAAGCGGCAAATAATAGTAGCATACAAAGTCAATGAATCATTCAAGGGTCGTAATTTTCAAATGATTGTAAATCCTCCAGTCTGGTCAACTGTTGGGGGGGTCACATAAACAACCTTAGCACCGGGATGCAGATTGAGCCCTTCAGCCGGAATATCACCAACGCCTTTAATCCTGATGACAAGAGTAAATCGAGATGTTTCCACTGCTGACATCACAAAGCCATTCTGACAGATCTGCACATATGCATCATATTCACCACAATATCCACGAGTGTTCTCCAGTCTGCGAGAGCCGGCGCAATCACTCGTGGAGACACTTATAGGCTGCATGGGAGCGGGACTGAGGGACTGAGAGAATGAGAGCTAAATTAAGAGCTCTCTCTGTTTGCTATTGTTAAAACCGCATTTTGGTGATGAGCTCAACTCGCGCGCTTTTAAAAAAAATCATACTTCCCTATGTTTTGTTTCCAATATTATATTCACGCTGACATCTTTTTTTTTTCTCTTTTTACTGTGTCGTTCTCCATCTCTCCCGGTGGATGTCATTCAAATTCATGTTCTCAAGGACCTGGTGAACACAAGGCCTGGGGAATAATAGGCAAACCCATTTATCGTCCGCCTTTGTTTTTTATTCCTCTTTCCCCCTCTTTGGGAGATTCTGAGAGGCCGTGTTCCATGTAAGATGGCAGCTGTCTCCAGACCATTAGCATTGCAAATGAGGTCAGAAGAGAGAGACCCTCAGCCCAGTATTTAGGGGCCAGAGACTGAGTCTCAACAAGCCCCACAGGCAGACGCTGAGCGCCAGCCAGGATTGACAAAGTGAAGGGTGACTGCTGAAGAGAGTAATTGGTCATTTGCAGGGGAAAAAAATAAATTGTGACGCGTTTATTATGGGGCTTGAACGAAAAGGAACTTCTTCAGCAGTGTGTTGCTTTTTTTCTCAAGGGTTTCTTCTTCTTCTTGCTACTTATTGACTTGTATATTGTATTTTTGTTCCATTCCACATTTGTAAAAACAATAGGGCACCATTGTTGTATTTATGTATCATATTGCCTATGTGTTATGCTGTCTGGTGTAGTAAAATCAACCAACCAACCAACCAATCAATCAATCAATCAATCAATCAATCAATCAATCAATCAATCAATCAATCAATCAATCAATCAACCAACCAACCAGTCTGTCAATAAGCCAGTCAGTCAGTCAGTCTGTCTTTTTCTATTTATCTATCATCTGTCTGACTGTCAGTCAAACCTCCTGTCATCCATCAACTCTATCTATTCATCTTTTCAGCCATCAGTCTTATCTATCTGTGTGTCTATCTGTCTCCATCAATCCATTCTATTTGTCTTTCCTTCCAACACTATTATCCTGTGTTATATCCTGTTTAAGAAAGTAATTTAACTTTAGTTTATACACAAATGAAAAGCATGTATGTCATGACAAATACATGCACAGTGTGTAACTGTGCTACAAAGATGTTACAGTTGTTATGTACATATACATATTAATTAGTGCGCATGAACGCGTTTGCCTTGAATTACAGTAATGTCCAAAATTGCAATGTCACTGTAAAATCTTAAACATGCTACTTGCAGTACAACGCATTGGTGTGTTTAATTACATAATAAAAAAAATATGATAATAAATGTAAAAATCCTCACTGATTTCTATTTGTCGGTGGTAAAACTCGCTTTATTTCACTAGGGTCTTCTTCTTAGCATAATATGAGTTTGAAGTACCCGCAGCGCCGTCATGTCTGTGTTCCTATAGGACATACATACAGGAGAAATAGACATAACCGTGCACGCCGGCTAAATTGTTAACAGGGGCTTCACATAGACGCACAGGTGATTGTTCTTCAAACCCTCAGCTAGAACTATTGTCATGGTAACCAGAAGGTACTTCACATCACAGAGGGCGCACACACACACACACACACACACACACACACACACAACCGCAACAAACAAAGTCCCAGTTTGATGCACTCCAGACACTCTTGCTAATCAATGCTGATTAAATTAATTATACTTTAAACTCAGACTTTCTCTCTTTTTTTTTTTTTTTTTTTTTTTGAGAAAATTATATTCCATGTCTCAGCATCTGATCTGCTATGTTTCTAGAGTTCACACACACTGCAAGCTCAAGACATGCACACCACAATAATATTTTGGCTCGTGTCTGTTATTTCTTCCAGATGGTTAAGAACAACCCAGCGCTCACAAATGACTTTCGTTTAAACGCCTGACATGGATGAGAGAAACTATTGACCTCAAATTACGTGGCTTATGTATTCTAAGTGCATGACCCACCCACCCACACACACACACACACACACACACACACACACACACACACACACACAGAGACGCAATCACAAAGAATGAGTTTCCCCAATTTTTTTTCAGTAGGGCAAATAAAAAAAGTAAAAAGCAACAAATTCTAAATAATTTCATCATTAACTTCAATTTTCACCTATAAAAATATATCCTAACATTTCTTACTCAAAATTTGATGTTCTTTTTTATACCAATGACTGATATGACATAAATGTGAATAAAAATAGTAATTTATTGTCCATTTTGGATCATATTGGACTACACACACACACACACACACACACACACACTTCTAAATAAATATCATTGATCACATTACACACTCTGATAGCAAGATATTGGTTGAAATTAGGATTGAAACAAAGGATTTTATGAATAAACAATATAAAAATAAATCTAAAATATCCTTATGCGTGTAATATGCACGTTTAGATTTGTATTTGTTGTGTGCGTTACAGACACACAAACACACGCAGATTGTCATGTGTGTATCTGTACAGACACATTGTACAGTGTGTGTGTGTGTAGTGAGCATGTCAATAACTAACCGACAACAATTGCAAACCATAAGCACATTATTTATAATTTGTCACTCAATTGGAGAAAACCAAGTAATCTTCAAAAGCTGATTCAAATTGGGCAATTAAACTCTTTTACTCTTTTATTAATTAATAGCAATTAAAGAGACTTTTTTTCCCAGTTGACCAAACTTTTAGGTGTCATTTCACCTTGTTTCACCCGGTGACCCACCGAACAGCCATTAGTGTGTGTGTGTGTGTGTGTGTCGCCATGGGGACCACTGGGTGTGGGAAGCCAGAGCAAACATGGCAAACTCTTGATGGTGACTCTGACTGACTTACATGGAGACAATAGAGGCTCCTGTGGGGACTAATGGGGAACATGTACTGGGATTAGGGTCCTGGACACTGAAGCTGAGGGAGGGGGGCTTCTACACACCTCCCCCTGAGAACATCCCACTCCATCACATCCCACTGTCACACGCATTCACCGCATCCAGGAGCTCCACTCCGACCCGAGCCAGCCTTTCACCCCATCACCCCATCATGCTGTAGAATGCAGGGAGCTGAGCTTTAGGCCTGTGACAGAAGAAAGAACATCCCACTAAAACTCTTTTCTGCTTCCTTGATTTGGGGTTTGCAGCACCAGGCTGTGGGTTTAATTCCAAACTGATTCGGAAAATGATCGTGTTGCAATGTAAACGTAGATTAACGTTATTTACTTTGAATAAAAATGTGTTGGTTATAAATGTGAAATTTTTTTTTATATTTGTTGCTTTTTTATTCTTTTATGAAAACTGCTTAAATTATAAGCTGTGAATAAGAAAATGCTTCAAAAAAAAAAAAACATTACGTATTCCGGTACAAAACACCTGTGCTATGAGTTACCATGTTGCTATTAAACATCTCAAAAGCCATACAACTAAATAAAAGAAACATGTAAAAACTGAAAGCAAATCAAATTTTTCCCAAACTGTTCTAGGATCAGCCAGCGTAAAGAACAGCTAAAGCAATGGAGCTTAGCAACTGCGTGACGCTGCTTTAACTCAGGGAACCTTTCACACCGCTTGACTCAGCCCAACATGGAGAAAAGACATTTATGATTGAGTAGGAGGTCCGGGCTAAATTCTGTGCCAGTGTTTCCTCTTCTTTTTCTCTCCTCGCCAAATTCCTACACTCCTTCCAAGACCCCCAGTCAATTAATAAGGCATCGTCTCCTCCCCTTCACAAGAGGCCACCCAGGAGCCGCGCTTTGGCCTCTAAAGCAGCTTCTCTGGTGGCCCTGAGGAATTCCGGCCATGCAGCAGGGACAGATCCCGGGACCGAGGTGGAGAAGAAAAGAAGAAGTTTGCTTGCCAGGGCAGCCTGGTCAAAACCCAAGGGGGATAATAGGAAAGGTGCGTCTCAGAGTTTCCCGCCAGCAGCCTCTTAACTCCTCCCACTCAGACTTTCTGCTTCCTGGTCACCGCTGTGTGAGACGTGTTACACACACTTGAGTTGGATTGGATTGATAATATACACAAACTCAAGTTGAAGCGAATTTACCACGCACACGTATTGATTTTTGCTTTATTTGTTAGAAAGACGGCAAACTGGAGAAAATGCAAATACTTTTATAGTAACAATCATTAAGCATAATAACAATGTATAATTTATTTGTAACATATTTGGATTTCTTACAAATATTATGTAATGTGCAAATTGTACGTGTTCAACCGACAAACGTACTGTACAAATACACATACGTATGTATGTATATGTGTATACATGTTTATATCTATATATACACACTTATCCATACATGCATTTTTATGTCTGTACATATATGTGTGTGTGAGATATATATATATATATATATATATATATATATATACACACACACACACACACACACACACACACACACACATATATGTATAACTATAACAATTATGGATGAAAAGTGACATTTAATGGCAAAATAATTTTGAAGTACTTAAGTACATGTACAATTCCAAATTAATGATTTATCCTTAAATAAGAAAACAAAAGAAAACACACGTTAATCATATTTTTTTTGTGAATTTAGAGATTTTATTCCATTTTTGACACGTTATATTTTAATCAGATATGTATTCAAAACTTTCAAGCCCTTTTTCAATTTTTTAAATAACCAGCTCAAACAGCTTTAATATACAATTCTGACAGAAAACGACAGCACAAATACCTAAAAGCAGTAGACGCTGTGACATCACAGAGTTGATTCAACTCATTGGAGACCAACACACTCATGCAGGACACACACCATGTCCAGTCTTAAAAACACAGATCCAAAACCCAAGCACGTGTTCATACACAGTCACACTAAGACGGACTTATGGCTTTGCACTTATGTTTTACAAAGTTAATTTTATACCAATTATGCTGCCTTTAGCGTCATAGGCTAAACATGAATCACAATTTTAAATACAGTTATGGCAGAAATGCTCTAGCCCAGCTAGAACAGAGTAAATTCATATATGTTTTCTCAGTAAAGCGCATATTTTAGACATCAACTGCACAAGTCAACTAGCAAACAGACACAAGACCTAAGGTTTTCTGAGGAAAATAAAAAGTCAGGCTAATTCTGTGCCAACAGCGCCGCCTTCTGGCCACTGTGTTTTAAACCAGTAAATGGACCTTATTCCTGATCAGAAAAAAAATAATTGTAAAAACGTTTGCTAAACTTGAAAAACTATACAAAATAATTCCCTCATGTTCCGTCAGTCATTTTGTGCAGATTGTGTCCAAGCAGTTGCAAAAAACCATCATCCAAATAAATACATAACATCTAATAGTACCCAAAACGCAATATGTATATATTATATATGAATATGTATATGTATATATTATATATATATATACATAATTATATAATATATATATATATATGTGTGTGTGTGTGTGTGTGTGTGTGTGTGTGTGTGTGTGTGTGTGTGTGTATGATGTCTGCAGTAAACCACAATGTATATATGGTTTCTACCATACCTTTGAATAATGATCACAGTGGTACAATAAAAATAATACAATTTTTAATGTGTCCAATTTCCCACAAAACTAAAAAATAAAAATAAACTATATTTTCACCAAGGCATCAAAAATAGAAGAATGAAAGAATGAAGTCAGAAGAAATTAAAGCTTCGTGCATCGTGACCGTTTTTGCATTAGGTTTCATTGCTACAGATCACAACCTTTATCGAAAAGGGAAAAAAAATAAAATTAAAATGTGTTTTTATATAAATTAAAATATAACACTCCGTGAATATCAAAAAATATATAAAATAAATTGTATTTACAATTGAATGGGTTAAAGTTCCGAACTTTGACTGACAAGTCTTTGGATGAGTTTTCCATTATTAACATTATACTAGTTGCTCACAAAACAGACAAATTAAAATGTAAATAAAATGTGTATTTGGGAATTGATATGTGTGTAATTTTAAAAACTGTCAATATATTTTGAAATTGAGCTTTAATAAGAAAACCGTGTCCGTCACTAGTATAAATATATACATGCAAGTAGCATTTTTGTGATAGTAATATAAAATTACACTATGTTAGAAGTTTTTAAAACTGTAACTGTGTGTATATACATATACACAGTAGAGAGAAAGAGAGAGCAAAGTGATAATATGAGACACAGAGTCAGTGAAAAAAACAAAACCTACAATGCAAGAGAGAGCGAAAAAAGAGATTAAGTGCAAGAGACAAAAAAAAAATAGAAAAAAAGAACGAATGAGAGAAAGAGCACAAGAAAGATTAGAGGGAGAGAGAAAGAAGGAAAAAGTGAAAGAAGTGAAGAGAATGAAAACAAACTAAAACAAAGAGTGAGATCAAAAGAGGGAGAGAACAAGAAATAATGAAAGGAAGAGACTAAGACAATATAAGAGAGAGACAGACATGTAGAAACAGATTAAAAGAAAACAAAACAAAAGATTAATAAAAGAAATACAGTATAGAAAAGGTAAGAAAAGAGAGGTTGACATCAACATTTGGGCAGACAAACGACTTACAGGTAGATGGATAGAAACAGTCACAGCTAAAATAAGGCAATTTCACACCAAAAACCCCTCACAAAATCCACATTTTGTACAGTAAAGCAAAGAAATCTAAACACAACACATCACATATATGTCTAGCTGACTAACTCAACGGTCACTGATCCAATACGCAACCTAAAGCGAGTTTAAAAAACGCAGTGGGCCGACGATCAACCGGACAAGACCACTAATGCGGACACGACCTAGAATGCAGGCCAAGAAACCTCATCTGACACCTCAAGCAAGATCCCCGTCTCCTCAGTCTGGACCACGTGACAGGATGCGAGGAACCAGACCAGCACTGGGGCCAATCAGCTACCAAACCGAGAGGAGGGTCTAAAGCCCCTAATACACCCCAACAAAAGAAGACGAGAACAAGCAGCTTCAGAGAGATGAGGAAGTGAGCTGAGCTTCGGCTCTTCTTATTGCGCTTGTACTTAGTGGACGGGAGCACCAGCTAAACGTGTGTGTGTGTGTGTGTGTGAGAGAGAGAGAGAGAGAGAGAGAGAGAGAGAGAGAGAGAGAGAGAGAGAGAGAGAGAGAGAGAGAGAGAGAGAGAGGCTAAATCTAGTGCTCAAGGATGTCTGATGAACACAGGAAGTGGAATGCATCACTTGGGAGCCTTGAGCTGCCCTGATGATGACTTTATAATACACAAGGGTCTTCAAGAACACACAGTCAAGCAAGAAAATGGGACTTTTGCATAGCAATGCAGAGCTCGAGCGTCGGTTTCGAACAGTGAACGCACGAGAGAACGTCAAACTGCAAGACCGTTCTTGAGGCCAGAATAAAGATGACTTACTTCTACTGTGAAAGCCACCACAGGCGAGAGCATTCAAACAGAACGGCGACATCATCATCAGCTCAGTGACGACCACCTCCAGGCTTGAAACAGAGAAGAACCAGTGCATCGCTTTCCACAGATCTTCTCAAAGCATCAGGCCTCGCACAGGAAACCATGTTTTAACTCATTGTTTGGTTGTGTTTTTCATAACTCGAGTTTTTGCAGGCCATGCTTGTTTTTTTTCCCCCGTTCTTCAACTTGACTTTAAACGTCAGCGGGGCTTAGGACCTACTCAGAAATGAGTCTGGTGCTATCTTGAGATTGACATCTGTAGATCTGAAGTTTTACAGTGAATCACTGACGCAAACTACCACACTTCACCTTTGCTACTACTCCAGTCAAAGCTTTTCGGAAGAAGTCAAAGACTTGAAAAAGATATGGTTAATAAAAAAACTTCCTTGTCCAGTCTGTATAAACAATAAATCTCTTTTCCAATAAACTCCATTTACATCCTTTTAAAATATAATTTCTGTCTCTTATAAACCCATCTAGGAAGACTTTCTTCCTTCATCATCATCATCATCATCATCATCAGTGGACGGTCTAAATGTTCTTTAAAGTGAAGTTCTCTCCTCAATGTGTGACCCAGCCTTGCGGGACTTGAGTTCACGTAAACACATGTCAGGCTCGACATCTATTGCTAGTGAGGGATTTGACTGGGTGCCATTTTCCCCACATGCAAACAATAGGGTAATGTAGGCCTCGACAAGGAGGAGGAGGAAAAAGCCAGAGAGATCTTACTCTTCATCAGTCTTTCAGTGTGACTCTGTGAAAGGAAAGGCAGGCTGAGGATCACCCTGAGGAGGCTTGTCTTCGGATGGAAGTGAGAGAGGGGAGCTCACGGAGGTTTGAGGGGTCTCTCCGTCCGCTGAGGCCTTTTCCTGAGATTGGGAGGAAGAGGAGGAGGAGTGTGTGCTCTCGCTGGAGCTGCTGCGGGTTTCTGTGCTGGTGCTGGTCTTCTTCATTTTTCTGCGCTTGGCTAAGGGAGCCTTGTCCACAGTCTGAAGGCAGAAACCTTCTCGCTTGCACTTATTGAAGGCCTGTAAGAGGAAAGTTGACAGTTTCAGAGAACTTTCTTTATAAGAACATGCAATGTGGTCGATACTAGCTGATTTGGACACTGGTTAATTGAAACAGTAGTTTGACTCATCTTAATCAGGGCTGCCCATAGATGTAATGGGCACATAGTCGCGTTTAAAAAAAAAACATAAAATAAACAGGGAGAACGAGTGAGGCAACACAACGGTAAAGTAAGTCTGCTACCAACTCGGACATTTTAGTACCGGCAAAAATATCTTATTCTGAAGTGTGTGTTTACTGCGGTTTCAAACCAGAAGATCACACTCAGCAAACAAATACAGTAGAGAGCAAAATGAATTACACCTCTGGTCCCGAAACATTCTGTGATATAAGTGTACCGCTGTAAAAGTCTGTAAACACGGAGGTAAATGCTAACCCTGCTGAGTTTCATCAGCACAACAGTTTCCAGGTCATGTGAACAGAACAATATGTGTCAGAACAGATCTGTATCAGTATGGTGTATATTATGCACATGCACAGTCAACAAAAAATGAGTCAATGGTTCACAAACAACAGCACTACAGCATTATTGTTGTGGCTTTAAGGGCAACGCTTTCGTATTCAACTCTGTGTGTAGAAAGTAGAAAGAGCAAAAAAAAAAATAAATAAATAAATTGATGAATGCAGTAAAAAAACAAAAAAAACAACAGGTAGTGTGCTCCTTACACGTGTATGCGAACAATAAAGGTCATAATGATACTGTATTTTACTTTATGTATAGTGCACAAAGGAGGCACTTAATGGGGCCAGCCGTTTATTACGACGATAAATATATGTAAGTAGACCAATGCATTATGGTCTCTCCTCCTCTCACTATGTCACTCATACTACACTGCTGTGCCGTCTATAGTATAAATGGCTTCTAGTGTACATCTTCCTTACATTAAATGTGGCTTTGACACAGGTGTGTACTGATGCCGTAGAAGAACCCAGGATATCGGGGGTCATAAGAGGATTGGAGGACAGCTGACTGTCGTCTTGAAGCCAGGCGTTGTAACGTAGACCAAACATTTTTATTCGCTTGTTAGGGTCGACAGTCAACAATTCTGCGGAAGAAAAAGAACAACGTTAAACATTCCGAGACTGCAGCATCTCATATTAATCTTCTAAAGTAGTACTTATTGAATAACTAATGTATGCTAGTTTTACCTTGAATAAGATCCTTCGCTTGTTGGGACACATTTACCCAGGCTTCACCTTCAAAAGAGAAGTCTCCCTGCTTAATCTTCCTCATTATTTCCTCCGCACTGGTGTGTGTTAGACTCTTCCCGTGGCATTGAAATGGAACCTGACCTGAGAGCATCGTGTACTGCAAAAAAGAATACCACAGCAATTGGCACATTATTGTTATTAACTAAACCAAATTGGTGACCCCCAGGGTTATATCCTAGGGCCTTTCATAACATGAACACGTGTTTGTTTAAATGATGTTCAAAAAAATCTTTGAAATAAATTAGGTCAATGAAATTGAATTGAACAGAAAAAACATTGAATTAGAAAATAACTACGGTAGTAACAGATTAATCCATAATGGATACAAAACAAATGAAAAACTGTAATGTAGCATTTATTATATAAGTGCAGTGAGTAGTGAAAGTGAACAGATGATCTCTCAGGTTTTGCAGTGCCGTAGTCATTCTTTTAATGCATGCAGCTCGGGGGTCTCTGTGCTCAGGGCCTGTCAGAGGTCATCACATCAAACCTCATCTACACAACCACTCTCCCTTTCAGCAAAGTCCTGCTCCCCGATACAAAACCAAGCAGAAACATTCCCACTAAAAGAACTCCATATGGACAGTGCCCTTAGGCTCCATCGTTCCATTTCTCAATGAAATCCAGGCTGGAATATTCTCTTAAAAATAGTTTTCTATTACAAAAAAAAAGAGATATAATTTGTTGTTTAAACAGTTTTCTGATATTTAGTGGTGAAATCTACTTTAATCCTTTGAAACAACATCTTTTCATATTAAACCGTTTTCTTTTAACAGTTTGGGAAAATGTATGTTTTTTCTTATGAAGATCAATATCCTTAAAAAAAAAAACAATAAAAAAAGTTAAATCTAAATACAAAAAAAACTAACTGAAATCTTATGTGCGTCAGGAAAAATATTAACCTTTAAATATTTTTAATTGTGAGAAAATACTTCTAAGATCCTTACATTTATATAATTTAAATAAAATACATTTTTTGGTGTTGATTTCATTTCCAAGAAACGGTTTAAAGTCTTAAGCCCGTCTCCAGCTCTTACCAGTATGACCCCTAAACTCCAGAGGTCACAGGACTCGTCATATCCATCATATTTGAGGATCTCAGGGGCGGCGTACTGGAGTGTGAAGCAGGGCGTCTTCAGCAGCTGATTGTCGGTGGGTTTCAGTCTTGCAAAGCCAAAGTCAATGATCTTGATTTCAGAATTATCCGTGTCATCAGTGAAGAGTAAGTTCTTTGAGGAGAAATAACAACTGTACTGTAAAATACCGTTGTCTCAACAAACTCCATGCATTCCCCAACATGTACTTTGGCCCATTGACCAAGAGTAATGGTGAGAAGAAGTGGATGTGTAGTGGCATGTGGTACCTCTGGCTTGAGATCTCTGTGCACCACTCCAACATCGTGCATGTGGCTGACAGCGGAGACCAGCCTGCGCATAATGTGACTGGCTTCAGACTCGCTGAAGTGCTGCTTCCTCCTGATCCTCTCCAGAAGCTCTCCACCTCGCAAATGCTCCAGGACAAGATACGTGTGTAGCTGCACGCAAACAAACACACGTGAAAGTGTAGGAACATTATTGGAAATGTCAATTATCTAACAAAATATTGTTTAACTTCAAAACTGTATTGTTAATAAATTCTGCACTGAGATGCTATAAATGAGTTTACAACAAACAAATTAATTCCAACAGCACACACACACACACACACACACACACGTAACATTTTTTTTAAACTTCAATTCTTGATTGTTTTTTTTTAACCAA
Source organism: Paedocypris micromegethes (assembly GCA_028031935.1). Classification (NCBI taxonomy): domain Eukaryota; kingdom Metazoa; phylum Chordata; class Actinopteri; order Cypriniformes; genus Paedocypris; species Paedocypris micromegethes. The sequence goes on from CM051497.1 coordinate 12,081,017, forward strand.
AACGTTTTTCAGCTAAAAACCGAAATAAATTGCAGTAACAGTAATTGAAATCTGTAGAGAGAAAAAAAACTGCATTGATTTTAAATGTCAATAAAATATCAATGCTACTTAATGCTTTTTGTAAAAAAAGACAATGATCTTTTAATGCTTTTAAAAAAAGACAATGATGGTAAGAATGTTTTACAAATTACTTTAAAACGCTGAACTTCGTTCACAATTTAGTATTATATTCACAGAATCTAACATTTATACAGATGATATACGAGCAAAATCAAGGCACTGACATGAATCTAATAAAAAAAAACACTAGTTCGGAACATGGGTCTCTTCTTTATAGAAATGTACTGTTTTTACATTTTTTTAATTAAACGACTGATCATCACGAGAAAAGGTTAAAATTTTAGGTGATTTTGTAATTGGCTTCAAACACAGCAAATTCTAATCTGCAAAGGGGGGGTATTGAAAAAGAAAAGAGTGAACGAGTGGGCAAGTGTGTGCACAAAAAGAAAAAAAAGAGAGAGGCACATGAAAAATTGAGGCTAATATCTCTCATTATTTCTGGTAGAGTGGAGAAAAGACCCTGACCGAGACGAGTGGGCAGGGCAGCACTGCCTTTCATCTGGGGCACAGCACCGGGTGCAGATGGTGAGAGTGATACACTCCAAATGGCAAGCGATCACACCACACTATCAAAGATAAAGAGGATTCTGCGTAATGTCAGCGTTAATAAAGAAAGTAGAGTGGGATTTCTGTATCATGGATATTTTTAAAATCCTGAAAATTATAGTATAATACAGTTGATTCGTTGGAAAATTATTTTGTCCCAAATAACCAACTCTCTGCCGTGGCTGCCCGTGTTGGCCAAAATAAAACAAGACTTGCAAAACGTAGTACTGTACTATTTACGCAAGGTGCAGAGTTTTACTAGAGTGCGTTTTACACATTGTGTTCTACAGTCCGGGTAATGATTCCCAGAAATGAGTATATTCTAGTATTGAAGAGGGAGCAAATTAAGATGAAGTAAAAGTAGTGGAGGGCCGATTTGTTAATAGTGGAGATTGAACGTAATCCTGCAGAATCTAATATAGAATATTGTACAATGTTCTTATTGTTTTGAAGGATAATGATGACTAAAAAGCAACTTGAATAAAAAAAAAAATCTTTTTTTTCAAAGCTTAATTTTCATTCATGCAGAAGGTAAAAAAAAAAAGTTTTAATATTCTGGTTTATTATATTCTGTATAATAAGCCTCCGACGGGCAAGTTAAAGTCAACTAACAGGCCAAAAGTGAAGAAGAACTTGTTCGAGACTCGAGGTCGGGGTCTATTTGAGACCAGTCACACACACACACACACACACACACACACCTGATCATGGAAGATCTCATGCAACTTGACAATGTTGGGGTGTCCATCGCACAGTTTAAGAGCTGCGATCTCTTTCTGTGTCTGTGCCTCCATTCTGCAAAAAACAGATAAGTCTTCAAGCCCAAAAAACACAGAGAACTCTTTAAGTCCTTGAGCGAAGTCACTTATAAAGCACGTTACATAACACTGCTGAACAGGGATTACATCAAAAAGACTTTGTGCGCCGGCTGCAGAATAGCTACCTTTTACTGACGATTTTCACTGCGTACTTCAGTCCCGTCTTCTTGTGAGTGCACTGCCTGCAAATGGAAAAGCTTCCTTCACCCAGAGCATTTTCTCTCAAGTCCATCTCATAGTTCATGTAGAATGGAGAGTCCTACGGTGAGAAACGTGGCGGGGAAATAAAACAAGACATCAGGTCAAATGACATCTACATGCATTTAATAGAGCTATTTGATTAAATATAAACAGTATAGGATAGACAGCATAAAAATAGCAACTTAAGGCTGTAATATATGTGGGGTTTTTGGTTTACGCCTTTAAAATTATATTCATGCAAGTCATTTTGAACTCAAAATGAAACACATGAATACAAATAATTTTATAAAAAACCATGCTGCGCGTTGCTCTTCTAATAGAGTGTTAGAAAGAATTGAAGTGTTGAAGCAAGAATTGAAGTAGTTTAAAATCACTAAGTAATGATTAAGTATATTTTTCCTAAAAATAATTTGTGTAATTTAACATAATCAGTTGTGAAATTGAACACTGAATGTTAAATTAACGCATTTTATCTTGTTTATTTTTACTAACATTTTTAAAGTTTGCCCTAGATCCAGTTGGATTGGATTTTTACATCTATACAGATTATTTCCGAAGGTAGTGAAAATACAGCATGTAATTTACGGTATTTAAAAAAAAAATTTTATGGACATATATCAAACATTATTTGCGTTACACATAGACGTATATCAATTTAGCAGATTCAAACAGTCTTTGCAACAACTACATGATATCCCTAGAACCCCAATCCTGGATCTTTGGTTTTGTAATCACCAGCTCTACTCATCTACAGGAAAGCCATTTATTTTGAGCTACGGTTAATCCGGCAGATTATGCCAATCAGCGGTGTGCCGGTCAGTGGGAGATTTAAAAATAAATTCTAGTTTGCTTGTTTGGTAGCCCCATCAGATCATTTTCACCCCGGCATTCGCACAGCATTTGCAAATCCACATTGTAGAAAATATTCGTTTCCTGGCTATTCTGCCATGATCCCACTGACCTTCTTCATAGCGCTGCGAGCAACGGCAGCAGATCCAGGTCTCTCTGATCCACAGCACAGCTGGGCCGGGTCATCCATCACAGCATTCCTCTTGAACAGGATGGAGGGAGCCATGAAGGAATAGCCCTGCAAGGCACCGACACCAGTAAACACACTCTCAGCGGGAGAGAACAACACAGACGAAACACTGAAAGATTCAGGGCCACTGACAAAACTCAAACATCTTTGGCCTTTTTCCTCCATGTCTCCACGTGGAGTCACACTGTTTGCCTTGGCGACATCATGCGTCCCGGTTACCCAAGTCCCGTCTAAAAAAAGCCGGCGACAGCCCGTGCCCCACTTTAGCGGCCAGACTGCAGCTGCGTGTGCTATATGGGTGGAGGAGTGGATGAGAGGATGGCTGGACGGAAGGATGAGGAGATGAATGGTTGAAATGCTTTTAATTGCCAAGGTATTTGATTGCCCTGCTTTTCAAATGATCGCGGCTCTTAATGCCGCCTAATTTCAGCTTGTGAGGCGTTGGAGGGGGCGGCTGGGTTTGCAGGCGTGTGTGCGTGTGCGCGCGCGCGGTGGAGCCATTCAAAGCCAGTCGTCTCCGCACCGCCCAAGAATTACCAAGGATCAAAATTCCAGGGCACATGAAAGAGGAACGCTCGAAAAAGCCAAGATGAAGTTGGTAATCAAAGATTGAAGGAGTAATTGAGCCAGACATGGTTGTTCTCGCAGACGCCGACCTTTTATTCCGTGACAGAGACGTTTAATGGCTGCATTGATCCACCAGACTGAAGGATTCTGAAGGCAATCAAAGACACTATTTGTTTCGAAGCCTCCCCTCTCAGCTGGCATCATGTTATAGGACACATTATAGATCAAAAATAGTCTTTCACATCTGATGCTCCAATCCATCTCCATATCACCATAATTATATCTCCAAACTGCTCTCCAATTCATTTCTATACCAACAAGCCTCCAGTGCCAGGCTTCCATTGCTTAAAGCACCATGAGCGCCGCCTTCCCCAAATCCACTTTAGTACTTCCTGCTTGATAAATACCAAGGGTTAACTTGACAATCACACTCTAGTCTCACTCCACGTCCACTTGTGACATAAATCTCTATTATATAGAAGTCTCTATTTGTGAGAGATAAGTGGTTCAAATGATTTTTTTTGTCTCCTTTGCTGAATTCAAACGACACATGAATTAAATCCAGAATTATTTGAAAAAAAAAAAAAAAAAAAAAACGTTCAAATGTCTAAAAATGTTGGAATATGTTTTTTCTCAACAATCTCTAACAGCAATTCTGAGGTATGAAAAAACAGTGAAAAAAAGAAAAATCACAGAATAGCTTTTGGTCAGTTTGTTACAAAAAGACTTGGTTAATATGAAACTCACACTGATCACAAACTACATACGCACCTTAACGTCTTTAACAGCGAAGAAAAAATGGTTGTTAACACACTAATCATAGTGTATGAAATGTTCTTTAATATTTGCAATTTTTCCAATACTGTAAGTAATTTACGTTCATATATTATCATTTTAAATAATAGAAGAAGGTCTATTTTAATTCATTTAATCCATTCTCCAAAAAAGCCCATTTGAAAGGAACAAAAAGAAGAGTTTCTCACCTGGAAGATGCGATCACAAGTATTTGGAAGCGCAGCGGGAGAGTAAGTCGGGTCCATCTCTGTAAACTCCTCCGCAAAGTTGCTAACATCCAGCTCATCACGGATTACGGGTTTGAAAGGAGCTGGAACCTTCTTTGCAGCAAGATCATCCCAGTTCATCTTCTAAATCACGGATTTTGGATGATCAGCAATAATTATACAAATAATAATTAACATAAAACTAGCTTTTTTTTTTATAGAAACTGTTTTTGCCTTGCCTGGTAAAATGGATGGCTTTTCACATTTTGGGCCCCTGAGGGTCCAGAACCCAGTCTCTTCTTTGGATCTTTAATTAGCAGACGTTGAATAATATCTTTGGCCAGAGTCCCTATGTCTTTAGGAATTGGAGGATCCTTTTTCATTATTCGTCTATTGGGAAGAAAAACAGGAACAAGACGGATTTATTTCTGCAAAAATGTATGTTTATGAAGCCAAAAATATTATGACAGTAAAAAAAAAGGAATATTAAGAGAATTCAGTACAGGTTAGGGTATGTTAAAAATATTCTTGTGATTAGACAGAGATTTACAGAAACAGTGTAAAAAGCATACAGGTTCAAGTGGGGCCCTGAAGATTTTATACTAAAGAGTATGACACATACTAAAGAGTATCCACAACTTTGAAAGCGTGTTTGAATTGGAAAAAGGAATATTTTGATGGTTGTGGTGAGGGTGAGGGGGGTGTATTGCTTTGTACTGTTTGTATGTCAATGGTGTGACCCCACTATAATATAAAAGCAAGTGTGTGTGTGTGTGTGTTGGTCTTTACTCGGCAATGTCAGAATGTGAGTTCTCATTGCCATCCACAGTGAAAGGAGAGCCTCCAGTCAGCAGCTCATACATCAGAACTCCCATACTCCACCAGTCCACCGCCTGCAGGACAACATCCACACAATATTTATAGGCCAAAGAAGACACTCATCACAATTCAAACCAAAGCTTGCTATAGCATTATGATGCATCTATTATTACAATCATATTAACGTGTGTCGTCGCAGGGACTGGATCACTTCACCTTGTCATGCCCCGACTCTCCTCCTGAAACAATCTCAGGAGCCATGTATTCAATAGTGCCGCAAACAGAGTAAGCTCTTTCTACCTGCAAGACAGAGCAGTCATCTTGATTCTAAAACAGTAATAATAAATGATAATAAAACAGTTGTAAGTCACTTTGGATAAAAACATCTGCCAAATGACTGTAATGTAATGTAAAGTAAAAAAGCTTCTGTCAAAAACCTGCTCACTATATGACGAACCTCAATACTTATATGTAATACTGATATTTTGAACACGGAATTTTCCCCTAGTGGGACTAATAAAGTCTATCGTATCTAAAACGACAAAAAATTGAACTTCAAAAATCAAAAGTATAAAAAAAGTTAAAGTATAGCATTTTTTCCACTATTGTCTACCTATTGTCAACGATCAATTTAACATGATTTTACAACGAAAAAACTAAATGTAACAATTTAGTGTTTATTTTACTCGCATGCTTTTTTTTTGCAGAAAACAGGGACTTTTACACAACCAAGCAATTGACAGACGCAAGTAACAGTTATTCCTGCAATAGAAGCAAAACTCAGCGAATATGTACAATAACTACCGTCTTCTCTTACCAAATATCAATGTTAGTAGACTTATCAATGAGGAGAGCAATGTTATGATGAAGCTGTTCATGCTCTGATAAAGCCAGTTTCACTGTTCGAACAGTTGAATCAAAAATCAGGCCAGAAGAACAAAGAATGTTCCACTCTGTGGTTTTCACTTGCGTCTTAACTAAAATATATATTTTTCATTTGTACTGCCCTTGTCTGAATATAGATATTAATACATTCTTAGAAGATAGCATGCCTTCCCCAATTTCAGTTTCATGACCTAACATCATGTTACACACTATTGTTACACCTTCGCACTAATTCACAAATATTAAAAACATCCCACGTCCCTCTCTCTGACCTTTGAATGTTTCCTATACTGTATGTGCATCCAATTTTGTGATTGGTTGGCCACCAATCCAGGGTGTGTCCCACCTTCTAGCCCAGTCTGGGATTGATCAAGATCCCAGAGACTCAGAAATGGAATGAGGATTTCTTGTTGATAATTTAGATTATTGGACTTAAGTTCCTATCTGACATATTAAAACAGCAAATTGGGACATCAAAACCAAGATCTAAAAAAGCGTTTTTTTTTTTTTTTTTT
>CM051497.1:12087548-12193626 GCA_028031935.1 Paedocypris micromegethes
TTTTTTTTTTTTTATCCTAAGGCAACAACGAATGAGGTGTAACAACACATTTCGAGTGACAGAACTGCCATCATTAGTTTAAGACGTTTACATAAGCCTAAATAAATAACACAAGATTAAATCCCGATGGCCTTTGTAATATTCAAATGCCCGTAAAATGCTTGTTCCAATTGAGTTCAAATTCTGCTTGTGTAATAGACAATGTTTCCTGATAAAAAAAAAAAAAAGCACAAACGTCTGCGAAATGAATCTAGGATATAATAACACCATCATATAAAACACTGTGAAATGCTGGAATGATTAATTGCGACACTTAAATGCCATTGTGGCAAAGACAAAATGTACCATCTGCACTGGCTAAATTAGGCAAAACAGCTTTCTAAAATTGTGGCATATTTATGGAATGAAAAGCACGGGAACATCTGGAACAATGTTTTTTTTTTTAATATAATGTGCATGCCACAATTATATATAATATAAATTACTGCCACATACTGACACAAAACCTGCACTTGGTAACGATCTAGTGTACACTAATTATTGCCTTTATTCTCCATCTCATAATCAGCCTTTTATCTGTTATATTTGATTAAAAAACGTTTCCAAAAGCAGACTTGTAAAAACAATCCTGGCTGAAATGTGTGTTAGCTGGTACAGCGGGAGTCAAATTAAACAAAATGGAGAAAATACAAATGTTTAGAACAAAGAGCGTGAAAAGTGTGTGTGAAAAGAGATTACGTCACTGAGGAGATGGCAATAAAATTAAAGCGGGGGAGGGACATTGTGAACTATTAAAATACCTAAATGAACTTCCCCGACAGGGTAGCTTACACTAGTGCCGACGTCTTGCTGATAGCTCCTACTTTCTATCAGTTTTCTATCAGAGTTCTATCAGCCTTCCTGTAGAGCTGGTTTTTAAAAAACTAGCTCAAAAAACACTGAAAAAAAAGATTAATTACCAAACAAAGCATGATATTTAGAATAAAAGCTGTCAAATAAATTATCGGGACTACGTGCAAATATTTTTACGTGCAGGACTTTCATACGTGCAGCTGCCTTTAATACACTAAAAATGTCTCTTTTTTTAGAAAAAAAAAACAACGTAAAATCTACTTTCTGAAACCGGTAAATACGAAACTAATTCCCACCTCTCATAATTCACTACACGTTATTTACACTTACACAATTTTTTTTCAATTTTTTCATAACTATGATGTGGAAAAACCCCTTACCTCATGAAATTCCTTACTAAGACCGAAATCCGTCAAGACAATGTGACCGTTCGAGTCAAGAAGAATGTTCTCCAGCTTCAGGTCTCTGTACACAATTCCCAGCTAATAACAAAAAAATTGTATTAAAAAGATGGGATGAACTTTTAACAACAGTATCAAATTTAACATACGTAACGTTGTGGCGACTAAAATGAATAAATGACACAAAGTAGTTTGAACCTAAGATGACTGAAATTTGTGTAGATCATAAACAAAGAAGATGGCAGCCCACAGATGTTTATGATGAGATTTACACACAGAATTGTGCAAAATCATGATGTGGAATGACAAAACAACACTGGAATAGTGAACACAAAGCTCCATTATGTCACCATACAGAAGGATATTTTGTTCCGTCATTGAGTCAGTGGGCATCAATGTTCCAGTATCAACATATGGACTGTTCTCAGCTCAGGCACTTTCATAAAGATGATCATGACAGAAATGTAGTTTAAGGAACGTGCCTGTTGTTCTAATATGCTGCCATTCACCAGTACAAATGCACTGCTGTTTCGATAAATAATAAATGCAGATATAATAAGCAAAACATTTGATAACACCAAAACTACTTTCTCGTCACTGTCAATTCTCCAAAAACTGCAGTGTCCTCCAAGCAACGATCTGCTCTTTGATACAAAACTAGCGAGCATTAAAACGATTCTATTCATCTTTCGGTAAAAAAGGTCCGTGAAAAAGTCTAAGCACTGGGAGTGTCTTCAGCCTGGTCTGGTTTGTGGAGTGATGAATTGATCCGAGTAGGCAGGAGAGAGGAGAAGTACCTCCTGAGCAAAGAAGGGACTACTGCCACTATTCTCTCAAAACGAGGTGCTGTTAAGTCAGATTGCAACGGAAATGAAGAGTGTGTATAAGTGTGCAATTTCCACTGCAATTTTACCTTATGCAAGTGCTCCAGTGCTAGTACAATCTCGCCGCTGTACAGGGTAACCTCCTGCTCTTTAAAGCGAACCCTTTGCACCAAGTGTGTGAAGAGCTCACCTCCGTTCACATAGTCTGCCATTTGACACAAAATTGCAGATGGTTATAACGGTTTAATATTTCAGAGAAAGTGTGTCTGCTTTTAATACCGACATTGACCAAACCTTTATATCAAATCACACACACACACACACACACACCACACACACACACGCGCGCGCGCGCACACACCACACACACACACACACACACACACACACACACACACTGCATTTAAATTGCATTTACTACACTAAAGAAATGGTTTTTGTTGTTTTTTTAACAGAAACAAAAATTTCAGTAATATATGTGGCACAAATATTTATCAAACTGATTTGAACTTAATTGAATTTCAATTTCTGCACAAAATTAAAGAAATTATTTCCTTATTCTATAAGGTGCAATTGGTCACTCGTGAACTCATACATTCAAACATTATTGCATTTTTTTATGAATAGAATATTTTTACTCGAAGTTGTTTTTTCGTAATGTTGTTAATATGCACATGATAACTAAAACAATACGAGTCAGAAAATGTATTGTGTGATAGTAGTTTGAGAGTTTTAATAGAAATTAGGTTTAAATTTGCAACCAGCTAACTGGTGCCAGTCTTCTCTGCCATTCTAACAAAAAAATCACTCTTCAATGAATGACTAAAATTTGATTATCATTTTATTGTTATATATAGATTATGAACTGGGTGCTGTCGACTTAATATTATTTTAGCATAACTGTTTTAATATGTGGTTGTAATCTAAATGCATTCATGCCAGTGTTTTAAGCTGATTTGTTTTACCTGAACTGAGGCCACGTGACATTCACAGAGCAGTAACTAATTATTCATTGATATAAGCCTCTTATTTTCATTACCAAATATATTATCTCAATTTTAAATTGAACTTAAGATACTCTAAAGGCTACCACATTTTTCAGACAATGTGGCAAATTTGAAATCCAAAATAATATTCAACTGTGCGTTATGATCCAAAAACAAACGTGTGCCTTAGATGTGCAAAAAGATTATTAGGCAGCACTTTAATGTAGGTGCCCTTTATAATCTGGAGCGTCTTATAGTCTAAAAATATGATATTTTGCAAAGCACTTGACACACACTTTCAGCTGATTATTACAAAGCTTCGTTATGTAACATCTCATCAAAGCAGAAGTAACATTCAAGGCTGTGGAACCACAAGATTCAGTGTGCATTTGCCCAATCTACAAGAGAAAATGAGAGCGAGTGGATACCTAAAATAAGATGCAGCTTGGTGTCTGTCTGGAAGGCGTAGTGCAGAGTGACGAGGAAAGGCGACTGTCTGATATGCTCCAGAACTTGTCTTTCAGTGCGAGTGTGCTCTGCCGTCTTTGCCTTCTGTACGATAGTGGCTTTCTTCAGGACCTTCATGGCGTAGGGTTTACCCGAATCATGGCCGCTCACCTTGCGTACCAAGAAGACCTTGCCGTAAGCTGTCCGGTATAAAAAAATGGCAAGTCAGAATAAACGATAACAACAGACTCACTTACTTGGACTTTCACTAACCTCCTGTACCCAAAACCTTCAGCAACTCGAAGTTCTCGATGCCCACACGCTCCACGTGACCGGTCAAATTGGCTGCGAAAAGATTTATGCACATGCATTAGGTCACACCACACAAGATTCCTGTTCTTCATTCCAACAATTTTTCAAGAAACCCTAAATAAAGCCAATATAGAAACCCTTGGACCTTAGTTTCTGGACCTCGTGCCAATTTCTCACAACAGAGAGACTGGAACGGTAGTGTTTTGATTCCTTGGAGATAAGCCCGTGGCACTTGGTAAATATTTATCTCATAAACGGGCCCAGATTATATCAGCAGCCTTTTTTTCTTACAGCATTCTGTGTTGACTTGGCAGCGATTCGTAAAATATAGTAAAGATAGCTCATGCATGCAACATGGCAGGAAGCCATTATCATACAAGGGAAAATTGATTAAAAAATGTTTTTTGCAACAGAGGCCTGTGTGGAGCCTTTCTGAAAAAGAAGAAAGATGCAAGACCTGACCGTTGCATGTTTACATGTGCGCATGCAGCCTCCACTGAGTCCCTTTGTTTTACGCATTAGAAGCCAACAAGCAAGTTCAGCCAAGCAAACGCATCCCTGCTGTTTTCCTCAGCAGCAATGCACCTCACACTCGCCATCATCGTTCTGATTGCTCGCTCTACCTCTGCAAAATATCTGATTTTTGAAGAAAGGCCTTCTTGTGTCACCACATCCTCTGACTGGATATCATGCAGCTAGAACAAGGCTTATGTAAGCAAAAAAAATAAAAGGCATCGGTTGCATCCCTTGTAGACACTTATTAGAGGCCCAAGGGAAATACAGAGCCTCTTCGTGTAAACTTTCTTTACATTTACGCTGCGTTTCCATGGGTTTTTCTAACCAAAGCGACTTACAGAGAGTGTTTCTCTATCTGACACAAGAATGTGAAAAAGAGAACTTTTAAATTCCCATGGGTTTTATCCTTTTTTTAAACCAAGATCTAATGAAAATAGCAACAACAAAAAAAGCAAGTTAACACAGTTAAGACAGCCTGGCAGCTGATGAGCCGACCGGAACAACAAATTTACAGCTTAGTGTCCTAATAAACAAGACAAATGAAAACACAGTGACTTCTGGACTAATGATTTCAAATGAAAAAAATAAAACATCAATTCAATTGCCTGGTAGACTAATAATCAGCTGAATTTAAATCCATTATTAACAAGGATAATATTAAAATAGACAGTCCTGTTGCATTATTAAGCAAAAAACGTTTCAATAGCAGTTGAATAAGCCAAGAATGGAACTTGAACAAGTTAAACGTCAAGTGTCATTTGTCAAAGTAATAATGCTGCTTGTACAAAAACAAAATCTGTTTTAAGATAAACATGTTATGTTTTATTCTAAATGAAAGCTTTAAACCTCAATTCAATGTCAAGTGAAGTGCCATTTATTGTTTTTATAACTATTTTTAAGTGTTTGAGGGTTTGCAGAAAACACAACATCCGAATGGTTTATACAGTCTTATATTAATTCACTTTAGAAAAACGACAAATATCTTTTAACTGCATTTGTTTTATTTAGAGCCAAATCGAGATTTGGTTTAGTGCGTCTATGAATCAGATTCACAAGCATAAGCCAATGAGTTGATTTTGTGGAGATACATATCATCAGGACCACTTGAGGATAAATTAGCTCCAGTAATTGGGTTTCTTTGGACTAAGGGCCATGTCATGACTGAGCAACTAATGAAACCACTCGAATACAGTATAATGAGTGCAAGAGAGCCAGTAAACATAAGTATTTTATGGTAATGTTAACCGATTTTCTTACGTAAGAAAGCTGCCTTTAAGGTAAGAAAAAATATTAGGAACCTGCATTAGCGAAACCAGTGCCATGTACAGTAAACTGAGATGCAAAAATCAACATACTAATATTTATCCTTCTGCTAGGTAAGTTATCTCTTCCAGAGAGTCGTTGTGATGTAAAAGCACAGGACTTCACGTCTATTTACCGTTTCTGAGCTCGTGCTTGACGGTAAACAGGTCACCATCTTCCGAGGAACCCTCCATCGTAGACGGCATTACTGAGAGATTTCAGCGCGCTCTTTCGCTCTCCTCCGCTCGCCCTCCGAAGCCGACGCGAAACCCTACACGCCGCTCAATTACGCGCGAGTTTAAAGGGACGAACTGCTGCCATGAAGCCGCTGTTGATATGTAGCTATAAAACTGAATAAACGCATTCTCTCTGGAAGCGAGCTTGTAAATACTATTACAGCAGCCCTACCAGACATACTCACGCCGAGCCTTTAAGACACGCCTACTAAAGGTGGAACAGGAAATTTACGGGATTTCCATTGGACAGTATAGCTGTCACTCACTTGAGATAGCAGATTTGCAGTTCCACCTTAACTATTTACTGTACTGCAATTGTAGTTTTTAATAATAAATGTTTAATCGTATCCAGTGAAAATGCAAACAATACTGTTTCTCAGCATATACCCAAATAAATAAATAATACAAAAAAAAAACAATATATGAACATGCTTTTTTAGCAAACGTTTGGTTATCTGTGTTATCTATGTTTATTTATGTACTGTATGTTGGTTTATTTATATGTGTGTGTGTGTGTGTGTGTGTGTGTGTGTGTGTGTGTGTGTGTGTGTGTGTGTGTGTGTGTATATATAACCTCTCTCTTAATATCGTATTCTAAAAAATAACAACCTAATCCTATGATAATTTATTGTGTGATTGATATATGGATATTTACCATAACATACAGTATATTTTATTTTTACTGTGCTGTAAACATATTATTATTATTATTATTATTATTATTATTATTACTTCTAAATAGAGTTTTTACGGTATCTTCAACTGATAAAGTACATTTCTCAGGAAAAACACAAAGGGGTCTTCATCCTTATACAGTTCAAATACATTTTATTTGTGATTAAAGACATTTCACAATAAGAAATGAAACTTGTTTAACTTGTAGCAAGTATCAACTGTAATCTAGCTAATCAATAGAAACCATAATCTCGTTTAACTGGAAACTTTTTATGAAGCTCAAATGGTTCAAACCTATGTCACGTTGATTGAGTTAAATTTAAACGAGTAAACATCACGGTGGTTTGGTTTATGGGAAACATACCAAATAGCTATAGAATGTATGCCGAATGCTCCGAAGTCCGAATATAGAATTCACTCGGGCTTTTATTGTGAATTGTCGTGAGTTTGCGCGCGCTGCCCCGCTCAGCCAATCCCGCCACGCATGAGAGATACGTCACTCCGCTGATACTCAGAGCAGAATGGCGGCTATTTTGGAATCGTTGCTGAACAAGAAAGTGGAGTTGAGCGATACTTTGCGGTGGCTGCAAGGACGTGAAGTGAGAGCTGACTGTTTACTGATATCTAACCGCGCGGGATAGTCGGTTTAGGGCTGCAGTATTGGATTGTCATTAAGACTCAGTAAATGTTTTCCTGAAGCTTAGCCAGCCACGCTAGCACAAACACCAAGTCCGAATGTTTTGCCCGTTGTTGTTTTCCAGCTGATGCTCTCTTTCACTCAAAAACCGTGTGTTGTCACAACCAGCCTTTCCTCCGCAAATGTGGGAAATGTTAAACTGTTAAATGTTAAACCTACTCTTATGTTTTTGAGTACGATATAACGCATGTTGAAATTATTTTTTAAAGGAATTGTATCTAATTGACACTTTGCATATTTGTTAGTTTTAGTTAGTGTGTGTGTGTGTGTGTGTGTGTGTGTGTGTGTGTGTTTGTTGCAAAATGAATCAATGTAAATATCAAATATATTTATCTTTGTTGATTTTATATTTTTCGTCCTATACACTTTCTGTCCAATCTCTCTAGGATTATGAAAGCCAAACCTTTGGTTTAAAAGTCAGTAAAGAGGAATTTGTGGCATTTCTTTTGAACTTTTTGCGAGATCAGTCCTGTCACACTCTGACCCATGGCCCCTCCACACCTGCTAAGACACCGAGCGCCTCCAGATCTGTCAGGGTCCAGGGTTCCACTGATCGGAGAAGCAGCAAGTCCACACCGGTTCATGGCCCACGCAGCACAAGCCGCGTTCAGCTCTTCTCTCCCACACAGTCCATGTCCCCGGTGGGCCGGAGGAGTGAGCTGGAGACCCCCATCACTGACTCTAATTGCTTGAGTGGAGTCAGTGTTATCAGCAGCCCCTCTTTCAGCTCTATTTCCAGCCCCGCACCTCGTAACAGCCCATGCGAGAGGCGTTCTGCTCAGAGGCCCAGCCTTGGAGACTTCATGACGTCGCCCAATGAAATCCAGTCCAGCCCTTCCCTGCAGCCACATAGAGGCCGGAGGAGAAGTGGGGGGTTTGGGAGGGGCACACCAAGACAGATGGGTGCTTACAATGCTTTGCCAGAGGATGGAGGTTCGTGGGAAGGAGGCAAGAGGAGTAGAGCTGTAGCAAAAGTTGAACAAGTGCCGCTGCCACCACAAGGGAATCTCAACTTTTATAATTTAGAAGACTTTCCTCCAGTTAGTGCTGTTGTTTCATCACCTGGGTAAGTGATGTTCGTTCTGCATACAGACATTGGTTATACATACGTAAATGCAAATTATTTTATATTGTTTTCTTTTGCAGGGTAACTAAACCTTCACGCAGAATAAATCCGACACCAGTAAGTACAGAAAGGCCAAACTCCAAACCCAAGAGCTGCTTCACATCCCCACCAGCCAGCCAAGCTGCAAATGCCATAGCTGGTGAACTCATTCCATTCGAGACCATCTCCAGTCCACACAGTCTGCAGGAAGAACGAGAGTTACTCAAACAAGAAAGGTATTTTGTAGTTGATTTAAACTGCATATTTCTTTTGAGTTTTTCTTTTTCATTGACCTTTGATTTACGTATATCTTGATTCTCTAGGTCCAAATTTGCACATCAGACAAGCACTCCATTAAAAACCACTTCCAGCATCTGCACTCCTACCAAGTCAGCTGACAAACAAGGGTCAAATGTTACACCTGACCATCAGTTGCCATGCCCAGAAGTGGAGAAAGTTACACAATCAGCTGAACTGGACCTTTTGGCAAAACTTTACTGTGCCTGCATTTCGGGTGAGTGGCCTGCAGGTGGTGCTGTTTACTTTTATGATGTTCTAACATAAATCTAATTTGCAATGTGTTTTTTGCAGATAACTTGGTTCCTTCCGTGTTTCTGGAGTTGTTTTTTGTGCTGCAGCTCTTAACGTCTCGTGGTGTTTCTGTGTCTGATGTCACAAGGGTCAGTGTGTGTGGTGATTCTGGTGAGTTTCTTTTTTTATTAATAATCTTGAACGAGGACGTCTGATGACCAAGATGAATTGCAGAAAGCAGCGCATTTCAAACAAACACTGTAGCTGTGTAAATGTTATGTCATTTTGCCAGCCTATAACTCCTTCATAACACATAATAACATTTTTATCCTCTTTAATCAACTGCTAATACATGTATATGTTAATTTAAATCCACCTTCCAACAACTGAAATTTTCCTACTCTGTTATTTTTTTTACCTAAGTGCTGGAGAAGAATTATCTGGGAAGTGTCCACAACTGTGTGTATTTTTCTGTGAAAGTGTTGGAGAATCAGATTGAGTGAGTAACTAGTCTTATTATTGCTCACTGGCTGAAATTGCTCTGGCTTTTTTTAGCTATGTGTGTTCTTTCTATCAGGTTGGTTTCACATTTGGACAAATGTACTCTACGACTTCTGTCAGAGAATGAAAGACTGGGGGCTTTTTCTCCATCCTTCAGAGACCGCCTGGCACAAGCTCAGGACAGCAGCACGGCTGAGGTTTGCAGGAGTGTAGAGTGGTCCTCAAGTCTCCTCTGGACTCTTTGAATCATGATCATACTGACTTGTATTTTCAGGTTCTTCCAAAACCACCCTTGTTCATTCATTCAGTGGCGTTCCAGCCTGCCACAGACAATCGCTCCAATTTTAGCAGTGATAGGGCCTTCCACACCTTTAAAAAGCAGAGGTACATGTTTTTGGGTTCTTAACATACAGCATACTTCTGTTTATTGTTGTATTTGAATTTTGAAGACTCACAAAAACTTACTTTTTGCAAAACATAAAATAAATAGTCAGTTTTTTCAATTGTTATAATCATCAACCACTCCATAAGATGATAGGCTAAATGAAAAATGCACAATACATTGAAACCACAATCTGCAGTATAGAAATGATTTACTGTGTTTATTAGGCTGATCTTTATCTGATTTTTCAGGTGAAATTGAGTGAATGTTTACAATTTGTTTGTTTAATGTGTTCATTTACTATTTAGGGATGTATTTTATGGGCTGTTAAGGGAATGGGAAGACTCTCATAAGGAGCCTGACTGGGATTTTGAAGCAGCATTAGGCAGCAGAGTCAGGCAAGTTTGCTTTTTGACGCTGATAATATTAGTATAAAACGATAACTGATTGTTTAAAAGAAAAATAATGGTTTTGCATCATAGTACATTGTATTGCATTGCATTGTAATTAGCAAATGCTTTTCTTTCTTTTTTTTTTTCCTTCTTTCGTTTCACACAGAGCGATGGTCAGTCAGCTGTCTGCAGCAGGAAGTCACTCTCACTTTGCTCGACTTTTTCAGAAGCAGCTGATACAGGTAAATCACATCTTTTCAGATTTTTTCTCATCACAATGCCTCTTATCTTGCACCTTTTCTGGTAGATCTGTAAGGGTCCGTGTCAGCTATACTCATCCAGTGATGCCCCAGATGCTGATCTGCTAGGGATGCTGGGGGCTGAGAGTCTGGGTCGGCTGAAGAGGCTGCAGCAGCGCCTGGTTCAGCCTCAAGGACTCATTGGCCCCTGTCCTCCACCTTCCTTCCCTGGTCATCAGGAGTTCTTTAGGGACTTTCTTCAGACAGCCAGTTGGTAAGATGTTAAAAAAGTATACTGCAGTAAATTTTAGTACCACAGTTAATATCACAATTATTATAAACCTGTCAACCACATACTATAGGATTTAAAATTGTCACTATGAACAGTTCTCTCAAGAACAACAGCCTAGTGACTTAGAACTGCATTTGTTTCTGATCAAATTCTCAGTTGTTTTTTTTTTTTCTTTTTGGCACATTCGTTTCTATTCATCATCAATATGCATGTCATTTGAAAACATCTCTTCTGATAAATTCTTGTTCCGTCCGTTGAACAACGTAAGTTAAAAATAATGGACTGAGGAATCAACACAAACTAAAATTCCTTGTGTTTAGGGAAAATAAAGTGTTGTAAAGTAACGTTGCACGGCTCACCAATTTCAAATTTTTAATATGTATTTACAGTATAGACAAAATAGAATTATGTATGACTATTTTAAATGATATTTTATAGGCCTTGAGAAGAAGGCCTCGACGACTCACCACTCATCATTTCTGAGATAAAACTTACAGCCTTACACAATATTGATGTAAGGCTCTAAAAGTTATAGTGTTTTACAGATGGTAGATCGGATGCTGTTGAAGAGTGTACGGTGCATAAAAGTGGCTGGTGGTCATCTTAAACACTTTTACTTTTGCTTTTACTAGTTGCCAGTTAAATCAGCACCTGAAAGACGGTCTATGTCAGCAGCTGCTAAAGCTTGACGAGGAGTCTATCCTTGGCCCTGATGCCAGCCCATCACGTGAAGAGGGTACAGAAGATGGAGACCTAGAACAGCAGGTTGAGACATAAGCACAAAAAAGCCAGATTGTATTGCCTGAATGTATGACTTTTCCCATCACTTATTCCAGAATGAGAAGCAGCGTTTCTCCTCTGTGCTCCTCACTGCTCGACTACTGGCCAAATTTTTAGGATTTATCTCATTTCTGCCTTACCAGACCTTTGAGGCTCCATCCAGAGACATACAAGAAGCTTCTATTGCTCTACGATGCAAGGTACTTGTTGTACCCACAAACATATTTTAATGTGACTATTCTACAAGGTGCTTTTGCTTTTTGTCTGTATTGTCAGAGTTGCCCCGTGCTGGATGTTTGTGCAGTTTTGAGAAGCTCTGTGCTTAGGAAACGCACGATTCTGACTGTTCCCTGGATGGTGGAGTTCCTCTCCATGCTCGACTACACCGGTGCCGTTCTGCCGTGTTACAGGAACGCCTTGTGTCTGTTGCTCCAGCTCTACAAGTGAGTTTCACACATCATCCCAAAAATGTGGTTATGTGACTGTGCTCCACATTGTTGTTGCTTTTCAGAGGGACGGTCTTGAGTCGAGGAGGAGAGTTGTGTTACATGAATCACCTTCTCATTGTGGCTGTGCTTGGCTGGCTTTTCCAGGTGACAATTAAATCAACAAAGAAAAGTTAAATCAAAAATATATAGAAACTCATTCCTGTTCTCTAAGCTTTTTTTCCTCACATTATCTTTTTGTTGTTAGATCCCAATTTTTCCAGAAGATCTTTTTTTCAACTCTGATGTAAATGTGGAATCACAGGACATGGAGAATAATACAAACACTCAAGGACTGGTTAGTTGTCACCATTCTAGCTAAGCTAATTACTTTTTCAAATAAAACCCTGTTTATGGGTTTGAATTTGAAGGGAAATCTTTTTCTTCGTCAGTGGAGTTGGAGTAGTGTTTAGCCGTTCGGGGTCAAGTGGCGTCTTTTTTTATTAATTGAAAATTGAAATAATGCCTCATGATATTAATATACGTATATTTTAGTCATTAAAATTTTTGTTTTGATTCAAAATTGAACTAGTCTGTGGTTTTTTTTTTTTTTTTTAGTCCTATCAAAACAAAACTATTGTCATTTGAATATGTGCATTCATGTGAGTAATTTTACAATATTATAAATGAACAATATAAATGTTAATTTTTAAATTAATAAAATGGCTTAATTTTTCGTAGATACGGTATATCAGATGACCATATGTATCAAAATATATTTTGTTTGATTGACCGGCTAAAACAAATGCAGTAAATAAATTGTTCAATAAATTATTAATGTAACCCAGTTTTAAAGGGCTTTAGTCCTCAGAAACAAGAATATTGCTATATTTGAAATTCTTCAAATGTTTCTTTTGTAGGACACTCTTCCACTTGTGGACAAGCAGCTTCTTTTCACTTGCTGTCCATATTTAGGTAATAAGCTATATTTTATATAGATTTTTTTCAAGGACTAAATTAGGGGCGTAATAGACAAAATCAATCTCTATCATTTCACATTTTACAGGAGAGTTCCGTAAGCTCCTTGCAGCCTTTGTAGCTGGAAGCACATCAAAAAGTGGTGGTCTAATTCGCAAAATCACACCAACATCTGCAGAACCGAGGGCTTCCTCCATCGCTTGTAAGCAGCAGAAACTCCAGGTACTTATGATTTTAGCTTATTCCTTTTAAACAGTAGAAGGGTTTCAGCCATAATGTTCGTCTGCCCATTAATGTTTTTTTAACCGATTTCATCAGGTTGATTTAGAACAGGCCTTCTTTCACAATCAACCTCCATCTCTAAGACGTACAGTTGAGTTTGTTGCGGAAAGAGTTGGGTCGAACTGTGTTAAACATATCAAGTAAGTATGTCCACCAATTTTTACTCAACGATTAATGTATTGCTTTTATCTTATTATACAATGTGATTTACTAATCTTTACTTAACTTAAGGATGTCATTTACTTTGTGGTTGAGCTTGTATCACAAATTTATTGTGTGTCAAATCCTATGTCCCCATTCAAATGTATTAAATGTTATTCATTTGTTCCAACCATCAAAATGCAATCCAGTATTTTTGTTTAATTAAATAAAATAAATAAATAAAAATAAATTAATTAATTAATACAATACCGCGTGATACGGTGTATTGTACCTTGGAGATGAGACACATTGAGCTGCTGATAGATACTTGAGTATTTTACGTAATTTTCTACAAAGGCTTTGCATTACTGGGTTTTTTGCCACTCTCCTTTTTGTTTCTTAAAAGTTTGAAAACAAGCTAAACAAGTGTCACTAATCAGCGCTGTGGACGGTTCATAACTTTAAAATTAAGGTGTTTAAAAAAATCGCAAGCACAACAAAGCTAAGGGTAAATCCATGTGGAATATACACTGCTTGTGTCTCAGAAAACTCTAGTAGGGCTGTATTTCTCATGCTATGTATGTATTTTGTGTTAGGGCTGCATTTGTGTTGGAGATTGTTAAAGGTGGAGTGAAAACCCTCACAGATGGTTTGAGCTTGGATGGGGTCAACATGGCCAAGTTAAATGATTCTGTCTGTAGACAGCTCTGTGATACAGGCATGCAGGCTCTAGAGAGAGCAACCAGGTCAGTAACTCAAAGTTCCTCGTGAAAATGTGTCATTGAGAGCCAAATGTGTCATTTTGTGCGCTTTGAGACAGTTAAAACTGTGAAAAGTGCTCTGAGTGGATATAAACCAGCTTTATTTTGGTCTTGTATACATTACGTAGGTTCTGCAATGAGAATGCACCAGGAGCAGTGCGAGTTCTTCTTCCTTTGGAGACTTCTCCTGCTGTTAGTATACTTTTTCAACGTAACGCTTCGATTTTGATCTGATCGAGCTTAATAAGTGATTATGTCTTGGTTTAGGTCCTCACCACAGCTCAAAGCATCACCACTCGTTTGGCGACAGAAAAAGCTTGCAGTTGGCTATCCTCCAATATCTCAAGTAATGGATAGCTGATCCCTTTTTAGTGATGATGATAGTAATACTACAATAAATTGCAATAATTGTTTCTTTTAAAATGTTTCTTCAGCCCTCATAAAGAGAGAATGGAAAACTGCCTTTGAGAGAACAATGAAGATGGATGCCTCCAATCCGGATACTGAAGGAACGAGCACGAGTCCATCTGGGTTCAGTGCTGGGTCCTTTTGCGTTACAGGCTGCACCCACAAAGTTCCGTTAGGATCAGATGTCCTCATAGAAATTAAGGCAATACTAGAATTACTTATTTGGAGAATATTTTCAATGAATAGGTATTTGTTAAGCTAAGTTTTACTGACTCAATGAAATGTATGGTTTTGCTTTGTTTTTCACTAAAATCTAAAATAAACATTTTAAAACGTATTCTCTTTAATGTAACTCTCTAAAAGTACAAACTGTAACATACTTGATCACGTGTCTTTTACGTTTTTATTCATCATACTATTTTTGTGGCTTTTTTAGGAGGTTCTGAGTGTTGCTGTGGGACCCAGGTCCGATGATGAGGTTTTTACCATTTTTCAGATTGAATCTCTGCTGGACAGAGTGGGACAAACGCTTGGATGTAGAAAGGTATCTTTAACTTTCCCTTAATTTAACTGAAAATAAACTAACATGTTTTTAACTTCATTTTCTTTTTTTCTAGTTCCTGTCTCCTGTGGTTGAGCAAATGTTGTTACGATGTTCGGTACAACTATCATGCACTCTTGGTGAGATAATTAAACCATTAAACTGAGAAAGGTGCAAATATACTAATAAATATTGACGAATGTTTTTGTCCAGTATCCAGAGAGCTGCCTTTGGTGCCATCAACTGAGGGAAAAAACAGGTCCTCCCTTCTGGAGAGATTTGTGCTTTTGTGGTGCCAAACATCTTCTCCACCTCTTCATCTTCTCCTAAGTGATCTCACCCTGTCTGCAATTTTTAGGTCTCCGGAAAGTGAGGTAGGCTGTACTTACATCTGTTAGTGGTAAATCTGAACTGTCCCATTTTAACGTGACATTCTGTTTGGATTTACAGTGGACATCATACCTGTATCTGATCAAAAAACTCACTGAAAAGGGTCTTTTGGGAGAAGAGGAGGTTAGCACAATCTGGCCAAAGCTGTCATCTTTATTCCCAGAGGTAACTTTTTGCAAATCATGCAAATGTGTTAATATTGATTTACCCGTTCTTTGCTAGGTTCTATCCATCTCCTATGGAATAAATGCTTTCTTTTTGAATATTCACAGGAGTCAATGAAGAAGTTTCAGAAGCTTTCACTTGTTGACTTCTTTCCAAACCACATGACTATGCTGCAGGTCTCCCAATGACCAGCAGGGGGACAAACAGTTCTTGCTTAAAAACATTACGCAATTATAATGTATGTAATTGGAAAGAAAATTCATGTTATGTGGTTTTAGATATATATAAATATATATTTTAAAAAATGAATCATTGTTTATGGGGGCACTTTTCTAATTGTTAAAGCTCTCCTGGGAAACTAGGTGGACGAATCATATTTTTACATATATTTACAAAGACGTGGCTGTTTTCACTGTTTATAGCGAAGAGTAGAGCATTCACTGTGCATTACGCTTTCCCATACATGTATATTTATTCAAATGTTTTTCTTGTGCAAATTGGATGCAATTGCTGCTGCTTTTTCCAATTCTTTGTGTGTTTGATATAGTTAATGTTTGCTAAAAATGCACTTTGGATTATTAGTATTATTTGTTATTTTTTTCAGTTTGCACTCTTGTTAATTCCTTGTTACATTGAAACAGTTTAATAAAATTTAATATAGTAACATTCATGCTTTTTTGAGTTGTTCATAAACGGTAAATACGTTTTTGTATTAGGAAAAAAACGTGTTTGTGACAACTTTTCAACTTGTGTAGTTGTCTTGATATATTTAGGGTGTGCATATGTAAAATATAAATATACTGTATATACAAATACTCTATATATAACAGAAACACTTTACTCGAACTTTATTTATGCGCCTAATATAATTAATACACCGTTTGTTAGTTTGAGTAATCAATCAAACCCTGGCCATGTGTTCCCCTGGTTCTTTGTTTTCCCATTGACTCACACTCTGTTGAAGCAATCGGCCAAATTAATTACATCTTTAATAAATGTTTTTTGTATTCTTTACTCCGTCATCTATAAATCAGACTTCTTGAAAACACATAAATGTATTATTAAATAATTATATGTTATTGTTAAGGTATAAGCCGTTATTTGTAGAAATCGGTTTGGACCTATACTGACGTCACAGACGTAGTTTCCCCAACTCTTCGCCATAGTAGAATTCGAAGCGTCTGCTGGTGAAGTGACGACAGGAAGTTTGCGCGCCGTCGATGCGCGGCCCCGTTTCTTCTGTCATTGTCCCGAGTTTGACGGAGTTGAAGCGATGACTCCGTTCTCAAATCAAAACTTTACTTATTCGGTTTGGAGTCGCTTGCCGTATCGAAAGGATTTAATAAATGGACTCTAACCAGTTGTTGGATTTCAGTACATCGTTTTTCTCAGCTCGGCACCATGGCAAACGTAAAAGTCGCGATTCGAGTCCGTCCCCTGAACTCAAGGTAAGGTTTACCTGTGCAGTGTATACTACTACTTCTGTGTTGCCTGTACTATAAAGCCAGAATTTATAACACTATAACTCGAAACCAGACTTCACAAATCCGGCGCTCGTGCTGTCACTCATCGTCTGCAGCGTGCGCGTCTCGTGCGTCTAATTTCAATCGCGAAAGATTTAATCCAGTAGACAGTTTAATAATGTCTGAACCATTAAATCCCAATAATATCATTGTAAAGAGTTCCATTTTTTTGCATTTTTTTATTTTATGTATTGCAATCAGCTAAGACGTAACACCAGTGTGGAGAGTTAATTCAAGCAATTAAAACGATCCTATCTGCATCGGTGAGGCAGCAGACAGCACGAATGACTATATTTTTTTTCTAGAATTGTATACTACTAATCAATGTGTCAGTGTCTGAACATTGAATCATAATCTCTTGAGTCCCTTTAATCCCTCCCTCCATAATTGAGAAAACTCCAATGTTGTTAGTGGCTTGTTGCGGCATTGGATTAAGCGATTAAGATTAGAATTGTTGTTGCATTTTGGACGAATAAAGTCTTGTCATAACACAAGAAGATCGTACCGCCGATGTGTTTACCCATGTGTTCTCGCAGCGCCACCATTCAGTATGTGGGTGGTGGGCAGTGGGGATAAAGAACCCCACCCAGATTGGAACACACAGTCTGGAATTTAGTGAAGCCGCTTGGTTCGACATTTAATGACCTTCTTATGTTATCCAGCACAGAGGGCAAATTCAGAGTCTATGGAGAATGGAGCAAAGAATGTGATCGTTTTACACTGCACAGAAGTAAAATGACCATGGGGATCTACTGTGACCAATCAGATGAGCAAGAAGTTAAAGAAGCATGCATGAACAAAAGTTGTCAATTAGAATGGTCCTCATGAACGACGTTGCATTTCATTCTCTTGCATCAGTTTTATTTGGAAGCAGATGCAGCGGATCACACAGCTGTTCTCAAACACTGCTCTCTCACCACAGCTTCCAACATTTAAGTTCACAGCCATGCTTTTTCATTACAATCTGACCCTATTCTCCCTGATGGTGTTGTATAGCACTGTCAGACCAAAAAGAACACGCCTGTGAGACTTGTAAGCCGTAAATTACGTTTAAGGCCGGCAATACAGTTCAAACTGATTTAACAGCTTGATCTGTCATGATGAACTTAAGTGAACTAAATGTGAAGTGTTTAAATTGCTAATATGTGATTGAATAAATCATCACCCTTCAATTTATTTCAAGTTTAGAGTTTTAATAAAGAGCTTTTATAGAGCATACAAAAGCAGCTATACACAAGAGAACGACAAATATAATTTAACAACGACTGTGTAATAGACCAAGCAAATACATACCAATTGCTCACGATTATTTTGTTAGATTGTTATTTGAAATGTATGAAAACGTGACAAAGATGTTGCTAAGTCCTGGAAGAAAATGGAATTACATTTTTTTATATAATTGTTACACTGACAGAACGAAAAGACAACTCATAAAATGTACTTAATAAATTTGTCATGACAAGTCAATTATATTATAATTATGTTAACAACTTTATTTACTGTGTTATTTAAATTGTGGCAGTAAACGTTACTTATTCTTCGCTACAAAATGAATACAAACGAAATGTTACTTTGTTACATTGACCCCATCCTTGCACAATGTTTGTGCTAGAAATTTTATTTTTTGTGCAAGAATGTTTAAAAGAAAATTAGAAGAGTTGTTATAGTATATTTATTTGAAAAGCAAGAATATATTGTTTAATTTGGATGCATTTTAAATAAATAGCAAACTTTTAATCTCTATAGAGAGGGTATTTCTATCCATCTATTTTCTGAATTGCTTTTCTATATCTGTGTCGAGGGACTCTGGACCTGAAGGCAGGACACACATCCTAGCTTGGCAGGCAACCAATCACAGAGCGGGGCACACACACATTCACACTCTCACTCAAACCATTAGGCTAATTCTCCAGACTCCACACTTTTCATTTAATCATACACGTGTATACAATGTACTGTGATGCATTGCTTTATTATGACAGGAATAGTTAATATTTGTGTTTGGCATAGTTCTGTTCAGTGTCTGTAACCTGTTTTGGATTTCAGGGAGAGTCTGGACGGAGGACGTCTTGCGGTGACAGTGGAGGATAAAGTAGTGAGGGTGCAAAATGTGAAGGTCGGAACACTTTATACTCTGTACATCCAATCAAAGCAAATAATGCCTGTCGGATCTGTCACAATGTATTTTGGTCTTTAAAATGAGCAAAACAAAGAGTCATTTGCTGATAAGTTTATCAAATTGTGCAAAACTTGTGGATTTTACTGTATAAATGCCAGTGTTGAACATTTATCGTTGGAAGAGTTCAAATATGTGCCACAGGATGTTTACTGTGAAGATTATTCTCTTCCTGTAGCACAAAGAAGATGAACGTGAGCTGCAAAGGAAAGTCCAAACAACCTTAAAGAGTAACACTACATGCATTAGTGTCGTTTCCGGACCCAAGCTTTTTTTGACCAGAACATTAGCTCACAGTGCTTAAAAAAATAGTAACCAACTATGAATTGGGACTATATTAAAATGCAAGTTGCCTTGGAATAAAAGAGTCTCTTCCAAATAGGTAAAGTTTAAGACGTACGAGTAAAAGCTCTAGAACCTGTTCGGTGGGATAAAGATTTAAAGAAGTGTGGAATGTGTTTTTGTCTTATCTCATTGGCATTCCATTCATTTTTAAATGGTGAATGAATGATACAAATTGATCCGTCCAACACAAGAGTTTGTGTTGGAATGGCATAATTAGAAAACAGAAATGGAATAATCCACATTAAATCAATAATAGTAATACGATTCCGTTAGTTTCTTGTTGTAGAGCAAACATAAATCTGAAATGTAAAATACTTGTGGATTAAAAGAAAAGCCAGGAGCCACATCTGGTCACCTGCTGCGAGTACGAGAGGTCCAAGTAAAACAAGAACAGTTGTAATCCCCATAAATGTGCAGAAACTGAGCTGTGCGTTTATTCTTAAGCTGCTAATGGTTTAAGTCTGCACATACGATCACCATCACCAGATAACCAGTGTGACCAGACCAGAGACGATTACAGTGCGCCATGTGTTTTTAGTCTTTCTGCAGGAGATCGTTTAAAGCGTGTACTGTTCTAAAGAACCTGGAAAATGTGAGCGTGATGTCTAATAGTTGTGTGTTGTTGTGTGTCTAATAGTTTATTTGTGTGTCTAATAGTTTATACGGTAAAAAAATCTAAGCAGTGATGTGCATAAACACAGTGAAGTGAACACACACACACAAATACGGTGGTTCCCCCAATGACAAAAATAATTTGTCCCGACTGCAGTTTCGTAAGACAAAAATGTCATAAACAGGGACGCAATTATTATGTAAATTCCCTAATCTGTTGCAATCGTAAAGTCGTGAATTCAGAAACTTCTTTTTATAATATTATAAAATACCATAATACCTGTAATGATAACTTGATGTGTCACAGTTATTGGAAAAAAAGCTGGTGATTGAAACACCGGATCATGGGTTTGATTCCCAGGGAAAGCAATAATTTGTTGAATTGTGAAAGTTGTAATGAAAAGTAAGTAGCTTTGGATAAAAGTGTCTGCTAAATGACTGTAATGTAAATACAGATATGCCAAAACTGTATGGTGCTGGAAAAGCTTGGACATGAAAGTGAAAATGCTTGATAAGTGCTTGAATTTGACTTTTCAGAACTTATAGGAACCCCGGGTTTTGAATGTATGTGAGATTTGAATTGTGAACAGTATTTAACAAGTAACCAGTGTAGAGACAATTTGGTACTTTTATTTTCTAATCAGGCAGGTGCATTCAAGTCAAGCTGAGGAACCTACCAGAAGACCTTTACAATAATGATACATTGAAGTCTTAAAAACATGTTTCTTTTGGCATCTTGCATAGAGAGCATACGTTAGAGATAATTAACTCTAATAAACGTGGCTTTTAAACAAGTGTTATCACCCAAATAACATTACTGCTGATGACAATAAAGATAGATTATTTTGAATTTTTCTGATGTTAGAATCAACTAGCAGTTCTTGGCGTCTGAGTTAAGCATGAGGTTAGTTTGGTTTAATCAGTGATATCATTGAAGCAGTCTAATTTATGTGAAATTTGAAGTGTCATTAGGACTTGTCCAGATTTAGCGGACTTTAAGTGTGAGTATACTTTAATTGCACTGTGGAGTGACCCAGGCCTAGACCGCATACACACTCTCCATTCTTGGCAGCACTTGCTATAGTTCCTAGTGGAAAAATTGAGTGGATAACAGTTTCATGAAGAATCACATTAATGTCTAGATTACTGTGGTGTACCAGAAGAGGTGATGATAAAATACATCAGATTTTTGAATACAGGATATAAACCTAGAACTCTGACTCATACTTTTATTGTTAGTCGCCAAATTAATTTGAAACCCTCAAGGAATTGGATTATAAAGTCACAAAAGCAAAATGTCACCTCACGTTTTCTCACAGCTCGGCAGAAGGTTTCTTTTAATCTTTATACAGATGTATCTGATTTAATTTTTATTATTAAATGTATGTGTAAGACGGGACAGTTGTCCAATTGAACGCTGAATTTGTGTTGATTGTACTATCTTGTCAAGTAAAAGCAACTTCTTTTTATACGCCTAGGTCATTCATTTTCTCTTATTTTCTCATTTTGTAGTTGGACGGTCGTTTGGACGGGCGATCAGATGGGCCAGCGGACTCCAGAGAGAAGTTGATGGAGTTTGGCTTTGATTATTGCTATTGGTCAGTGGATCAAATGGCTCCCAACTACGCATCTCAAGAAGAGGTGGGTTTCAAATGTATCGTCTTTCTTCTATTATGGTGGCTTGTCTATTACTGGGCATAATATGCTTGGAATGCCTTCATTTTTAACATTCCGTTATTTGGATTCCGATTAATTCAGATTAAACAACTACTCGGTGAACAAACTAAACTCTTTGTACTTTGCTGAGAGAGTTTATGAATCTTAATACGTCCTGATGTGTGCCATTGTCCACTAGGGCTGTCGTGCAGAAGATGCTCCTTTCTTTTCATTGTTAAATCTTCCCCTTCAGATATTTGAAACTGAAGAATCTCTTTCTTTTAAATTATTTTTTATAAGATATTGTCAAATCGCTTTGTATGTTTGCAAAGAAAGGCTGCTACCAGCACAGTCTGCAAGTCTAACGTTAAAGAGGTTTACTAAATTGCACTTAAATTACTGTTAGAGTACAAAATTCTATATATAGATTTATTGTAATTGAAGGCAAGTGAGCAGTCTTGTGTATCACGCGCAGCTCTTTAACTGGATCTTTCTGCGCTTGGTCGGAGTGAGACTGGAGCCTCTCCTTCCTGCGGGGTCTCGGGAGACGTCTCGTGGAGGGGAAACCAGACCCACTTTTTTTTTTTCACTCAGTTGATGTTTTTCTCCAGAAAGAAACTTTTGCTCCTTGGTTTTCTGTTCTAGTATATGTGGGAACTTGACTTTGATTTCTCCAACTGAAAAATCTAAACATGCACTATGCGTTGATAAATAAATGTGTTGATAAGTTTAAGAGAAAAAAAAAAAAAAACCAAATGAAACAGAAAGAAGAGAGAGAGAGAGAGAGAGAGACTGATAAAAACAGAGGGAGACAAAGAGGGAGAGCGAGACAGATAGAAAGTGAGATGGACAGAGAGAGTATGGAACAGTTAAAGAAGAGTAATGGTACACAGCTGTTGCCAGGGAAGTGAGATCATATCTTGAATGCATTTAAGTAAGAGGAGTTTATTTGCATTAACATCTTTCCTTCCTATAAATTTTGAATGTACATAACGGTAATATTTTCTTTAGAAAGAACAAATGGGAGGCAAGTATGTTCCCATATGCTGTATCTATTTATTTCTCTTATGCTTATTCGAAATTGGAAAATTGGAAATAAAAGTAGATACGGATAAAAACAATGAAATAATTCAATACTGTTGACAAAATTATTTCTCACCCATCTATTAAAAAAACATTTGAACAATTTTTACTGCTCACATTCACTGTTTACAATATTCTTTCTTACATTCTAATTGTAAAAATGTAGTCTAACATTTGGAAAAACCCCTGTGTTTTCCACTGTGTTTTTAGCGAGTAAATGTGTTTTAAAAGCCCTCCATTTCTAAGAGCCCCAGAGAGACATCCAGCACTCGTCTCTCAATCGCCAATAGCACAGCTGCCTCGGTAAATGACTTTCACAGTCCGAAGACGTCATCGCTCCGACGCTGGAAAACAATAGTGGTTTTCTCTTCCAAGTGAAGCTGGCGTTGTGTTCCGCCTCCCCTCCCTCTTCTGCTTCATCACCCCATCCTTCCTCCTTCTTCTGGACACAGTGCTTGACTTTATGCTCTTGGCATTTCTGGCTTTCTGTGTCAGTGGTTCAATGTTCTGCATAAAACATTATTACAAACAGGCTGACCACGTAGTAAAACGGCGATTCTTCACTGTGCTGACAGTGGATTTCTTTTCTTCTGTCATAAAGCATCTGTTGATAACTGTACTGTAGTGCGCTGTTGAAGTCATTGGCTTCGGTTGAAGCAGCTTTTATTACTCCAAAACTCAATTGGTTTTTCCTTTTTTTTTTTTTCTTCATAAACGCAGTGACTTTGTTGGGTTGGTGGCTCGGAATGCCTGTTAAAGCACCAGTGCTTCTCGTCTTTTCACTCCCTCGTTCACAAGCCTTTTTTTTTCTTCTCTCACTCTCTCTGACCCCGTTTCCTGCCGTGCGAGATTGACCCACTAAACGTCTGTGAAACTATGACAAACATGACAAACGTTCTCAGCGTCTCTTTCAGAGTTCCTGTCACAGCTCTGCATTTTTCGTGAACTGCAAACTCACTCTGGAAGTCATAACACAATTATTCACGGTGAAAACTAGTTGATGTTAGTGTCAGAGAAAAGAAAGATGTCAAACACAAAATCAGCACAAGAACTTCATTACTACGATTCATTTGTTGTACAATGGAAAAAACTACCGGTACTTTAAAGATTTAAAATATACACAAGCGTATACAGTATATATTTACAGTATTTTCTGGACTATAAGCCGCGCCTGTATATAAGCCGCATCCGCTCTATGAACGATTTTGAATTGCAAATGTACATGTGTGTAACTAAACAGATCCTTTCCTAACCTGCATTTTAACACGGCAGCAACTTTGCTGATTAAAACGGGACAGAAAAAAAAAGAAAAAAAATGGCATCTACCGTAATTTATCTTCATTATCAAAAAATTGTATAAGTCGCAAGTTTCAAAACCTATGAAAAAAGTAGCAGCTTATAGTCCGGAAAATACGGTACTTCAACTGTTTTAATTCAACTTTTGACATTCAACACTTTTAATTCAACTTTAATTTGTTTTTAATTTTAACGGCAAGCTGGACAAAAAAAAACAAAAATGACCTTTTGGAGACAAGTACGAGTTTCCTCCAGTTTCCTTCCCCCGTCCAAAATGCGTGTGTCTGTGTCTGTGTCCCGCTTTGTGATTGGTTTGCCACTAATCCAGGGTGTGTCCCTCCAGGGATTGGCTCTAGCTCCCTGTGACCCATAAATGGAAAAGTGGTTCATAAGATGCATGAATAGATAAATAGAATAAACTGCCCTTTTTTATAATGTCTTAACATACATTTATAATTAAACAATACAGTAATTATATAATAATATGTTTTTATGATTAGAATTTTAACAATACAAACACAACAGCATTGTATTGCATTTTTTTATTTTTTACGCAATAAACAGCAATAAACATGCTCTTGCAAAAACAATGTCAATTAAAACTAGAACGATTCCAGACTTCTTTTAAAAGTCCTGATGTATAGGTTTGCGGTTTGGACCGGTTCTAGGATTGGACAGGCTTCAGTGGGCCCTCGTCATGGGATTTCACAGGAAAATGAGGAGTTTCTCAGAGGTGACTATTAGGAAGCCACATTAAAGCCACTGCAGTGATTACAGGCCAGTGCAGATTTATATCATACACAAAGATTTCTCCATGGAGCTTTCCCTTTCTCTTCAATTCTTGCTTTTTCACTTTCTCTCTTTTTGTCCGTCTTCAGATTCTAATCACTCACTCCACTGATGGTGTTTGTTATTGAAAGACGTCAGCTTTTAGTTTTTACCCTGTGTGACCTTCCTGTCCAGTGCTCCAGTTTTTGGGATTTTTCTTCTCCTCTTTCTCCCCTGGGATCACGTGTTGACCGCAACACTGACATTCTGGACAACTTCCTGTGCGGAATCAGCTCTGTGCTCAGCTTTCCTCTTGCATTGTGAACACAAGTGCTTTTGTTTTTGTTTGCCTGATTGACGGAAAGGAAAGCAAACCCCAGATTCTTTTGTCGCTAATTTCCTCTGCACAGCAGACACACACACACACACACACACACACACACACACACACACTATCGTGTAGAGTTGGTATGCTTGCCCAGTGCTTGAGTGGGTTTCCTCTGAGTCTCTGGGTCTTGCTCTGTGATTGGCTGGGTGTATTTCCCACCTCAGGGCTTAAGCTGCTGAGTTCCAGCTCCCAAAGACCCAGAAATCAATGGAAGGATTATCTCTAGAATCTTGTTCTGTGCTTTCTTATATGAGTATTGTGGTTATCCCAGATTGGTCTGACCATGTCATCGACTAGCAACCAATTCAAGGTCCATTTCTTCTCAGAAAGGCTGAGATTTGCTCCAGCTCCCCATGACCCGGAAATTAACAAGGCAGATTGAAAAAATAAAATGTTTTTTGACCTTTTTAACATTTTTAGCTAAAGGCAGACAAGATTTCAAATGATTGCTCAGTATTAGCTGCATTGTCGGAATTAAGAGAGAAATCAGCAGAGTTTAACATGGCAACCGTTATTAATCAGCAAATTTAAAAGATTCGATTTCAAGAGGGATTGTGGCAGAATTTTTGATGAATTGTTCTTGTTCTTTAGGTGTTTCAGGATCTCGGTGAGTGTGTTCTGTCGGGGGCTTCAGAGGGATATAACGTGTGCCTGTTTGCGTACGGACAGACAGGCTCGGGAAAAACTTACACCATGATGGGAACTCCAGTAAGTGCCAGTTCGTCTTTCAGACCAGTCAGTTGTGACCTAATGTCGTGACCTTTAACCTTAACGTTATCTCTTCAGGAGTCTGTTGGCCTGACACCAAGGATTTGTAAGGTAAAGTCTATCTTACAATATAGATTGACATTTGAAGTCCAGATCTGTGTGTATCTGTGTGTCCTGCTCTGTGATTGGTCAGCCACCAATCCAGGGTGTGTACCACTTTCAGAAATGGATTGGATGGATCTTCATTCCAAGATTATTTTAACTACGAAAAATATTTGTCAGGCTCTCTTTAGGGACGCGGCGAACGGACAGAACTGTCAAGTTGAAATAAGGTAAGTGCAAACCTCATTTATTCGATATTTTTGCATCACAAAATCTAACAAAAGTAAAATGCCACTTGTCCATAAGTTTTTTGGAGATCTACAACGAGCGTGTTCGTGATCTCCTGCGAGGACCGCAGCAGACGAAGCCTACTGCCCTGAGGGTCCGAGAACACCCCGAGAAAGGCCCGTATGTGCAAGGTGAGCTCAGTTCTTCCAATGCAGTCTGAATAAACGTCCCCGTGTGTAACATAGTCTTAATAAAACAGTTCTCTCTCTGGAAACATTTGAACATGGCTTCGATAAGGCTTGTGTATTTTTTTTTGAAGGACTGATTGTGTATGTACGTTCTTCACTCCCGACTGTTCAGCGCTGTAACTCTATTCCCACCACAGCTGGACTGAGAGCTGTGGTCTTGTTGGACATCATCTGCTCTTCCTCAATCTCCCCTTCCCCCACACGTTTCTAGTTCTTGTCTTTTGCTTCAGTCTCTTGTCCTCATTTCATTTCCAACCCTTATGCCATCTTTCTCCTCTTGTCAGGCGTCCAGTTATTCTTTTTGTTTGAAGATAAAAACAGTCCTGCAGAGGAAGTGACCTCACTTCCTTTTGACTTCACAATGCCAAACAATACATAGAGCATTTTACATTCTTATTAATTATCTTTAATATTACATACATTACTAAAGTTCTAAATATTATTTTAATGTTTTGGGGTTCGAGATGAACTAGAAACGAGTGCAGAGCCCAAAATGTAAGTTGTTTAATGGTTGTATACTTGTGCTCCAAAACCGTTTAGAGATTTAAGGTGCACAAACCTTTTCATTTCCGTCATGTATGCTTTCGTGCTAATTTGCAACACATTTTCTGTGTTGAAAGCAAACTAGTTTGTGTTTTTTGTTTGTGCAAAGCTAATCTTGTTAGAGATTTGTTACTTTTCAAATAAAGGCTCAAATTAAGCAAACTGTTAAAGTTTTTAATGCATTATTGATTTTCTACTAGTTTGCATAATTTGCAAAAAGATTGTGTGGCCTTTCACCAAGTTTAAGCCAAATCAGTTTTGTATGAACCTATGGAGTTTCCTTAATAATGCAAAAAATACATAGTTGACATTTTAAATTTTCAACTAAATGTAACATATTGTTATAGTTTCTACAATTACTAAATTAGTTATGACTTTTGAACCAAACAACATATAAACCTGAAGCTTAAACCACATGTGCAAACACTTTGTCTCTGTGTGTCACTTTGTGTTTGGTTGTTTATTTTTTCGTTGTTGTCCTTTTAAATTCAAATGTAACTTTTAATCTTCTGGTCGAAAGCCTCTGTGACCACAGTTAACATACTCCAACAAGACAGATGATGCTCAGTTGGTTAGGGTTGTTTTTACAGTTTCTACGGACAGTGTTTTGATGGCTGATGATTGTGTTTCTGGTGGCAGGTCTCTCTCAGCATGTCGTGACTGACTACAAACAGGCGGTGGATCTGCTTGAGGAAGGCATCGCTAACCGCATCACGGCGGCTACGCACGTTCATGAAGGAAGCAGTCGGTCCCACGCCGTCTTCACCATTCAGTACACACAGGTCAATCATCTCCACACACCTGGAAGAGTTTTTATTTATTTTTTAATTTACAAAAATACACTAATGACTTAACAAAAAAATATAACAACAAAGCTAATGAATAGTAATTTGGCCATTAATCAGATTATAAAGGAATTGAGATTCTAATGAACAATTTCAAAATTTGTATCAATTAATTTTTATATTTGCAATACTTATAAATATTTATAATAGGGATTATTATTATTTTTATAAATGTATTGCCATTTTTGTGTTGTTTAAAGAGGCTATGTTTTTTATTCTGTTTGCTTTTATAGGCCATTCTAGAAAACAACCTTCCTTCAGAAATAGTGAGCAAAATCAATTTGGTGGACCTTGCTGGAAGGTAAATATGTTGTTACTAACGTGTAAACGTAATACTTTTTTATACTTACATATTTTTGACAGAAAGCTCAGATATTGGTCCTTTTGATTTTTTTTTAAACAACAACGTTACAGTGAACAAACAAAATCCTGTTTGTCCCACAGTGAGCGAGCAGATCCTCAATACTGCCGAGACAGAATTACAGAAGGTTCCAACATCAACAAGTCTCTGGTCACACTTGGCATTGTCATTTCTGCACTAGGTAAATCTACATTTGTCTTTATTTTTGTGTGCCCTCCTGGTCATTGTGTTCGCTCTCTTTCAGCACAAAACTCTCAGATGTGTAGCAGCAGTCAGAGCATCAACAGTGTGCTGAGTGAATTTGAGGGAATCATAATGGGTAGCCAGTCCAGTTCTCTCTCGGGTGGCGGCCGGAGACAATGCTTCATTCCATACAGGGACTCGGTCCTTACATGGCTTCTCAAAGAAAGTCTGGGCGGGAACTCCAAGACCATCATGATTGCAAGTAAGACCCACTAAAGTACAGTGGTACCACCACTTACGATTGACTGTTACAAATATTACCTTTCACGAAGGGCATCGTGGAGAAAATACAGTATAGTTAACATACAATAGTACTACTTTTGAGTGAAACATGCATCCAGAAAAAGAGTCCAGACGTGTAGAACAGTCTTTTTTATTTTTCCAAGCATGACCGTAAACAAAAAAAAACCACACTTTTACAGGTAAAACACGGATACAGATTACTTGCGTCACGCAGGACGAGCTGACTTCACTTTTGTTGCCGAAGCTGCTCTGTTTTGTTGTGAAACTATGTAAAGTGTTCGTTTGCAACCAAATGTCGTCTTACTTTGTAACAACAACACTACAGCGAGAAAGCGTTCGTAACAGTGTCTGGGCCGTTTCATTATGTTTATGTACTTAAGTACAACCCGAGTGAGACGCTCGGCTAACATCCTGGTGATCGTGAGATTAAAAAAGGCAAAAAAGTAAAAAGGTTTTTAATTTTTGTTATTACAATATTTTATCATATTATAAATAAACTTTTTTTTTTTATCGAAACGGATTATCGCATTTACATGCAAAATTCAGCCCATTTTACAAAATATCCGTTTTATGAAACTGCTGTCGGCACAATTGAATAAAGTAATAAGATGTACCACTGTAAATACAACAATGCAGTGTTGATTTCAAACTATTGAGTTTGACTCTGAGCTTGTCTCTCTTCAGCCGTCTCACCATCTCTCAGCAGCTACAGTGAGACGCTGAGCACCCTCCGCTACGCTGCTCATGCCAGGAACATTGTCAACAAGCCAAGAGTCAATGAGGTAAAACCCAGTCTGTAGAAAAGATGCGGCACATTTAATGTCAAAGGCCTGTGGCTTGAAACCTAAACAGAACCATTTGTTTGACTTCAGGACGCCAATGTAAGGCTGATTAGAGAACTGCGCGAGGAAATCAATCGTCTGAAGACCATGCTGCTCAGCTTCAAAATGGTAACTGGCTGGAATGTCTGTTGGAGGTTGTAATTTAGACTAAGGTCACACACATTACAGCCTTTGAGAACAGATCTGAGGCCTAATGAAGCTACCACACAAAGGGCATTTGATATTTATGGCCCAGACTAAACAGATGAAATCCAGATGTGACTTGAAATCTGACGGAGTGATTACCTTACAGCAGCGGAACACCAGTCCATCGCTCAGTGACGAAAGGGAAGGAAGTCTGTCCGACATTGTCCTACAGAATGAACTGAAGGTGGGTTTGGTACTAATCTCCTTGGTAAAATAGTCTCCCGCTTAAGTACGCACTCATTTAACTACACATACTGGTCTTTTTCTGAGACCGTTCAAATAATTGAATCCTAATAAACCAGGCGGTTCTTGGATCAAAGTGTTTGACTTCCGGGTTTTGCAGTGTTGAAACTTATTGAGACACTTGAGATTTTTTCCACTGACATTTGAGAGTAACCATACTTAAGTTCTCACCTCCTGGTTAAGTAATCTGGGTATTAATAAAATAATGTTGGAGTTGGAGCCACGAGTAAGTATGGGATATGAATTATATTTCATAAATCAGCGTTGATTCTATTTCGATTTTTGATTTGGAGTCATGTTACTCATCTTCATTTGCCTGTGATGTCTTTTCCATTTTTTCAGGCTATACTCAAAAGGGCGGTGACTCCTCAATGGATGGATTTATTTGTGTTGTTAACACATGTATAAATTAATTTGTCTGCTTCTGTGTTTAATACTGTCTGTGTGTTAATTCAAAATGGTTCTTGTATAGGTGGAGCAGCTGACGAAAGACTGGTCAGATAGTTGGCATGATAAACAAGCTCTGAAGGAGCGATACAGCGTTGATATCAACCAGGACCGAGCTGGGGTTCTCATAAACTCCCTTCTGCCTCACCTGATTGTTCTAGAACCGGACGTCCTCAGCACTGGAGTCACCATCTACCACCTCCGGGTACCGTACTGTCTTCCTGTCACATTCACATAGCCGTTGTCTTGTCTTTAGTCACCCTTGACTCTTTTAGATCATTAACCAGAGGATGTTT
The DNA here is from genome assembly GCA_028031935.1 of Paedocypris micromegethes. Taxonomy (NCBI): domain Eukaryota; kingdom Metazoa; phylum Chordata; class Actinopteri; order Cypriniformes; genus Paedocypris; species Paedocypris micromegethes. The sequence goes on from CM051497.1 coordinate 12,118,492, forward strand.
TTTCTTTTCTTCCAATAGATTCTTTCTTCGTTTCTCTTCTGTTTTTCTCTGCTATATGTCTGTTCGCAAAACTCTTGAATTACTACCTCTTAAAGGAAGGTAAAGCTGCTTTGAGTTATCTCTGTTTTCCCCTCGACTCTCACTTTTTTTTGGCCTTGGCGTGACTTTGCTGTTAATTTTAGTGAGTTGCTCAATGCTGCGCACATAAATGTGTGCAAGGAGCTGATCTCCGATTGCCCGTAAAAGGCTCGAGACTCAGCAGTTCCAGCATTTTGCCTGAGTTTGAAAACTTGCAGCCACCTGGAAACAATTGTGCCCCCATGAGAACTTACACAAGAAGGGGTTGATCATTCATAAACTGCTGACAAATCTCAGCAGGTTTTTGAAAACAAACTGAAGAAAACAAACGTTTATGTTTTTCATTTGTTTTTGACATTTTTGAGACACAAGAAATGACAATGATTATGTTATCAACATTGATATCGATTACAACATGTCTTCCTTTTCTTACAGGAAGGGATTACAAGAATGGGGCCTTTGAGTCTGGATCCTCATATAGGTGTGTGTACATTTATTACATTCATGTATGAACATAATATAATCTGTCCACCACAATATCCTGAAAATGCTGCGCACAAAGCACACAAAACTGATCTGGCCACTGACAGAATACCAGTCCCTTCTCTCACAGTGGAAGAAAACTACTGGAAAAACGACAGCCCAATGACGACATAATACAGTATCATTTCATTAAAATACTTCCTTAAACATACATTCCTCGTACATCAATTTAAAAGCATGTGAGATTGTTGAAAACAATCCATAATGAGACAACCATATTTGAATAGATGTTGAAACATTGATTGTTCTGCATGATTAATACGGCAAAAAGCTCCAGTGCATTTTTTTGAATATTAAATTATAAAAATAAGTGAATAAAACACATTTTCATTTCTTGGTTGTGAAACAAGTCACTTACTTGTAATTAACTACTCAATTTGAATCGCAGTTTTGCCAGGAGGTTTTGAATGTGAGATTGAGAATAAAAGTGGTGAGGTGATTGTGAAGCCTCTGGCGGGGAGCATCTGCACCATTAGTGACCGAGTGGTGACGGAACCCTCTAGACTGGCACAGGGTAAGCGTGCTGTATGATGCTACGAGGGATCTGTATGTCTTGGTCATCACTGATGCGCTGGTTCCTCCACAGGAGCTGTGATAACTTTAGGAGGACTTCACAAGTTCAGGTTCAATCACCCTGCAGAAGCTGCAGTTTTGAAGGAGAGGAGACGGGTACAATCCAAACTTTACACTCACTAACACTAATACATTCATCGGATAATGCTGTTAATTACTTGATGTGAAAAAAGCTAGATCTGTATTTAGGACTACATTGCTTGAGTCTCAATAGTTAAATTCACAACATTGGGTCCACAACATGAGAAAACATTTTGCTTTTTATAATACAATTAAATTTATGTTTTGGTTTTTTTTTTTTTTACATTTTGTCAACAGTACTCAAATTAATTTGTTCCAGTAAACTTTTTTTTTTTATAGCCCATTTTCAAAGTGTCTTGTTTTTACAAATACATTTGTGATAATCTTTTGGGCTTAAATCTTTATCAATCATTATGTGTCATCATTTACAAATAGATCATTGATTAATTTACGATAAATCAAAAAGCGATTTTTCAATAACTGGAAGAAATGTACTATGTCCTGAAATAGATTTTTGTTTACATTTATTTTTGAACATTTAGTTGAATTTTATTTATGAACATTAAATACAATGAATAAAAAATACAAAAGAATGTTCAACCCCAAAAGGGGGGCGTAACCCGTATTACTTATCGTTGTATTAAATTAAAACGGATTTTGCAGTATACTGAATATATTCACTGGGTTGCTCCTTTTGTAAGATGATTTTATTTTAAGTCAACTAACTTATGCAGAGGGATGAAAATGGATGAAAGTTTGTGTTTCCACATTAAAACACTCAACAACTGAACCGTTTTTTCAGACCGGTGTGGGAAGTCTGACCTGCATCTCTACTCAAGCTAACTTGTCACGTTCGGACACCAGGTAAATGTTCTTGTTCAACTCGGTGTTTCTGTTTAACTCTTGATTATAAAATACAGATGTGGAGTATGTAAGCATCATGTTTCTGAATGGTGGGGTAGCCCCCTGAGGATTGTCGTGTTTTTATTGCTTGGTTGTTGCTTGGTTTCAACACAAGTTTAGTTTACTGACGCAAAAAGGACGAGAATGAAGGAAATGAACCAGTAAGCCTTTGCCATTGCACTATGGGCGTTTTGTTTAATGGTTTGGTACTGATTTTCAGAGGGCTTGAACTTTGAGTGAATGAGTTTATGCTTGTGTTGTTCAGGGTTGCAGAGAGAGACCCTCATAAGACTGAAAGTGAACTGGCTTCTCGAGAGCGAATGGAAGAGCAGCAGCGGCTTGTGGAATGTTTACGAGAGGAGATGCAGGTGGAGCAGAAAAGAGCCGAGCGAGATCTGGAGAGAGAGCAAGCTCGGCTTCGACAGCAGTTCTCGGAAAGTGAGTGCACGTTAAAAAAAATATAAACTCATTTTAAAAACAGATTTGACTTAATAATTCAAACAAAACCGCAGTATAAAGTATATTTAATAATAGCAAAATTAGTGCGTTTTTTTCAGCAAGTGTGTTATAACTGCGATTAACCCTTATTTAAAATAAATAAAAATTAAATATATAAATTAAATGTATTGTCAGGCTACAGTACATTTGTTCAGCTTGTGAAAAATGTGCTATAATTATTATTTTTTCCTATATCTTTTTTTATTTTATTTAATTTTCTTTAATACGGCAATTAAAATTATTTTTAATTATTCTAATCTGATTTTGATTTTTAGATATTAAAACAACATTTTAGCCTATAACTATTTTTATCAAACAGCATCTCCTAAAAATCACACCATATCTCTATTTCTAGAGACAAAAATTCAAACTTAAGGACTAGACCCCCCAACATTGCTGCTTGCAGTTATAACTACATTAGCGTTTTAGATTAAGAGGTTTTTGCATAATTTTGTGGGTGAGAATTTTGCACAATAGGCTTCAAATTACTTTACACATTGCAATTCCTTTCTCCATTTCACTCCATTTTCTGCATTCACAGTTGAACAGTGGATCATGCAAGCAAAAGAACAGCTGGCAGATCATTGGAGAAAGGGAACACTCGAGACAGGAGTTCAGACAGATGTGTTATCTGTGCCAGTCCCTCCAATAAATGAAAGGGCAGACAGAACTGACCCTGTGTCCTCCCTAATGGATGACCAAAAAAGAGTGGTGCAGGAGGAACTTTTAAAGCATCATGCCTTGCGCAGGGCTGAGAGCCGTGTCCGGCGAAAGAGGTTATATTATCAGCTCGATAAGATTGCGCGAAAACGACATCTTTTAGAGGCGAAGCGAGAGCTACAGAGACTAGAAAATGCCTTTCTGTATGAAGTTGGGAATGAAGTTTCTCCAGACGTGAGGTATCCCACAAAGCTCCTTCGACTTACAAGAAATTTGCGAAGACATTCCTTTTCAAGCGATCGCCTTTCCTCGATTGCTCCTCAGCGCAATCCCATTTTCAGGTATAGTACCCTATGTTTATTGGTTGATCTTTATCTAGTGTGAATTGAAAAGTGATTAAAAGTGTTTAATCGTTAAAAACGTAATCTATCATTTCTCCTAATTTTTTATCATTTCCCTTATTTTCCAAACAGCCAGTTCCTAAAAAGGAATAAATCTCTGGATTTTTCATCTTTTGGCGGTTTGGCTTTTCCCAATAAAGTTGAATCTGAGGATCGCAGCCAAAAAGATATAAGGCGGCGTTCTAACACAATGCCCTCAAGGTACAACCAGGAAAGCTTAAACTGTCCAGACGTGTCAGAAAATGAAACTTCCAGAGTGACTGTAACAATGACTTCAACGACTTCATCTATAAAAAACTTGGCCATGGAAAACCAGTTCAACACAGTAAAGCCGCTACATTCCAACACCAAACCATCTAGAGAAGTAGTACCAGTAATAAAACAGTTAAGCAAGCAGAAAAGGTCTGTGAAGCGAGCAAAGAGTCAGTCTCGAAGTGGCAGAACACGTTTAGAAAGCGTTCAAAAAGCTGTTTTTCATTCATTTGGCTCTGGGATCAAGACGGCCTTGGCAAAGGTCTTCCAGAAGCCATCATTAGGGTCTCGAGGAACTGGAACTTTGAAGTCTGTGAGCACAGTTTTCCCTCCAATTAATGATCAATTACAGATTAAACCCCCAAAAGTAACAAATCCAGAAATAGTATCTATGAAATCAGCAATCTCTTGTGACAATTTAGAGAAGTCAAGCTCACCACATTTTGATCACCAGAGACACTGGCATAGTGCAGAATCTCTGAGTAGATCCAATCAACAAGGTGTGATGTCAAAAGAAGCGATTGATGATGAGATGTATTCTGATTCTGATAGTATCTACTCATTAGATTCACTCTCGTCAGCGTATACTAAAGCTCTGGCTGAACATCTTCAGCTGGGAGGATGTGTGTCGAGTGAAGATGATGGTGAGGCGACTGACATGTCTCTGGATTCTCTCATGGAAAGCAGTGTAAAGCAAGCTACTTCTCAGCCAAATCTTGAGTTAAAACCAAATCCCAATCTTTTAAACTTGCCAACATTGCAGGGTCATTACAAGTCAAAAACAGAAAATGTTAAAGTTCTTCACACAGAGGATTTCTGGAAGCCAAAGAACAAGCTGGAGAATGACAAAGATGTTACCAAAAAAGCTTCAACCATCTCCCCCATGCTTTCCAGACCTTTTGGTGACTGTAATGGAGAAACAGAGATTATGCCTGCTTGGTCATCCACCGATGCAGCAGACAATCCAAGAAACAGGAATGTTGTGGATGACCGAAGCACGCTTCATTTTGAGACTACTCGGGTTGAAACTCCAACATCCGAAACCTCTGGCACCATCTTCAAAAAAGCTGTATTGTTCAATGGTCCAAACTTGCCTCAGATGCAGGAGAATTTGGGAATGGACTTTAAAGGGTTTATTTCTGGCAGTGACTCAAGAAATATAAATTCAACCAGAGAATTCACAATGAAAACAATAACTGAACGTGAACCACTGAAATGCTCTAGAAGTGATCAAATGAAGATCAATTCATTTTCTGAAGATTGTGATGTTTCTAATTTTACAATATCTTTAAAGACTTTACCAGGTCCAGTTGGTAAAGATTCTCAAATTATAGCAGAATGCACATTGTCTCCTAGAAAATGTCTTGATGATTCTTCTCGGAAGTCCTGCTTGAATGAACCACATATAGGAAAAGAGAATCTGACCAATGAAAATGAAGACGAGAAAATCCTGAGCCTTCCAAATAAAACCAAAATAGAAGATCTCGAGTCTCCACTAATGATTATTAACCAAGGAAGTTCTGAAACAAATAGTTCTCCTCCTTCCTTTTTTGATAAAGATTCTACACCAAATCTGCTTTCCCTAGAAAATGTGTGCGGAGTAAACACACTTCAAAGCTGTCATCGATTCTTAACGGAAAACGACACACGGTGTTCACCTTTAGAACCCGAGGCAGGAATGACACTGAACAGAAACGATCTTAGCACGATGGATGAAAACAAAACATGTCGTTCTGAGCTTGCACAGGCAGATTGGGCAGGATTGGAATTTCCCACAAATCCTGAAATTAATAAGAATCTTCGAGAGGACAATAATGATGCACATCAAATTTCCGAGTGGAACCAAAATAGCAGATATTTTCAAATGACTGAGTCTCCAAAAAAACACAAGATATGCGTAGTAGTGAAAGAACATTTTCCTCTGAGAACACAATGTGAAGAGCACAAAACGTGTTACAGAAGTGAAGACCATTCTACAGCTAAACTGCTTGATGTAAGGGACAAATCTGACATGGAAGAACTTGGCAGTGAAAATATTGAGAATGATCATATCCAAATCAGTAAATCACAACCTTTGTCTGTGTCAAAACCAGGCATTTCACCAGACGGTGCCATAGTATCGTTCACCTACTGTGATTCACAAACCGAAGCAAGACATTCATTGACTCTGAATGATCAGACCGTTCTAACAAACAAAGCCTCAGAAGAACACGATGTGGTGAGACCATTCACAACAAGTCAAAGAGATGAAATTACCAGCTTGCAGTTAATACAAGGTTGTAATTACATAGAGAAGACAAACGCTACCAAACCAGGATTGGATGATAAAGAATCCTTACATTCTATGTCCCCAACAAAGCAGAATCCCAACCTCAGCCAAATGAAAACCAAAAGTGTCGGTTTTACTGGAGGTCTTCAAAAGACAAATGTAATTACTAAAGATGTTATGGGGAATGGCAAAGACACAACTCTAATACCACTAACAAATGGACTAGAAGAAGTACTCCAAGGTGGTCCATGCATGCAACATAATGTCGTAATAGAAAGCAGCGGAGAAATGTTTTCTATTAAAGTAGAAAAGCCTGAATCTTATAACAAACCGGTTATCTGTGCCAAAAATGTCAATGAGAGTTTAAGTTTGCAAGATGATACTGGCCTGAAAAACATACTAACTGAGTTCAATTTTCCAATTGGAAAAGCAACTGGAAATCAAACAGAATTACATCCTAAAATAACAAAGAGAGAAGATGTCACCAAGAGCTGTTCTCCAATGACACCTAATGCAAGTTCAGAGGTTCAAAACACAAAGACTCAATCTCCAAACATGAAGCACGTCTCAACAGTAATTGATCTTGAATGCAAACAGCTCAGTCAACTAGCATTTTATGAATTTAGTTTAGGAACTCTTGAAAATCAGTGCAAAACGTATGCCGAACATCCCAATGCTTCCTGTAGTGGTGGTGATAAAGGTATAGTTACCAAACAAACTGATCACAGTTGCTTAGAATCCACTACACATGACAGTGAGGTTTCAGAGAGAGGTCATTCACGAGAAGCAGAGGTGAACCATGGATGCGTTCTGACCCAAACATCACCTACACTTGTTCAAACTATCAACAAGAACCCAAAATTAGAATGTTCTTCAATGTGTGATCATTTAAATGGGGTTGTGAGTTCCAAGAATCACCTGGTTCCAAACCAAGATTCGATATTATCTAAAAAATTTGAATCAATAGAGAAAATGAAGACTGATAATTCTGTACTTAAAACGACTTATACTCAAGAAGAAAACACCAAAGACCCATGTAAATTGGCAGATGACACTGAAGGAACTTCACCAGCAGTGGATACCACCACAGATGCTACCAGCGATGCTGATGCCAAATGTAGTGAATGCAGACAGAGACGAAAGCCAAAAAAACATAGAAAGGCCCGTTTTGTGGCTCCTCTGAGTTCCTCTGATTCTGTCACTGACCTGTCCTTAGATGCGAGTGTTTCACGAGAGATGTGTGCATCTTTCAAATCTTTGGGTACCACACCAGTTTCACAATCTCAAAGAACGCAAACATCAAAAAAACAAGACCCAGAGAGACGACAGTCAGAAAAGCTTGTTCCATCTCAAGAAGACCCAAACTTCACCAAAGAGGGGACAAAAACTGAAGCAAAAAGTAATCACTTGAGGAAAAATCCCGTTTCTAAAGATGTTTTTGTGGAAGACCAGGCAGAGTCTTCTAAGAGTCCTTCTACCCTGACTAGAAGTTCAGCAATGCATTTTGCATCAAGTGACATTAACCCATTTATTTACACAAAGACACCTGTGGATTTAAATACATCTGTCCAGAAAAAACAGGTCTTTGGAAGCACTGCCAATGTGTCCTCCAAACATTCTGCACACGATAGTTCAGAGTACATCATCAGTAGATGCTGTAGTGCAGAAAATGGCTTAAATATTCAAGACTCGCCCTTTGGATCCCATTTGAGCGCCTATGTAAGCCATAAAGAGCTTTCCAGTACAGTTTCCAGTTGCAACGAGGATTCCAGAGATAGAATGACGTCTGGACTTTTTCACCAAGAAGCGTCTTGTAGTGTTCATCAGAGTCTATCTTCTTCAAAATGTGACTCAATCATTGGAACTCTAGATTCGCTCCAGAAGTCAGATCAAAGCAATGGCATTATTAACTCTTCCTCAGATTACAATTGTCAAGAAAATATTCATCCTAGTCCCAGAATTCCTGAGCACAGCACAGAGTCCACTAACGTTCACGTCGACATTAAGAGAAAAAGTCGTCATCAAAGGAGCCATACCCAGTTGCCTGTCTCAAGACATGGAAATGGTGAACTAACAACATGGACAAGCCTTCAAAACATGTCTGAACATCTGTCTGACTTGATACACAACACGTCTGACCTTCTGGGAAATATAAAGTGTCTGCGAACAGGAGATACGCCGCAGAAATATCAACAACCTAAAAAATGCTTTAAGACGTCATCTGTGGGTTCTGACAGAAGCTTCAGGAAGGACTGTTGCACGCAAACCTCGGTAGAGACTGGAGTTCAAACGGAGAACTCTTCTATACCAGCAAATACAGCCCACCAGCTCAATGTTGTAGTTAAAGTGATCAGCTCAGATAATTCCAGTATGTCTCAGGTGGGTAGTGACGTGAAGCTTTTAAATGACAGCTGTGAAAGCGAGAAAGTCTTGGAAAGAATTCAATTTCTACCTGATTCACATCTGAAGAAATCTGAAAGTTACTGTTCTCTAATTTCCTCTACGAAGGTACTTTCATCAAAAACCCATGCGCCAACTCAGAATAGCCTTCATAAAGAAGACACAAATTCGTCTGAAACAAAGTCTTATCTGAGGGAAAACCGTCGTCCCATAAAGAGGAAAGGGAACCAGGCGTATTCCCAAAATGTAGGTCCGATTGATTGCGTGAAGCAACAAGTAAAGCTTACGGATCGTGCAACCTCACCTATTCTTACAATAAAGGCAGCAGGATGTAGCAAAGTAAAAAATACCCACTCTTCAGAAACTCTGAAAACCCCTGAGACGTCTGAGGAACATAATTGCCATGTTCAACGATTGAGGCAAGGAAATCCGCAATTAACAAGTCAAGAAATGTTTACAAATTACGGCATCACCAAGAACGATAAGCGAGAAACCAAAGGTACGTCTGTTTCAACTTTAGGTGTTTACAGTGATATTTCCCCTCCAAATATTTTTGGGGTAGATTGCTATTCGAAAATTGCTCCGTCACAAAACAGTTGTGAGCAGTATGGTGGAAATGTCCATGACAAATGTATTTTGCCACTTGATGTGAACACTGGCGTCAAACTGGGATCCTCCCCTGAGGCTGTCAAGTCTAAATGGGCATCCCACAAAAGTCCTTGTTCTGTAGCTACAAATAATCTTGGGACTGGTGTCTTGGGAAAAAAGTATGGATCGTATGAACCTAGAATGAAAAATTGGGACCATCTCAGTCAGAGCACTGTGCAAGACCCAGAAGATGATGTAATGTCACTTGCTCCAAGTGAGTGCAACACCGATGTTCTTCTTAACACTGAACCCCTAGCTGAGATTGATGACCATCACCTTCCTGATGATCTACCCACTCACAACAAATTTTCCAGCTGGTCTGGAATCACCCAGCAGTCATCGATTTTTGGCAAAGCAGTCAAAACAGCACCGGAATTCACAGGGTTTGGTCCCAAACTGATGGGTAGTAAACAAGAAGGACACACATGGAGATCAAAAATAATTGAACAATTACTCAAGAAGGAAGAATATGAGGATATTTTGGCATCACTGCATCTAGATGAAAGTCCCTCTCAATCCCAGATGAATTGCAGTCAAGAGGAAATTGACACGTTGTTAAAAATGGGCAACCGTGGCTTTACTAGGCAACTGCTTCTGGAGAGGTCAGTTCACTCAAGGTTCACTTTTTTTTTTTTTTTAACACAATGTAATTTTGTTGTTTTACATAATATTGTCAGGTCAAGAGAATATTTGGGTAAAGAAAAAGAAGCTCTCCATAACTCTCATAGGGCCCGAAGCCTCGGTGAGCAGCAGCAGAGAGTGTTAAATCTATCAGGCAGACCAAGGAGAGATCTGACCCACCATCACAACATTTCTGCTGAAAGCCACAGGTGATTTCTAAATACTGTAGTGTACACTGATACCTTGACTTGTGTTTGTGTCGCTCTGGGATCAAGCTTGTTTCTCGCTTGTCAAATCATTTACCCCCAATGAAAATAATTCAGTAATTTGTTCCATTCCTTTCGTTTCATCTTATTACATAAAGAAAATGCCAAATGATAGGCCGATTCATTTTTCGTTTTTTTTTTTAAATCTCATACACTTTCAGAACTTTCCAGAAATGAGTTAAACAAGTGTTATTGAATAGACCCTTTGCATGACGTAGCTTGAGAGCTTTTTTAACATCTTTGGCAAGCGTTTTAAAGCGTCAGTGCCTCCTTCTTAAAAATTGTAAAACGAACACTTTTGTTCAAACACTACACTTTTTTGTCTTTTAAATCAACAAACCCCATCTTCTGCTTCCCGGTTGATAGCTCTTTCTTTCTTGGGAGACCCGGTTGAAAGAATAATTTGTGGAAAAAACCAAAGCATAACAAATCCACGTAATTCATTAATGTGTGAACGCATTAAGAACAAGTGAATTTGTCGGCCACTGGGGGCAGTGTGACATTCTCACGTCCAGAGCTCATACCTCTGGCTTTACGGATATTTTGAAGCAAAAATTCGACTGATATAACCCTTTCTCTCCACCTCAGGACTCCCAATTCAATAAGACGCAAGGGTCAGTGTCTTTTAGACATCGATCTGCTTTTGCGTGACTACTGCCGAGCTCGTGAGGAAGCCAGAGCTGAGATTGCTCGAGCACGACACCGACTTCGTGAGAGAACAGAACAGGAGAAGAGACGACTGCAGCGGCAAACTCTTTTACAGGCCGTGAAGGTGAGCCGCTTTTTGATCTGATCTGAGATTTGCATTTTTGTTTCTTACTTTTCTGTGTTTCTGTCTCACGTAGGAAGACCTCCAGTGTCACACACATGTAAACAACAGTACAGTGTTAACAGATTCAGACCTGAGTCTGTCTTCTGGACCGACGTCCGGCTACAACAGCAGTTATGCTGCCTTTATGAAAGATAACACTTTACCATTAATAAAGGTGAGACTCAGAGTTTCATGCAACAGTTATACCTTTTATATAAGATAAAAGATAAATCACAGTCACAGAACTTTTCCTCCCACTGTTGCTGATTAGCAAGTTCTATGAAAACTTGATTCAGCCCAAACATGTTTTTTCAAACTACTTTTTTAATTTCTATTGATTTATAAATACAACGCTATCAAACTTGTCCCGTGCTCATGGTAATTTATTTTACAATACAAATCATAAACAATTGTGAAACGCAATGCTGTAATTTTTTTCTAATCTTTAAGGGGAACGTAATCTCAGAATTAAAAGCGAGACCCCGACCTCCACTGATTCCACCGCAGACTCAGCATCGCAGATGGCTGTCAACACAAGGTGAGCAATATCTCTTCACAAAAGTGGCTTTGCAAACCCATTTTCTAACAACAGAGACTCTCAACTCAACAGACGTCTACCTGGACAACACCGTCCCCGGATATGAGCCGGATTCTTCATCCACTCCATCATCTCCTCCACACACCCTGTCCTTCAGCTCTCCTTTATCTCTCGCAGCCTCATACCACGAAATTGCAGACAGCACTCTTGCTAGTGCAGTCGCGGAAGTATGTTATTCCATTTTGTGCTTCAAAAGGTTTGTGTGTATAAAATGATTTGACATGATTGTCTCTCTCAGGTATATGTGGCCTCGGGTGGTGATTTGAGAAATCTGCTGGCCGGGAAAGCAAAAGCAGACTGGAGGTAAAGTGCATAGCTATGATCGTACCAAACTTGTAGAGTTGGTTATGGGGGTTTTTAGAGTTTTATGTGTTTAGGTTAAAAGACAGTCCATAGAGATGGACAATATTTGCAGACGACATATTGCTTACCTCTGCATCACTCACAACAGCATAGTTCCCACGGATAATAAGGATCTTAAAACTAAAAAAGTAGCTCCAGTCATTGCTTTTTCCATACATCACCACTCTGCTTTGACTGAGACACAAAAAATGTGGATTATGTTGATTTTGCATTCAATTTTGTGATTGTGGAATCAGGAATAAGTGGAGAGACTGCCAAGAAACGGAAAAAAAGATGCTTAGAATGATGGACAAATGGATTTTTGGCCTCAACCCTGTGTTTTCCTCCCGGTCAGGCATCGAGGTGTGGAGAGAGGAGTTCAGGTCTTTCACAAAGCTTCGTCCAGACCCTCGGCCCTTGGATTCATCGGAGCAGTAGAGATGGAGAGGCCTTTGGCTGATCTTTGGCAAACAGTTCGAGATCACTCAAAGACCCATCTTTATCACGAGTCCATCAAATCTGCCTGGACGCGACCACTGGACCAGAACACACAACTAGGTCCATAAATGTATCATGACCTCTAAGAACTGCTACTATTATTATCTGACCATCATTGAACAGTTCTGTGTCTCTAAACAGTCTACCTGCTGACCGACACTCGCAACTGTCGGCTCAAGCACTCGCGGGATTTTTGCTGCCTCAGCATCGAGTCTAAGCAGGTGTGTTTTCCGTTAGCTTTCCGTTCTGCTGGTTCTGCTTCTGGTCATCAGTCTATGACTCGCCTGTGTTTTTTAGGATGATATGTGGGTGTTATCCATGCAGTCCGTGTTTGAGGAGACGATGCCTCGGCCCAGCGTGGACACGGTTCGTGGTGAGATGCTGCCCAGTGCCTGGATCTTTCAGCCTGTCCGCCGGGCCGGTCCAGACCTCGTCACAGTTGTCTACTTGTTACAAGTGCGTTTGCTTTCCTCTACAAACTTGCTGCTTGTAGTTTTCCTTTGTTTTACTATTTTTTAGTATTTCTTTCATCAGCATCGTGTTTCCTTTTTAACTACAATATTTTGTCTCAAAAGCATCAATAGACTGAACCTAATTTAAGTGTGCGTTAAATCAATTGAAAAAAGATATTGTGGAAATTGCAAAAGCAATACTGTGTAATGCAGCTAAAGTTTGTTAAAGTGATTTTAATGGTTAATTTCACTGTCTCATAACAGGCTTTATAAACAGACAGGTGGATGGATTGACTGATTAATTGATTAATTGATTTATTGGTTAGTTGATTGATTAGTTGATTGATTGATTGATTGATTGATTGATTGATTGATTGATTGATTGATTGATTGATTGATTGATTGATTGATTGATTGATTGATTGATTGATTGGTTGGTTGGTTGATTGGTTGATTGATTGATTGGTTGAATCTGTCACAAATATAATCTGTAACTGGTCATTTACATCACGCATTTAATCTCAGTTTTATGACAGCTTTAACAAATACAAGTACATTAACTATAAATGTGTTTAATCCACTTCTAAAGTAATAAATGTGTTGAACACTGCAGGTGGACTTGGGTACTCCGTCCATAGATCCCAGACTGCATGACCTGGTGTGTAGGAAGCAAGCAGCCGTCATAGCAGATCTAGAAGCCTTTGTTTTTGACACGGGCAGCAGAAAGCACTCACACTGAAGCCCCGCAGGTTCAGATTTGCACATAAACTATTTTTCATTGTGTGTGTGTGTTTGTGTATAGGTGCCAAAGAGTGGAAGAAATGAATGTTGTTGTTGTTGTTGTTGTTGTTGTTTTCATCTATTATTCAAAAACTATTATCCAAAGCATATTTTCACTTGTATTGATGTTTTGTGATCTACTCTATGCAAAGCTCTTATTTTACACGATCATATATTGTAATGGATTGATTGCCGCTGTTCGTTGCTGTTGATCATTTCAGCACTTAATTTTTTTTATAAGAAAGTTTACTTTTTTACTACTACAAAAGCATTTTTACTCAAAGATTATTTTTACATCATTATTTGCCAAAATAGATTGTTTTATATTTTTTCTTTTCATTTTGTGCAGCTTATGTGAAGGCCACAGAAAATGCCTTTTTTATTATTTATATTTTTATGTTATTTTTGTGTGCCTTTTGTAAGGGAAATGTAAATTAAATTATCCTTATGTATGAATAAATATACAAGTTTACAGAACTTTCTTTTTCTGGTGTGTTACCATTTCCCACTTTGCTCCACAATGAGTTGGAAAATATATTTTTGTGGAAAAAGAAAATATACAATTTTGTTCCACTCATCTGTATACAGACATATTACAGCACTCAATGTTTTTTATTTAAAAAAAGTTAAATCACTGTACATTATGCAGACGTTGGTACTGGCCCCAAATAGGTTTGATTTGCAGTACAATTTATAAATTTCATTACAAGTATACATTATATTGCATTTATACATTATAAAATTTGTTATGTGTGTGTTTTACACGTGTGTTTTGGCATTTAAAAATGTAAAAATGCAATGTGAACAAACAGGCGTGGCTCTATAGTGCCACCTACAGGTGAAATTTAAAAAAGCAAATTCTAAGTGACTGATTAGTAATTTTGAAAAAAAAATACATACATATTATTTAATTTGCAATAATAATTGCGACATTGTCAACCCTCAAGGAATTTCCAGTGAAAAAATTAAAAGCCCGGTTGTAAATTAACATGCACATACGAAACGTAATCGTACAAAGCCACTGGTTAAAACGGTACACGTCATATCCGATCACGCTCACGTGATCAGAAGAAGGAAAAGAAACTTGTAGAAAATAAGCAGAAACTCAAAGGAAGTTTCGAAAATCCCCAAAGCAGAAGCGGCGACATCAGAAAAAGTGAAAACCGTCATCACGCACTCTCGTCCTCACAACTACGGCGGGGATTGTTCGAACACTTAACGCGCCATTATCTGATCCGAGACAAATGAGGCATTTCCACTGCGGCTGTAAAAGCTGATCCGAGATCAGCATCTAGGCGCCACTGTGGAAACAGAAACGCTCCGTCCTCGACAAGGAAATTAAAACCACAGACCGAGTTTTACCAAACTTTTATTCTACTATGTTTGTCGTGTATAATTGCATATTACTCGCGCTATTAGGCGCGTGCTTGGCCAGTGACAGTCAAATAAAGCACGCGACAAAACCAGTGCGTCTGATTACCGATGAAGAGTTGCGACGATACGATGGGACCGAGGTACGTGACCGCGTGCAAAGTCTCACAAACACGTTTTACCTAAAATATACGAAAACAATCCCATCAACCGATCTAAAATGCAAGTATCGTACAATTTAACGGCCTTTTTACAGGACGGACGGCCGATTTACATGGCCATTAAAGGAGTCGTGTTTGACGTCACGAGTGGAAAAGGTCAGATTTTGTTTTGCATGAAGAACATTTTGCATTCAGGGGAAATTCAAATTTGTTTGTAAAAAAAGAAAGAAAAAAGACAGTTGTTCTTTTGTCGAAGGTATTTCCTGGTCCTGTTTTGGAAATCCTACCCTTTTTCATACTTCCAGGTTCTTCCTGGTTTTCCAAATACCTGTGCAAATACTAAATAATGGTGGGATTTCCCAAAACGTCCCAAAAAAAAAAGCAAACCCTTGTTTGTATCGCTACGTAGAATATCGCTATTATGTAGAAATCGCTAATTTCAAACAGATTTCAAAGCAATTTTTGGAAATTCTACTTTTATTTTGCCTTTCCACAATCTGGTTTTCCAACACTGTGGGAAAAATAAATAAAGTAGGGTTTCCCCAATACATATTCCTAAAGACAAGAAAGATCATTTTGTTATCCAGTAGTTGTTTCTTATGCAGGTTGTCATGCTTTTCGCTCACTTTTGGAAAGATTTGATTTCCCTATTTTTTCCCCCCAAAAATACAAGATGCCATTGCCAATGGATTTCCTTAAAAGACAAAATAATATACTGTCTTCAATGAATATTTGTTTTACATGATACTCAGTTGGTTTTTAATAAAATGTTTGGAAAACCAAGAAGTTATTTGTTTCTTTTGCTCATTCCAAGGTGTTTTCAATACCTTTTGGAAAGGTTCTTCCTGGTTTTCAATCACTTGTGAAAATATGAAAGATAAGGATTTCCCAAAGAATTCCCCCAAAAGACAAGAGAGTCTGTTCATGTGTTTCTTATGCTCAATTCAAAACAAATTCAACAACGACAAACTGTCTCTCTGGCTGTCTGTCCGTCCGTCCGTCAATCTTTCCCTCTGTTTTTTTTATCTAGAGTTTTATGGAAAGGGAGCACCGTATAATGCTCTCGTGGGCAAAGATTCGACCAGAGCCGTGGCCAAAATGTCTCTTGATCCGGTGGATCTCACACACGACATAGTAAGTCGATCGCTTTGAGCAGTAACTCTACAAGTGCTGCCACAGTCTCAGATCTTTTTTGGGCTTTCCTGGGGATTTGTTTAGAAAGCCCCTAAACTCACAGCTGCTCTTTCGTGGTTCCTGTTTATCAGACGGACTTGACCGAAGACCAGCTCCAGTCCCTTGAACAGATATTCACTGGCACATACAAAGCCAAGTACCCCATCGTGGGATACACCAGCAGACGCGTTCTCAGTCAAGACGGAAGCCCGAATTCAGACTTCAAACCTGAAGACCAACCTCATTTCAACATTAAAGATGAATTTTAATGCAATTTTAAGGACCAAAGATCTTTGACATTCTCGATAATAGGTGTTTGATTCCTGCTCCAGTGGGCAGGTGTTGATTTGAGGTTGTCTTGGTGGTCTTCCAGCCCACAGTCTAGAAAACAGTGATGCATCCAATCCCACGTAGGGTTTTCCCTGGTGGGCTGCTTTGAAGGTCATTCAAAGGAGTCCACCTACAGGTGTGAGGAACATTTCAAATGTGTTTTTTGGCATAAATGTTACTTTGCCATTTTGACTGTTGAAGCATTGAAGTAATTGTTTTTTCAAAGTGTAAATCTGAATTACTATTTCTTTTATTTTTACTTGCAGACATGTGGGGGAAGTTTGGTGAATCACAGTTAGACATTGAAATTGCTTTGTGGTTCTTGGTTTCACTCGAGAAAGTTACTCAGACTCTACATGCTTGTCAATATTCTGGTGTTAATGTCCAGAAATCTTTCACACTCCCGCTGAAGAGCTATGTTTGTCGCCCGGCATCGGTCTGCTGTTTTATCATTACAGTGTCATAATGAAAAGTCAAAATGAAAAGCAATAAAGAATTGTTTGGAGGCTCGCACACAATCGTTTTTTCTTTCTAAATTAATTTGACTTGGAAAACTGGAACAGGGATGCTATACACATATGTAAATTATAAATCTTTCAGTGTATGATACTGTACTGTAAAAAATTCATAGTAAAATTAGTTACTTATTAAAATGGACATATATCAGCGTATGTGTCTGTATCTTATTGGTTGGACAGTGGATTCATAAAATCGATTAAAGTTATTAGTTAAATGTGGGAACATGTTTGTTATATAGGTAAATGATTTGATGTCAAGGTAAAAAAAAAAAAAAACTTTTTTTTTTTTTTTTAATTTAACTGTAAAACACTTTGCGTTGATGTTTTTGGAATTTGCTGCACTGTTTTGCCTGATTATGACATCAGTCTTTCAAGGAAGGAGTCTGTGTTCAGACGTCTCTATTTCATGTCTTTAAACATATTTCCAAAACAACAAAACTCCTGGTGAGAAGTCAGCCTAATTTCCTTCTCAACTGTAAACAGTAGGTGGATGTGCAAAAAGGCATTCGGTCAAAAGCCTAAAAACTCGCTTAGATGAAAATATGTGGGCTAGAAAAGTTTCAAAAGTGGCACTGACTCAATCAACAACGATTTGAGTCTCAAAATGATGCTTTTAAATTCTTGAAAAAAATTCCGAAGTATTGATCGTTGAGCAATTACACCTAAAAATGAATCATTGTGCTAGTGCTTTTACTGTCAACACTTAACACTCTTGTTTGCCGGTAATCTTTCAGATTTAGCTGAACTAAAATGTACATTAGTGATAAGTGCAGAATTGTGACAAAAGTGTGTAATTGCAAATGTATTATGCAGTAGTTATAGAGAAGGTCAACACTGTTTTTAGCGCCTTAATGTTGCAAACAGATCCAGGAACAATAGAAAACCATTTTAATCTAACGTTTCAAATGTACGCTTCTGACTGATCTAGTGAAAGAAAATTATAAGAAATAAAAGACAAACAAATTGACAAATTATAAAATTGTTTAAACAATGTATAAATTAATGTATACATGTGTTAAGGAATGATATAACAATGATCAGTCTAATCAGATCAATTACGTATAAGGAAAGATTTCACCGTTCCATTATTATATTAACAAATAATATGAAAAGATAAAAATATGAACACAGTACTAGAATAATAAGTAGTTTACATAAATGCATTGATGTTGTTCCATGGAACACCATGAATGTTTGCATGAGCGTGGACTGTTCAGCTAATTATAAAGTGCGGTGTGTCCTCCTCAAACCTGCAGGTCATATGATACTTCACTTTGGTCCTCACATGAGTGACGTATGTCACACTTTCCACGCTTTACCACAGACAGTCGTTCTGAGCTAAAAAGGTGTTGATGGTGGGAGCCTGTGATGCTACTTCCTGTCTCCATTGCACATCAGAATTTCCCCTTTGCCCGCCCACTTTCTTATAACGTGATGCAGAAGGCCGTTCCACTTCAGTCTGTCTCAGTCTCTCGTGGTGAATGTTCTGCTCGTGATCCTGTGAAGTGCGTTGGCATCGCCAGCCGCCCCTGAAGCTTGTGCCCACCTGGTTCATGTATAAGAGGTGAGTGACATTTTCCTTCACAAGTGATGTTTATTAGTTAATTTTATTTCATGTATTAAATTGTTTCAAAATGTATTGTTTTTTTTTTTTTTTTTTTTTTTTTATAACTAGTATGTCACACTGCTTCCCACTCTGGTATAACATCCAAATATATTACTGCACACACACACTTTTTAGTAAGCCACATTAAATGTATGTTGTTGTCTTATTTCTGTAGAAGTGCGTAATTGTGTAGTTTAGATGAAGGACACATTTAGTTGCATGTTCTTCTTTCAACTTAAAGTTTTAAGCGCAATTCCAACAAAATAAACATTAGAGGCAAGTTTTACATTTCGTTGAGTAAACCGGTGTTATTGACTATTTAACATGTTTATGTACATGTAAAACAATCTTCATGTCCAATATTTACAAGCTGGACTTTTTTTTTTTTTTTTTGTAGTGTGACCTGTAAACTTGGTTCTCTGGTTTGTCGGCGGCCATCGTGCTTATGAAGGTGCTGAGTGCCCACGCCGTGGTGAGTTCTCACCTTCACCCTGCAGTTTCACACACACTATTGTCTCTTAATGTCATCATGGAAACTGATTAGTACCTATTTCAACTGTCTTACTTCCCTAAATCTCACTGAAAGGATAAACAGCTATTCTTCTTTCTCTTTCAGTCTAAACCGTTGGCCCAAAGCCTTATGGAACCAATCAGCATGCCGCCTTCAGCCGTAAGTACATTGATCCTGGATCTCACGCATACAACACCTCTTAACACCTTCTGATTGATAGATAAGCTTCCCTTACAATGCTACATGTTTGGAAGTTCAGACTGATTTAGATCAGTTTAATTTGGGTTTAGATGTTTTGTTTGTTTTGGAGTTCAACAAAGTGGCATGTAAATATATGTGTGTGTCCTGCTCTCTGATTGATTGGTCGGTCACCAATCATGGGTGTGTCCCACTTTCAGGCCCAAAGTTGCTGGGATTGGCTCCAGCTCCCTGTGAACCAGAAATGGAAAAGCAGTTCAGAAACCAAGAGATAGTTTTGCTTTGCTTGCTCACATAAGCTTATTGGAATTACCCATGAGCCCACAGCTTCCATATTTATTTCTGTTTACTTCTGCTTTTTATAGGCTGATCTGACAATTTAGTTTTTTCTTTCAGGTTCTTGTGAAACCCGAAGTTTCCCCGAGTCAGCATGCCAATGCCAGTCTGACCAGCGTCGCCAACACAGGTGAGCTGCACATTCAGGGGTTTTCTTTCAAATCCACAGTAAATGATCCATCCAACATGTGTTTTTCTGCCTGTCTGAAGAAGCCGAACATTTACCTGATGTATTTCAAATGGTCTAACAGGGAATATGAACATCAATCAAAGGCGCTGGAAGAACATCTTTCATCGGGTGCAGAAAAAGAACCTGAATTCAGCTCATCCTAGTGAAAGTCCAACTGCGCCATTGTTTGGCCGAGCCTTGTCTGATATCTGTGAGAAGAACGGAAGTCCTCCAAAGCCAATAATGGTACGAATCAATTACTAGAATTTTGTCAACATCTAGATTAGAAGACAATTCTTGGAAGCAGCAGTGTGCCATGTTCTCAAACATGGGTTTTTTTTTCTGCAGGAGGTCCTCATGCTTCTCCTGAGAAAAGGTCCTTATACTGAGGGAGTGTTCCGGAAAGCAGGAAATGCACGAGCTCTCAAAGAGATCAAGACACAGCTCAATGATGGAAAAGAAGTGGATCTGAAAGACCAGACCGTCTTTTTGCTTGCTGATCTGATCAAGGCATGTTCTTGTTTGGAAAGTTTTCAACATGTTGGTGTGGATGGAATCTAATAGGAATTTCTCCTTTAGGATTTTCTGCGACATCTGCCTGGCAGTTTGCTCAGGATGGAACATTACAAATCTTGGGTGGCTGCAATGGAAAAGCAGGAGGTGGATCAGAAGTGTGCTGAGATTCAAACGTAAGTTGCTAATGAAATGGTCTGATTGGTTAAAATATGAGATATAAAAATATTTTGAACTGTGCAAAGTGCAAACCCATTATAGTAACCTGATTTCATTCCTCTCAGGGTGATCCAGAAGCTTCCAGAGCCGAACACTCAGCTCTTAAAGCTTCTGATTGTTCTTCTTCATCGCATAAGTGAGAATTCAGATACAAACAAGATGGATTCCAGTAATCTGGCAGTGTGTGTTTCTCCCAACTTGCTCCAAACAGACAACATGGAAGATATTAAAGAGGTGAGTGGATTTTTCCTCCATGGTAGTTTCACACTTTTTGTGGCAAGTGGCAAGTTCTGCCTGACTTGTGAATGAAGCGTGACTGATTTTATTTGCTGACCTCTGTTTGTACAGTTCTTACCCATTGTTTGCACTTGAAATGGAATTAGAAATGCTCATGTTTCTATGGGTTTGTATTTCCAGGTGACCAAACTGACGCAGTTCTTGATTGACAATTGCAGTAAAATATTTGGTGAAGGAGCCCTGACGCTTTTTGGAGACTCGGATGAAGACGATTTCAGTGACAACCAAGGTAAAATATATATATATTTTTTTGGACCAGAAAGGTTTAGGCTTAGGTTTAGGTTTTGTTGAGTCTGATAGGATGATCTGTCACACGAAAGACGGTGTAACTTCACAATAAGCATAATTATTTGACTAATAGTCATTTACATGTACTAAGAAGATAATCAATAACATATATTTTCATCTTCAGACTCTTTGTCTTCTCACCATCACGACTCGGCCTACGACAGCAATGACCTTGAGGGCAGCTACTCAGACATGGACTCCATTAAATCTGGCACGGAGGTGAAAACGCAAGAGGGCTCCACTGATGCGGAACCATGGACCACCAAGATTTTAACACGCAGACGCTCGGAACCAACCTTTGTTTTCAACAAGTGTGTTCAGCAGCATCTCGCTCTCACTAGAAGCCAGACTCAAATGGACTTCCATGACAAACTCTTAGGAAAGCAGATTTCCGACAGCAGTATATTGTTTAGATGGGGTAAGGGCTTGGAGAAAAGCTGTGGATTGATGCCTCAAAGTGGCTCCAAGTTATCCTGTGAATACTCGTATTGTTCCTCAAGTTCCCTGGAGAGCTGCTGTTCCAGCGCTTCGGAAAGCTCCATCCACAGCACTCCTGTCACGTGCAGCCAGAAAAAAGCCCTTCAGCGCAAGCATTCCTTCCCCACTCGGCACCCAGCACCCACTTTCAGACGCTCTCAGTCAATGAAGAGCGCACACCTCCGAAGCAGGACCGTGTTTGGGCGAAGTGGTTCTACGAAACGGGCCATTGAAAGAACACTCCGTCACAGCCAAACTCTCCCTGAGGTTCTGAACCCGAAACCAGAGCCAATCGCCGCCTCCTATGAGCCCAGGCGCCTCAGCTCCGAAGAGGTTTTCCATCAGGTGGACAGCAGAGTTCCAAGTGAGCCTCCCAGTTACAGACAGGCCATCGAGGACTCTTTCCATCCGCCGCTGACTGTGGAGGACGCCCGGTGTCTGTCAAAGCAAACAGGAGCTCGCTTCAGATCCGCAAGCACGGAGACACTGAACTCATGTCGCGCCACCGGGTCTTTTGAAACCCTGTACGAACACGACAAAGACTGTTGTGATGGTGGATCCTGCTCAGGTTTGAGACAAAGGTCTGTGTCTGAATGCATGTATGAAGATTTACTTCCAGACTGGAGAAGTCAAGATGTCAGGGAGACGTGTGTTTGAGATTGTGTGTTTGGTTTCTCAGCATGTGCTACAGATTTAAATGCATTTTTGTGACATTATTTTGCAGAAATGTTCAATTGTAGATAGTTTGGGCACTTTTGTGTCAGATTATTTTTTCCTACATTTTTACCATTGTGAAAGCAAGTTTTGATCGCATGGCACTTTAAATAAAGGTCACTACATATATTCCACACTGTGCAATGTCTTAATTGTGTGTGAATGCAGGAAAAATGTAAATGACACCTTGCAAAATAAAGGTCAACTTGCCACATTTGTTGCGTTTCCAGTTTTCAATTTTATTGATTTATTCATTATTCATTTCCGGTTTAGGTGTAACTACTTGAGCCAGTTTCAGTCCTCATGAGACCACTTGATAGTAAAAATCACGTTGTGCGTTCGAAAGGAATCTTGTGGTACTTGTACATGTTTGCACTTCAAGTCCAATACTTTGTTCTTTTAGACGAGTAATGTGTACAATGTCAAATTATTATATTTCACAACCAAAGAAATATTCACTTCTTTCCGTTGCAGTTTTTTTATGGATTTTGTTTGTTTTGTATTTTGTTCGGTTTCGCGTGCCTTTTTGTTTTGTTTTGTTTTATTTTGTGTGTGTGATAAACGCACCTTTTCGTACTGCCCAGTGAAAAGCGCTGTAATACTGCAACAGTCCCTGTTTGACTATTTAACATGTTTATGTTTAACATAGGTCCCTATTTTCCCATTTCTCCACTACGGTCAAGCACGGGACGGAACTGTGCACGCGCTTTCATTTCTCTGACGTCACGCCACCGTCCGGGGTGCGAGCCCGTTCAAAGGTCGCGTTTCCGCAGGTGCAGCGTAAGCAGAGAGCAGTGCGCGCGCTTTAGCTTGAGTGGACTGACTAACTAACTCACTAACCAACAACTTCACTTATCGTAATATCTATCGCTGGGCGAGGCTCTTACACCATCTTTCAGAAATGAGTCTCGAGCGCTCGCTGCTGATCTGCTCGTAGTTCTAGTCTAAGATCGCGTGTCTTCTATTCATTACATTAGTTGGTTTCCAGACAAGACTGAAAATGCCAAAACCAGTAAGTAATTGATTTAATTTGCTAAATGTCATTTGTTTAACTTTAACGAAATAATGCAGTCATGATAAAGTCAGATACTTTACAAAATGTGGATTATTAATATCCAGATCATTTATTTATACACGTATATATGTAATATAATGTGTACATTGAAACACAATATACGCATATAAAGAAAATGAAAAAAAAACACACACACACACACACACACACACATATATATATATATATTCATATACCTAATATATGATCATGGTCTTTCATTGCCTAAGCTGCTATTAACCATTAAACATTAGTTTGACTTTGAAATTTGAGATTGTTCTTTATGAGAACTTCTTTATAAAACATAGCTTTATAAATGTTTTTTTTTTCCTGGGATTCAATGAACATGACTGTAATATCTACTCAGTGCTATAAACGATACAATTTCATGATTCCAAATATATTGAACCATAATTTTTTATTTTTAGCCCACCATTACATGTACAGTATCAATTAATTCAGGTGTTATTCGTTTTATGATGGTATGTATGATTTTCTTCATAAAATTGTGCATTATGCTTTGCAACAATGACTTGTGCTAAGAATGGAATCTGATGATGGTAAGAATGGGAAAGAATTAGCTACGAGCTAATTCTTTTGAAATTCTTTTGTGCGCCTACTGATGTGACAAGACTTTAGTGTTTGAATAAGAGTGTGAAATCGTTCAGACACTTTCTCTTTACATTCCACAACACACACACACACACACACACACACACACACACACACACACACACACACACACACACACACACACACACACACACACACACACACACACACACACACACACACACTTTCTCTGTTCTTGTAGCTTTGAATTTTTGTGTGTGTATAGTAGTGTATTTGTATAGAACTCAGTGGAAATGCTGTATACAGAAGTGTTAAAGGTGTATACAAAAGATCCTTCCAGGATCTTGCCGGTTAAAATACAGAACAATCCTTTGTCTTCTTAATAATTTGATAATGTAATAATTTACTAACAATTAATATTGTTGTTGTTCTTTGATGTTGAGTTTTGCTCTTTAGAGTGACTTAGTGGTAGACTTCATTATTTGTTACAATTATAATTATTGTATTGTTTACAGGTGTTTCTTTTCATGATATTGAGAGAAACTCACAAGTTTGGTATTGAAAAAAACAATGTTTTGTGGTCACACCAATTTTTTCACCCATATTTCAAGCTTTATTTAATAAAAAACCTGAAGCTCGTATGAATGGCTCCTGAAGTTTACCTGATTAATCTAGTTCTGCTCCATTGTTCATTCAAATCCAACACTGCTCTGAAGATTATATCTGACGTTTTTATGCTCAATTAAAGAACAGGCATATTTTCTGTCACTATCAACTAGTTTGTCTTTCACTGACTAAACTAAACTCAGACATAGGTATTTTAAACAAAGATGTGACAGTAAATCACATTCACTATAGCAAAGAGTTCAGCGGTTGACATAGTTTCCAACCTATTGTGCCTCATTTAATAGTTTACTGATAAATTCTGGAAGTGTGTGTCCTTTCAAACCCAACGCTCTCTCAATTCATAACTACAAATCATGTACCTGCTCATTCATATGAACGTTCTACTAGTTTTACTTTAATAGGTGAACAAAATGGGATTCTTTTTCTTGAAACGAGTATTGGATCGTTATACATACCGTATGTCAGTTTTCACATATTGTTTAATTTGTGCAAAAAAAAATAAAATTCACACACGCAGGGTTGGTTTTATTTTTCTTTAAATTAGTTCATAAAAAAATCGGCGTGATGGTTTTCTGGCCCTTCAGCTTTTTTGTGATGCTAGTCCGAAGATTTTCAATAAGTTTTAAAACAGAAATTGATTGATAAGAAAATGTCCTTCAGATGTTTTTTTTTTTTATTTTCAAATGAGAAATGAAACTTTCAGAGCTTTACAAAAAGTGCTCCAAAATGAACTTCTCTCGATGCATTTCTAGTGTGGTCAGCAGCGAGGTTTTGGTGTCAAACCTTTTAAACACGCAGATCATTGACTTGCTGAGGTGGCTGAACCAACCAGAGTTTACGGCCGTGTGACGGTTATCAGATCTCTCGGGATCTTTCTGGCCTTAAATCTGCTTTTATATATAATACAAATATATTCTCAGTAACACAAGGAAAATAGCTTTTATTCAACGTATACGTGTAGAAATAATATTATAAACTTTTCTTAGAGATTTGAAGAGTTTATCTTTACAGCTCAGGAATCGTTCAAACGTCCATTGTGTAACTTTGTCAATGGTTTTAAAGCTCTGTCAAGGTTCACTGGTTAGTTATGAAAGCTGGAGTAAAGCTTGCTGATCTGAGACAGGATCCTGACCAAGAGATATGATTCAGTCTCATCTAAACGTATTGTTTACTCCTTATTTATTTTGTCCAGAAGTTCTACCGTATTATTTGGACTTTGAGGAACGTTTTAAATCCTAAAAATATTTTTAAAAATCGACTCTGGCCTCATATTCTGGAAAGAAGCGCGTTACTTATTTGTGGAAAAAAAATAGGAATAAATGCCATTATTCAGCGTATTATAATCCGATATGCAATTAGAGTCCGGAAAAACCGTTAGTTGTTCTGGAAACGTTTAGTTTGATGAAATAACGGAGTAATTAACTTGCAGTTATCTGGAAAAGTCGTATCTATCTATCTATCTATCTATCTATCTATCTATCTATCTATCTATCTATCTATCTATCTATCTATCTATCTATCTATCTATCTATCTATCTGTCTGTCTGTCTGTCTGTCTGTCTGCTGTCTGTCTGTCTGTCTGTCTGTCTGTCTGTCTGTCTGTCTGTCTGTCTGTCTGTCTGTCTGTCTGTCTGTCTGTCCGTCCGTCCGTCCGTCCGTCCGTCCGTCCGTCCGTCCTCCATCCATCCATCCATCCATCCCATTCAATATGATGAGAGAATGTGCATCTCACATGAATAGAAAAATAAGCCGTCTTTTAGTTGAAAACCACACTTTTAACAATGTTTTTCAGACCATTTGAAAGAGAACATGTCAGGCACATTCAAACCTGTTCAATGAGAATTAATAATTTTATTCCTGTCTTTGTCTCTGCAGATCAATGTCCGCGTCACCACAATGGATGCGGAGCTGGAGTTTGCCATCCAGTCAGTGACAACAGGCAAACAGCTTTTTGAGCAGGTGAGTGTCATCTACACATTCTAGAAATTACTGACCTTACATACCATCACTTTTTCCCCTCATAAACACAATCTATAGAAGAGCAAGAAAACAAATGTAGTTCTAACGATATAGGTATTTGTTTATATATAAATATATATATATATATATATAATATATATATATATATAATCTCAAACGCACTGTATTCAATTCCCAGCGAGTGCATGACATTTTGGATGAGTATGTCTGCAGAAATGTGTTTCAATATCGAGCCCTTAATCATTCCACAAACAATTTTTGAATAGAGGAGTGTATGAAGACACAGAGAATTGAACACACACACACACACACACACACACAGGCCAAGAGCAGATGGCAGCCTTAAGCCGTGGGTCCGATTGGTTTCAGTGTCTTGCTCAAAGGCCTTTTTAGTTGTGGAACCTGCCGGTCTAGATTCAAACCTATGACCTTTGGGTCACAGGGTCTACCACTAAGCCAAGCTGCCCTGGTTGTGTAAGTGACTTTATTGGCTTACACACACAAGCTCTGTGCATTATATCATTAGACCTTGTTCTCTCACAGTGACTCATCGACATGTAGTGGCTTGAAGCAAAACATAATTAGAAAAAAACGAATATAACAAAGCCAATCTTTGAGTTTTAAGCTGGTTGTCACACCCAGACTTGTGTTCTTGGATAGTCCCTGGGTGGAAGCCATTTTTCAGATACTCTACAGATTAGTAATTCTGATCGAGTCGGGTTTTATGGTTTGACGTGACACGGATTGTAACGCCCAGCACACTTATTTGTACACACCTAACTGATAAGACGCCGGGGTGAGGTGTTGATTACATGGACGTAGGATAACAAGGTGTGTGTGGCTTAGAGTTATTTCCTCAGGACAGTGCGACCCCGTGGAATCTTTGACCTACACTGCATTGTCACACAAAAATAATCGTTTTGTAATAAGTCGCCTCATAAACTCCACTGCTTGTCTCCTTACACTGGTTACCAGGTGCTGCAAGGATCAAATTTAAACTTAATTGTTAACTTTACTTTAACTTTTACTAATACTGCACCATCCAACTTCAACACTTTGGTACAGGTTTATCCTTCCTCACGTCATCTACAAACAGAGAACAATTTGCCATTTGAATTGAAATTTCCTTGGAGACCTTTCTTCAAAAGTTGAAGGGTTAGCTGAATGTTCACTGACTGTCATGATCTTGTGTGTAGTGTACCAGTATTCCTTAATTTAGCTTTGTGTTATACATTTACTGTTTGTTTTCTTGACAAAATGCATCTAATGCTCCTTGTTTTGTAAGTCACCAAGGAGCTTTCTATAAAAGCGTCTGCCATGTGACTGTGAAGTAAAGTAACGTGAGCGGCTGTGATGTGTATTTCAGGTGGTGAAGACTGTGGGTTTGCGTGAGATCTGGTTTTTTGGTCTGCAGTACACGGATAACAAAGGCATTCTTACATGGCTGAAGCTGGACAAAAAGGTAACTTTAATGCTGCGGATTTTGGCAAAAATTGTGTTTTGAAATTGTTCACTATTTCTGCAGTTGGTTGAAAGAAACTAGCTCTATTTAGTGTGCTCTGTACTTAATATTCTTGGATATTTACTCGTGCTTTCCAGGCCTTTGTTGTGTTTAAAGTCCCCATTTTGCTATGAATGGATTTTAAATAGTTTCACTAGCTTCAGTTCAATGACGTAAAGTACTTGAGTAAACAGGCTTTGTTACTTTAACTTAAGTTTTTTTTTTTTTTTTGCTACGCTGTACTTTTATGGAGTATCAAAAATATTAAAAACTCTCTACTTGACTACATTTTTGATTGAGTCACTGTACTCTACTACATTTGTGCACGACATGTCAGCATCTTTTTCGGTTAATTATTTGGGTGGACGAGGCAATATCTCCATCTGCAGGGTGCGGAGGGTACTTGGTGCTATTTATGAGTTCAATTACCGGTTGCACTTTTTTGCACACACAGTATGAGTTTGACTAGGTCTGATTTTTGTTCCTTTTTATTTAGTTTTTTTCTGCCGTTTTGAAATGTAGAGGTGTTAAGTTACATTTGATTTCAATATTATGAAATACAACATCATAAATAAAGAGTTTTTTGTTTATCAAATATTATTTTGCCTAAATGAGTTAGATACTTAAGTTCTTTTAAAATTGGATACTTTATGACTTACTCAAGTCTTCTTGGAGTTAATAACTTGTGACTCGTAACGGAGTAATTTTCACATTGAGGTAATTTTGTTAAGTATGGTTTTCAAGTACTCTTTACACATCTGCTTCAGTTTCACTCAAGTCCGAGAATATCCCAGTTCATCACAGAATTACATTTGGAAAGCATTGCAAATCTTGCCTAGAATTCTCCAATTGTTTTCTCACGTCTTCGATCAATTCTTGACAGTAGGGAAGATCAGAACTATTTAGTTTTTCATGAAGTTTATAAAGTATATAAACTCTGTATTTCTGTTTATATAAAGCTTAAAATAGTTATTAAAATGCATTAATGAATCATCATCCTTTTTTTGTTGTGTTTTCATCCTATTTAATTCAGAGCAAATTTGCAGTCCAACCTCTACCAAAAAAGTGCACAATTATCTTCTGTTAATCCGCTTTTAAATTGCACACTTGACTCGTAGATCTCTATTTTGGGCAGAACAAAGCAGAACATCACAGACTCCCGCTTGTGCCTTGGGTCGATGAGTCTAGCAATGTCACAGAAACTTGCTAAATACCACAGAAACCGTGTTATCTACAGGGCGGCGATGCCTGTGTTAAAGCTCACATGTATTGACTTCCTGACATGTGACTGCTCTGATATGATCATACCTCATGACAGGTTCGATGGGATGTGCTCAGAGTTTACGGTGTGTTAGTGCAGTAATTGGATTAGAAATCGACACATTTATTATTTCAAGTTTCATCTGTGTTGCTTTGAAGAACTATTCACGTTAAGAACTATTCGATTTCATAGGTGTCTTCTCAAGAGGTTAAGCAAGAAAACCCGTTGCAGTTCAAATTTCGAGCCAAGCACTACCCCGAGGATGTGTCGGAGGAACTCATTCAGGATATCACCAGAAAGCTCTTCTTCCTGCAAGTGAAGGAAGCCATCTTGAGCGATGAGATCTACTGCCCCCCGGAGACGGCAGTGCTTCTGGCCTCCTACTCCGTTCAGGCCAAGTTTGGAGACTATTCCGAAGAAGTTCACAAGTCCGGATATTTATCGGCTGAGCGTCTTCTGCCTCAGAGGTGATGGGTTAGACTAAAATACATTTATGAGTATTTAAAAAATAAAAAATATTGACAAGCAAATTCATTGGAAGTCGATCTAGTACTAATCATTGAATTGGATTAATCATTTAAAATAAATATAAACAACATGTAATATGTATATTAATACAAACAATAAAAATGTTAATTGTATAAATATTTATTTCCTAAATAAAACATTTTAAATATTAATCATAATAACACATACTATTTATTATAGTATTATTATGAAGATTATTATTATTATTATTATTGTTGTTGTTATTTGTCATCATTAAATTATTGTGAAGGAACGTACATTTTTTTAGTAAAATGTTCTCCAAAAAAGTGAATTAAAGTACATTTTAATGTATTCATCATCTACAGTTGTTACAACTTAATAAAAAACACTTAAAATGATAATTATATCAGTTTAAAAAAGAAAGACAATTATCTGCATGCATTGGCATACGGATTCCGGTCATGATGGAAGTCAATATAAAAAATACTTTGTTGTGACCAGACAGCATTTTGCATGATGACTTTTATTTTGTCCTTTTAGAGTTCTTGACCAGCACAAACTGTCTAAAGAGCAGTGGGAAGAGCGAATCAGGATCTGGCATGAGGAGCACAGGGGAGTCGTGAAGTGAGTTTGAATTGGTAGAAAATTCAGAAACACCTCCTGAATATGAACAAATTGTATGTTTTTGTTTGTTTTTGGATTCAGATTGTCAGAGAATGACAAATACTTTCCTATCCAACCATTCTGGGTCACGGGGAGCGATACTTGAAAACAGAATTACTGCAGACAGGGAATTTATTAAAAATCTGTATAAATGGAAGACAATATATTAATAGACTGTAAAAAACTGTTAGTTTGTAATACTATATAGGAGGTATAATATTATATGATATAATTTTTTTTTTATGAGAAACATGTTTCGTGATATTATTGTTATCAAATTATTATCAAGACTTTTCTGGTTTGAATTGTTGAACTCAACCTCAGTCCGACACCAGTGTCAAACAGTTGTGGTTTGTGATCTACATGTCTCTTTATAATGACATGTCTTGGCATTCTGTCTCCAGGGAAGATGCCATGCTGGAGTACTTGAAGATCTCTCAGGATCTGGAGATGTATGGCGTCAACTATTTTGACATTAAGAACAAGAAGGGAACCGACCTGTGGTTGGGCGTGGACGCCTTGGGACTCAACATCTACGAGAAGGACGACAGGTAAGCGCTTGCTGGTGAACAGGGGATTATGGGGCCAGTGTGCCAGCTGTCGTGACTCTGTGGTCAATGACCCGGAGAGCCGCAGAAAGCAGAAGACTACAGTCAACATGAACGTCTGGCTCTTATTTGAGAGGTCGTTGCTCCAATGGAAAGTCATTGTTTGCTTCTTCATCCAGGTTGACTCCAAAAATTGGATTTCCTTGGAGTGAAATAAGGAACATTTCGTTTAATGACAAGAAGTTCATAATCAAACCTATTGACAAAAAAGCTCCAGTAAGTATTTAATGTGTAAAATCTATCTCTCTATCTATCTATCTATCTATCTATCTATCTATCTATCTATCTATCTATCTATCTATCTATCTATCTATCTATCTATCTATCTATCTATCTATCTATCTATATCCATCCATCCATTTAATGCTATATTGTGTATCTCTCTCTCTTTCTCTTTCTTATTCTCTAATATGTGGGACAAATAATTTAGTGGAGCAGTTTGCTCATGCAAGGCTCATTGTTCAAATGAGCCTCATCTGTCAATGCAGATAAAATGGTTGAACTTTATCTCTTTGTCTCTCGCAGGACTTTGTGTTCTATGCAACTCGCTTGCGCATTAACAAGCGCATCCTGCAGCTGTGCATGGGAAACCATGAACTGTACATGCAACGACGGAAACCTGACACCATTGAGGTGCAGCAGATGAAGGCCCAGGCCAGAGAAGAGAAGCACCAGAGACAGATGGAGAGGTGAGGACACGGCGTCCATTAGTCTGAGTGTGTGTGTGTGTGTGTGTGTGTGCGCGCACGCAGATGCTTCTCAGCATAACAAGCCACCCAGAATCTTAAAACAGATTTCAGAATATGATTCATATTCAAAACAATTCATTTGGTTTTTTTTTGCATCTTATAAATGTGTGGCCTGATTTAATGGCTTATTTCTTATTTATAGTGTATAGAATTCTGGAAAAGCATCGTTTACCTGCTTTGCATATGCAATTTAATGAATGTGTTTGTGAAACACCTGTTATGATTTAACTCTGTTGGAGGCTGCGTTTTTCCACCAATGGCTTTATCCATTATTAAATGGCTCTTATTTCATAGAGAAGGTGTATTTTGTTTCCTACCTAGAGCCCAATTAGAAAGTGAGAAGAAAAAACGGGAAGCGATAGAGAGAGAGAAAGAGAATGTGGAGAGAGAGAAGCAAGAGATGATGATGAAGCTGTTCCAGTTTGAAGAGCAAACCAAAAAGGTGGAGAGAGGTAAAGTGCAAATCATATAAAATCTTAGTATGCACTAAAACTTAGTATGCTCTAAAACAAGCACTTGTTTTTCGGTCCAAAAACTAAAAAAAAAAAAAAAAAAAAAGAAAAGAAAGAAAAAAAAACTATTAAAAACAAGAGTGTTTGAATTTTTTTCAGCTGCAGAACTTATATTCTTATATTACAGACAAACAAGGACTTATTTTTTTTTTAGAATTTATATATTTCTGCATTATTGGCATCAGGGATATAGACTTTACAACACACAATGACACAGTGCTGCCCCATTGATATCCTGATGATCTTAATTTTTTTTTTTTTATTGTAATTTTTAATATCAATATTTGTCAAATTATTTTGCTTATTAAATTCAAATTGTCTTAGAAGGCTTAATTGTTAAGACGGTTTATATTTTTGAGGAAACGGTAAATGTGTATTTCACGTTTACTGTGTTATTAAGGTTATTCTTACTTTAGGTTTATTCAGTATTCATGAATAAAAAGCAACAATGACAATAAAAGACTAATGCCCCCTTGTGGTCTACTGCGTTAATGTCTTAGATCTGAGAGAGCAGTTTGAAAGAGCCAGGATTTTAGAAGATGAGAGGCGGCGGGTGGAGGAAGAGGCAGTGCGTCTGGAGGCTGAGAGACAGGCAGCACTGATGGCCAAAGAAGAGTTGGCAAGGAAAGCAGAAGACCAGATGAAAACTCAGGAGCAGTTGGTGAGCTGCTTTCACACATTACGCAGCTTAAAATCTACTTAGTGAGATCTCCACACAGATGCACGAGTCTAAAATTAGTGGGATTTACATTTGTGATTTTCTATTTAAAGGCAGCCGAGCTTGCTGAGTACACGTCAAAGATCATCTTGCTGGAAGAAGCCAGGAGAGTGAAGGAAGAAGAAGCCAACGAATGGCAGAACAGAGTGAGTAACATCTGAAAACATCTGGTGCTTCTCTTTAAACTCACTCCGGTGCAAACTTAAAAAGTCACATTTAAGCTCGTTAATCTGAACATCTCTGTTGCTCTCAGGCGAAAGAGGTACAGGATGATCTGGTGAAGACCCGTGAGGAGCTGCAGAATGTCATGGCGTCTCCAGTGGCGGCTGCCTCCATGGCTGCTCCAATGGCCGCGATGGAGGAACCTTTGGAGAATGATCACGAGGATCACGAGGAGAACCACCGCTCCTATAGTGCTGAGCTGCTTGTGGAGGGCATAGAGGACCACCGCAATGAGGAAGAGCGAATCACAGAGGCGGAGAAGAACATCCGTGTGCAGAAACAGCTCATGGTAAAATTTGGGGTTGTGATTCATCTTGAATAAAGCTGGTTAAGAATTGGTTAATTGAGACCCATCTGGGAGACATCTCCACATATACATACATATATATATATATAGTTACATAATATAATATATGTATATATGGTATAAATAGTCACATAATATAATATATGTAGTATATATGTATACAAAACGACTTTATTTACCTTTATATATTAAATATACCGGAAACTGTTGTTGTGATGAAACAAAGAATGACGAAACTGTTTCTTCTGCCAATGTCTTGATGTGTTCTCCACATGACACTACATGTGATTTCTGGAATTGTTTATAGGCGCTGAGCTCTGAGCTGGCAGAAGCCCGGGATGATTCCAAGAAGACTCCAAATGACATTCTGCACAATGAAAACGTGCAAGCCGGACGAGACAAGTACAAAACACTTCGTCAGATCCGTATGGGCAACACCAAGCAGAGAATTGATGAGTTTGAAGCTTTATAATGGCTGAGATGTTCTCCGGTAAACCATCATCTGTCCTGTGTCCTGTGCACAACGGTTGCACGTTGGTTTGTTTTCACAGCCTAGATGATATGAACAGGCATTCATGTGTTTCTTCCTTCACCACACCAGCATTATTCTAAAAGCAAGCAAACAAAAATTATTTCAGGACTTTTAACAAGGTTTATGTACACAAGGTTTATGAGGCGTAAAGATCTCATTTATGCTAATTGTGCCAAAACCGTAGACAATAATTGTACTATTATTAGCATTATTATTATTATTATTGTTTTTATTATTATTATATTGAGTTTTAAATGAGCCTATTTTGCAGTTTTTTTGTCAGTTTTTGTCAGTAGCTCATTTGTCAGTTTTTCATGAATGAACCGCACATATCGATTCACATAATCAAATCAAAGACATTTTTGACTGATTAATGATGTGATTCTCAACATGTTCACCTTCAAGCTGTTTGCCAGACATATTGAAATAAACACTGAATTTTTAAACGATTCTAAATGGCTTCTGCTGAGTGAGGACAAGTAAACCCGGGTTTGAACTAGTTCAACGCATGGATCACTTCAAGTCCAGTTTACTAAAGCAACGTTTTTGGAGAAAGAGATTGGCCTTTAAAAATAGCTAAGGCCTCGGCACAGCGTCTTGACAGCAAACCCATTTAAGCAGAAAGGTCTGCCCGGTCTGTTTACACAGATGTCCTTTACTAGTGCCGTGACCATAAAAAGGCCTACAGCGTCATTCGTGTAGATGCATAGAGAGGCTTTTAAAAGGCAAATTGTTATGCAAAGGGTGGGCCTACTCAGGCCCACAAAGGACCATGATATGTACTCAAGGACTGCGGCATTAATTATGTTGCTAGACAACAATTTATGAAGCCTGGAAACCATTTGTTGAAATATGCACAGGGTCAGCGAACAGTGTGAGGGGTCAGTACTACTGTTTTCCATTGGAAAACCTTTCAGGATTCATTAGGGAGTTACTCTCCAGAACACCTCTCCTGTTCGCATAGTTTATTGACTTTTGAGTCGTTTGTTTGCTTCACACCTTCTTCAATTTTCGCCCGACTGACTTCAATATGTTATTTTTGGGATTAGACATGTATTTCGTGAGATAGCATTTCAAAAAGTGTACTGATGAAAAAGTGCCGAAAAAGATTCTTTATCGAACGCAAGTAAGTGGAAAGTGATAACCTACTGTAAGGGCTGCTGAATTTTCCTAATCCTTATCCTTATCTTAAACAAAACACTCTAGATAAGCAACGATCTGTTCTTGGATTAGCTCATATCGTGTTTTGTGATCGCTGCAACGTGACGGCGGGCAAACAAGACGCGTAACGTAACGCTCCGTCCCAGAACGTTTGACCATATAAGGAGCGTGTTTATTATTCCCTGGGGTGGTGCTGAAAGAACAGCTCCCGTCGAGCGCGCCTTCTTTTAATAGCGGTCCCTCGTGGCGGCTTTTCCAAGAGACCCTCTTCAGCTGGATCCTTGGAGCCAAGGGTTGCAGAGCAGCCTCGAGCCATGATTCGGGAAAGTTCTCACGCGCGGAGCGGAGCTTTGAAACCTGGGGGATGTTCTGAGGCGACTATGAGAAGATGAAGAGGCAAAACGTGCGGACTCTCGCCTTAATCATCTGCACTTTGTCCTATTTGCTCATCGGAGCGGGAGTCTTCGACGCTCTCGAGTCAAGACACGAGAAGAGCCAGAAAGGAAAACTCGACTATATAAAATTCCAACTTATGCATAAATACAACCTCTCCAGGCTTGACTTTGAGCAGATCGAAAAGGTCGTGCTGCTTCTGAAGCCGCACAAAGCCGGGGTCCAGTGGAAGTTCGCAGGGTCTTTTTACTTCGCCATCACTGTGATAACGACCATAGGTAAAAGTCATTCGCATTTATTCATTGCCATTGTGTATGCTCCTTTTTGTTCCCCCGTGCGATGCAATTTTACTTAAAATACAGCGATCTTATGTTGTTATTAGTAGGTTTTTTGTTTTTATATTCTTTTTACTGAAACAGAATTTGACACATGTCGACATTATTTTAAACATTGCAATACAGTGTATGAACACGAAATTGACACCACGTTATTAATTTCAAGAATAACGCAGTTGTCCCAACCTAGCGGTGAATTTTATTTTTAGCCCTTCTTTTTTGGCTCTTCCCCGTTGTGTTTAGCATAGAGCGTTTACAAAAAGCACATCAATTAATGAATACCCTTGATTCTTAATTTCTTGAATTTACGAAACATAAAAATAATTACTTAACATTTAGGCTAAAGGAAAGTTGATTGCAGTAAAGAAATCCCCAGGACATTCTCATCAGATAAAAAAGGCTTAATCCTTTGTTAAAGTCCATGGGGATCCC
Organism: Paedocypris micromegethes; assembly: GCA_028031935.1. NCBI lineage: Eukaryota > Metazoa > Chordata > Actinopteri > Cypriniformes > Paedocypris > Paedocypris micromegethes. Next base: position 12,155,104 of record CM051497.1, read on the forward strand.
TTCAATTCTGTACAGTGGATTGTTTATTTTAATTGTTGCTGTTATCATTGTTTGCAGCTGTTAAAATTGTTATTATTTTAATCTATACCCTACAAACAACCACAAAAACGATCCATTAGCAACTGTTGCTAGGTCAGTTGTTATTAAAGTTGATTCATTATAAAAAAAAAAACAATATATAGAATAGAGCAAATTGTTTACATTTGAGTCCAAATTTCAGAAACCAGTATTAAACGCCTATAAAATAAAATTTTAATTATAAGTCACATAAATAAATAAATGTCACGTTTAATTATTTTTACCTCATTATTCTAATTTGCTTGGGGAAAGCGTAATCCTTTGGTGTTTATGTATCCCAGAGCAGAGGCTAATACCATATTAGTCCGGCCTCACAGAGGAGTTACTGGATCATCATAACAAAATTGGGATGACGAAGGGAATGTCTCCACTAATATTTACAAAATGTTAATAGACACACAGACAATATAAATGTGCATATTTAACACCCACTTCAGTGACTCTCTGCAGAAACTATCGAGTTTACTTGACTTAATCCCTTGTTAACACATTTTTTATCTGACACAAACCCCGAGAGCACCAAAGTTATTCAGAGCACGACTGGATTACGCCGGTAAATCTCACACTTTTGCCGTATATCACCGCATTATGCACACACATTATTTTCCAGCTCGACATTCACAAGCACGACATGGGAAAGCTCTGAATCTTCTTCTTTTCAAGGTTACGGACATGCCGCCCCCAGTACGGATGCTGGGAAAGCGTTCTGCATGGGCTACGCACTTCTGGGCATCCCCCTAACCCTGGTCATGTTCCAGAGCTTGGGCGAACGCATCAACACCTTTGTACGCTTCCTGTTGCACAAAGCCAAGAAATGTGTTGGCCTGAGGCGACCGGAAGTGTCCATGGCCAACATGGTGATCATCGGCTTCTTCTCCTGCATCAGCACTTTGTGTGTAGGAGCCACTGCCTTTTCCCACTATGAGGGTTGGACATTCTTCCATGCCTTTTACTACTGCTTCATCACTCTCACCACCATCGGTTTTGGTGACTATGTTGCCCTGCAGAAAGACAACGCCCTTCAGAACGACCCTCATTACGTGGCCTTCAGTTTCGTCTACATCCTAATGGGCCTCACGGTGATTGGTGCTTTCCTCAACTTAGTGGTGCTGAGGTTCATGACGATGAACATAGAGGACGAGAGAAGAGATGCAGAGCAGAGGGCTTTGCTCTCCAAAGATAAACACCATGTCCCAGTCATATGTCATCCGGATCCTCCCACCCCAGCTACAGAGAGACGAGAGAAACGACGAGGGCTGAAGAGCGTCTACGCCGAGGTTCTTCACTTCCAGACTGTGTGCTCGTGCTTGTGGTACAGAAGCCGAGAGAAAATGGTCATCCTTCCGCAAGATCTGTCTTTTAACGATGCGCTAATGGAGCAGGGAGACTTATCGCCCAATTGCTTCTTCGGGTCTGGTCCGACGGGCTGTGTGTGCAACCCTCAACGCTGCTCCGCCATTAGCACTGTGTCTGCTGACCTGAGGAACATCTCACCGTTCAGCCTCTTCTCCAAAAGACGCAGCTCCGTCTGAATCACCTCAGCTTCTCCTCACACCTCCAGCCTCGCTTCATTCACAAGAAACCCTTGTGCTTTCAGAAAGAGGATACTTGAACACCTCGGCCTGAGGTGGGAAAAAAGACAAGAGCTTTTTTTAGCCTCGTCCCCGGCTGACAAAGTTGAAGATAAACTTGGTTTTTTCCACAATGGAGAAATTTTGCAATTTTGCTTCCTTTATTTGCATATGGTGCAATAGAAATCAAACACAATTTCATCACGCACAATCATGCATAACACATGCACTACATGTCACATCGAGCTTCTCCACAACAATTTCGGTGAAAACAAAAGAAGATACTAGACTAAAGTGAGACTTAGAGATAGACTTGCAACAATAATTAAATACAGTATACAATATAAATAAATGCATAAAGAAAAGATAGGAATATTTGTCAATTAAGAAATGTATTTTAAGAATCTAAGAAACGATGGTATCGGAATAAGTCAGATATACATTCACTGCATATTCAAAAATCATTATACAGCAAATGAAGACCGTATACATTATATACATTGAAAGAAGACCGACATAATGGCGAACATGCAGTTATTCTGCGCTCAGATGACGCGACAATGGAGTAGCGCTGAGATTGCATTACTTTTTGTCTTTGTAATGAGAGGCCGACTGAAGATATTGAGTGTATTGTGATAAACAGCTCACACTGTAGCCATTAGTGTAATGAGTCTTTGTAATATCGTCTTCGACGTCAGAGCTTGCGAAATGAAACACCTAATAGGTGTTTGTTGATCCAGATGGCATATCGACACGACGCCCACTTTGTACGGCGTGTTAAAAGAATAGCCTGACCTTTCCAGGCTAAAGATTTTTCTAGAGGACACGTCGATTGATAAACGCTGTTTAGCGCATAAGCAACGGTGATGTCAGGGTCATTATCTGGGAACGAGGAATCTTCAGCCTTGAAGTTTGGCGCTTAAGTGTGAGACGAGTTTGGCGATCAGGCTTAAATACGACCTTGGTCTCGGTAAAGCAGCAGTTATCACATACGGACCCCCCAAGCCATCCCGGGCGCTAATCTGGATATCGTGTCCTGTGTATCCCCCATGACTCAACGAGGCCTTGCTGCTCGAACTGTGTTTGGTCCACATGGGGTTGTGATGCATCTACACAAGCTGCCAAGGAGAAGGTGCGTTGTGCCCAAGACTTTGCCTTTAGCTATTAAACCTGCATGACACAGCGACAGAAGGAATGCCATTTCAACAAATGCCTGTATTGCCCCCCACCGTGGAGGCATCTGTTGCTTTTCCTTCTGTAATTTTTTGGCTTGGACATGAATGCGAAAGGTAAAGATTATCTGGGACCAGCAGGTCAGTGGGAGCAGGACATAGTGTATGTTTAGGTTTCTATTTTTGCCCTCACCCAGGGAAACTTGCTATAATAACTGTCTACAGAGAGAGAGAGAGAGAGAGATTAATGCAAGACCAGTTTATTATTTTAGGCTGATGCCCGTGGAAAAAGAATAATGCCATATAAGGGGATTTAAGAAATGTTCCAAACTCTGGAATACATGAGAAATTCACTTCACATGCGTGTGTGACATGAAGGTGTTTGATTCTCAAATACTTTCAAATACAATTTCATCAAAAGTTAAACAGATGTGTATATTTTACACGGCTGGATATTTATGGTGCAATTAAACCTTATGGCTGTTTCACACAATTGCAATGTGTAATTTTTTCAGCTAATCAAACAAGATTACACAAGTTTAGTTCTACATACTGCTACATAAACAGACATGATGAATGGGTGGATGGACCAATCGATCGATTGATTGATTGATCAACAAATAAATCACAGATAGACTGACCAATTAATGGACCGATCAATCAATCAACAGACAGACACACAAAGAGATAGATAGACAGACTAAATCAACAGACAGCTAGATTGAGAAAGCACCAGAATATATATTGATTGCAAATATTGGGGCTATATGTACTACATTATGTATACACATACTACAGTTGTATATGTATACACATACTACAGTTGTGTATGTGTGTTGGCTTAAATGTTTGTGTATATGTGGCAGTGGCACAAATGTGTGTATTTTTGTGGTACTTTTGCTGTATTTGTCTGCATGCAAGTTTACAAATGTAAAGATACGTGTCCAATGGCAATTTTATCCAACATTTAAAAGACGTCTTCAATTAAACACATATCAATTGGAAAAGACAGAAAAAAAAAACCCTGTGAATGGATGTGCGTCACATATTGCTAAGGCTTTACACCCGAGAGAAATACCGTTATCTCGCGAGGTCTTCATGTGTCGTGATCGTACACACATTCAGTGACTTTATTGCTGAAATTGTTTACACATTTCGCGGGTCCGGTTGTTTTACTACAATCGGACTACATCGGTTTTAGACTGGGAATTCGGTTAAAACGAAACGGACTACAGTACTAGAAGAACATTTTTAAGTGTTATATAATTTAGACACTGCCCCTTTAAATCGGCGCTGCAGCATCGCGGCTTCTCATTGGCCGCCCTCAAATTGACGCATCAGGTCGCTGTTGTGCGCGAGCGCTGTAAAACGTGCGCTACCTGCAAACTTTGAAAAGTTTATTGTCGAGAGTGAAGATGAGCATTAAAGATGCCGCTTTGGCAGTCCTTCACCAGCATCGGACAGGGGTGCTCTGTGCTGCGGGCACCGTTGCCCTGATCGGCCTAGGCGTTGGATATAAATACATGCGTCGCGAGAAGCAGCTGCGGCAGGTTGGAGTTGTTTCCCAGTTGCTGGTTCATCCGATGAAGTCTGGAAAAGCGCTGCTGGTCGACACCGCGGAGTGTTTGCGCATGGGGCTGAAACACGGAGAGCTGCAGGACCGGTGGGTTACGAAACAATCTGAAGTTTGAACTCAAACGAAACTCGGTTTTGACGTTTTTGTAAGTATGTCCAAAAAGTTGCTATTTGGAACGATAGTCTTGCGTAATTCAACATATCTCGAGATTAAGCTACAACCTAAAATAGGTCATCATTATGTTTATTTCACTCATTTAGAAACGGAACAGTCCAAAAGGGACTTATTCTTTAAAGAAAATAATTTTTTTACCTGACGTCGATTTTTGCAGAGCTTGATTAATGAGTTCAAGTTAACTCGTCCGGACCGTGTCTTAACTTATCTCATATCAATTTTTCCCATTTAATATGCCATAAAAACTCTAATAGCGGTTTTATGGCATATACAGAGGGGGCGCTCTATTTGAAGGGGCGCTGTACTAGAGGTGGCGTTCAATTTCCGGTAATTAAAATGCATTCCGTTCGTTCCAAACCTCAACAGGCCACCCTCGTGTTTTCATGTTTCAAGTTATTAAATTATGAAAATCTACATAACAAACTATACAAACGAGTGAAAAAAAGAATAAATACGGCGAACCATATCAAAATTGGTGCTCTTCTTTGAACCCATCCAGTGCACGCACACACACACACACACACACGCGCGCCCACACACACACACACACACACACACACACACAAACCCTGAGCAGTGGGCAGCCTAAGCCGTGTTGCCCGGGAAGAGATTGTAGTGTACTCAACTTGGAACTGATGAAGATGCTGGCAGAGGTGAAGACAAAGCAGAAGCAATAAAATGCACCATTTTGTTGAATTATTTACATTTTTGCTGGCACTATAACCTTAGTGCTGATCATAAATGTTGAATATTCTGCGTGGCCTTTCCTTTAGACAAACCCCTTGTTCATTTCATAATTTCATGTTTAAATTCAATGAACAGCATCAGCATCCTCTTCGCATCATTGTCAGAGACAATCAGTTGCAAGAAATTTGTGATCAACTTGTTGGTCAATGCACTCCTGGGTCAAGGTACCACTGTTTCCTATAGCAGTGTGATTAAATTGATTCTACAGAACTGTAATAATGTGTTAATTTAGGACAATCTGCTTTGTAGACACTGGATGGTCATCACAGAGGATGGACACATGGTGACGGGCAGACAGCAGCCTCGTCTGGTGTTGGTCTCCGTGACCTGTAAAGATGGACAGTTATGTCTAGCCGGACCACAGATGGAGGAGATAAAGGTTTCTCTTCACCAGCCCCAAAACTCGGTTCTGGACTGCAGGTTCATTCTATAATACATTGCGCCTGGGCCTAAAACTGCATAGAAATATAATGAATCCATTTACTTAATCTTTAGGGTTTTCAGTGTAGACGTCCAGGGCCGAGACTGTGGGGATGAAGTGTCCAAATGGCTCACTCGATACTTGGGGTCTGATAAAGCCGTTCGCTTGGTGCACTTTGAACCGTCTTTGAAGGCCCAGAAGCCTTACGAGAAAGAGCCTCTCTATCCCAAGGACGATAAGGTTTGAGGGAAAACATTTATAAATGTGCAAAAAATGTATTTTTAATGCAAAAAAAAAAAAAACAAAGATCTGTGCACATGTACATTCAGTTTTAATTTGTGACTACATGCATGTTGACTGCATATGTCCATGATGATCAAAGGTAACAATTATCAATAAAATAATTTTTATTAAAATTATTATGAATTACTTAAATGACATGTTTTATTTTAATTACCATTATTACTTCAAGTATAATTATATTAAATTGCACTTAATTAGTAATGAAGAAATTAATGATTAGATATTCTCAGTGCAATATACAATTAACAGAAAAAAAGTATTTAAATAATTATCACCAGACATAATTAGAAGTTGGTACAGTAAATGCACAAAAACATTTTCTGAATTCTACAGCATTTATATTCATGGAAATATGTTACAAGTTAATGTTATTTTAATGTTAAAGTTATTTTATTGTTATTGATTCAAGATTTTGCTCATCTAAAGATCTAACACACACACACACACACACACACACACACAAATGAAACTTTAACTCGCCATATTATCTGGGATCTATGTCTTTGCTCATTGTGTTTTACTGTGTGTTAGTTTAGTCTGGTCAGATGAGTTGATTGGATCCGTTCTGTGATTGGCTGTTTCTCGTCTCCTCAGGTGGCGTATCCGGATGCTGCGCCCATCATGCTGATGTCTGAGGCCTCGGTTAGAGACCTGAACAATAAACTGGAGAACGGCGTCTCTGTTTTTCAATTTCGTCCCAGTATTGTGGTCAATGACTGTGATGCCTTCACTGAGGTACAGCTGAGTACAGGACATTATATATCCAGCTACTTATTCTTCTAAAAAACGGTAGTAAATGACTTTGTTATCCTTTAATCAGGACACATGGGACCATATTCAGATCGGTGAAGTGGAGCTTAAGAGAGTCATTGGCTGTGGAAGGTAAAAAACGGTGCAGTGTTTGAGGAAAAATATTCCGTATTTTTCAGACTACAAGGCAAGGTTGGGGAAAAATATGATGGCAATAATTGTCACAACTTAATTTTTGTTTAATAAAACGCACATGATTGGTTTACACTTAAAAAGTTTTCTTTGCCATTTGACTCAAACTGATCATTAACTAGTCTTAACTAGGTTTGCCATTTGAACTTATAATGTTTGTCTTCCGAACCTTTAGACTTTTCATCTATTACAACCAATTCTTCTACTATTGACTTTGAATAAGAGTCATTTTTGTGCATCCTCAAGTCATCAGCGTTCATCGATTTCATTCCACTTCCTAAATGTGTTCTTCACATCTTTAAAGTTGTATCTTTTTAACTTTCTCTTTTCTTCCTATTCAACTTGAAATAATTGTTATTTTCCTCATTTACTTTAAATTGGATTCATCTTTAAGCTTTCATCGTCAATCTTCTTTTCAGCTTCTCATTTAGATCTCAGCTTCTACTGTATTTAATGTTATTCTCACTCTTTAATGTTTTTTTTTGTACTGAATGACGCAAAAATGGTCTCATCAGCTTCTTCATATGTAGTTTTATTGGCTTATTCATACTGAGATATCGCCGTATAACTACCTTTTGTTTCAATGTGATTACCGTGATAATTAATTGTGGCTTTTTGCACATCCAAATGTGTAAAGCGATTCCCACTGAATGTTCCATATGCCACCGTGTGCTTTTACACAGATGCCTTTTCACCACGGTCGATCCTGAAACTGGCATCATCACCCGGAAAGAGCCGCTGACCACACTCAAAGCGTAAGCAAACATCTCATAGATTCTCTCATGTGACCGTAGACTCTGAGGTTTTTGTCCTGTGACATGTTGTCTAACCTGACTTGGTCAATCAGTTACTCTCAGTCAAACACACAGTTAGTTACTGTACGACAACGCAGTCGTGTACAATTCCTCCAACCGGGTGTCAGAAATCAATACAAGTGTGTGTGCAAAATTTGCACTGGTGAGAATTCCAAAGTTCCATGTCTATACATTTAATTTTATTATTTCTATATAGCAAAATGAAGAATTCTATTTCCAAAGCCCTTTAATCCAAAAAATGGATGAAGCCAATGTCCAAGTTTTATCTCTGGCACCTTTTTTTATTTAAAATAGTTTTCAAATTAATCCTGATTTTCATATTTATTGAAAAAACTCAACAAAGTTAAACACATACACACGCAATATGTTTTCATGTAAAATTGTAAATGTTCCAAGCAAATTGTAAAATACAGGATTCCAATAGAATGTTGTATTTTCAAAAGAAAGGCATTTTCCACCTTTCAGAAAGACAAAAGCAGAAACTGCTTGTTTTTCTACCGCATGTAAAGTTCTTAATCTGTTTGGAGGGATTAGAAGGCTACTTAGCCTGGATGAAATCACTTTCAATTTTAAGGGAACAATGATTTGCAAGGAATTTTCATTCTAATCTTTAAAGAAAAAAAAAAAACAGAGCTGTAACACAAACAGAATACATGCAAAATTAAACTTAGAAGATGAAACTAGAAACTATTGATATAGTTTTTATTCTAATGTGATGGTACGTTTCTTTTTTTTAATTGGAAAGATCAATCTTATATAATAATTAAAAAAAATTGGAATCACTGAGGTGAACATTTTTTTAACGTAAGCGCATTGATTCCAAGTTGCAAAATTCTTGCATAGATTTCAGAGCTGTTGTTTATGGTGGTGACCTCTGATCACATGTGGTGTGTATTTGACTTTAGCTACAGACTGACGGACCCCACGCAGAAAACATCGCCTATAATGGGCCAGTACTACACCGTGAAGAAGACGGGTGTTTTGCACGTCGGTCAACCAGTTTACATAATTAGTTACTGATGAGTAAACATGAAGAAAATCAACCATACGCACCGTAAAAGAACCAATACAAGTAGTTTAAAATTACCCGCAATGTATATTTTTAAAAAAAAATGCTAACTATGGAACTCTTTGTGGAATGCATGAATAAATGTTCAAAAATTAATTCAGCAAAATTTTGTGTTCTGAAATTGTTTGTTCTGTTGCTAAGTATTTTACGTGCCTAAAAGTAGTATAATCGTTTGTAGTAACAATCAAGTGCCTTAAATTGTCCGCCAGATGGCGCCGTTTCTCTGAAATTGAGCATTCACGCTCATGGAAGAAACTGCCTAACTGTATTTTTAATGCTTCTGTCATTAAGAGGAAAAACTTTTTATTAAAATGTAATATTATTATCATTCTAGATTTTACTGAATAAACACCCTAGTATACTTTAAAACTTTAGTAAAAAAAGCTGAAAAAACTTGTTGCGCTTGTTTTTGTTTTGTTTTTTTTTTGCTTTGTTTTGTTTTGTGCTCTTTTTCTCACTCACTCTCTCTCTCTCTCTCTCTCTCTCTCTCTCTCTCTCTCTCTCTCTCTCTCTCACACACACACACACACGCACGCACGCACGCACGCACACACACACACACACACACACACACACACTTTCATTTATATCATTATGGCCTTCCACTATTGACTTGCCCTCACACTGATCCCAACCATCAGAATATTCTTCTTCATTCACACCCTTTCTCTGACCTTAACAAAACCTCAATCGTAACTTTAGCCATAAAATCCCATCTTGACCCCCAAACAGACCTTCTAAGTTATGGACCCCAGCCAAAGGTCCCCTCAAGTGACCCTAGGGCTCCACTTTAGTATAAAAGCCTAGCAAACAAGCTAGAAATGATTGTGAACGGGTCGATTAAAGTAAAATTGTGAATGAGTTATTTTTAGAAGAAAGTTTAGTTTGAACTCATACAGCTTTTTTTTAGAGGCTTTATGCAGACAAAAGATCGGAAAACAGTCGTTTATTCACAGCGCTATAGACAGAAACATACAGAATGAATAAAAATGATGTGCCTAGAATATGTGCGATTTATTTATAATTGAGTTTTTAAAGCTATTGATCCACAACCTTGACTAGTTGTCTGTTATAATCTTCAGTCATAATCTAGAGTCAGTTATAATCTTAAATGTTTTCTTCTGGAGACGATCATAGTTGTCTGTCACTCCTGTGGAGGTCTTAGCTCTAGGCTTGACTGGTGGGAACGAGCGTTCATCCCTTCTATCTAATGGGAGACTTGCACACACACGAGAAATAACTCACCCACATGACAAACTTCGTCTGCGGGGAAATGACAATAATGTTTTGGGCCGCGCACTATTTGAAAAGCATTTTGTGCGTGAAGCGGCGTCGGCGTCTCTGGCTCCTTTTGTCTTTGTAATGAGCGCCTGTGACGGACCTGTGAAACCCGGCCAATGAGAAACTAGCTGGATGGCGAGTAATTACAGGCCCGAGGAGCTGATCACAGAGTGTCATCTTCACTGTAGTAATCGCTCAGAAGTTACAGGAACCAGAGGAACGTCCTTCAGTTTGCTAAAAACAATATATGAACTTTGATGTTCAACATTGCTTTGCTTTTTTGTTTGCTTGTTATTGAATTATCTTGCACCCAAAGCAGTGAAAAGGAATAAAGCAACAGTAGTAATAGTAGTAATACTTCTTCTTCCCCAATCAATGAAGGGTTGCCAGGTGCTCCAGCAACTTCGCTACATCTGCCATAAAATATGTAAATGTCTGGGCAGATTTTCCTTTAAAAATGTTAGTCTTGTGCTAGTGAACTAACCCGTGCTGTTTCTATGCTGCTTTTCACAACTTCTGTTTTTCAAGTATTTAAAAATGTCATCCCCCCTTCTCTATTTCTATCTCTATCTCTCTCTTCCCTCTTTTTTCCATCTTTCTTAGAGGTCTAAGTGAATAGATCTGGCAGCTTCTAAACATATGAGTAAACCTTGTCTTAGCCCACCATCTTGTCAAGCTTTTGTTTTTGATCTTTGTTAGCAAAACGATGAGTAATTTTTAACAATTTGACTCCACAAAAGACCTTATTTATTTTTGGTAATCAAACAAAAACTTTTGTTTTGTTCTTTGTTTTCCTAGACTTGTCCTGCTCTGGCTTGCTCACTGGTCTTAGCCATAGTTGACATTGTCTATTACTGTGAAGATACTAAAATTTAAAGCCATGACGTCATATAAATGTGCTGTATTTAATCCTTGCTTTTTGAGAGCACTTACAGACCCGATGAAAACATAATGAGCCCTTACGTTTTATTTTCACAACAGAATAAGCTCACGAACAGATGCCAGGATTCTTGTTTAAACTTGATGCCATGCTTTAAAAATCGAATTTGCATTTGCAGAAACGCGTGTTGCCTGATATCACATCGTCCTCTATGCCTTTCCAGATGTTGAATTGAGACCTACCAAATAAAGTTGTACAGTTTAACCTGGAGCTATTGTCTAGTTTCTACTGCTCCGTCTCTAACCTACCAATAGCTCTGTGTTTTTATTATTAAAAATGTAATAATTGTTTTCAAATAAATCACAAATATTATAGCCTTAAACGTGTACATATTTTAGTCTAACAAAACTAATTTAACAAAGTTACAAAACTCAAAAGGTTTGGAGTTTCTGTAGAATGGCACAAGCGGTGGAGACAGCTGTGTGTATTGGAGACATTAGACATCATTGCAACTATATATTGCAAAATTTAATAAGCAAAAGAACAAAGAGGTTTATATTAGGTTTTGTGAAGAGAGAAGTTTTTGCATATCTTCTGGTCCAGTTCCCTACCATCTCACCAATTTAGTATTAATTTTTTCACAAATGGGGAAATAACGAATTAGCTATATTAATAATTATATATATATATATTTTTATTATAAATGATTTATAAATTAGCATAATACTGTACATAAGTAATTTAATAAATGAAATAAATTGTTACTTGTTTGATTGAACAAGACCAAACTAATCCAAAATACTTAAATATCATCAGATAATTCAGGCTTTTCCACAGTTAAATATTGCCTGATAAATATGGCATTTAGTACAATCTGATATGAGCAGGCATAATGGCCGTTATGGATGTTTGCCTCAATTGTGATGGAATTTTACCTGCAAAAATAACTTTTTTTTTCGTAATTCAGAAAACTGTGAAATTTGATTGGCTTGTTGGTGATTGGTCATTCAGGACAATATCCTTTTGATAAAATCTTTTCCAGGATGCTTGTCTATTAAATGAATCGCTTGTGTACAAACACAAGCCATTGAGTCCATAAGACATCTACAAGTTGACCCCCACAAGCTGCACATTTTCAGATCAGTGTGAGAACATGTTAATCTGAGCAATATTAATCAAAAAGTTTGTGTGGAAGTTCAGTAAGTGAAAATATTTGAAATTGTGCTTCAGGCTCCAGCCTTCACTAGTCTTCATCATTTCCAAGATTAATTTTACAATAGGGGCTTCGTTTAGTGACCTTTTTCAAACTCTAATCTAACAGTCGTATTTTAATCTGAAGGTGTGAGCTGGACAGCGCTTGAACCTCTTCTTATTAGATTCTGAAAGTTTGAGGTACAAATGATCTTGTCTAAGCACGTCTCAGGAAACATCTGCTGAGGAATGTCAGTAACCCGCAGTTTAATTACAGGTACAGTAAAGTACAGTAGGTGACGAGTCTTCGGTGAGGTACAGTAGATGAAAGTCTGGAGTTACATGAACAGCAACCCCAATTCGTTCTGGAGCCCAAAGGAAAATCGAAAAATAGATGGATAAGTGGCTGAAAAATAATTAAATCGATTAGTGGTGGTTAAATCTAGATTATTTTTCTACACTCGAACATTCCTCAAATTTGTATGTAGTTGTGTTATTTAGAAATCGTGTAGCGCTGTGAATGTAGACCAAGTCTCAAGTTTCTTTCTTTGTCAAATCAAACTTTGTTAATAAAGCACAAAAGCGCCGAACATCACAAACAAGATTTTTATTCAATAAAGATAGTAATTAATAAAATATAAAGATATATTTTCTCTTCTACTGCTCATACTGGATTGTAGATTTCATAAACAATACATTTATAAAAGAAACAAGTTCATAATTATTTACATTACAATTATTTCTTTTGACTTTTAACTAAAAAAAATGTTTTAAATACAAAAGAGTCCACATCTGCTCTTTAAACGTGTGAGTGTTAATGCAGTCACTCCTTGATGGTTCAGTCGAGAAGAACCACGCAGACGCTTGAGCAAGAAATACTTTACTTACCCTGTCATTTGACTGAAAGCAGATTAAAACGTTTAATTGAATAAAACATTTTTAGACGCACAACATTTTGTCAGGCATGGTGTGTGTGTGTGTGTGTGCGTGCGTGCGTGCGTGTGTGTGTGTGTGTGTGTGTTTAAAATCTCGCTTCAGACTGAATGTAGGAAAACAAAAAAGAAAAACGTTACCAGTATGGTTTTTCTGACATTTTTTGAAGTTTTGAAAAATGTGTATTTTGGATTTGGCTGTGAAATTAGCACGTTTAATGACGAAAAAGTATTTTAGTTTAGATGAATTTAAAAGGAAACGTTCTGGTTTCCAAAACCGACCCCTTTAATTATTGTTTTGACCTAAAATTGAAACTATTGCCCTGAACCAATTACATAACCACATTCCAAACTAGATTGAACGCTGGGGAAGTGATGTTTTACATGGAGATCTATGCTAAATGCTAATGCTAACAGGATTGTTGTGGTTTTACTTGTCTCACAAATCCAGTCGCTCGTTCTTTCTTTTCATTGTTTAAATGATAACTTTACATTGCAAGTCCATCATCAAACAGCTAGACACTAGACTTATTTGAACAGTTTTCTCTTTTTTGTCAAAGTGTTGTTTTTAGCCATTTTGTTGCTGTTTTGATCCACACGAGAAGTCGTCACCTTGGCTTTGCTTTTCTGGGATTTCTTCTGAACTGCAGGTTTTTTATCCTTCTGTAACCAAATACTGGGTTTTTTCTTCCTAGCTGTAGTTGGTTTGATTGGTTTGGCTTTCTCGCTTTTTGGCGATTTGAGGTGAAAGTCTGTCTTTGTTTGATCCTTTTTTATTGGCTTCTTGTTTTGAGGAGCATCTTTCTTCAACGTCTTTGCACTTGTGTTTGCTTGGTGTAACTTCTTCTTCTGCTTTTCTTGGTGCGGTCGTTTTGCCGGGGTGGTTTGGCCTGGGGTTTTCTTCGTTGGTGCAGATGTGTTGGGTCGAGCTCGTGTGCTGGAGCGTGTGCTGGGTGGTTTTGTGGTAACTAGGATCTTTTCCAGCGGCGACCTTGTAGGTGTTTCACTTATGCCAAGTACTGTCACTGAAAAAGCAGGTCATATTTATATACTTGTAGTATATACTTATTTAGTCTGCAGTAAATACCGCTTCATAATTTGTGTGTGTGATTTTCTACTTGCCATTAAAAATGGTCTGATAATTGATTTGGAAATTAGTTCGTTATATATAAAGACACAAAGTTTGTGGAGCATCTTGAAAATATTTAATTGATTTAATGACAAAAGGTCATCTTTTTGGGTTTAATAACCATATTGAAGGGACCATATTGAAACTGAAGTTACACACTCACAGTTAAAGATACACAACATTTCAACATCTGTTCCAACCTGCTCGACATCCACCTGCCACGTTATTCCAGCTTGAGTGAAATGAGTTGTTGTGTTTATACGTATTTCTTGACTTATGTGCTTTAGTTGTTGTTTTTTTATTTTTTTTATTTTACCTATCAGGAAAACAAATACTTCCATGCTTATTGATCATAGTATAACTAAAGTTCTTACATTGTTGTAAGTTTCTTGTATTGTTAAATAAACAAACCATTGTTGTGTTTTTTTTTTTTGAGGAAAGATCAGAAAAGTCACGGGAGGAGAAATGGACGAATACTTACATTCTCTAGGTGTAAACGGGACTTTCTTCCCTCTGACTTTTACAGGTATTGGCTTATATTTGCACTTTCCCGGCGGAGCCCTCCTGTATAAAGACAACATTAAAATAGATAAAGTTTACTTGTGACTTTACACTAATGCCATACTAAAGAAACCCTACGAACTAAGTTACGTGCCATTTTATTTATGTGAGATAAACTATGCACATGAAGAATTGGGATTAGAGAGGAGATAGTGACCTCCTGCTGCTGTTATTTGTAATGATTCCCGGATTTTCCACTTGGATATTTAATGCAGGATATGGAATCTGAAACAGCTGGCGCTAATGCATGGTATAGCTATTAAAATGATGAAAATCAGATGTTCTTTTGATCTGATCGGATAATTATAACATCAAATAGCTTTTTTTTGTTTAGACTCAATTGTTCCCTGAAGTAAGTTGGATTTACTTGTGCGCATATATAAGACGTATCTTCTATTCCAAGCTTAAAAAAAACAGTGGACAGACTGCACCTAGCATATCTGTAACGGATGTTCTCAGGATTTATAATAGACAGACATAATTTTTTTTGTTTTTTTTTTTAACTCTTGGATTGAAACCATTTTGTAAAAATGTTTGCCAGAAATTCCAAATTCCAGACGGAATACAGATCACATGATACTTAAACTGACACGTCCTGTAGTGCCGTGTCACCCAGCATGATGTCTTTGCTTATAAGGTCTATTTAAAAAAACAAAACAAAAAAGCGCTTTTTTTTGTAATGCACAATAAACATTAAATTAAATATATTATAGTGAGATTAAATATATATTAAGATAAAATTCATACATTCTATTCTGTTTGAGATTTTAACTCATTTCACTCTGAGCTTTTGATTGTGAAGTAATATTTCTTTTTTTGTTTGGCAAAATAATTTAATGTATAATTTTCCAGAAAGGTTCTGCAATCTGTTGACCAATTAGCCAAAACAAATGTGCAATAGTACACATACCTGGACGGATCAGAAAATTTGTAAAGCGTTCCAAACGGAGACATCGCGCTGGGATACGATGTCGCCAGAAAATACAGCTCTCCTTTATGAAAGATTATAAAAAATAGAAACAAATGTAAAAATTGAAAGCGTTTTAAACATGTCACTGCTTTAGTATTATTTATATGGTGAATTAAGTGTACTGTGCCCAGACCTACCCGCTTCGTCCTCGGCGAATGAGATGATGAACTTGTGATGATGATTTATGAGGCCGGGGAAAGAGCAGGTTTTAGTGTCGCCCATACACACATTCTTTTCCTTCCAACTCCCAGATTTTCTATCCTCCTCCAAAGCCATCAGCCGTCTAAATCACATCCACAGTGTTTTCACTCCTGCTAGACTTACATTGTTAATCACTGCAACGTCTTTATGGACTCCGTAGTGAGTTTAAATGTGCTGCTAAGTTTTCCAATCGGTCGATTTGAGTCCATTCGACTTGAGTAGATAATATTTTCTTACCCGCTCATGAAATCGCCAAAAATATAAAGACCATTGAGGTTGGGTGATTCGCATCCTCTGTACACATAGCCTCCAGTTACGGATTTCCCAATGTGGTGTCCGTAGGCGAATATTGGAAGAATGTCATCTACAAATCAAAGAGTTGATGGGAAAAGTTTACAATGAATTATACACATTTGTACAATTAAACAAAGTGAATATAAAAAAATGTTAAGAGTGGTGGGAAAGAAAAAAGTAAAGTTTGTGTGGGGTTGCACGATGGCGCCGTATGTGTGAGTGAGTGTGAATGTGTGTATCTGTGTGTCCTGCTCTGTAAATAGTTAGTGTGTGTCCCACCTCAGGCCAAGAGTTACTGAGATGGACCCGGAAATGTGAGTAAAGCGTTTCAGAATGGATAAATGGTTTTTCATGTACTTTGGATAGTTGTCACATCTCACATAAATAACAAATGCATTTTATATGTGTATAAATATAAATATAAATAAATATAAATTTATTAATTATTCAGATCTGCAAAGGATTATTCAGATGAGAATAAACAATTGTCAATACTGTGACACTAAGACAAAGTTGCAATTTGTAAGGTGTAAACTTGTAAATATTGTGTTTGAGATATAAGTGTTGCAGGTGTTTTTCCATTTTTCAAAATATTCTATTCTTTTGGTCTAGTGGTTAAAAAGTTGAAATTGTTATCGAAAAGTTAAACTGCAACCAAAAGGTTCCAAAACTGAAATGTCTTTGAGGAACGCCCTAAACGTGACCTGTGTGTGTGTGTGTGTGTGTGTGTGTGTGTAAAGTCTGTGAGCTAAATGCTACAATGTTAACTCTATTTGAAGTTGAATCTTCACGATGAAACATTAGAAAAATCCAAACCTTGTACTCGATATGAATTTGCAGAGGTCTGGACCACAAATTTATTAGAAGCCAGTGGAATGTCTATATTTTTCCACTAGTGGCTAGTTTAATTGAGTAGTAAAAGCTTTGGTTCTGATCCATATGTGGGTGATTATCATAGACTCCGTCTTACCTAGAGAAGAGTTTTGGCAAAGTTTCATGTCAAAGCATTCAAAGCCTTCTTTGGCTCTCCAGCCATAGTTTCCACCCTTCACAATGATGTCGACCTCTTCATATCGGTTCTGGCCCACGTCTCCACAGAAGATTCTCCCTCTGCCGTGACGAGTGACTGGATCTCCTCGATCCACCGAGCAGCGCCACATGTTTCTCACTCCGTAGGCGTAGACCTCTGCTTTAGCATCAGGCTCTCTGATAAAGGGATTATCTGGAGGAATCTTATAGGGCTTTCCAACTGTACTCCTGCCATCCACATCAATCCGAAGAACTTTTCCCAGTAATGCTGATCTGAAAAGTATTTGCATTGCTGTGAAGCTTCTGAGATTGACTGAAGCTCGACTGAACAGCAATAGGAATTACGGTACTTGTTTTGGGAATTCCCAAACTTTCCGAAAGGGTCGCCCGCTTTTCCACCATCCCCTGTGAAGATGTACAGATATCCATCTAGACCGAACAGAAGCTGGCCTCCGTTGTGATTGGCTGCTGGCTCCTCAATCTCAAGAAGAACCCTGTTGAAAAGAGAATGAAAAGTTGAACAATACACGTAATTTTGCTCCTCCTGTGATTATGTTGTAATACACTATACATTAACATACTACATTAAATACAACATACTGTTTTATTGAAATATGTATTGGTAATGTGTTATTTACATTGCATCATGGGAAGACCTGATAGCTTGAGTATTGTCATGTAAATGAAAACAGTATTCTGCTGTAATTTGAACAAAATCAATCGAAAATACAATTTTACAGCGCTCTAATAGAAATCATAACTTACAGTAGATTACTGTTTTTCAATAATAATTTTTTTATAGGTTGGAATATATGTTAAACAACAGACTCACAATAAAGACGTGTGTTTTGTATCCTGATAAGCTTTAATTTTGGCTTCGAATTCCCAATTTAAATGTTTACAACAAGCTTTGTCATGTATTTTGATAAATGATAAACGATAAACATTGGGTTTACTGTGTACCTGTATCCACAATTGAAAAATTCAGGCATATTTTATAAATTCAAACATCTATGTCTGTGTGGGTACATTTACAATGTATATTTTACATTGTACATTTATATTTATGTGTGTGTATGTTTATGCATTGTATATACAGTATTTATACATGCATACATATATATTTATATATATATATATATCAGCGTGTATACTGTACATTTATTTGTGTGTATTATATGCAATAAACATGTACAGTATTTTACTGAAAGTACTGTATGGTTGCTTAAAATAATTTAGGTTTGTTTACGCTCATGCATTTTGGTCTTTTTTTGTAGTTTTTGTAAATTTTTGTAGACAAAAATTTCTTAGAATAGCTTGTCATATGAGGATCATATTGATATTAACCTCTCCGACTGCGCGTCTGCCTTGTTCATGTCATGAGCCGAGACCTTCATCTCGCTGATGCGCACTTTCTCCAGTTTCCCGTTGATCAGGATAGAGTAGTAGATGAAGAAGCGGCCATTGCTCTTGTACTTGGGGTGGAAGGCGAGACCCAGGAAGCCCCGTTCATCTCCTAACCACTGTGTGGTCAGCACCTCTTGGCTGATGTCCAGAAAAGGCTGCTCCACGCGGCTTCCGTCTCTCAGATAAACCCACACGAAGCCGATCTGCTCGGCCACAAACATGCGGTGGGTGTCGTCGCCACTGTGGAGCATCAGCACAGGGTTCCTCAAGCCGTTGGCCACCTCGGTCAAGCACAGCTGCAGACAACCCGCAGTGTCCTCCACCACTTTGCCCAGATTGCTGTACAGGTGGAGGTTCTTCAGGACATTGGGGTAGCAGTAGTCCTGGTCAGGGAGGTCAATGAGGTGACAGAAGCGTGAGGGATCTCTCTCAGACGCCTCCTGCAGGCTCCGGCTGTTGGTTAGGTACCTGACCACCGCTTGGCACTTACGGTGGAAGTCTGAGCAGTAAGAGGAGCAGAGACCTGGTAGGTGGCGCACTGGGGTGTAAGGGTCTTCAGCATCAAACAAGTGGGCAGCGTAAGGGGAACACTCCTGGAATGAGATGTATAGATAGTGACATTTTTATATATAGTGACAAGAAGTACAAGAGCAATGACAACATGTATTCAAACAAAGACAGAATATATAGTGACAACGATGCTGACAGTTCTCAAGCTGTTTTTGTACTTATACCTTCACCGAGTACAAAGATGTAAATAAATCATTCATGTGTAATTGTGGTAGGGAAAAGAAGTGTCTAAGAAGTTACAGGATCAAATTCCTCTCTGGCTGGAACTGAGTGTCCTTGAGGCAGACACTGACCCCCAAATGCCCCCTAGGTGCTGCAGTTTCAAGCTGCCCACTGCTCCGGGTTTGTTCACATCCCTGTGTATAAGCACTTCACTGCATGGGTTAAATGCAGAGTACAATTTCGGCCATACTGACAATCTCACTCAATTTGCTTTACATCGTATTTGAATAAAACGTACTTGTTTAGTATATAATCCAATAAACATGTATTTCAATATGAAATGTGTGTGTGTGTGTGTGTGTGTGTGTGTGTGTGTGTGTGTGTGTGTATATATATATATATATATATATGAATTAACATTTAATAGCTATACTATGGTTATAGTAAGAATTTAGTTTGATTTAAAGTGAGAACACATGTATTTTAATCTCAGAGTTATGTTTTCCTAGCCATTGTCGCCTTTCTGCTATTGTCATAGCCAAATTATTTATTTTTCTATTTTGCGAACAGCCACTTTGTGAAAATGTGACTATAAAAAGCCTCTTTATAAAATATTGATCCATAACATAATTACAGTATTAACAATTAAATTATAGGCATAATCGTTATTTGTTAAAATATAAGCAATATAATTAATTGCGTTTAGCAGTTCTCAATTCCTTACAAACTATCTACTTAATGAAAAGTGAATGAAACGTCAGCCGTACCTGGCACATAATGTCTTTCACCAAATCACCGCAAACTTCATAACCTTCATCCCCGATGATGTCCATCACATCCCAGTATCTCATCGCGATGCGGTTGTCGGTCGTTTGATCACAACAACCAAATTTCTCATAGTGTCTGCAGAACTCAAGGTGGTAGTTGGGTTTGAATGGCGGCTGATAGTCCAAACACTGAGGATGCGCATGGACGTTTCTCACACAACAGGAGAAAACGAAGATACTGATGATGATGAGGAAGATAATGATGGTCACCCTTGTGAAGAACCTTCGGATCCGGACGACCCCCGTGGAGTGGATCTTTCTTGGACTTAGTGGTTTCCGCTTCCCTGGCATTTTCGCCCCGTGCTTTAGTTGACAAGTGTGCTTACATTTGAAACGTGTGTCCCGTAGCAAAGTTCTGTCAGTGTGCGCGTGCGAACTCTGGTTCCCCTGTCGCTGTCTGCGAACTTGTCACGCCTCTTTTTGTTTTTTTTTTTTTGTTTCTTTTACAGTATGAACAATGAATAATACACAGTTAGTAAAATACATAATAACATATCAGAACAGACGTGTATCATGACACCAGTTCATGTATGTATGTATAATTAGATTGTACAGTATGTATAATTCGATTAGAATATTTCAATAATGATCATTTATAAATAGCATAATCTAATTTTAATTGTCGAGTTTTCAGTTTAACAGAATTTCTAAAATGATAGCGCTCATAATAATACCAGTAAAATAATTGTTTACTTACTCTACGCAATTGGGCAATATAGTTTCAAAACTAGTTCACGAGCATTAGTCAATAAACGGTTTAAAATAATCGGGGAGCGTTTAATTGAAACATCGCCATCTAGTGTTAATATTGTGGCGATCCGCTGCTGTGAGGGGCCGTGCTGGAGCAGAGCCCCAGAGGTGTGAAAACCCAGCAGGGGGTGTGGAGTCACAGCAAGGGGGGTTAGCCCAGGGATTACCCACAAATACCTGCAGTTTCTGTTATATTTGTGTTTTAAACTGTTATTTGTGTTGTAAATTCTTGTTTTTAGGTATATCTTTTTGTGTCGTTGTGATGTGTGTAATGTGGTGGTCATGTGTGTCTTTCATGTATTTTTATACCTGTTTTTTTTAGTGATGGTAAATCTACCATGGGTGAAGTGTGTAGCCAGAGTAGTGGCCTGGCTAAATTGTCTTGTGTGTTTTTAAGTTGAGTGTGTAATTAAAGCAGTGCTTTAATAAAGACCACCACTGTGATGTCAGCAGATACTCGGGGTCGTGCGGTGTATGGGGCACGAGTATCTTTAAGGCATCAGCGCTCTTGGGGAAAGCCGTAAATCGTTACAATATCAAAAGTTGAATACGGGAAGTTCAGAAGGTTACACGTCCAATCCAGTTCAACCATAATGTTCCACGTAAAAGTACAATAATATTCCTGCTGTAAAACGAATTTGAAATGTTGCTTAAAAAAGATTGGAAATCTTTTGGAATTGGAGTATCACGGTATCTATCGGTGATAGGCACTTTTATTTCATACCTTTAGTAATAAGATTTAAATTTTTCATATAAAAGTTTATATGTGTAAAATTAAAAAGTTATTACTAAAGGTTTACATTTTTTATATATAAATATGTGTGTATATATATATATATATTTATTTATATTAAAAAATATAAATATGTATATAAAAATATATGTATTTAAAAAATATATAAAATCACCGATAGATACCGTTATACTTATATCCAATCTTGTTTAAGCAACATTTCAAATTTCCGAATAAATTATAATAAATTAAATTACATTATAAGTTAAATTAAGCTTGTATAAACTACGGAAAGAAGCAAAAAAAAACTACACGAGAGATACACTGCCCCCTGCCGGACGCATGTGGATAAAGTCTGTCGGAATTAAGATAATTACAGATGCTGTTACTGAACCTCGTACTTTTATATACGTACTATATAATTAAAGCCATTGTTTAAGGTTTAAGGTTCAAATACAACAATTTGGCAATACATTTGGTAGTTTAAAAAATAATGTGTGCGCATGAACTCAATTTAAAACATATCTTTAATCAGCCTGTAGTATTTTATTGCGTCTATACATACACACAAACATACATACTTGTTGATTACTAATATAATACTTTCACACCTTCACAGCAAGATTCATCCTCCCTTGTAATCAACTTTCGACCACGACTGTAAATAGGATATACATTTTCTTTGTTGCACTTTGCTTCTCCTTGACTTGAAACTCGCTGTTAAAATGTAGTATTGTTCCACTCAGTCCATTCGCTATTTGAAAGCTGCCCACAGCGCCGCACGTTTTGCCCTGTGGACATCACTGGGGTAATTATGCGAATACTTGACCGTTATATAATGTGCAGTGAGAAGCTAAACGAACGCAAATTGCTGTGGTTTAATGCATAGTCTCTCCATAAGCAGAATTACAAACTCCCGTTTGAAACGATTATTGTACGTATTGCTTGCCACTCCCTGCTGTGCTCTAGAATTCCACCTACTGAGCAGAAACCCGGCCTGCGCCATCGTGCTCATCATAATCAGAAATAAATGCTGACACGTATAAACTACAGTGGATTGAGAAAAACCACTGCCGGTCATTTTAAAGAAACAATCAGCAGTCCTCTTCACCCTCCACCAGGGGAATTTCTAATAAATACAGAGAACAAAAGAAAAGAGCATTTGTAAATGTTTCACAGTTGTAAGCTCTTGCAAGAGTTTAGACCACTAAACGGAAGCAGCCTGCAGCCTTACCATCTGCAATATCTATGCTGGGGCTGGTGGACGCTGTCTCCTCCACAGAGGTGATGGCGTTTGTTTTCTCAGACGTGTTATTTAGTCCATGCGAGGAGGACGCCTGTGTTTCCTGGAGACCGTCCGAGGTGTCCGAGAGGCTATCGCAAGTCTCAGCTTCCCCTGTGTCCAGCGGCACTCCGCTCTGGTTCCCAGTGTAGCCAGGATAGGACGGGGGGTTTGGCTCGGGTGATTGCTGTGTGACCCCTTGGCCAGCAGGGGGCAGATCGCTCGGCGTTTGGCACAAAGCGCCACTTACGGCTTCTTCGTACGAAGGAAGTGGAACAGCCACTCCGTCTACCACCAAGATGTTCGGATCCCGGCTCTCTGGGTTCTGCCCTTCACTGAATGTGGAAGTTGATGATTAGATTGGCTTGACGTGTTGATCGTGTGTGAAGTGTAATGCACGCGACTCACCTCGACACTGGCTGTGATTTGCATTTGAAGTGGAACATTTTTCCCGTGATCACCAAGAGCAGGGCCAGCAGAACGCTGGTGGCTGTACAGGCCACTACTTTCCACGTGGTCAGTAGAGAATCTTGAAAGCCAGGCCACGTCGTCTCTGAGGGAAATAAAGCAGCACTTAGTGAAGGATGAACTTCGAGACTTTAATCCTCCCGTTATGTTCGTTTCAGAGGAACGTCAATAATGTTCGCGGGTCAATTGCGAGTTTGTGAGGGCCTTTTATTATGCATATAAGTGTCAGAAAAAGTTGCCCAAAACAGTCTGTGTGTATGAGAGAGAGTCACATTGTTGCAAAGAAACAAATAGTATTTCAGCTTTTTGACTTTTTTTAGCTTCCATTTTGTCTGAAGAGGAAAATAGACAGAAACATAATCTTTGTAATAAAAACATGTAGCAGGGGTTACAAATATGTAAACGGAAACATTTTTTGTTTATATGTAGATTACACTAACTACGACAAGCTGTAGATGTTTCAAAGTATTTTTAATTTTTTTTACTTTTAACACAGGTCAATTAGACATGAACATAATCTTTGTCATATAAACACGTACTGTGGTGTTACAAATATGTGAACTGACTCATATTTTTTACATTACATACGTTGATTACACCAAATAAGCCAAGCAGGAGAAGAATACTTTTGGCCTCCGAAAAAAAAAAAAAAAAGCGTAAATTTGGCCCAACCATAATAGGAAGGTTAAAGCATATGTGTCAAACTCGTGTGAGATCCTTTGATTTAATATATAAGCAGTTGGTATTGCTATTAATGATGTGAAGCGCTCAAAACAAACAACAAATCCCAGAATGCAACTTTAGCTGTGTTGCTTTCTGTTGCAATTGTAGAACTTGTAACATTTACTTGCTGAATTCTGGCAGGATGTAATACATAGGGGACAAAATAATTCAAATACCGATATACTTTTTAATTTACTTTTGAACTGCAGTTCCCAAAAGCCTCCACGAGAAGACAAGCTGCATCCTAATGGCTAACCACATCATCACAGCTGCATTCGATTGGTTCAGTTACTTAATGCCCATGTTTAGATATGAAAAGGTAAAGACATGATCTGAATTGCATATCGATCGTGGTCCGACTCATTTTTTTTTTACACAAAAGATTGAATAGAACTGCAAAAGTAGCAACCAGACAAATGAAAGCTGTTAAGTCACACAGTAGATAGTGAAGAATAAGAGAAAGCAGTACCATCAGTGAGGCAAAAGAGCTGCATCTGAGGAAACCACTGTCCGTACTGACAGGTGATGTACTTGTAGTCATTCGCTAGGGAGTAGCCGGGGTAACAGTAGAACTCGATGACCGTCCCGTGGATGTAGCGGTCACAAGGCTGTGGATGGCACATGTAATCTCCATGTTCAATCATCGGGGGTAAGGAGCACGCTGACAAACACAAGCACAAAAAATGTACATTTAACGTTTAGTTTTCAAATTGCTTATTAAAAGAAAATGGTTTCTGTGTGCTAATGTAAGTAAAAAACAAAACATAAAAACTAAACAAAAAAAAAGTTGCACTTTTTTCAACATAAAACACACAAAAAAGGAAATCTTGGTCTTACACATAAGTTTTATTTATCCATTGAAAGTTTGAAGTTCATATTTTTTAGGTTACGCTCTTAATAAAAACAGGACGTTGTGTTGTTTGTAAAAATAAAAACGATAAAGAAACTAATATTTGAAGCATATTTGCCTTCTCTTTGTCAGCTGAAAATGAGCTGTAACTTAATAAATACTTATCACTCTAACATGAAACATGCCAACACAAAGCTTAGAATGTCTGTTTTTTGAAACAAGTGTAAGTAAATACAGTGTTGTCTGTTTATCTAATCAGTATGAATCTAAAGCTTCGGCTGTTTGAACAGAGCAAGTTATTTGCAGTTGAAAAGGAACTGTGTTGCTGGCTGAGAGGGGAAAAGTAGGTCAGTGTCACTAAAACACTTTGCGCATAAGTGACAACACCTGTACCTAATGACTGTGAGCTGCAAAAAAAATGCAACTGTGATTAATGGCGTTAAACTACTATTGTACAATATTTATGGTATATATTTCCATATTTATTCAATGCTTTCAATTCTTTTGGACAAGGGAGAGAAGTTTGTTGGCGAACGTAACTGTATGCTGTTGTCTAAGACGACCTTCAGGCATATTTGAAGGTCAAAAATAAAGGCAAATCTCTACCTGTGTTACCTTCTAAATAATTTGAATTAAAACAAATGTCAAAGTATGAAAGTTCTACCTTCCACATCAAGGCACCGGGGTGGTGTGTCCGACCAGATAAGGTTATACATGCATTCCATCAGTTCAGGTCCTTCCAATTTATATCCAGGAAAGCACTGGTACTGGACCACTGTTCCGACAGGCACAGAGAACACAGTTTCGGAGATGTTCATGTAACTGTGTGGTGGTATCAGCGGCCGTAAACAGCCTGTGAAGAGACCAGCAGACAGAGCTTCAGGTTCCGGACCTTCTGAATCCATGCCAAGTCATTTGTTTCTCCAGGTCACCTTGACAGGTTGGCTGATTATCCCAAGATCCATCAGCCTGACACACCGATGTCATCGTTTCTGTGTCTGGGTACCGTATCTGAAATCCCTCGTGACAGCGAACAAAGAGACTGTCTCCAGGCCTGTAAGTCTTATTTGTGACGTCGGCATCCTCGATTACAGGAGGAAGACAGTCTGTGGAAGAAAACATCCTTGATTTTGTAGTTTACAAAATTAGTGATGAGACTATAAGCGTTAGGAAGCGTCACCTTCTGAAAGGCACACCGGTTTAAGGCTTGGTTTCCAGCCCACTGATCCATTATGAAAGCGAATGCATAATATCTTGGCTGGACCCTTCAGGCTATATCCGTCCAAACAAGAGTATCTGGCCACTGAGTTTTCAAAGAACACACCGGTACTTGGAGTTCTGAAGCCGTGCAAAGGAACACCAGGATCCTTGCAAAACGTCTCCACTGCAAGCGCACAAACAATTAGCATTCAACATGGACATTGCAAGGACTGCATTTTTTATAATGTACCCTATGTAGCAATTATATGCAGGGACACCACTAGCGGTTTTGGGCCCATTGCAAAAATGGAAATTTGGCCCAGCTATTAATGCTTTTTTTCCAGTTTAGTTGGTCTCTCGGAGAGGCCAATAATTGCAGGCTCATAGAACACACCCCCCCCCAAACCCCGCCCCCCAACAGTCCCTGATAATACGCAATATCACACATACACTGAAAAATGTATTAAAAAATCAGTAAAAAAAAAAAAAATGAACGGTTTGCTCGGATCATTTTAGGTAAAATGTATGTGTAAATGCGTTTAAATTCAGATTTTAGGGGTAAATTTTATGTGTACAGTATGTGAAGTTGTACTGTATATGTGACATTCGTGTGCGTGTGTGTGTGTGACATTCTCTAGATGGGTTAAATGCAATTTCTAGATGGTCCCTAGTGGCCATATTGACAAACTCACTCACTTCATATACTGCATTATACTACTGCATTATATCACTATGTTGGAAATAATGCAGTGCACGAGCACGCGGGCGTATATCAGGGCGGCGCTGTACAGTAGCTGCCTGGATGTTCTTTTTAAGTGTAAACACGCCCAGCTGTTTCGATATTAGCTGCATTCCCCAAATAATACACCTGAAACGCTAGAACTAGCCGCGCTTTGGGACACATGTACCACCGAAGGTGTTTCAACAAGATTGTGGCTTTGAGCTACATAGTCAGAATGATGGATGGCCAATTCCATTGTGTCCCATCACGCAAGTGATGCACCTACAGTTTATAAACACTCAAACAGTCGCCGCAAGCTCATCCGTGTCTTCAGCTCAGCCCCAATATTTAAACACTGTACATCCATCTTACCTACTGTGTTCCCGGGAAAGGCGGTGACCAGACAAGACGGAAGGAGGAGGTGGAGGATGATGAGGATGAGAGAAAGAACAGTCTGTCCGCATACGGGATATCCAAAGAGACATTTTTCGCCTTCTTTACTGCCATGATGGAACATCTTTCAC
This sequence comes from Paedocypris micromegethes, assembly GCA_028031935.1. Taxonomy (NCBI): domain Eukaryota; kingdom Metazoa; phylum Chordata; class Actinopteri; order Cypriniformes; genus Paedocypris; species Paedocypris micromegethes. The sequence goes on from CM051497.1 coordinate 12,182,657, forward strand.
CGAATAAGAGTCATCGGGAGTCGATGCTCTGAAATGATGATGATGATGATGATGATGGTGGTGGTAGTGGCTGTGGAACTAGGTAAAGCGTGGACATATTAAACCTCTTGCGATCGCGTCATGGATTTCCAGTCCCGTAGAACATCCACGTCGACGGGCAAAGCATGATGACCAGTGCACTCTCTTATCAATGCGGAAATGATAAGCCTGAAGCGAATATCCGGCATGCATTATTAGGCATTATTCAGTTGGCTTTGGCATATCTGAATAGCGCACGAGCGACATAACGGCGCTTCCTAAATGTATGGCGGTGGCGGTGATGATGATGTCAAATGCGTCATATGCGTCACTGGTGCTGCCTCCGTCCGACTGAGAAACACACACACGCTTTATTTTGTTTAAATAATTATCCTTGCTTTTTTTCTGGCCATAAACACGCGATTAGACCGTTGCTGTTTCAACCGAGAAAATCAATTTTTCCCGGAGATGATTCTTCATTTAATCGATGCAGCGGAAATATCAGCTGATGGACTCGAGCTGCTATACGAAACTACTTCTTTTGTTCTGCTGTAAGTGGGTTATCTTGTGACGTGTTAAACTCAATTGCAGGTCAGTGTACACATTTAAATAAGGAAGCAAGTTTCCTGTCCTTCAGGGTCAATGCATGGCAAAGGCCCACCTTGGGCATTGAAAGTCCTTCAGAAAAAACGTTGAAAGTCATGGAAAAAATATCTTTGAAATTTTAAGTATAATAAAAAAAACTGATCACTGATTAAAGTTCTCTTGCTCTTTCCATATATTTACACAGTATATACTATGAACAAATATGTGTGCATTTATACTTTAATTTATTGTCTTTGTTGTATTTCAGAGTTTACAAGTTAAAACCAAATAAAACACAATGCTCTTTGAATTCGAGGAGGCTTCAGAAATTCAGCTGCAATGAGATTTCTTGCATCAGCGTTGTGCGTCTCTCTCGTGGAGCGGTTTCTCTCGATTACGGATCAGGGCCAAGGCTCATATGAATAACCAAAAGTCAAATTGATAACCAGAAGTTTATTCATCCTAGCATCGCCAAACGTAAGACAGAAAGATCTCAGCTTTGTGATCCACATGCATAAACAAGTGTTGAGAGAAGCACAAAGGCCAAACTCTTCTTTATCACCTAATCATGGGCTATCTCTGGACTCACGCTGACTTTGCCGTTTGACCAAACAGAGCATTCATCACGATGGACCAGTCATCAACATTCTCACATTTTATGGCATAAAGGATTTACTATATGTTAACATAAGGTTCTTACTCAGAAACTTTCACACGAGAAGATAACGTGAGATGTCTTGTCTTAACCTTTAAAAATGTTTAATGGTCACAAATGTATCAATAAATGACTAAAAACATGAATTTGAAAATACAATACATTGTTTACATACAACGACATACACATCGTTATGAAATATGCATTATATAATAAGCAAAATACATGCATGAATATAATCATCATAAATGCATGTAGACGCACATTAATTGTTTCAAGTTTTTGGCTCACATACATTCAGAAACTTTGTCAATGTGCTTAGAGAGATTGCTGGAAATAGGTTTGAATAAAGAAGCAAAAAAATAAGCACACAACTCGAGAATTTGACCTACGTATCCAAGGTCAAGCTCAACACATTCATATCGCTAAAGTATTTTTTTATCCCAATATTTCAACGACTTTGTCACTGTGCGTAAAGACATCTGCCTGAAGAGTACAACAAAAGTGTACAAAACTGATTAGAGTTTAGTCGAATGAATTACGCACTCGTGCGTTCAGGCACTAGTTTGGTTTGATGAGCGTTGCTGAAACTGAGAGAATAATTTGGAGAACCTGTTTCCTGCGCAGTGACTTTTCGACCCCGCAAATAACGCACCAGTGCTAAAGAAGCAAATACAGCCGCGACAAGGAATATAGTCAGTCCGATGTATTCCCCGGGGGTCGACAGTGAGCCCACCGTGTGTTTTGGAAACGGAGTCGTGGCCACTTGAATCGCCGGAGACCGAGGACGAACGATGGAGTTGTGCACACACTTCGTTCCGTTAACTTTGACGTACGGTTCAAAACACTCGCACGTGTAACCTCCCAGCGTATTAACGCACTTGTGTGCGCAGTCGTGATTTGAATCGCACTCATCTATATCCTCGCAGGTCTGTCCACTTCGAACGAAACCCTCCGGGCACCAACATGTCGCGCCGCCGTTCATACATACCGCCTCACAAATAGATGTTTCGCAGTAAAAATCGCAGCGGCGTGGATCTCTCAAGTTAGGACGAAACCGTTTGCTGCACGAGCACGTGTAACCCGCGGCCACCGGCTGGCACCGATGCTCACATGGCGCGAACAAACACTGGTTGGCGTCCAGGATTACAGCGCCCCCTCCGCAAAAAGCCCCGTTCGTGTCCTCGCACAAAAGCCCATTCAGTTTTTCTTTGCATGGTTTGGGCACCGAGCCCTCGCTGGACACCGAGGAACAGAGTGGATCGCACCTTTTGTGTATTTCCCGGTTATTTAAATCCACTTGTTGCGCGCCGCTTTCTTCCGGCGCTCTTGTTTCCCCCGCGCAATCTCCGAGCGAGTGGCCCGCGTCCACCCAAAAAGATCCGATCGTGTTCTCCAGTAAGAATCTGATAACGTCTTCCGATCGATTCGTGTGAACAGACATCAGCCGACCGCCCTTTTCTTCGCAGTTGTCTTTGGCCGTTTGGAAATCCACCGGCATCTGGTAGATAGCTGAACACGTTTGGACATTCTGCGAACACGCGCAGTCACCAGTCTTTCCAAAACATGGCAACAGTAAGACGATAAACGCAAAAACTCCCAAATATTCCATCGTGTTTTTGCATTCCAATTTGTATTACGCGAGAGCCTTCAACCCTACCTTATAAAACCCCATTCGGAAGATAAAGGTAAACAGAGGAAGGAAACTCCGCCTCAGGAAGCCAATAAGTATTCCAGCGATTGTCAGAGCTTCTGGTGAAGGTCTCACAGTCTAGAGCAAGAAAAAACTACGTAGAGTACTTTGAAAATGTAACAAAAGTACTCTTAAAATAAAACAATTACAAAGAAAAAAACAAAAACAAATGCGGCCTATGACGAATCTAACAAACGAAATCCCATAAGAATAAACACAGAAAAACACAGTCAAATCAAAGTTTGATTGTCGCATCTTGTCTCGGAGAAACGAAAAAAAAAAATGCAGTTTTATATGTAATATACGTATTAACGAAATACGTATATTTCCTCAAAATAATTCAAGCCAGTAAAGTAACGTTACATTTGGGTTTTTTTATTATTATTATTTAAAGTAGACTATCAAGCTGTCAACCGCGCATTATTAAAATAAAAACGAAAGAATAAAACAAATGCCATAAAAAAAAAAAAAAAAGTTTGTTTTCCAGCTACATCCTCATAATTTACATCGATCGCCTACCAAAATTGTATCACATTTTCAGAAATTTAGTGCGGCACTTTCTCTATATTTTCCAGTCCAGATGAGACCCAGCAGTAGTTATCTGCCGTTGCGTTTTCGCTGGTGGTCTTCCTGGAACGTCTCCATCGGTAGACACCAAAAACCGAAAGGACCACAAAAAGCAGAAGCACGGGGAATGAAGAACCCAAGATGCACAGCAATAACCAGTAACTACGAATAAAACTTTCTGTACGTTTACTGGAGTCTGATTGGGGGTTTGTGTTGTTTCGTGAAGGCGCTTTTATTGTAGCTGTAGTAGGTCCATCCGTGCCTGGTGTTTCTTGGTGGACATCTGACGAGGTTGGAGAGTTCTGAGGGTTCGCGGTCCGCACTGGGACGCAGCTGATGCCGTTTTCCGCCAAGATGAAGTTCAGCCCGCACGAGCACTTGTAACTCCCCAGAGTGTTGAGGCACATGTCTTCACACGGCCTGCTGAGGCATTCGTCGATGTCTACACATCCACCACCATCTGGAGACGAGATGTAACCTGAATGGCAGTAACACGAAAACGAACCCTGCGAATTCAGACAGCCCTGGTTACAGCTCGATTCGGCGCATTCATCCACATCTTCACACTTCCCAGCAGACAGTCTGAAACCGGGTTGGCAGTCACAATAAAAACTCCCGAGTGTGTTTTGACATCCATGTTCACCGCAGACGTTCCAAATGCACTCGTCAATGTCGACGCAGTGAACGCCATCTCCGGCGAGCCGATACCCGTCCGCGCAGGCACACGAGAAGCCCGTGGATGTTGGCACACACGACATCTGGCAGGAGGAATTCGCACATCTGTCCGGCACAGCGCAGCTGACCTGGTCGTCCATCAGGTGGAAACCTTCTCTGCACGCGCAGCGAACATCTCCCGCGTGATCCGAACACAGGTGATCGCAGCCACCGTTTTTGCGCGCGCAGCGTCTTTCGGACATCACGCAAGCGCGCTCCTGGTTTGACCAGCCGAAATGACCGTTTTTGCTGTCGCAGATGGATATCACAAACTCGAGCTTATCGGAGCACTTAATTTCAGCCCATGTTCCGTGTGGCAGCATCACCAGACGCTTATTCCGAGTTGGCTGTTCTAATAAAAACGGAAGAGTGTATCTGACATCACCCGTCTGGTCCAACAAGATGGGTTTGCACATGCCTTTAAAAAGGAACTTGCACATAAACAATGCGTTTTCTCGACAAGAGCCGTCTGTCCATTTCAGATCGTCCGCTAAGGAAACCGTTACGCAGCGGTTTTCCGTACAAGTGCTTAACGGTTCCTTTTTCCACCGCGCGTATTTGGAGTCCGTCGGACCCGACGTCCATTGAAATCCACAGAGATGTTCCGTGAAATCTGTGCAACGTCCCTTGGGCAGCTCCAATCCGATCCAGAGTCTGGAGTCCGGCACCGAGTGCTTTCCTGTTTCCAGCAGAGCCGATTTAACGCTCTCTATCTCTTTGTCGTTTCTCAGTGTGATCAGGTTTCCACCATTGTTGATGCAGTAGTTCGAAGCTTCTTGGAAGTTTTTCTCGCTCAGATGGAGAGTGAAACAAGCTTCAGAAGTGCACGTCGTGGAGACCCGTTTGTTTCCGACAACGACAGACGTGGACAACGCCAGAACCATAACGTTTATTGCCCAGGCAGCCATTTCCAAGCTAATAACATTGAACACATGCCTGGGACTAACGCAGTGCTGGCTCGCAGGCTTTACTGATGCATCCTGTTTGGTGAAAAGCGACGGCGGACGTCAGCGCAGCAGCAGCAGCTGGACGCGTTTGTCTCTTCTCGGAGTGAGTTCCTGTGAAAACAATTGCCTTGGCTGATTGTTGTGACTATAAAATCTCAGATGCATTAGCTCATGTTTTCACACATGATTTAAACATAATGCTGAGTACGAATAAAGGGCCTTCAATATACATCATATATATATATATATATATATATATATATATATATATATATATATATATTCAATATATCAATACCAGAGGTGTCTCAAGTAACAGAGTAAAAATACTTTACTTGAGTAGAATTTTTGCTTACTTGAGTAATTATTTCCCCCCACATTCTTTTTACTTGTACTTCTTACTTTTTATGCAAATATATGTACTTTCGCTAGTTTTGGGCCCTAAAATTTTGTGATGAGCCCTATGGTGGCTGGGGGCCTCCAAGGACCCTGGCCCCCAGAATTGTCCTAACCCACCGCCCCCACCCCCCCCAACGGCGCCTCTGATTCTGACACCCTATTGGTTTGTGTGTGGTCCAACGCACCTGCGCATTGAGCTTTGTTGCTCAACTTAGTTACAGAGAGGCTGTCTTGTGTGCGGGTCTGTGCCCCCACGGCACATGCACACGTATTGCACGGAAAATACAAGAAAATACTGCAAAAACATTGTCCCACATACAGCCCCAGTCGGTACAAGTGTGAAGCGGAGTGAACAAGTGTAAAGCTGCACATACTGTATGTCTCACTGCATAATAAAGGTGCAGGAGATCAAGTTCACATAAACACTGAAACACATTTCAGTTAGTATCTTTGTGAGAATCTTCTATTACTTATCTCATGTGGTTTTTAGGAGACAGTTTAGTGTTTCGTTAAAGATGGATTTTCGAACATAAGTTCATATTTAGGACATTATTTCATACTATTTGTTCATTTAGAATGAATCTAAAACCACTTTTACAGAGTTAATATTACACCATTGAAGCATCAACTCTTTTTGCATGAGCTGCACGCTCTGAGTATCCGCTTTTGTGACTGAACAAAGCATATTGGTCGTTGATGCATGTTCTGTGTTAATACATCACTACAAAAAAGGTCATTGATGTCATGCTTCGGAATTGTGACTTTTTCACCATTACAAAATAAAAATATATTATTAAAAAGAAAAAACGTAAAAAAAAAAAAAAAAAAAAAAAACCCAGACCGGAAATCGCAAAAACTGGAATGGATTTGCTAATAAAACCAAGACCGGATTTCTCAAAAACGGGAATGGATTAGCTAAAAAAGCCTATACACTACCTTTCAAAAGTTTTGGGTCATATCTTCAGTTTCTCGCATGGAATAGCCTTAATTTCTAAAAACAAGAATAGACTGTCGAGTTTCATGAAAGTTCTCTATTTCTGGCCATTTTGAGCGTTTGATTGACCCTACAAATGTGATGCTCCACATTCTGAACTTGCTCAAAGGAAGGTCAGTTTTATAGCTTCTTTAACCAGCAGTTTCCAGCGGTGCATGGTTGCGCAAAGCTTTTCCAATCATTCATTTTCATTCTGACACAATTAGCAAACACATTAAAACAGTGACAAGTGACAGTTGCTGGAAATGGGCCTATACATTTATGTAGATATTGCACCAAAAAACAGACATTTAAAGCTAGAATAGTTTATCATATATTTTCCACATTAGCAATGTATAGAGTGTATTTCTGATTAGTTTACAGTTATTTTCATTGACAATAACAGTGTTTTTCTTTCAAAACTATGGACATTTAAAAGTGATCCCTAACTTTTGAATAGTAGTGTGTGTGTGTGTGTGTGTGTGTGTGTGTGTGTGTGTGTGTGTGTGTGTGTGTGTGTGTGTGCATGTTTATAAATACATGTACATTTGTGACGGTGCTACTTGATGTGCTGCTCCACATTTGGAACCCAAGTATTTTTTTGCTTAGACAGTCACAGTATGAACTAACATTTAATTAATATTCTATTAATAATGTTTTGGGTCGAAAACTCCTAATAATCAACAAGAACAGATTAGGTAAAAATAAATGAATTAAATAAATCAATATTTTATTCTGCTTTCATGATAATATGTAAAATATCAATTCTAAACTTTTTTTTAATGCAACAAGAAACTCTTTAATCTCAAAAGTTTTGTATTCCACGTTGATCAGATTATACAACACTCTCATTTATTCAAACTGATGGAACGGAATGTTTTGTAATGTAATGTAACTTCTGTCATGTTTTTTAAACAGTAGTATATTATGCTGGCCTGCTAGGTTATAAATGGGCACATCCTGTGTTTGTGCTGCGCCTCTATATGAATTGCAGGAAATGACCCATGTCACTTTTCCGGTGCCCAGGTTCTTTAGTTAGACCTAAAGTCAATGCAGAAGACATTTTCTATCGTAGTCACCAGAACATTTTCAAGTTCTTTCTGCTTTGCCTTGAAAAGTTTGTGAAGTGTAAACCAGCAACATAAACTGAAGATTTTAAACAATTTGTCAAATTCTAAAGAAAGTAATGCATTTTGTGTCAAATAAAATGGCTACGTTTTTGATAATCAAATCAAATCTCAACAAACATTATTTGTTCAGTTAATTTATTGATGAAAAGTCATTTCCAATCATTGAACAAAAAAATTGGACGGTTGCCCAAAAACATTGACACATTAATAACGAGATTTAAAAGGTTTTACCAACATTTCAGCTTTGAATTTTTGAGACGTTTTTATGTATATTATTTCATTATTAAATAAAGACCAGGCTGCTTTGTTGACCCTGGTTTATGAAAGTGTTGTGAACCAGCTGTTGTAAAACAGTGACCCCTGGTGGACAAGTGACATTGACCAGACCAGAGATTGACAAATTTTTAGTTTCAGCTAAGATAAAAGTCTTGCAAATTTCCGGAATCCGGAAATAATCATCGCATAAACTCTCCCAGTGCTACTATGGGTTTCCCCTGGTTCTCCCTCAGTCCTTGAACATTCAGGAGAATAGTAGTCTGGAAAATTGTCCATAGGTGTGATTGTGTGTGTCTTATGCTCCCAGTTATAAGATTTTAATGGATGGCTTTGCACTCATGAGACTGGACCTGACATTGTTGACACTTGGTGTTTGAACAGCGAGTTCAAGTGTTTACATGCATTCTTCAGTAATGCTCTCTGTCAGTGATGCTAACTAAGGCCAAACTGAATGACTCCAATTTATGTATTTGTATCGTGTTGGCAGGTGCAGGCAGGTCTAGACAAGACAAACAGGTTTCTGTTCCTGTGGCTTAGGTAAACCATCTCTAAAAGAATGTTGTACCAAAGTTTTGCACAAAAATAATTTTCTATATTTGATTTTTTTTTCTGAGGTCTTGTACATCACACATTGCTGTGGAAGGCAGAAATCTGCATCACAGGAGCCTTCTGGACGGCCCGAAGAACTGGTTTGGTTAGGAGTCTTCAGAACTTTTTTGATCATAGAATTATCTGTAATAATGGCAGTGGGCGGAGTCTCTGTTGGTAATATAAAGAACTGCGAGTTTGAATGGCAAATACAACTGGTCCAGTGCAGAAGAAAGCAGCATCAAAAGACAAGGTAAGCTTAGGTTTAATTTTCAACAGTCAAATGTGTGATTTTTTTAAATTACACATGTAATATTATTAATGTAAATAAAATGTACTAGTAACGAAATTAAAATGGAAAATATGATATAAATGGTAAAATAGGTAAAACAAATAAAATGAATGCAATAATATTTTGCATATGCAAATTATTTAAAGCAAAGCAGCTTGGATTGATGGATGGATATACAGTACATATAACTGAAACTATCTATCTATCTATCTATCTATCTATCTATCTATCTATCTATCTATCTATCTATCTATCTATCTATCTATCTATCTATCTATCTATCTATCTATCTAATATATATATATATATATATATATATATATATATAGTTTCTCAGTAATTGTCGCAATTGAAATAATTAATTGACAAATTATTTCCTACTCTCTGACTTGATGAATGCAAGAATTTATTTAAACGGCATTATTAGACATTTTCATGTTTTTTTTTATATTTTTAATTTTTTTTTTTTTTTAAGATTTTAAAATGCCTCCTCCACCATCCGGCATGTGCTTAAAAATCATGAACGAACGCAACTCCAATGAGGGAATGGGTTCGGAAACCAGTCCTCTGAACTTCCTGGACCAGGACTTTGTCTTCTGGCAGAACTACTGCCTCAAGAACAAGCAGAGATTTGTAGACGAGTATTTCCCTCCGAACCCTCGGTCCATTGGTGAGGGGCTGCTGCGGCCGGACGTGATGGCGCAGGTGGAATGGGTCAGGCCGACGGTACGTCAAGTTGAGACCAAGCAAACACAACAACTTTGCATGATTTAATAATTACTAGGACTGTGGGCAAGCAGAAAGGCGACAGTGGCTAGGAAATCAAACCTCTCAGAGAGAGAGAAAAATAAACCTCATGTCATTACGCACTCTTCTTCAGCTCAGTCAGCGCCATTGAGTGGAAATTAAGCATAACAACCAGCCTGAAGGGATTCAGAGAGGATTAGTACAAATATCACACTGTCAGTATCTCAGCAGAACAGGTTTTCCTCAAGAAAGAACAGAAAATGTCACTGACTAACAACAGACGTCCATCAATAAACAGTTCTTCTAATGACCGTCATCGACATTTACAATCCAAATATGGGCCATATGGGCCAAATATTCCACCATCTATGAATGTGAAATTGTCTTTATTCGTTTCAGAAATTGTGCCTTGATGCTGAATTTGTGGTAGACGGTGTCTCCAGGTTTGACTATGCACAAGGACAAGTTGGTATGTCGGATTTAAACTTCTTTCAGTCATTTCAGTCAAAAAGTAAAAGTACAGTTGATTCTGGCTAGTTGGGACAGATCGGATCATTTATTTCGGATCGGTTATTTCATTAACTGGTTTCTCTGATAAAGCCTTGTTATAGCCATAAAAAGACAAAACATATACGGAACATGAAAATGTCATTATGACCTTTACTGTTTGAAACACACATGTGTGACGAACATACAACATGGACATTTCTAAAGTTATGAGTTTGTGTGGTGATGAAAAAAATGCTACAGAATAATGCTAACTTTGTTTGACAGAAAATGAATGTACATGTATTTGTTTACATTCTTGTCAAGAAAAATCTAAATGTCCACGCACAAAAAAAAAACAAGCAGAAAAGTAAAGTGTCTGCTTAAGTCCTTGTTGCCAAACGTTAAAATTGTGGTTTGAACACATTATTAAACTCCTTTCTATTTCTGGTTCATGTTGATTTTGCACACACACTGAAAAGCATAAGATGGCAAAAATATAGCTGGCCAACCAAACTCTTGTGCCTCTTTTTGAATCTTGCTCCAGTTTCCTTCCTATTTAGGTGTAAATTGGCCAAAAAACTAACAATATTAGGTTTTCCTAAAAGTCATATATAGGCAGTCATAAAAAGTGACCATGTTACAGATGAAATGAAGTTTTTGTAAAGTTTATATCTCCAAAGAGTAAGTTAACGTTAACCTCAACCTAGAAAGAAATCACACCTATTTTTTTTCTAATCTCTATTTTTGAAACAGGAAACTGCTGGTTTTTGGCCTCGGTGGGTTCTTTAACTTTTCAGAGAAAATTATTTCTCAATGTTGTTCCTGGTGGACAGTCTTTCAATCATGACTATGCTGGAATCTTTCACTTCAAGGTATTTTCTTTTTTTTTTTTTTTTT
>CM051497.1:12193643-12241289 GCA_028031935.1 Paedocypris micromegethes
TTTTTTTTTTTTTTTTTTTCTTCCGGTTTACGGACCGAAATCCTCACTTCATATTTAAATGAGTCTTCAAGCCCCTTTTATACTCATTCGCAGTTTTGGAGATTTGGAAAATGGCTCGATGTTGTGATCGACGACAAGCTTCCTACGATCAAAGGCAAACTGATTTTTGTGCAGTCCAAAACATATAATGAGTTCTGGCCTGCTCTGTTAGAAAAAGCTTATGCCAAGTGAGTATATGGAAGCCCTTATGACAACAAGCTAATATGGGGATTTTACTGTGCTCGGTGCTGTAGAATTCAAAGTGTGTGTCCGACAGGGTGTGCGGCTCTTACGCTGACATGCATGCGGGCCGTGTGTCCGAGGCTCTTCTGGACTTTACCGGGGGCGTTCACGTGCACTACTGTCTGCGGCGAGCCCCTCCTGACCTGTGGGAGATCATGCACCGTGCGGCCCAGTCCCAGGCCATTATGGGCTGTGAGTCTCCTCCAGGGGTGAGCTGGGACACCTTGACTTCTAACTTCTTCATTTGCAATTTGTCAGCTCGATTTCAGGTTTTACTGCCACAAAATGTTTACTTTTAAGCTTAGTTTTTTTACCGTCCATAAATAAATGTGTATTTATTTGGCGGCGCGATGGCACAGCAATTGACTCGAGGCCGAGCAGGCTCTTTCTGTGTTGTGTTTGCATGTTTTCCTCATGCTTGTGTGGGTTTCCTCTGGGTTTCCCTCCACAGTCCACAGTGTGTGTGTGTGTGTGTGTGTGTGTGTGTGTGTGTAAGTTGCCGAGTTTGGCTGCTGCTGCTCTGCCGGTCAATTTGATGTGTGTTTGTGTTGTGTGTTATCTGTCAGGCGACCTTGAGGGTCTCAAAAGGCGGCAACTAAATTAAATGAAAAAACATTATAATTATTATTAATAATAATAAAGTCTTGTGTATTTGTTTCATCAGAATGAGAAAAAGTTATCAAATGGGATCGTTCTGGGACACGCTTACACTGTGACAGGAGTTTATCAGGTAAGACTATTTACCAGCGGCCTGAAGGGATGAATTATGTCTTCATCAAAACATTGTCATGTTCCACACCCTCTTTCACCTGCTTGTACTTGATTTTGTCTTTTTTATTGCCAAAGTCATATTCTTGATCTGCATGTTAGTGACTCATTAGATTGTCTAAAAGGCTGTTTTGACTCTGTAATTATATGTGACAATAAGTTTCACATTATAACATGTTATAATTAACACAATCTAAATTGTGCGCTTTGAGACAGTTAAAACTGTGAAAGGCGCCTTACAAATGCTCCGAACTTGAACTTGAAATCTTCAAGTCAAGACACTGTGCAATTATACACACAACTCCTATTGGTCAGACTTTTTAATTGGCCAAAATCTAAAAATATATTTTTCAATACTATTATTGTGTACAATTAAAATGACCTAGCATTTGCCACAGAAATAATTGAGTGGCATTTTTGTATCTGAAAAATCTAGATAATACAATAAATAATAACATATCAAAGGGGCCTGTGCAAAACAAATATCAAAAACAGGTCAAATTTCAAAAAAATATATTTAAATACTAGTAAAAATAAATACTCAAATACTTGAGCACGTAAAAATATATATATATATAAAAATCACACACACACACACGCACACACACACACACACACACGCACGCACACACACACACACACACACATATATATATACATTTACACATATATTTATTTCATACAGTATATATAAAAAGTGTATATGTACGGGCATTTATAATATACTGAATATGTGTTGCCTAACTTACACTCAGGTCTTGAGCGGTAGGTTTCCTATTCAGCTGGTGCGACTGTTTAATCCCTGGGGAGACACCGAGTGGAATGGAGACTGGAGTGACAAGTCAGTATTCTTTCATTTCTTCTTTTAATACCACATAAAACTTGAATTTTATTGTAACAATAATATTAGCTACAAAACCAGTGCAGTTCTCATTTTGGTCTGTTTTTTAAAGTGCTTTTTAAAAAAAGATGACGACTTGACTCAATTTATAAAAGCATCAACGAGCTCAGGTCACATGACTTTTCAATCCTGGGATTTTCAGCTCACCTTTGTGGAACACTGTACGTGAAGAGGACCGCAAACAGCTACTAGTGGCAGAAAACGGAGAATTCTGGTGAGGAATGCTGTCTGTTTTTGGATTTTGATGAATAATCTAAAGTCCAACAGTCACTTTAAAGATATTGCATTGAACATGCTAGTTTTACCTTCTGAAACTGAAAAGAGCATGACAAAAAATAAAAATAAAGCCCCATTTATTTTGTAAGAAGCAGAAACATGGCACTCAGCCACATTTCTGACAGTGAGTGCTTCTCGCATGAACTCATCTTCTCCGTCATATTGTCTCTGTGTTCTTTTCACTCATTCATAATACCAGGAAGAACATCGCAATCTTTCTCACAGTCGAGATCTGTTGAGAAATCAGTATACAGTAATTTCACATTATCTTTTTACGCATTTAGTTTACATCATATTTCGCTTTATACTTGTTGTCATTTGACTGCATATCATGTACTGTGTACAATTGTGTATGATGATATAACATGTCATTTGAAACCAATTAAACTACAAAACGTTGCGTAAAAATCCAGCTTGATCTTATTTTAAGGCACTAATTTTGAGGAAACATATTAACAATTGTATTGAAAAGGCCACACATTCACGTTTTTTTATTTACACAAATCTATATATAATAACACTAAATTATTTAATAATATTAATAACAGTGAGAATCATGAATAATTTAATTTTCATATGTATTCATTCATTTATTTCATTTCATAATTCACATTATTTCAGAAACGATTCTGCAAATGAACCAGTACAACAATATTGAACGTTCTTGTTCTTCAGGATGTCGGTGATAGATTTTACAACAACGTTTGATAACATGGATATCTGCTGTCCCTGCCCGGACTTTCTGGATGGAGTGTCGACGTGTAAGTGGGTGTCCAAGTACCACACGGGCAGCTGGGTCGCCGGAACAACCGCTGGTGGCTGCATGAATTACAAAGGTGTGCGTGTAATCAAGTCGTTCTCTTTTCTTATCAGTACAGCATAATATGTAAATGAAACATCTATCCATCCATCCATCTATCTGTCTTTCTGTCTGCTTATTGTCTGTCTGTCTATCTATCTATCCATCCATCCATCCATCTATCTATTTGTCTTTCTGTCTATCCATCCATCCATCTATTGTCTTTTTGTCTGCGTATTGTCTGTCTGTCTGTCTGTCTGTCTTCCATCCATCCATCCATCCATCCATCTATTTGTCTTTCTGTCTGCTTATTGTCTGTCTGTCTGTCTATCCATCCATCCATTCATCCATCCATCTATCTATTTGTCTTTTTGTCTGCTTATTGTCTGTCTGTCTATCTATCTATCCATCCATCCATCCATCTATCTATTTGTCTTTCTGTCTATCCATCCATCCATCCATCCATCTATTTGTCTTTTTGTCTGCGTATTGTCTGTCTGTCTGTCTGTCTATCTCATCCATCCATCCATCCATCCATCTATTTGTCTTTCTGTCTGCTTATTGTCTGTCTGTCTGTCTATCCATCCATCCATTCATCCATCCATCTATCTATTTGTCTTTTGTCTGCTTATTGTCTGTCTGTCTATCTATCTATCCATCCATCCATCCATCTATCTATTTGTCTTTCTGTCTGCTTATTGTCTGTCTGTCTATCCATCCATCCATCCATCCATCCATCCATCCATCTATCTATTTGTCTTTTTGTCTGCTTATTGTCTGTCTGTCTGTATATCCATCCATCCATCCATCCATCCATCCATCCATCTATCTATCTATCCATCTATGCATCCTACCATCCATCAAAGCTTTTAGAATCTTTGTGAAAATCACGGGAGTGGGATGTTACAGCTGCTGTCAGAGTCTTGTCAGCATTCCAAGTTCAACACTGGATGAGCGAGTGTGAAGGCTAATAAGCAGCTATTACTTGTCATTCCAGATACTTTCTGTTCCAACCCCCAGTTTTGGCTCAAGATTAAAGAACTGGACAGGGACTGTAAACAGCGGCAAAATAACGTCCTGGTGTCCCTGATGCAGAAACCCGACAAGAGGAACAGACGCTTCGCTGTGATCCATGCCATTGGTTTTAGTGTGTTTGCGGTCAGTAGTACCAACATCACCAGATTAGTTTAAAAGGTTTTTACGAAT
Organism: Paedocypris micromegethes; assembly: GCA_028031935.1. Lineage (NCBI taxonomy): Eukaryota > Metazoa > Chordata > Actinopteri > Cypriniformes > Paedocypris > Paedocypris micromegethes. The sequence continues at coordinate 12,197,876 of CM051497.1, forward strand.
TGTATAATTTGTGAGATTGTTAAGCTAACTTCAATCTTTCTTAACAGGTCCCTCACGAGGTAAGTGAAATGTCCATCATATATTGGTACCACACATTTTTCAATTGGAAATAGAGGTAGACCCTCAGCAAAAAATTGGACTCTTATTTAGTTTGATGCAAGAACGTGCTTGTGTTTAGTTGAGGTCTGAGGTAAAGTTTGGAGGAAGTTTCTTCGGCAGCAGGAAGCCGGTGCTTACAACAACAATGGAGGAAGTTCGACAGGTGATGAACTTCTTCAGACTGGAACCAGGAGAATATCTCATTGTGCCGTACACAGACCTTCCCAATAAGAATGCAGATTTCATCCTGAACATCATCTGCCAAAATGAAATCCGCATTCAGTAAGTATGATTCTGAAAGCTAGAAGAATTCTGTCCATTATCAATGCTTTTTTAAATACATAAAACTTGGTTTTTTATTACAATAGTCTAAAATACACTTTTATTTAAATAAAAACTCACATTTTGGAAACGTTACTTTCAGATGGAAGCTAAATATTGCTATGCAAGAAGAAGAAGAAATTAGCAAATATCATTAAAGAATTCTTGTATGTTTTTGTTTTGATGTTTAGAAAGGACACGGAAAAATCTGAGAAAGGTTTTCTGGTGAATTTTACAGAGGTAATTTAAGTTGATTTATTTTATCATTAGAAAAGGCAAAATATATTCTGATTCTATATGTAAAAAACATTTTAAACTTTTATATATAAATCTACAGCAGATGTTGTAGCAAGCAAAAGGTTTGAAAATAGCTTAGTAAATGTCTGTATAATATGTATATAGTCCTCAATTGATAATTTCTGCATTTAAAATAACTCTTTAATAGGTATTTTAATTTTTGCTTTGATGTTTAATAATGTTTTTAATCGATAACAGTGCAAACAAGAACAAACTTTTGCATAAGGGTTAAACATTTTGAACAATCTAGTTTTAATGTAAATCTTGGCGCTTATTTCTGCAGATGTCTTTAAATGCTTTTGAACAAGCGGATGACAGTCTGAAAACTCGATCTTTGTTCAGACAGTTTTCTGATCAGGTAACCAAAAAAAATCCAACGAAACAATCCATCCAACATTTAACTGAACCACTTCTGAATCCACAATTCTGGATGTTGGGGAACAAATTCCAGCAACTCCGGGCCTGATAGCGGGTAAATTCCATCATTAAACCCATTATTGTTTTTTGTTTACTTTTTCAAAAGTACAAAGATGTTGATGCAGAGAAGCTACAACAGTTTCTGCATGAAAACCTGCTTGGAGGTGAGCGCAAAAGTATATTTGTGTTTAAAATCCATAACTAAAATCACTAAAACTAAGCATCTTACCGACTAGGTGATGTTGCAAACGCTGAAGGGTTTGGTCTGGACACGTGCAGAAGCATTATCGCCATGTCAGATGTATCCTTTACCATCCTCATCTCAGAAAGACTGATAGATAGATAGATAGATAGATAGATAGATAGATAGATAGATAGACAGACAGACAGACAGACAGACAGACAGACAGATCGATCGATCGATCGATAGATCGATAGATAGATCGATAGATAGACAGATAGATAGATAAATAAGATAGATAGAAAGAAAAGTAGTGATAACTTGAACTTTAAATAGTAAAACATTATTTTCCAATGATATAGGATACTTAGATCCTAAAAAATCGTGACACCACAAATACATGAGATAATAAAAACAATAAGACAAAACCTAAAAGTGCATATCTATAGTAAAAGTACAGCTATAAAAAAACTTTATAAAAATAGTCAGAATCTAAAAACGCTGTTAAATAAAATCCCGTCTAAATACTGTGTGTCTCCAGCTGCTTTTTATAACCATCAACAGAATCTATATATCATCTTTACACTGATGAACAAATAGCTAGACAGACAGACAGACAGAAACACAGAAAGATAAACAGCAATATAGAGACAGTCAGACAGACAGGTGATATCCACAGATGATTCATTTTGGGAAAAAAAAACCAATGGATTACAGCACAATACATTTATACATGTATTTAATGTGACGTGTATTTGCCAACTGTAGGATGATATTTTCACTCACGTATAAAACAGTTCTGCGTCACTGGAAAACTTGACACCTCTGAATTTATTCGTCTGTGGGATCGTATCATCAAGTACAAGGTCTGTGGATCTCACAACATTTCATGTTGTTAATGTAAAATTAACCCCTTCCCACTCCCGAATTCTTCAGGATATTTTCTACAGCATGCGTAGAGAGGGTGTTCTGTCTGTGGACGACCTACAAGCTGCCCTACAGAAAACAGGTTCCTTTCTCATTTTTGTTTTTTGTGTTTTTTTATTTTTTTTTTAATTTTACCAACAATATGTGCAATGTTAATTTAGGATGTGTTGTTTCTTCTTTTTGTGTACAGTCAATTTGGTTATTTTTGTGTTATTGTTTTTATTTATTCTTTTCTGCTGTTCTCTTATTCTTTCTTCTATTTTATCTATCTGTTTGTCTGTGCACTCTTCATTAGTGTAAAGAGGATAGATTTGTCTCTCAAGGCTATGAAATGGTTTTTTTAGTTTATATTTAGAAACTATATTTTGAATTTGGTGACTTTTTATTGTGTTTACCGCAACTACAGTGCTGTCTTGCATGAATCATGATTCAATAAAAGTTCAATAAAACATTCTGCTGGCCAAAGAATGTTGCCCAGTCTGGTTGAAATTTACCTTATGGTGTTTTGACTCAGGCTTGAATTTAAATGAAGACGTTTTGAACATCATGGGGGTGCGATATGGTGGTGCTTCAGCAAAGATTTCACTGGAGGGTTTCATATGTCTGGTCATGCGGTTGAAATGCATGGCTGGTAAGTAAACGTGTATAAAGCTGCTTGACCTGTAGACGTCTCATCGTCATGCACTAGAAGCAAGGCGGTTTTCAGTTTTAGATTCAACACGGTACAGCTAAAGATCTGATCTTCATCCATCTTCCTCAGGTGTGTTTCAGAGGCTCTGTGACAAAGGAAAGATAACTCTTGATGAAAGTGAGGTAATCCTAGTAACTTTTTTTTATACCCGTATTGGTTTCTAAAAACATGTGTATTTCTGCTTTAGTGGATCGGACTCACCATGTACTCCTGAGAGGAATTTCTCAATACAAGGACAATCACGACCTGTGGTGGAACTGGAAAATATTACTTAAATGCTCATCTTTGATATTGGTGATCTTTAATTTGCAGTCAAATTGAATAATAGCCTTCCTATTAGAAATGTGTGTATTGTTTATTTTTCTAGTTTTTCATGGTGTGGTCTTTTTTATTTTATAGGATGTTTGTTGTCTGTCTGATATTACAGTGCTTAGCGTTGTATTCTGTCTTATAGAGGCATGCAATTAGGGTTCAAGGTCACAAGACTAGAAACCCTATTGTTATTACTTGCTAATTCCTGTAGATTATGTTTTCCATGGCAATAATAATAATAATAATAATAATAATAATAATAATAATAATAATGATAATCATCATCATCATCATAATGTAAAATAATTTTCATGTGAAAAAAATAAAGTGCCATTTTCTAAATAATTTGGGGTACAGTAAAGTTCTTTATATCTCCGTTATAATTATCTCATAATCTATAAGGTCTGTTTGATCCAAAACAATCCAAATTTTATTTTTTATTAAACCAGATTTAAGTTAAAGTTCAGATTTATGTATATAGCGCTTTTCTTAGTCCGGGACCAATGCAAAGTCGCAATGCAAATTATGGGGGGAAAAAGTCTTTAAAAAGAAAAATGTCCATTATTTAGCTGTGTTCAAAAATTGGGGAAAAAGTGTCCATTGTTGTTCAGACTATGGGCTATGACCAGAAGAGCAAGCTAGATCACGACAATGGCTAGGAAAACAAAACCTCTCTGGCGGGGGGAGAGGAAAAAACCTAGGGAGAACCCGACTCTCTGGTAGCAGTCTCCTCTGGCAGATTTACAAACCAGATTTTATATAAATATTCTTGTCCACATTATAATGTTTTGGTCTCTTCTTTGGTCCAAAAACACGAATCTTAGGTGAATTAGTATTGGTCATTGATCGCGGGTGGAAGTGAGAAGTGAGTGTGAATGCATGTGTGTTCTGTTTTGTATTTGGTTGGCCACCAATCCAGTTGTTACTAGGGTGTGTGACTCTCAGGAAACGTCAAGTTTGCCCGCCCGCTATATAGTATTAGGAAAGGTTTGTCAACACTGGTTCACACTAAATTAATCAAGTTTTCACTAAATGAATAAAACAAATCCCATCCCAGTAAACAAAACTTTCCAGCGACAACTGAACAAATCAATGCAGCATTTTTGTAAAACTGTATGAATTTTGCATTTTGCGTAACAGGCGTACAAAAAACAACTATTTAATTTTAAGGAATGTTTAATGTACGATGTCCGAAGTGAAAGCAAAGCAAAGCAAAACAAAACACCCCTGAGTTAAACAGCGCGCGAGAAAACTGATTGGCCAAAATGATTGGCCAATAGCGCATCACGTGGGGTGCACTGCGTCATCACAACAACAAACATGGCCGAAGTTGAGAATTCGGCCGATTATTTTATAAGAGAAGTTGAGAAAAGAGACGGCGATGTTTTAAGGATGTATCAGTGCAGCAAAGGAGATGTGGGTTGCGTAGTGTGGGACGCTGCTATTGTCTTGTCAAAATACCTTGAAACGGACGAGTTTTGTGGGTCTGGAGTGAGCACGTGGATCTCCAGAAGCGTCGTCGAACTTGGTGCGGGAACGGGAATCGTGGGTCTCGTAGCTGCAACTTTGGGGTGAGTAAATACAGACGCGCCTTGTCACTTTACAATACGTAAAACAGCTATTACATTTTTCTAGTGCTAATGTCACCGTGACGGATCTGGAAGAACTGCTGCCTCTTCTTCAGCTGAACATCAGGAAGAATCAGCAGCTCGTTCGATCAGGCTCCATCACTGCCAAGGTACTGAAATGGTTCGTACTGTCTCTGTTTTCTACACATTTAGCACAAAGAAAGAATAAGCAAAAGAAAGAAGCATGACTGAATTTAAAAAGAAATAGACAAAACGCAATTTTGCACTTTCTTTCGACGGAGAAAGAGCACTCTGTCAACTGTATAGATATAAAGTATAAAGCAGTGTGTGTGTGTGTGTGTGTGTGTGTGTGTGTGTGTGTGTGTGTGTGTCTGTAAATACTGTATATGTTGATAAAATGTGGAAAAAATAGATAGTTTTATTTGTCATGTTTTACTTTTCTATTCACAGGGGAGGAAATGTGAATGAATTTCTACCTTTTCCTCACTATATCCTTATGGCTGATTGTATCTACTATGAGCAGGTGCTGTAATACTCCTTTTAACATAGAACGAATTATTAAATATTAGTAGAGTAGTATTAGGTAGAATAACAGTAGTGGTAAATAGTAAAATTGTTTTTTTTTTTAACCACTATTATGAATTGCATATCTTTAATAAATAAATGAAAATACATTTTATTTTTATATTTTGTGTTGCTTTGGAGTTGCTGTTTCAAGCATTTCCTCATACTTCATGCTGTGTATGTTTTTGTGGATGATAAATAATTTCAATCATATTTAAATTGAATTAACACTGTCTAGTGGTTTATGTTTTTGTTTCAAAAAGTCTGTGGAACCTTTAGTGGAGACTCTGAGACTTTTGGCTGGACCTGACACGTGCATCATCTGCTGCTACGAGAAACGTACTGTTGGCATCAATCCAGAGATCGAAAAGAGATTTTTTGAGGTGACACGGTTCAATTATAACATTTATCAATTTTCACAACTAATAATGTTTTTATTTCTCATCTGTGCTTTACAGCTACTTCTGCAGGATTTTCAGTCAGAGGAAATCCCAACAGAGAAACAAGATCCTGAGTTTAATAGTCCCGATATTCACATTCTTCATCTCCGACGAAGACCCAGTTGAGCAAATAACTGTGACTGGTCTATATCAATCAATAATCTACTGGCCGTTGTCTTTTTATAAACCATGTTTGAAGTTTTTGTGGGTTATAGGCTTGCAATGTTTAACTGTGTGTGTTGGTGACAAAAAAGTTCAGTTATGATTTTTCACGTGTAATTAATAAGCTCTAATTATTTTGCTCATCAAGGCAAAATGTTTCAATGTGTTTTGTATATTTTGTCACTTGAAATGTGCAAATAAAAATGTATTTTTTTTTCTTATTTATTCTTAGTGGCAATTTATCTGCAATTTTAAGATTTATCTTGATAATAAATAAAATACACATCGATTTGAACATTATATTTAAATATATCTAAAAAATACGTATTACTTTTTTTCAGATCATTACCATAATAAAACAATGATATAACAAAGATTTATTGGCTGCTTTGATACTGCATTTTCCCCACAAAAATGGTAATTGTCATATTTTTTTCGATCGGTGGAAATATTTTAGATTTTTCGATCATAATCTTTATAAAACTATTAAATTAAGGTACATTTAATTTACCGGTGAAGTAAACACGGAGTTTCGTGGTACATGTTACTTTGCTCTGCGATTGCCGGAATGAACCAATCACAGGCATTTGCGATTAACACTACGATGATTTTAAAGTATTTACGTTTGTGTGTTTTTTGTACCAAAACTAGCTATTTTTAAATACTCTTAGTTAAATACTCTTAGGCTTAGTAAAACTCATAAATATAACCAAATTATACGACTTTAGCACTAGTTTAATAGATGAAACGGGTTTTGTCCTTGAACGTGTCACTGTGTATAGTAAAACACACGTTCGAATCTCAGTCAGTATACGTTAATCTTTAAATGATCAGAATCATGGAGCCGGATGTGTCCAGTGAGTCTGCAGAGAGGTAAACAGCTCCTTTCAGAATGTCCTGCGCTTCTTTGCACGAATTTCTAACGGTTACTTATTGCTGGAAGAGAGTAGTCATGCATCATAATGTCAAACTGCATTACATTACAGCGCTCAGCCTTGTGACGAGGAAGTAAAGTTCCAGAAAAGCAGTGAAATCTTCTTCTACAGGTATGCGTGTAACACTGGTAAACGGAGTATTACATTGGTAAAGTAGTTTGACTATTAAGTGGAAGAAAAATAAGACAGCATCTAAGAGCCCACATACCCCGGGTGATATCCAAAAACCAGATTCTGCCAAGAAGCTTATAATCCTGAAGTTTTAATTTTAGTTTTATTGATGTGTGTGTGGGTGTGTGTGTGTGTGTGTGTGTGTGTGTCCCAGGTGTGTCACCTGGATATGTTGGTTGTAGATTGTTGATCATGACTCTTTTATAGGCAACAAAAAGATAAAGCAGCATCACAATATGTGGCTTCCTTGGAGACTTTGGTACTTACAGATAGAGAAGCCAGTCTGGAGCTTTATGATTGTAATTCACAGGTGAATTTTGATTGCACTTTTTTTGGAATTAGTTTCTTGAGGGACTTCAGTTATATGTTAATCTTTTTTCTCTGTAGCCATCGAATATGTTTTCTAAATTTAAAATGTAATCTAAATATTTATTAATATGTATACAATATTGTATAGTGAATGTGAAGCTCTGAATGTGACTTAAAGTTTTATGGTTTAAGTTCATCAAAACTATTCAAATTGCCACGTGACACACTGCTTGCATCTCATAGACTGAGTTGCGTCTTCGAATATGGGCAACTCACAATGGGACAGTCCGAGTCTGTTTTGATGAGCTTAATCCAATGAAGCCACGCTACCAGGTTACCGATGTTCTGAACGGAGAGCTGAGATACGAACCGTAAGACATTACTTTAACTAATATAATTACTCTTGGAAGAAAGATCATACCCGCTTGTTTTACAGGCTTCGAGTCCAGTGGAAAAAAGAGAACTGTGTAGGTCTAACATGGGGCGTGGGATTAAACCAGCTCTTGGTTTCGGCATCACCTTTTAGGCTGGAGATTTCTTGTGATGGAGAACAGTTGGTCACAGTCAACCCGGAAGATAAACTCTGCTTAGAAACTGTACAAGATTCAAGCAGGTAGCAGAAGCATTTTACTTTGTGGCTGTTATGTCACTAATTGTATACTGTATTTTTCTATACAGTAAGACTATAAGGCACACTAGATTATGGGGTGCACCGTTAATAAACATCAGTTCCCTGATATGTTATTTTCTTATACTTTTAAGGATAATACAGTATAGTACGGCGCACAGTAATTCTTAACATTTTATTAGGATGTTAAGAGCTCTTCATAGTTTTTACGGTCATTACAGTCATCACATACAGTTTTTACGATCTTTAGCAATTGATCCCCATATGTTTAGTGCAATTTATTTTTTCTACTTCTAGGTTGTCTTCACATTCGTGCCAGGTAAGAATTTATGGAAACATAAAGATCGTTTATAATTTATTTGCAGAAGAAAGTAGTTAGTGATGGAGACCAGAATAAGGCATTGCATTATGCCGCTTTATATTTTAAGATTTTCTATTCTAAATCCTAATCCTTTTATTTGTCTTAATTGAATATAATTTTGATAAAATAATTAAGTATGTTGTTCTGTTCATGTAACAGGAGGAATTTCGGAGCATCGGTGAGTCTTAGTTAAATGCAAATTTTTCTATAAACAGATATGTGTTAGTGTGAATGTGTGTGTGTGTTTGTCCTACTCTGTGATTGGTTGTGTTCATCCATACTCTGTTTGAATGGATCAACTGCAGAGAAGTTTCTTTCTGAATCATTTTATCTTTAGAATAACGGAATGTATAACTACACTTCTTCATTCAGGTTCTGGTTCTGTAGGTGTAGACCTACGACTTCATGGGTTCAATCACACATATGGGATTCCTGAACATGCTGATTCTCTGCTGTTAAAAGACACAAGGTAGTTACAGGACTTAATCTTGCTCAAGCATTTTACAGACAAAGCGTGAAATCAAGGCATTCTATACAATGCCTGGTGGTGTCGGGAAAAGTGTGATGTTTTGCCATGTGCAGGTTAATTCTGAGTAAGCAATGAATAGTTTTTACACAAGAGGTAACATTTCATCCTTTCACGCATCGTTTACTTTAATTTTAATCATGCTATATAATTTCATTCTAATTTCATACTTTCCCTGTAACATTATATATATTTTTGTATAAACTCTAATACTCTTGTTCTGTTACAGTGTCTCTGAAGCATATCGGCTGTACAACTTGGATGTGTTTGCATATGAGATCAATAGCAGGCTGGGCCTTTATGGTTCTGTTCCTCTCTTAGTGGCTCACAAGCCTGAGAAAACAATTGGAGTGTTTTGGCTGAATTCGTCTGAGACTCTGGTGGACATCCAGTATCACACAGGTCCAGATGAGGTGAAACGATTTTCAACTTTTTTTCTCTAGGCTGCTATGATGGTTTTATAGAATTCAAAATTAACTGAAATAATTTCTTACCATTCTTTTATTCTTAATCGGACGAAACAGGATGTAGACGAGCCTCCAGAAAAGAAACGCAGAATCCCGTCTCACACTGATTTAAGATGGATATCAGAGAGTGGCATCATCGACTGCTCAGTTTTACTGGGACCCACAGCAGCTCAGGTGTTCCGGCAGTTCGCTCAGCTCACAGGTCAGAGCAGCATGCACACATTGTTTGATTATGAACATGTATGCAATTGAAGCAATTCTACTTTAGAGTTTTCACACAATCAGTAATAAATCTTCATTATAGTCTCCTGTCGAGTTTGACTCACTTATAGCGACGTGTTGATTTTATATTGTTTATATTGTTTGATACGTATATTTACTGTATATATGTATGTATGTGTGTGTGTGTGTGTGTGTGTGTGTGTGTGTGTGTGTGTTTATATACACAATGTGTGTTTTGTGTGTTCAGTTTTGGTGAGTGTTTAAATAGTTTAATAAAAATAATTAAACTAATACACAAAAATATTACTCATACAAAAATATTACATATAACAGATCTATTTTTTTTACCAATATGTAAAATTATATCGCTGTTTAATGGATTTTTGTAAATATATACCGTAATCATAAATACAATTCTTTTAAAAAATATTTCTTGACATTTTTCTAGTATTGTAAAGTGACTGAGTCTGTTCTGCTGAGCTCAGGCTTCCAGGCTTTACCTCCGCTCTTCAGTCTGGGTTATCATCAGTGCCGCTGGAACTACGAGGATGAGGAAGATGTGAAGGCCGTGGATGCTGGATTCGACCTGCACCACATTCCGTATGATGTGATCTGGCTAGACATAGAACACACCAACGGGAAGCGCTATTTCACCTGGGACTCGGAGCTCTTCCCAAACCCAGCTGAACTTCAGCACTGCCTGCAGAAGAAGAACAGGAAGGTACAACTGATGTGCCAGAGACTGGTGCTGGGTGATAATGCTTCATGAAATGCTTTGATGTTTTAGCTGGTTGTTATCAGTGATCCACACATCAAGATTGATCCTAGTTGGTCGTTTTACTGTGAAGCCAAAGACGGGGGGCATTTTGTGAAGAATGCAGAAGGTGCGCTTTATGAAGGGACATGCTGGCCAGGTAATCTACTAAGAATGTGTTTTTTAGAATGTGTTTTTTCAGTATAATAAATTAATATTATAGTTATAAAATGGGCAAGCAGTTTGTATGTTTTATGACAACTGAGGAGATTGTATCACTTTTTTTACACGATTTTTGTAGAAAAGGTTGATCCATTTGTCATCAGCAGGTGGCGACAGAAAATCATGTCAACGTTTTTACTTAAAGCATTTTAGACTTTTTTTTGACAAAAAACAAAAGAGTTTGCAATGCGCATATATATATATATATATATATATATATATATATATATATATATATATATATATATATGTGCATAGTGGGTATGTTTGTGAGTGAGTTAAAGATTAAAAGATTAAAATTAACCTTAAAACGTTCAAATCATTCAATTTCAGATTTTTATATTAATTATATTGTATCTAATGCTGAATTTTTCATCTCATCCATTTGTTATTATGTCTGTCATTCTGTCTGATTCTGTTATGAAAATCGAGTTATGTTTAATATCACTTAAATTGTCATATATTAAATTTGAATTGTTTCTTGATATTTATCTTAGTGCTATCTTGTAACACTTAATGTATATATTAATTATAAAACTAACTTAACCTAAATAAAACTTAGCTACATGTAGCAGTCATAAATAGTTTGTGTGTTTATAAACATTTGTTTATAAATAGAAATTGCTACTTATCATAACAAAAAGAGCTTCGCTACTGAAAAACTACTTGAATCAGAAAATAGCTACCACCTCGCTACTGAAAAATGTTGTTAAGCTAATAGCCCAACACTGAATGGATAGTTGAAGTGATGCGCTGCTTTCCCACAGCTTACTATCGTAAATAAAAGTCGTTTTATATTCCAAACCATCAGGCAATTCCTGCTACTTGGATTTCAGTAGCTCCAAGACAAGGTTGTGGTACGCCAGACAGTTCCTTCTCAGCAAGTATGAAGTGAGTCTAAACTCTCAGAAGTTCAAGGTCACCAGTAAAGAAACTTAAACTTAGAATACAAGAACATAACTAACGAGTGCTCTGATCACCTCTTTCATTCTAACAGGGCTCGACAGAAAACCTGTTTGTGTGGAACGACATGAATGAGCCCTCCGTGTTTGACGGGCCGGAGAAGACCATGTCTAAAGACGCAGTGCACCATGGGGGATGGAGGCACAGGGAACTACACAATCTCTATGGCTTCTACCAGGTCAGCGCAGACCAGCAGTCGCTTGTGATACAGAAGCAGATCAGGCCGATGATGATTGGTACTCTTTTTCAGCACATGGCCACGTTTCAGGGCCTTTTAACCCGTTCCGGTGGCAGTGAGAGGCCGTTTGTCCTTTCACGTTCTTTCTTTGCGGGCTCTCAAAGATTTGGTAACCCCCTGTTGTTGTTATGGCTGTTATATAGACGGCAGCATGAAGCCTTTAAGATGTTGTTTTAAACGTGAAGTTGAAACTGGTCTGTGGTTCAGGTGCTGTGTGGACTGGGGACAATGTGGCTACCTGGCAGTATCTGAAGATTTCTATTCCCATGCTGCTTTCTCTCAGTTTGACCGGAATACATTTTTGTGGAGGTTTGACAACAACTTTCCTGAAGATGGATGGATGGATGGATGGATGGATGTGAATATGAATAAAAAGACTGACAGATAAATAAACTGTTGGATAAATAGACAGATATATAAACGGACAGATGGATAAAAAGACGAATAGATAGATAAACAGAATAATAATTCATTTTTCATAATTCAGAATGACAGACATAATAAACTGGTAGATAAATAGACAGACAGAGATAGATAAATAGATAGATAGATAGATAGATCGATAGATAGATAGATAGATAGATAGATAGATAGATAGATAGATAGATAGATAGATAGATAGATAGATAGATAGATAGATAGATAGATTGATGGATGAAAAGATAGACAGATAAATAAACTGATGGATGAATAGACAGACAAACAGATAAATAAATGGATGGGTAAAAAGACAGATGAGTAAATAGTCTGACTAACAGATGGTATAAATCTATAGTTAGATAGAAACTATATAAAAGTGTAAATGTAATCCAGAGTGTAATGAACCCTGTGAGATGTATCTGTTGTGTTAACTGTGTAGCAGACATCGGGGGCTTCGTACAGGATCCAGACCCGGAGCTGCTCGTCCGCTGGTATCAGGCCGGAGCTCTTCAGCCCTTTTTCAGGGGACACTCGGCCAACACAAGCAAACGTCGTGAGCCTTGGCTGTTCGGCCATGACGTTACGTCTGCTATTCGCACGGCTGTTCAGCAAAGATACTGTCTCATTCCGTTCTGGTACACACTGTTTCATCAAGCACACACTACGGCGCTGCCACCCATGAGGTAACACTCTCAATACCATTTGAGTTCAGCTTGAGGTTTTTACGTTTCATGCCAGGCAAAAAAAATACCGTATTTATTTAGGAATTTAATTAAGATTAATACATTTTATTCGTTGTTCCCCATAGACCACTTTGGGTTGAGTTCCCCGACGACGCAAGCGTGTTTGCTGTGGAGAACCAGTATATGCTTGGTAATCATGAATAACACTGATGTGATTGTTGTGTATATGACATACATGCACAGAGACCGTCAGGACGTGTTGGGCTGGATCGTTTTGGTCTTATCGTCTGAAACCTCTGATCAATTGGCTGCCCAGTGTTCACTGAAATAGGTTGAGACATACTATACAGGACATACAAAGTTATTTTGATCTTTTTGTTCGAAACACAAACACAGATTATGAACATAATGCCTGATATATTTCTCTGGTTGGGTTCTATAAGAGTTTGTATAGTGGACACCATACATTTTATTACTTAGTGCAGAAGAAGAATACTACACAGTTAATACTACAGTTGAACATTACCTAGAGCTAAACATGGAGTTGAACACTATACACAGTTAAACACTACACAGAGTTGAACACCTCACAGTGTATAACACTAAACAGAGTTGAACACCAAACAGTCTTCGACAATACACAAATTTGAACACCGGCTCTGGTTAAACACTACACACAGAGTTGAACACGACACTGAGTTTAATACTACTCAGAGTTCAACACTACGTCAGGTTGAACACTTCACACAGTTGAATATGTCTATTAAAGCAACAGCATTGCTTTTATACTCCAGTACACAACCAAGAACTGCTGTTTCTGAAAAGTAGCAAAGCGCAGAAAATGAATTGAATGGAAATAAACAAAGGCTTATGTATCAAGATTTTTCAGAACAGTAGAATTTGGTCCCAAAAAGCTGCCAAAATTAACCAGTTGGTCAATTAACCCTAATCATTGCTTTCTAAATCAGATTTTGATGTTAATTATGTTCCACTGATTTTTCAGGCAGTGCTCTCCTTGTGTGTCCTGTGACTGACCCTGGGGTCACAGAGGTCAAGGTGTTCCTCCCAGGGCCTGATGAGGTACATACGTAGCACTCCCATCACATGGACACATCATGTTTGATTAATGTTGTGTTTGAAAGCTGTGGTACGACGTGACCACGAGTGAGGTGCACCGAGGTGGCCAAACTCTGGATCTCCCGGTGACACTCAACACGGTGAGCGACTAGACTTGTGAAGACGTGGAAAAACCTCGTAGTCAGATTTCTAACCATGCGTATGCCCGTGTTATCCTCAGGTGCCGATGTTCCAGCGCGGAGGGACGGTGGTGCCCAGAAGAGGTGCTTGTGGCTCCTGTACCGCTGAATTACAGCAGCATCCCATCACTCTCACTGTCAGCCTGAACAGCAAGGTGACCACACAGAGGCTCTGGGTTTGAGACCACAGGGACTACATGGACAGCAACATTAGATCATGATTGCGCTTTCCTTTGCAATTTTGGCTTTCTGGTGCCATTTTCAGGGAACGTATAGTGCAGAAAATAATATTTCACCTGTTTCTGCTCATCTTCATCCTTACCTGTGAGCTCTGATTGGTTCAACTTTTAAGTTGTTTACATTTATTATCATTTATCAAACACATTAAATTCACAAATTATATAAAATCACACACCAATCCAGGATGTGTCTCGCCTCTAGCTGGTTGGATTTTATTAATCCCACAGGGGACTTTTTACAGCAAAAACAAAGAGGAAAAAAAGCCGTTTAAACCGAAACAAATACAAAAATTTAAATGACAACAGTTAAAGCCAAATTTGCAAAAATAAAACAACCAAAGAGAACTAAAGTAAAAACAACAATAAAAAGGGCAAAACTATAACAGTGCAAATATGATCAACAGAGAGTAGTGCAAAAATGGTGAGTGACAAAAACGTTTACTGTAATAAATCTTACAGTCTTACTGAATAAAATCTTACTGAGTCTTATATCACCCTGAAATGAAAAATCTGTTCCGAAAATGTATTTAATGTAATTTAATTTAGCGTGATTTAAATAAATGTAAACAGTTAGAGTGAATATGTGTGAATCTGACTAATTTCATCACTGCACTAGACAATCACAGGCCAAAAAACCAACCACAATCTGAAAGCTGATTGAGACAGTAAGCACGTGATCTGATTTACAGGGCCGTGCCACTGGATCTGTGTACATGGACGACGGCCATTCTTTCAGATACAGGGATCAGAAGCAGTTCTCTCTGCGCTGGTTCAGCATGAAGCCCGACGGCTTTGTCAACAGGTGACAAGCTGCTGAACACTTCACCGACAAAATGCCTTTTATATAATTTATGGTGTCGTTATCGTAGTGATTTACAATAAAAAATATTCACACCTCATTCACACTCGATGGAAATAACAGTATATGACCGATCTGACCTAGTGCAATATCTCGTTTTAGTTTTACATTATTACAGCACAAATCTTTTAGCATAAATAATTTATCCTGCAAAATTAGCTTTGAGCTGGAGTATATTAAATAATGGCGCGGTGTTTTTTACGCTTTTAAAGATTTTTCATCAGATATTGTTATTCATTTTACCTACAATTTTTGTGATGAAAAAAGTTCTTTGAATCTAGTTTGGTTTTCAAAATGGCTTTGAAAGTTCAGAATGGCTGTTTTCTCGATGTTTTCAGCTGTGGCGATGAAAAAGGCTCATTTGTCTCGGCCGACAAAGTGGAATCTGTCATCATTCTTGGCCTGAAACGTCTGAAAAGTAAACCTAAGTTGAAATCAGGTGAGAAAAAGTTATAGACACAACCACTCTCCTGAACCAAATGGTGTTTGGATGCAATCCTAAGGCATTTTGTCACTATGCGCTGCTTGTGTCTCCAAGGTTCGACAAGATCTTCAGTTGCGTTTGAGTTTGACAGACATCGATGTGTCCTGACTCTAACCAACCTCGCTTTAGATTTACACAAGGACTGGGAAATCATCTTATAATAGATTCAAATTAAAATATTTTACATTTTACATGCCTATCCTTACACACGCACGCACACACACACATAAAAACCAAGACCTGTGTGGTCTAAAATGTGTGTACCAAGACCTCCACGTACAATTACAATAAATAAATAAGTAATTAAAAATGCTAAATTGTTGTAATTGTTGTTTAAAGATAAATGACACGACTTCAACTACGGTAACTACACTGTTATAATCCAGTTGAGCCCGACATGAAGGAACGCACAGAACGTGATGGTAACACACAAGGTAAAGCCTGCGAAACAAGCCAAACTCTTTGGAAAAGTTGACCGAATCTTTCGCCTGCTTTGTTTCAGGTCGCAGTTATTAAAAAAGTGAGGCCTTGTGAAAAGCGTGCAAGCCTGCAGTTATGCTGAGAGTGCTCGACGCTGGACTCCATTGAGAGCAGGTTTAGAGGCTGTGAATGCCTTCTGCTGAGGCAGGCCATCTCGCAGCCTTTGTGTCCGCCTACAATCAACCCAACTCCGCTGCTCAAACGTTGCCAAAAACGTTTTGTTCAGCAGCCAATGGGAACGGTCGGAAGAGAGGACCTTCAGATTGTTTATGTATGTAGGTGTGTTTTTGTGCGTAAAAAGAGAGCGTTCACACCTAGTTCCTTTCTTCTGCCGCTGGTTTTTACTCCACAACCTTTTGGTGGGTGTGTCATTTCAGGCCAGCCAATCAGAGGCCAGCTGTTTGAATTTATGCCAGAGAGTTTTGGCGTGCGAGACTTAAGTCGTGTAGGTTTTTCACACCCTAAACACACTACTCCAGTGAGACAAGATGCCCTATACGCCATCTGGCTTCTTTTGTGACCGCTTAATCCGCGAGCGGGAGAGAAGGGATGGGGAAGGATCCCTGAGCAAACCCCTGCGCTTCAGTGGCCAGGACTACAACATCCTCAGGCAGGAGTGTCTGCAGAAGAAGGCACTCTTTGAGGATGACACCTTTCCTGCCTCCGTCGACTCTCTGGGCTATAAAGAGCTCGGCCACAAATCCAACAAGGTTAAGAATATCGTCTGGAAGCGTCCCAAGGTAGGAGTTGGAGAAGTCGAAGGCCTAAAAAACTCAGAGAAGTGGGTTAAAAGGAGTGTGTTTGGATGTGAAGCACAGCGTTAGTGTTTCAAACCTCCATGGAGTCAAATCTAGTAGAATTTAAGTGGAATTTATTTAAAAACATAATAAAATTGTGCGCTTTATTTTATGACATATAGAGTTTCATGTGAAATTACGTGAAATGCGTTATTGCAGTTTCTCAGATTAACTTTCATTTTGCAGTGTTGATTATACTTGAATTAGTGGAAAAAGGTCAATTCTATTTTTTTTTAAGTCTGTACTTTCTGTTCCTTCTCAGTGTGATTATTTAATCATCTGACTTCTTGACAATGAAAATATTCCATGTCAAGTACAATAAATATTAACAAGTAGAGACAACTAAACAAACTTGATAAAGTTTACTGAACTTGCAAATACAGCATCAGTGAAACTTTAACCACAGAATACAAAAACATCTCTGGGATGATAGCAGTACATTGTAGTAAAACGTGTTGGTCTATCTATCCATCCATCCATCCATCCATCCATCCAATCAATTGTTTTACTCCACTGCGTGACTGTGTGTGCTATTTCAAAGTCAAATCAGGAAACCAACTGTGGAATGATGTGTGTCTGGCAGGAGATCTGTGAAAACCCTCAGTTCATTGTCGGAGGTGCTAGCCGGACCGATATCTGCCAGGGAGATCTGGGTACATTTCTCACAACAAATCACAAACGACACTGATCTTTGCTCTGCGTTGCTTGTGTCAAAGAACCTTCTCGGGCCCCTGTATTGTGTTTACCTCACCAAATAAAGCTTTCTATTGTTGTGTTCCACACATGGCCAGTGAAAGAGACCAAAGATGCTTGCTAATTATAATTACCCACCTAGCACGGACCCCAAAAGTGCTGACGCTGGCACTGCAGCCCCCTGTTTTAGAACACTTTAATATCTGTTTTAGGTGACTGCTGGTTGCTTGCAGCCATTGCTTGTCTGACTCTAAATGACAAGCTGCTTTATCGAGTCATCCCTCACGAACAGAGCTTTTCTGACAGCTATGCCGGAATTTTTCATTTCCAGGTCAGTGTTTGTGGATTACAACCACTTTTCCACTACTACAATCCACTGCGACTTTTGTTGCAATTCTGTGGCACGTAAAACACGTTTTTTTGGGAAGCAAACCTTTGCAGTTCAGATCTTAAAGAACTTGCTTGTGTGCTCAGTTCTGGCGTTATGGAGACTGGGTGGACGTTGTCGTTGATGACCGTATTCCCACCCTCAACAACCAGCTGGTGTTCACCAAGTCTGCTGAAAGGAATGAATTCTGGAGCGCTCTCTTGGAAAAAGCTTATGCCAAGTACGTTTCTCAAACTCAGAATGCGGGTTGCCAAACTGAATCTGAGACAATATAATTGCTATAAAATATATAGAGTATACTTTTTTTATTAAATCTAACTTGTTACATCTAAATAAGGTAAAATGTTTAACTGTAAATTGTTACATGTTAGTCCCTCTGTAAAAAAAATAAAAAAAGAAAAACTCTTTTAATTTCTCAGAGTAAAAAACTGTTTAAAATTATTTGTGTTTTACCAAACCTTTTTTTGATCATTTGAATTGTGAATTTCCATTTAACTCATCATATTAGAATATATTTCTCTGTTAATGTAATAAGTGTGTAAGTGTTATTACACATATGTTGGATTTATAATATATTATGATATCTGTAGTGGTGAACATTACGCTGTTTCTCATTGAAATTTAGTCTGATGATAATGGTAAATCTTTGCAGCAAATAAAATATTTAACAAGTGAACGTATAAACAGCAGCAGTGTTTTTTTTTACTGAAATAAAAATCTAATTACGACAGAGTACTTTTCAGAAGGTCAAAAGTTGTTGGGATTTGGGTAAATGTTTGGATTTCTATGACAGTCCCTCATTAATGATCTTTTTAGACGGACATTATTTAAGATCTCCAGTATTTACAGTTTTGTCACTTTATTGTTTTTAGTTCTTCATATTTAGATATCATCTCTTTAATATATAAATATGTATTTGTACATGCATTTTCCAAGCAAGTGTGTGTGCACAGTAAACTCTATTCTTGGATTTGCAAATAATATGCGTTCAAATTGTGATTCTGAATTGTTGTTTCTCGTGTGTTTGGCTTATAACTGTTCAGGCTTCATGGCTCCTATGAGGCTCTTAAGGGTGGCAACACGGCCGAGGGCATGGAGGACTTCACCGGTGGAGTCACAGAGTTCTATGAGATGAAGGAAGCCCCCAAAGAGCTGTATAAGATCATGAAGAAAGCTGTGGAGAGAGGCTCACTGATGGGATGCTCCATTGATGTACGTCTAGCAGTGACTCCTGACAAGTTTAGCAGTACAGTGCACGAGTATAGTACAATATAGTGTAAAAATGTTACTATACAGTCACCATAAAATACGATAAACCATTTTTTTTCCAAATGTCATATACGTATATATTTTTAACAAAACGAAAAAGAAGAAAGAGTTCATTCCTTACCAATTTTTATAGCAACAAAAGGTGTCAAAGTATTTTATTGTCACTCATTGGAGTGATTTATTGACATGTGGCATCTGGGTACGTTTATTGGCACACATGGTATATCTTACAGTATAGTACTATAATGTACCTTTTCGTGTTTAGAATTTCAATTCGACTGAGAAAGTAAGGCACATTTGAAACATGACAGCGCTTTCTCAAGTCTGTCGTAATTCATTAGTAAGGAAGGGTCAAGTATATCAAGAAAAGGTCAAGGTCAAAGAGTTAAAGGTGTCTTGAAAATGTTTACTTTTATGTTTTTTGTAATGTTTTTCCATTGCAAAATATTGTGCTGTAATATATATTTTACTTCAGAGAAATGGTTTAGTGTAGGAAAATATAGTATATGAAATTGTATTGTGTAACTCTAGAATAACTAGAATAAGAAATGGATTTTTTTTTTCCCCCACCAGTCGTTGGTTCCGGCCCGCTTTGAAACCCGCACTACAACAGGTCTTGTGAAGGGCCACGCTTACTCAGTGACTGCTGTGGAGGAGGTACATGTCCCGTGTGTAGCTAGTTCTCTTCTAACAGTATCTGTCACTTCCATGACATTTTCTCTTTCAGTGTAAACAATCCCAGCAGAAAGAGTCACGAGTGCGTCTGGTGCGTCTGCGTAACCCCTGGGGTCAGGTGGAGTGGAACGGACCGTGGAGTGATAAGTAAACGCCACGTCCAGTCATGTTTTTACATAACACACACACAGAGACATTCATCCCATAAAGTATATTTGATTTTGGTTTTCTTTTTCAATACTATATCACTTGTTTCATTTGCTTGTTCATATACACACGGTGTCAAAAGCCTCTGGCAAATGCATTTGAATATTTTTGATTTTGTAATAAATTTTCCAAATTTCCCTTAATCAAATTGTTTTATTTGACAATATTTTGTGTAAAATGTAATCACTAATGTACTTAATATATTTTAGATTTGGAGTTTAGATTCACAGTGTCAAAACAACTGATGTGTGACACATGATAGAGTAGACATTTTTTTGTCATTTAAATTCTTTTACATTTCAATATTCAGCTCAAAAGAGTGGGAATCCATCTCCAAATCAGAGAAAGACAAACTCCAGCAGCAGAATGCTGAAGACGGCGAGTTCTGGTGAGTAAAAACGTCCGTTTTGTGTGAGTCCAGTTTTTCCTTGTCTGAGTGACTGCGCAACGATTCAATCTAGAGATGTGATAATAAAAAAGAAATACTGATTTCGCTTCATAGGATGTCGTTTGACGATTTTAAGAAGAACTACACCAAGATTGAGATTTGCAACTTGACCCCTGATGCCCTGGAGGATGATAAGCTGCATAAATGGACAGTGTCAGTGAATGAGGGACGCTGGGTAAAAGGCTGTTCCGCTGGAGGCTGCAGGAACTACCCAGGTGACCTTCAGTTATTCACAGAATATTATCCAATTATTTGTTCAATAAAATGTAAGATAGAAGGATGGACGGATGGATATAGATAAGACTAATGGATAAACACGTAGATAGTTAGCCAAACAGACAGATGCTGCAGGAATAATGTTCTTTTATGCTCCTATTTACGCATAATCCTACTGATTAAATATGTAAGGTTTTGTGTATTCACATTTTTCTATTCTGACGTGTAAAAAACAAGCAAGTTATTCCTTTTCTGTTTTGATGCAGAGACTTTCTGGACAAACCCTCAGTACCGTCTGCGGCTCCTGGAGGAAGACGACGATCCCGAGGACGATGAGCTGGCCTGCACTTTTGTTGTTGCTCTCATGCAGAAAAACAGACGCAGGGAACGTAAATTGGGAGCTAATCTCTTCACAATTGGCTTTTCTATTTATGAGGTACTTTCATCTGCCAATCAATCCATCCATCCATTTATCCATTAATCCATCTGTCCATCCATCCATGTCATCTAAAGTGACCACTGTACAGATACTGATGCTTTCTAACAATTTGACTTTTTTCCACGATATCTGTAGGTGCCAAAGGAGGTATGAGAAAGTAAAGAGGATCAGTGTTTGGACCTGGGACTTGTGCAGACCAGCTTGTGTTTGCCGTGCCTTTCCTTCACCCTCACATTTACTCTTACTTCCTGTGCTCTTTTATGATTGTTGTTAAGACCCTGATCTCATCTGCTTTGTCTCCGTCTCATCTTCAGATGCAGGGCAACAAGCAGCACATGCAGAAGGAGTTCTTCATGTCCACCACAGCAAAGGCCCGGTCCAGGGCCTACATTAACCTGCGAGAGGTCACGCAGCGTTACCGTCTGAGCCCCGGAGAGTACGTCATCATTCCCTCCACCTACGAGCCGCACCAGGAAGGCGAGTTCATCCTCCGCGTCTTCTCTGAAAAGAGAAATACCTCCGAGTGAGTGGCAGCACGGGCATGGGGCTGGTGAATTCATCTCAGAATTACAGTTGTAATTCTCATCGCTGCAAAAGATCAACACCCTTTCTTGGTTTCCCATAATCAGACGTCTAAAATGGTGGCCGCAATAGAGTAGCCTCACGCTTAAGTACGCTAATTAATCGGGAGGTGCGTATGTACAAAAAAAAACAACTTTGAGCATCTCATGGAGTCTCTCGCTGCGAAATCTCACAGTTAAACTAATCGTCTGCTCCCTGTAAGAGCCATAGTACGGGAGCAACATGAGTGAAAATGCCATTACAATGTTTTGCAAGAACTGTGAAAAGATCCAAGAATAATCCGCCCTATTAACTGGGATTCAATTGTTTGAGTAGTTTCAGAGCAAGTTGGGCGTCGCCCTCAAAGCCACAAGCGGGAGACTTCAAAATCGGCACAATTTGTGACAACTAATAGATCTCGGACCCAGAATTTAGGAAATACAGTGAGACCTCTACTTACGAATGTCTCTACTAACAAACATTTCACGTTACAAAGAGTGTCTTTGAGAAAATATCGTCTGTAGTTACGAAATATGTTTGCAATATTAAGCCAGTCTTTTTCTAAGCGCTAGCCTGCTGGAAGATGAGTTTATTGAGAGAGTCTAGGCTTGTTAAAACAATGGTTTAATCTTCACATACGTCGGAAAAAAAAACGCTTGTCGGTTACAGAGATCTAGCTTCCTAAATACAAAAAAAGTGTCTTGTTTCCAAATAGCACTTTATTTTTCTGTTTTTAAGCTCGTTGGTGAGTGTGTTTGTATGCCACGTCATTCCCCACCAATCGTCTTCTCTCACTCCCCGTTGTCAAAATGGCAAGCGGATTTAACATTTAAAATGTTTTATGACTAGTCACCGCTGAGGTTTAAATGTTAAATCTGCTTGCCATCACATAGCCGTAAGGTAAATTGGTCTCATTTTTATTCTTTGCTTTAGTCCCACAGTACTCGTTTTTTATTACCAATATTTTACAATGTATTATTTAAAATAATTGTCTGAATTTAGGGGACTTGGGAATTAATTAGGGCTTTTATAGTGTAATATGGCTTGCAAAGTTTTCGCCTTATGAAATAATTCGTTCCGAAAGCCGTTTCGTAAGTAGAAGTACCACTGTATTTGTACATAGGCCGGATTGCATAGTTTAAAATGTGTGTATTTAACAGGGGTGCATACTTAAGCGCGAGGCTACTGTACCTAAACCATTATTTTAATATCTAATTTAGCATTAATTATGGATGCACTGATACCAATCCAAGTGACACTAACAGAGAAGCTGATCAAACGTACTTACTTCTTCGTCGATTTCAAAAGATTTATTCAAAACACTTTCTGCACCAGCTGTAGGTTCACACACCTTTGGGGTTTTCTCCAAAATCTGAGAGTTCTAGTTTACTTTGCACTCAATCGGCTGTATTTTAAAGTTAATGATAGTAATAGTTATTTTAATATTATAATAATAGTTGAAATGTCATTGAGCAAAAAAAACTGATACTTTTTAAGGAATTCCCAAGAACATCAATTTTTTACTAACTTCAAACCACATCAAAGATAATTTTATGGCTCACATTTCCCACTTTTTAGTTGTTCGTGAGATTAAAACAAACGAATAACATCATGCAAGTACCGTCTGAGACATCTGGAAGAAAAGCATTGTTACTTTAAGAAGAAGAAGAAGAAGGTGATGATACTTTTAGAACATAACTCTTATGTAAGCCTCTTTCATGGTCAAGGACGGTTCTAAATTCTGGAAATGGGATGTGAAGCTGCTGGTAAAGGGTTAGGATGGAAACAAACAAACAAACAGAAACCAAACACGGACTCGATTTTTAACTAAAGTTTGATTTGTAGACCTGGAAGAAATCGGCCCCAGTTCGAGGCTGTAATGGAATCTTTTTTAGGAGAAGCTACAGGACATTTTGGGATCCCTCGGTAAAGATTTTCCTTCAGTTCTGATCCGATCTGACGCACCCCTGTTGAACGAAGACACGGACGAGCTGAGGATTGCTGGTGGTCTCCAATGGTCAGACTGGATCAAACTCATGTAGCTTTAGTCATAGATTAAGAAGACCATGCAGACTAACCTCAGTGAAATGGTATGGGTAAGGAAGTATTGCTCAGTAATGTCAGGACAGTAAATGTTTTTTTGAAGAAGCTGAAAGGTCCATTTTAAACATGAAGACGAGTCTTAATCTTTACGTGGAGAAACAAGTCTCAACCAAAGTCCTGGATTCGTTGTGGATTTTACAACGTTGACCAGTGTTTGTTGGTTTCTTCTCAGGGAGATTGAGAACAGGATTGAGGCTGATCATCCAGTGGTAAGTTTAGAGCTTTTAAATGTCTTTGAGGTCAATTGTGTATTTCATATATGCATGTTATGTATAGTGGGTCATTTTACTTGATAATGAACATTTACGGGGCATTTTAGTTGGGAAAGCCAGTTACTATATTTGGCACATACTGATCCAGTCCCAAAGTGTCCAGCTTAACCAGAATCCACTGTTTATGAAAACCACAACACAAATTAAACCTTGTTTAAATTGTAACTTCCTCTTAAACTTCTTTAAAGAAAAGCTTTTTTCGGAAACGATTAAGCCATTTTAATCTTTGCTGTGAGTGTGAGTGAGAAACCAGAGTAAACCTGATGTTGAATCAGCTTCTAAATATGAAATAATACGAGTTGTTTGAAACCAAAATCAGAAAAAATCAGTCAAACCACAGAATTCCCAAGCCTGGTAGTGACAGCAATGAAGGAAAAAAAATTTCTCCTTGCGATTTCTAATCTCCATGTTGTGACCAGCCGGCTCCTGCTTCAACCGGGGAAGAGAGCGAGGATGACCAGCAGTTCCTGTCCATTTTCCAGCAGATCGCGGGGGACGTGAGTACTGGGGAGCCACTGAGCGCTGGGGGGAGTGTGAGTATGGTGGTGGGGTGGGACCAGTCCTTTCACTTGCCAGTGGAAACAGTGGGAGAAGCAGATTGATGGCGGCTAAAGGTGGTCTGGAGTAATCACCTGTTTATGCTCTTCTGCCTTGCAGCAAATGGAGATTTCGGCCAATGAGCTGCGGGATGTGCTGAACAGGGTGGTGTCTAAACGTAAGCCACTTCACGGCCTTAACTCCCGGCTGCAATTCTTGTGTTCACTCCATCTCTTGTTTGCAGACAAGGAGACGCATACTGAAGGCTTCAGTCGGGAGAGCTGTAGGAGCATGATCGCCCTCATGGACGTATCCTTCGTATAGGGAACGCGAATACATACAGTTGACTTGGAAAAAAGGATAGGACAGTGGTACCCCGACTTCGAATAACAAAATCCAGAGTAACAAAATGCGTTGCTGTGAAAATATCGTCCCGAGGTGCGAAATATCTTCGCTACACGAAAGCGCGTCTTTTTCTTACCGCTACTATGCATTGAGATGAGAGTCCAGACGTGTATAAAACACGTTGTTTAATCTTTTTTTGCATGTCAATTAAACAACACTAGATTCGGAGATCTTGCTTCCAAAATATAAACTAAGCCTGAGTTCTTCCAGATTTTTTTCTCTCTCCCGTAGAGCTGCCATCTTGAAATTGGACATTTTTCTCATTTGTTGAATTGCATGATGTCATTTCAAGATGGCGGTAACCGTTCATGTGAGATGTTCCGCATATCTGTCTGTTCTGAACCTTTATAAACATCAGCCAAAACAACTGCTATGTTACATGTTTTTATTACATTATCGTTTATAAAAAAAAATTAATTTGAACTTATGAAGTCATGGCACGGATTAGATGGATTGCATGTAAAATGCGGCTCAGCTAACACATTGTTTGCCGAACGGCTCTCGGCACGAATTCATTTCATAAGTCAGGGAACCACAGTGACAAATTAACCTTTTCACATTAATTTTTCACATGGCAGCACATTTCAATAGTCATGGTGTTTCCATGTTGTTGGGTTTGTACCAGTTCTCTTTCAGTGGTGGTGCCCAACATTCCATAATTTGGTGGCAAGACATGTATTGGAATTTTGCAGTCTACAGAATGTACTGAATGACAGTGTAATGAAAATCAGTAACTGGCAGACTCACCATCTAATGCATATTTTATTAGAGTGAAGTCTGCTGATTTTCAGATTGTGAATGTTTGGTTTGAGATTTGTCATGTGAATGAAAATGATGGTCTGTAATCTGAGAACATGATGGAGGTTTTTTTTAATCTTCATCACAGAAATTATTTGTTTAAAAAAACGTGCATGCCAACACTGTGATCATTTTCAATTTTTAAATCTAGCAAATTTGAAAAGTTCACTAGAGACAATTCGGCAAATTTGTCCTTCAGAGACAACCTGAAGAACATCTTTGATTGAAAAATCTTTATCTTTAATATTAGAGTACCTTCGTCCGAATAGACTAAAATCGCTAAAGTATGTGAATATAGTACGTACTGTGTATATACAAAACGACTAATAAAGCAATACACAAGAGAGACTTTCATCCCAAATCAGACTTGGTCCAACCTTGTTATCCCAATCACATGGAATCAAAAAAAAGATTTTGCGTTACTTCAATAGTTGAGCAATAGGGACCAAATATTGCTAAATACTTCTTGATTTTATTCTGTGAAATAAGAACATGTCATGTTTTTTTGGAGTTGATTTAAGAATCAAGAGTGGACATTTAGTTTTCTCAATCCTGATCACGTAGACGGATGGAACCGGAAGACTGAACCTCCAGGAGTTCAGACACTTGTGGAATAAGATCAAGCAGTGGCAGGTTTGAAGCCTCATTTTGTACTAAACGGTGTCCAGAAAGACAATGGTCATTACTGAACTGTGAACCTCCTCAGGGAATCTTCAATCGCTATGACGTGGATCACACCGGCGCCATCAGCAGCTACGAGATGAGGAACGCCGTCAACGACGCAGGTAACCACCTGCTCAACACAATCACCTGCTCATGTGTCGTGGAACATGTGACTAACTCTGATGTCACTGTACAGTCACATGTCTTGTGTGCCATTCAGGGTTCCGTCTGAACAACCAGCTCTATGACATCATCACCATGCGCTACGGCAACGAAAGCATGAACGTCGACTTTGACAGTTTCATCAGCTGCCTTGTTCGACTGGAGGGGATGTTCAGTAAGCGGCTTTTCTTAAAGCATCAAACCCTTGAATTGTAGTTGATATTTATATTACTGTAAGGGTTTGTGCGTACTTAACCAGGAGATGCTAAGAAACGTACACTAACAAATGGCAAAGAAACCATCCTCAAGTGTCTCACTGAAACACTATCAGCAATGTTTCAAGCGAATAAAAAAAGAAAAACCTCATGAATCTCAACGTTACAAAACCATCTTGGAAGTAAACAAAACTACTGCTCCCAGTAAGAGAATCATGGCGTGGGAGTAAGTCTCAGAAATGTAAAGCGCCGTTTGAAAAATTTGCCAAAACTGTAAAGCAATTCAAAAACGGTCCATTCTGCTTACTGGGATTCCATTTTTCCAGAGCAAGATCTTAGCGTTTAAATAATAAATCGTAAAATTCATCACAGAATTTCAGGGAAAAATATGCATGCTTAACCAGGAACTAATCGGGAACTACTAAGCCGTGTTTGTTTCCAAATCGTAGATGAACTGAGTGAAAATAACATTTTAACGTGTAAAATAGTAAATTGTAAAACTGAGTACGATTCAATTTTAACTACAGTTCCTATCTACACTTCCAGTTAAAGCTTTGAATCTAGCAGCAACTGGTAGCCAGTGTAAAGAGACAAGCAGTGGAGAATACGTCTTTTTAGGTTGATTAAAAACCAGTCAGACTTTAACTCATCCAACAAATATTTACATAGAACCAATACAGGGTGGTCGACGAAAAAGTAGCCGGCCTTCCTGCCAGAGTGGCGAGCCAATTGACTTCCCTTGTTATGAAAACTGTGTAGACTAGTGCAAACGTGCAAGTACGAGCTCACCGACATGTTTTCAAATCCACAAAGAATCGCAATGATGAATGCGAACCTTGTCACAAGTTCCACTGGTGTCCCAGCAAAGCACGCAGCACTACAGATAGTGAGAAAGTGGCCAAACATGAACTTACATGAGTTGTAAACAGCAAAAGAAATCGGTCTGTTTGCACACTTGATGTGATGGCACTTGATTTTGTTTTGCCAAAGATTGCATCATATTTTTGTCAACATGTTAAGGCGCACCCAAGATCATTTTTGAGATTTTCTGTGAAGATTTTATAATATTAGAAGGAAAGCTTTTATTTCCATGGAGGTGGCTTACTTCCTCATGGACCACCTTGCAGAAGTTCTTGAGATGTTATTGCAGGCATATATGCTGAGGCTAAGACGTTCTCTTTTAGGAGCGTTCCAGGTGTTTGATCAAGACCGAGATGGAACCATCAGACTCAACGTACTGGAGGTAAGTGAAGGTCAATCACAGAAATAAAAAACTAAAAGTTTCTTCTGCTTGACCAAATTATCTCCTGTACTTCTCTCCAGTGGCTCCAACTAACCATGTACGCTTAGAGCAGCTACATATCCAGAAGAGCCCGGGCTCGGCAAGGACCAGAACTACCAGCTTTTACCTCAACACTCAATGTGCCAGACGACTGTTTACCTCTTTTCCTGTATCTCAGCTCGCATCCACCACAGATCCAGCAACTTCACGTGATTTATCCTCCTCTTTTAGTCTGCAAGCACACCGTGTCCTTTTGCGTTGATCCACCTTAAAAATGCAAAATAGACATGAACGTGTCAAAAGTAAATCTAACGCAATTTGATCCAACACTGTACAATCGTGTCATTTTAAATTTCCTTTTAGGACAATTGGGACTTTTTTTTTTTTTTACATCATAGGAAAGCTTCCCATTAATGTTGTTTTTTTTCCAAGTATTCAGTTTTAGTTAAAGAAAAAAAAGGACCGGAGGAGGATCCGGAACCAGGTCGAATCTGTTTCTACATCATCGTGGACACACACGAGCCGATCTTTAGGGCCACACTATAGGGCCCGTTTTTGTGTGCTTACTGACTTCACTTGTTTAATCAAATGAGTATGTAGTTCTTGCATAAACTGCTTTAACAGGACAATAAATAATAAAGAAGTACTTAAAGTGTAAAGATTGTTTGCGGCACACACATTCATTACTCTTACTAGTGACATCCCCATCACAATTATTGTGTTCCTGATCAAATTAATTTACAATCACTTGTCAGAATCACCATTTCACACACACTTAAACTAGCATACACTCAAAAATCTCAGACACACACACACACACACAAAGTAAAAAACTGAATGACAAGTCCAATTGGGATTTTACAAGTGTTTTGCTGTGTTTAGATTTACTGTGATCCACCAAACAGTTCAGCTTTGTTTGGTCTTGTCCTGGTGCTGGGATTCTAGATAATGCTTGATTACATATATTCCCAGTAACTTGTACTTTACATTTACACACACGTTTAAAAATAATAATCAATAAACTGAGCCATTTTTTTGAGGTTTGAAAGGAACAAACATGATGATCAGCTCCAGTCCAATAGTTGCACAGGCATATAAACCGTAAACTCACACTCGAGAACACACACAATCAGAAAAACAAATGGAATCAAAAGCGTGGAATTTTTTAGCGTTTTATTGAACAACACTGGACACAATATAGGAATTTTTCCCCAATATGTGAAACTCTTCAGTGAAGTCAAGTTTGGGGACATTGGGGTAGAGATGGGCAGCTTCCTCTCCTCAGCGCCACAGAGCTTAAAGTCAAACAGTCGCGTGTTCAGATGTTTCTGTTCACCGTTCTATTAACTTCACAGTCGCAGGCAAACACCTTAGCAAAGACTGTCAAAGATGCGAAATATAAATCTGCCAATGGAGCAAATGTTCCCTATGGGATTCTGGGAAATGGCTTAAAACGCTGAGTCTTGCCTTCCCATCGGAACTTAAAAAAAAAAAAGCCTAGACTTTTCTCTCCAACTTTCATCATCACAGAGCGAAGATGACTTCCTGTGTGAAGAGCCAGGAGCAAACGGCGACTTCCGGTCGGCCCACTAATACCTTCAATAAAACTACAAGTACCCACCTGCACAACATCCTCATCAAAATACTTAAAACTGTTGAAACGTCTTTTAACGCTTCAAATGCCACCATGAAGAAAAAAAAACAATTCATAAAGACAATAATCATCTCTTGAAAGCATAAACCTCTTTATATCGAGATCCACAGCCACAAAGTTCCTTTCTTTAAAAGCAGATGAGCATTTGTCCAGGCCAGGTCAGGAGCACTGCAAACACTTTCAGCTCTACTACGCTCGACGCTTTCACTTCCAACCACGAGCACCGCAAATAATAAAAAAAAAAATTAAACATTCCAAACAATAAAAATAAAACCGTGACGGCGACGAGCGTTTGTGGTGCTGTGGACACTGAGGGAGTTGCCGACATCATCTGAACCCAAAGCTTTCCTGAAGTTAGATCTGATGACGCGATACAGTGAGAACAGGTCATGCAGAGAATATCACAGAAATCCTGCATCGGTAAAAAAACTATTCCAGCTGAAATGAAAGACGGACAAAATGTTAAAGATTCCTCATGTCAGCGAACCATCTCAACCACAGAGCGACTGCTTCCCGATGCTCTTCTACCAAACCTCTCACGTCTACAGAGTGTTGGATTCCTCGGCGTCTCTGAGCTGAAGGTGGTGAGAAAGACTGAACGAGACATTCCCAATATGAGAAAAGCGGCGACGGACGAGCGTCTTCCTCCTCACGGCTCCATCTTACTGTCGTCTTCAACGTGTTTGTGCATGTGAGAAAGGACCGCCTGCACACATTCACATCAGGAACACATTCACACCTGCTCTGAAAAACAAGCCCTACTGTAAAAGTCACGGCAAATTATATATTTTTTTAAAATGCAGTCGTCATTTGCCAAGTCATGTGAATAAAAAACCCACAGTGAAAGTGAAGTGTCGGTAAATGTGAAGCATCAGCACAATCACCTGAAGTATTTCAAACAGTCCCAACAAAGGGACCGCTGTGATTTGTTGTTATTAATACATTTTGTTTTACAAGTGCAAATAATTTATTGTCAGAGACATAATACAAAGTTATATCACATTGCAGTTCTTATTATCTTGTTAATAATACGGCATCCTTTTGATGGTGATTTTGCTAGTACACTCTATCTGTATTTAACTTAATGAATCAATTGTTTGAAAATGTTTTGTCATGTTCAAATCCTAAAAAACAATTACTCTAATTATTACTTAATTAGTAAATTGATACATTTGTAATAAATCGATTGATTGATAATTGACAACGGTGAACATTCATGAGTATACCATATGGTTAACCACTGTACAAAAATATATGATTGATACAAATTAAATAGAAAAAAATATCTTTATTTTGACCATTATATTGAAATTATATTAAAGGTTTTTTGGCCAAACTACTCAGCTGAGCTATTACAAACTAATTCTGTTTCTTATAAACCATTACAGTTTGTAACATTTAAGAAACAACATGACAATTTATGTAAATATACCTTTACCAACTAATATATCAAATGAACATTTAAAGGCTTACCAGTCCTGGCCTTATTGGGTAGAAACTGAAAATGTAATTGTTAAAAAAAAAAAAAAACATTTCAAACCTGGTTGCGCATAAAAAAGGTGTCGCAGTTCCTCCAGCGACATTTAAACATCTGCTGGGTTGGACAGATGTGCTGGTTCAGCAGATGCTGCTTCAGATGCTCCATCACGCCAAAGATCAGAGTGCAACCATGCCACTGTGAAGACCCACACACAAAGAACATAATAATATACATATTTCCCCAAAACACTGTTGGTGAACGGCTATAGTATCTGATATATAATATATGCAGAAAAGTGAAAATAACGAGTATAAAGTCCTTCTGCTTCTCACCCAGCAGCGATAGTTCTGGATCAGGTTTAGTTTCACAGCTTTCACACTGCCGTCGTAACAGCCGGTGTAGATCTGTCGAGCATTCGCATCCTCACTCAGTGAAGAACACACATCTGAGCAGGAGCGCTCTTACCATGCTCTTGTGGATCAGCATGCACATCACCATGTCCGAATGGCCACCGTACACCTGCAGTCGGTCATGAGACTGGAAGAGGAATGTGTCCAGTGGGTGAATATTCTCTCGACTGAAGCTTGAGAAACAATTCAGACGTTTCTACAGCGGCTGAGAACCGAGCCAGTACCTGGAGCTCATACACACGGATCAGTTTGTCCAGACAGGCTGTGACCATCACCTTCCCCAGTATGGCAACCACGGTGACGGCATGGCTGTGGCCTTTGTAGATGCGCACTAGTTCTCCAGTCTGAAGGGTCACAGAGAAAAAAAAAGTCTGATTGTTTACGCCGATTGAGTTTAAAGTGAAACTCGGGTCACATGACACAGAGAGACCAATCAGGCGTGTTTGTGTGTTGATGTAAAAGATTCTTTACGGCATTTAATCCTATCAAATCAGTGGCTTAGAGTCAGAATCTCCATTTGAATTGTTCTCAATGGTGAGAATGATCAGCTCTCAAACGTAAAGGGCTCAGACGCTAAAACCTAGAAGGTCCTTGTTGCATTTTTTTTTTTTAGATCTATAATATATTCTAGGTCTTTTATTTTAATGTTTAGAAGCAAAGGAAAATAAAAACAAAGTACGCATCTACTTTTCATGCCAATCAAATTCAACCAAAGCGAATCCCGCAGTACTTACATGTATATTGTGTGCATGTACAGACTGGTCACTCGAGCCGCTGAACACCAAATCATTCACAACCTGCGGCACGAGAGATGATTTCGTTATATCTGGCCAAAAACACCCATACGTGACTGAGCACATTTTCCACGTCTGGGGACGAGCACCTTCATGCACAGGACGGTTTTGGTGTGGCCCTCGAGCGTCCGCAGCAGCAGGCCATTGGTAGCATCTCTCACGCTGATGGTGGCATCATACGAGCCCACCAGCAGAACATGCCGAGACCCTTCTTGTGCTGTGGCCAGGCAACTCACTGCCCGCGGGCCGTGGCACTCAAACACATCCAGCTGCTTGTTGGTCTGTGTGTGTGTGGGGGGGGGGCAAGTGAGCATCAAATCAGCTGATCAGAAATACAACTAAAATATTCATTTTAAAATAAAAAAAATATATATACCTTCAGACTGAAGGTGGTCACAAAGCCGTTGGCTAGACCGACATAGAGAATTGTCCATCGACTGTGAAGGCAAAGCACTCGATCTGGGAGAGACAGCTGTTCTACACACTCGGTGGACTGGAAATGAGATGAAATAAAGAGTTGAAAAAAGAAAAACCAGTCAAGATTTTGAAATGAACTCTGAGCACAGGATTCCACCGACAAGACCTTTAAGTTTTAATTTATTTTATTTTGTTTGGCTATACGGTTTTTGCTGTTCACAATTTTACATTTCACAACAATTCAAAACTAATAAAAATTTTATAAGAGACAGTAAATAGCAATAGACACACAAAATACGAATAGAACCCCTTACAAAATTGGATCACATCTTTCTTGTTGACTTCTGGTAAAAATTGTAAAACCCTTGGTGAAACATTCTTTAAAACGTCTGTCGTCTAAAATCCCCCAATCGATCACATTCACCTAAGATATGCTTTACAGACAAGCCATTTCCACACAAATGACAAAGTGTCATTTTCTTCATCAAAACGTTTGTTATTTTTAAATTCGTCCAATTCGCATAGCCATTTACTCTTAATGTAAGTATTCGCTTCTGATTTATTGTCAGACATGTCCTAATTAGGGATGCACCGAAATGAAAATTCTTGGCCGAAACCGAAAACCGAAAAAGAGGAAAGCCTGGCCGAAAACCGAAAACCGAAAAAGAGGAAAGCCTGGCCGAAAACCGAAACAATTGCATTTATTGCTATGATGGTGTACTAAATGTACTAAAACAAAGGCATTGCAATTTCATAAATTAAAAATGAACTTTCAAAGAATAAATGAAATAAAATGGCCTTAACCCTAAGTTACAAATATGAAAATATGTATCAAGCATATTGCAACACTCAAGAGTATAAAATATAATTCAACTAAAACTAAAATGTTTAACTTGACCTACTGGCCTGCTGAAATGTTGTAAAATTAAACGTTCCTCCGTTAAAAAATGCATTTAAGTTTAAAGTGCATTCAGAACAAGTGCAAAGGATACAACATTTTCTCTGCATGTCTTAATAATAGTATAAATAGGTTGCTGACTTGCCATCTGACTGACATTTGAGAAAGATTTGAGACTGTATTTAAATAAGGCCAATTAAATCGTTTAAAAAGAATGCATGATTATAACTTTATTAACGCGGGGTTTAAACTGAAAAGTAGCAAACACGGAAGTACAAAATGCCTTTTAAGGCAATACTTGCTCCGCCCACTTCCGGTGCCTCAGACTTATTCTGCGGTTCTGCAGTTGGTGGCTTCTCACATATTTCTACGGATCGTGCGCTGACAGACTCTAAGCGCGGACTTTTCATAGTTTTTACCGTGTTTACCGCCACTTTCGGCGCTTTAGAGCTGCGCTACAGGATTAGCGTCCGCTACAGACGCATCAGATGAGCTGATCTCTTTAGTTTGCTGCTCAAACGGAGTAAGAAGAGAGAGAATGTTCTCTATTAAGAGCCGGGGAGATCGTGATCGGCGCTTCGCTAGATGCCGCCGCTCTTACGACTCTGCTTACGTCATCAACTTTCGGCCGTGTTGTTTCGGTGAAAAAAGTGTTTCGGCCGAAAACCGAAAATGCACTTTTTGGCCATTTTCGGCCGAAAATTTTCGGTGGCCGAAAATTCGGTGCATCCCTAGTCCTAATGTCCTTACCTTTAGGTTGTAACATCGAATAGTTTGGTCACTGGACCCCGAGTACAGCCGCTGCATCAGACCAACTCCAGACGTCAGGAGCAAGCAGTTCACCTTACTGCTGTGGCCCCTAAACACAGCCACACACTTACGATCCTACAACAATAAAAAAACAAAAAAAAAATAGTCAAACATGTGTGGACACTTAATTGAAATATGGATTGTTTTTGTTGCTAAAATAGTGAGAGCTCGTACTATTATATTAAAAGCACGTATGGTGCGGTCCCCTGAGCAAGTGTACAGCAGTCCGTTATGGATCTGCATTCCATGAACAGCCTCCAGATGACCTTCAAACTCCCCTTCGGTCGGAAGCTCCTCTTCTTCTGCATCAGACGCTTCTGAACACAGAAAAGCACACACACACTGAAACATCAGTTCATTGTGTACAACATTAGTAAAACATTGCATGTGGACATATTTCAAATACAGAATGGGTTTCAATTAACCCCATCCTTTTAGTCGAAGGCCTAGAGGTCGCAATAAATCTATATTTAGTCAGCATAAAACACAACCTGATAAAACTGAATCACATTACCTGAAGGCCCTTTAGAATCGGTTGCAACTGAAGCAGACTTCCTTTGACTGGAAGAAAAAATATGACAACTTAGAACAAAGAATACTGAGACACTGTGAAGTAATTTTAAACACCTGAAATAGGCTTAACAGCAGTTGGCAGTTAATTAGGCTTCTCTACCATGTAGACAAGACCACAAAATAAGAAAGTAAAGTGGACTAGGAAGTTGTGCATTGCTATTAACCCATCCACACCGTAAAAGCACACAAACACAACCACTTGCATATACCGTAAAACCTCTAGTAGAGAAATGGAACCCCATGGCCTTCTAATAGAGGTTTTATGGTATATATGGTATAAGTGGGCCCTTAAAAACAAACCATAAAAATATTCCTCTTTTACTCCAACCTTAACTCCATCCGCTTAGTCCTAAAATCCCAACTTAGTCCCACAACTGTGAAAACCTGTTTAAGGGTCAAGACTGAAGACAGCGGTCTTGAAGTGCCTTTAGGGTCTCACTTTGGTGAAAACAAGCATTTGGGACCTCACTTTGACATAACTGCCTGTACATATGGTGAGGGCCCGAGCAGCTGATTGCATTCAAAGACACTTCTGTTTTGGGACCAACCAATCTGGGACTCAAACCAGCAACTTTAGCAGCAATGGTCAAACCTTTAGGCAACAATTATCCCGTGGATCCCATTTCCTGGAGTACAATCCTGTGGTAGCCGAGCCAAAAGTAGGGAACAACAAAGGCAGTGACTTACCTTTCGCATGCGCTGACTGCAGCACTAGAGTTGATTTCACTGGTGGAGGTGACCTCATTGCAGGCCAGATTCTTGGGGTCGATTGGCAGAGGAGCCGTAGTCGTGGACATTTTGTCTAGTTTAGATGGCGACCCGTCCTCAGGGTCTGAAGACACTAGATTGACAAAATCAGTGGGAGCCGGAGGAGGAAGGTCCATCATTTCCAGCTCAGATGAATCCGAGTCACGAGTCACAATCTTTGCTGCTGGTTTAGTGTCTTTCTGTGGTTGAACCGTTGGAGATTCTGAAGCTTGCATTTGCATATGGTCTTTCTCATTAAGAGTGGAATGTGAGCTAGAGGTTCCACTGGATCGACGACTGTGGCGTATTTTGCGGATCGGTCGAGAGCTTCGCTCTGCGTCGAGCTCTGATTCACTGAGCTCTGGCTCCTCAGCCCCAGTTGCCTTCTTGAAACACTTCCGCTTCTTTCTTTTCTGAACTTGCTTGACTCTGGTCTCGGCGGGTTTCTCCTGGGAGCTTTGCTTACTTTCTAAAAAGGATGACCGCTTATGTGACGAGACAGGCAAACTTGAAGTTTCTTGCACAGACTCGGGCATGATAGCTGTAATTTCTTGATTTAAAAGGTAAAACATAAAAGGCCAAATTGTAGTCGTTACAAACAATAATAATAGGAATTTCCGTCTTTTATGTGTATAAAACCAAGCACTTACCGGTTTGGCATGATCCAAACACTGTTTGAACTGATGTTGTAGTCTGAATATCTGAAATTGGGTTCTTTGAAAGATTGGCTTCAAGAGAGGCTTCAAACACAGACTTGGGCTCCTGTTTGATTCTCGCAAGCACTGGGACAGTTGCAGATGGCAACAAAGGTGGAGCTGATGGAGGATGAGTGATGTTGGACGAAACCTGATGAGGTTTGCTTGTGTTGGAAATCTGGAGAGTTTGAGTCTCTGCAATGGTCTCTCGCTCTGGTGACTCAAATTCACCTAAAACCAAATAAAACTTGTAAAGCTTTTGTCTGACTGAAAAATGATCTCTGGGAACATCCAGCTAATATTTTTACCTTGCATTCCGTGAAGAATTTCAATGCGCTTGGTTCTTAGGGAGCTCATCTCTGCAGTTACCTGCGAAATATTGCAAGAGGTTTTAGAAATTGTTACGTTAAACGTGGTATGACATTAAATGAAGAGTAAGGGTATTTTTACAGAATGTCCTACCTGTTGTTTTACCATTAACAAACGCTGCACCTCCAAATAGGCGGATTCAAGCGCAGCACGTGCCTGAATGAGACTGTTATCCATTGACTGAAGAGAGGAGCTAAGTTCTTCCTCCCGTAGTGATAAAGTCATCAACTGATTCACTTGTGAGCGTTCTGTCAATCACAACACAAGAAAATACAGAGATTAAAAAATTGTGTAAATGGGGAAAAAGATGAGCGTATAACTGCACAAACTAGAATTTCGTACTCTTGATTTTTTGCCTCTTGTTTTTCCGCACTTCGTTAGGAATCCCTGAAGCAACCACATCCTTGTGGGGGAAATGGCAAAATCATTAAGCTAGCCTTTCATAACAGGAACAATCATGGGAAAAACAAACTGTACCCCAGCAGCTCTCCGTTTCATCCCAGATCCTTGT
The DNA here is from genome assembly GCA_028031935.1 of Paedocypris micromegethes. NCBI lineage: Eukaryota > Metazoa > Chordata > Actinopteri > Cypriniformes > Paedocypris > Paedocypris micromegethes. The sequence goes on from CM051497.1 coordinate 12,235,581, forward strand.
GTGTCATTCAGCTCAGCATCTGACGTGATTTCTCCAACTTCAAGATCCATAAGATCCTTGGACGTTTCTAAACTCTGAATCCCTGAGTCGACTTCCTGTGTTCTGTCCTGTGAGGTACCACAGCCCACAGAGTCTCTCCGTGAATCAAACTGGGGATGGGAGTTGGTGCCAAAAGCACCATTAACTCCAGTCGTGCTGCTTTCAATCAAACTCTGGTTACAGGAAGTTATCTGATCGACGTCAATAACAGTGTCCCATTGAAATCCCTCAGAAAGGAGTTCACTTTCATCCATCTGGTTCAGACCCTCAGGTTCACAAGGCACCATTTCAATACCAAATCTGAAAAAAATGAGTAAAATCTGAAATAAAACACTGCTCAAACACAGTGGTGTGAAGCACTTGAGCAAATGGACAGTTACTTTAAGTATTTTTAGGCTACTTTGTACTTGTACTGAGTGTCACAAAATAAGCAACTTTTACTCGATTCTTGACAACATTTCTATATTAATCAATACATCATGTTTCATAAATAAATCTACAAAAAAGCTTCATATATCTTCAAATATATCATAACTAAAGATTATGTGCTTTTCACATTTCTTTTTTAGAATAAACTCAGTGTCAGTAAAATAATTATAATACATCCAATACTTTTACTCAAGTATGGTTTTCTGGTACTTCTTACACCTCTGACCAGACAAGCTTTCAAAGAAGCGAATTACCTTGGCAAACCTTTGCCTTGCTTATTGCGGTTGACTTCGTGATAAACCTGGTTCCAGTTGACACCACGTCTAGAGCTGGAGGAGTTGAGGAGCTGCCTTAAGTTGGGTTTAAGGGCAGAGTCCTTTTCAGGATCGCTCTTCCTCGTCTCACTGACAGTCCGTATCCGTCTGGCGGAATTTAAGTTTGGTTCGTGGGCCAATGCTTTGCCTTTGGTGCTCATATGGCGATTCAAATCTCTTTTGAGACTAGCGGGCAAGGAAAGCGTACCTAAGGTGGACACGGAACTACCTGTGGTTGGATGCGATGGGCTGCCATTCATGTCTTGATCTTCAACTGGTTGGTTTGTGGCTGCTATTTGAGCACATGCCTTCTCGTCTCCTTGGTCCATTGTAGATGTGCTAACTTGTAAAGACTGCAATGATGGTCTAGTGTTTTTTGGCTCAAGCCCGGTCTGTACAGAAATGTTGATAGGAGTTAAATGTTCGTTGCTGCTGCTCAAGTGTGCCTGCTCTTTTTGAACCATGCGTTTAGTCGGCCTTATCTTGCTTTCTGATGAATTGGTAAATGCGCTTGCTGCAGGTTCTATGTGCTGGGGGTCTTCAGTACGAGTCATTGGTTTTGTTCTTTTAAAGTGGTTTTCTGGGATAGAGTTTGTTCTCTCAAGAAGAGTCTCTTTAGCTTTTTGTAAGATCTCAGACAAATTGTGATCCTCCACATTTGTTCTGCTGGTGAAGTGGGATGAGTTGGTCAAACGACCCACAGAGGAACTGCCTCCGCTCTTGAAACTTTGCTGCTTTTTCAAATCATTCCCTTGAGACGGATGATCAGGAATGTTAAGCTGGCAATTGTTCTCAAACGTGATCTGAGCATCCTTAGTTGAATTATGAGCATTTTGGTAGTCCTTGTCAGGGGTCTTCTTCTCTAGGCGAGTTGGTTGGTGCTGTGTGTATTCACGACCCTGAGCAGATGTCTGATGATTTTTGTAAAAATTGCGCTTTTCACTAGATTCTTCAAAGCTCAAGTATTGATAATCAGAGATATTGAATGGCCTTTTTTGTTTACCTCTGGGCGATTTATGTCTCCTTGTGTGGGATGCGATCGGTCCTTCCCATGGGAAATCAAACTGCCCATTGTTCCAAGGAAATCTTTTTCTCGGTTGTTGAGGTTGGGCATCATAAGCACCCCAGAACTTTCCACGGCGACCAGAGGATTGCCACATTTGCATATCGGGTGGTCCTTCCCCATGCCATGTGGCACACCTGGGGCCAAACCATTGGTTTGGATTTTGAGAGGGAAATCGTACATTTTGCCAGTTGCGGCCCATGGCACTGTTTTGCATCGGGGGAAAAGGAGGATAGGGTAGGCTCAATAAAGGCCTGTTATTTGGGAGTTCCTGCCAATGTTCTTGCTTGTCATCAGCCTGCCTTTGAAAAGTCTCTTCTTTCCTAATCATTTTGAAGAAATTGGCAAAAATGTATTTGTCAATCCGCATCCAGTAAAGATTCAGGCAATACAAAAATGCAACGCTTCTTGACACGGTTTAGATGCTCAGGGAGGCAATAATAAATGTAAACCTGATTTAGTCTATTGCATTGTACTACATACTTTTAAAGTCTACACCTTGTTTACAGTCATTCTGCACTTTTAAGATTTACGCAAAAGGAGAAATTTGGACACATCCGCAAGTAAAACTAAACATTTGAGAAATAATACACTATTTTAACACACTATTTCTGTCATTTCTATTTAGTCAAAAAGAAAGTTAAAATCCACCCTAAAAACTAAAGACTCACCTCATTTCCTTGCGCTCTTCAATCAGCTTCACAGTCTCCTTGTCAAAGTACTCCTCAGCTTTGCCTTCTTTTACAGGTTTGCGCTTTTGATCGTCAACACGCTGCTTGTGCTGGAAACTGGAGATGTGACTGGCATATTCAGTCAGACTCGATGTTGTCACGCCGCAGACCCGGCACTCGTGTCTGCAGTCCCTGGGAACACAGGGGGACAAGGGCCGTTCAATGATGCCTACAGGCATGGCAGCTTCTTTGGAGAGTATTTGTCTAATTTACAAATCCTTTAAAAAGATCAGGAGGCAGAGGTTACACAAAAATCCGATTGTTCGAAAATTACAAGGAAAAAAAAGCAATCTTCCTGAACTTCGGAGGTTTTGCGGCCAGCATAGGTTGTGAGATCTTAAGGCAGGAGAGGTGGCCACCCTCTCAGCAGCAGCGAAGCCTCAGCAAGCGCTCATGATGGTGTCTGCTGCGCTCTGACAGTACGGCTAGGAGAGGAGCTGCATTTGATCCGTGAAACTCAACACCCAACACACTTTCTCCTCCTTCCTCTGCCCTTTAAGGCTTGATTCGAGTGCTTCGGAGAAAGACGTAACGTGAGCAGTTGCGGATCTGATGACCTCCCCCTGGCTTGTGGCTTCTTTAACGGCCAAACTCGTGAGCTTATGGTCCAGCGGTGTAAAACTGTGCCATGGCAACTTTCCCTTTCGTGTAAGCATTCTAGCAGGATATTATTATAAAGTCACTGTTAGGTAGCAAAAACATCTATATTAGACTGATTTCTAAGAATTTGATGTGAATTTTAGGAAGACTACATAACTGTATTTGAATAAAAGCTAAACTTTTTCTAAACAAAAAGTGCTATTATATATGCACATAAAACTAGAATTTAAAAAATTCAATTCATTTTCAATTTTTCTGGTTATTCCTTGACTTTGCTATGGTCAACAATGCATGAAAGTGTTGAATAAAATCAAACAATGCATTTACTAACAGTATTTATAAATCAATAAATGGGAGGGAGAGGAGTAATTAGATAAAGGAAAAAGAAGGAAAGTACATCTGGATATTATTTGAGAAAAATAAAAACACAAAGTGTGGAAAACTATGCCAAGCATCTACACTCACTTGTAAAAGCCAAGACACAGGATAACAAACATCAAGCAGAGTGAAAAAATTGAAAAAATACAGTTGTGCTAAACTGTACTGTGCTAAGTAGTAGTTGAATATATTTTTACAAGTAAAAACATAAATCTAAACGACAACAAATCAGATGTTGATTCTAGCACAGTAACGCAAACCATGCAAAAGTATTTACTCAATATCAACAGTGGCACAAGTCAAACCAAGAAGAAATAATAACAATTTACTATTTTAATGCCAAGTAACTGATTTCAAAAACCCCATTAACAAGCTTTGTAAGAGACAAAAACATTGGTATCTGTGTCAAAGAGTTGTGCATCTATTCCTTTCTAAGAGTTTGACACTTCCCATATCATCTCATTCTCACTTTTCACATTCCAGAGATATTCATAATTGTCACATGAGGCAGTTGTTATTTGTCAGCCGGGCCAGTTGGTCCAGACCGGCCTATATATATATATATATATATATACACACACACCGCAGGGTTAAAGGCAGCTGTGTGGGCTTATCAACAGAGCACTGGGGCACGTGCACCACAATGCACGTTTTTCAGCAAAAGCACAATATTCTTTCCAACACACAGACACACACACACACGATAGAATGGATATTCCAGATAAACTAAGATACTCGAGCAAAACAGATTGAACTTTTGATAAAAAAGTGCTTAATGTTTACATTTTTAATTGTATTTGCCGAATTGTATTTGTAAACCATGTTTTGTACATTCACTATATATATATATATATATATATATAGTACAAAGGAGATGAAAGGGAACTAAATAATTCCTCCCAAATTACAAGGAAAAGTAAATTTGTTCAGGTTACTAAAAATGTGCTACAACTATAATTAGACTTATTTTAAAGATGTATGTTAATAATTAAGAAACAATTAATTAAATCCCATTAAACAGAAATTACTAAGAGTTGCGCCCTCTCTGGGATTGAAAAATAAATAGAGTATTATCATGAAAGCGATTCAGAGATTGTTTATGAATTGTTTATAGTTACTATAGTAATCATTTGTATTGCAATTACTCGAAGCTAAAATTGCCATTTTATGTGATCAAAACTATTTGTCATGATATCTAAAGCTTAACAATTAAAATTATTAAAATTATATAATAAGTACATCATTTAAATTATATTGCACAGACGTGTAACAATACAGTTGCCTAAAATACATATCAAGATGTCAAATGAGCTTGCATAAAAGAAAAACACTGAAATTAAAACATTTCTTACCGCCCTTTTAAGATCCCCAACTCCCTGTGGTGCAACATACTCCTCATGTGTTCTTCCATCTCCTGATAAGACACACAGACACACACTTATGAAAAGACAAGCAATGTTTCAATTTCAAATACATTTTATGTTGTCACAACTTGTGCGCATGTCGCTACTTTTCAGCAATAGCAATACATATGCAAAATGTGCAAATCTACGCAGGGTTAACCTGTTTGGAGCTGTAGACGATTTCACAAAGAATGCACTTCTGTTCTTTACTCATGGTGAACGATGCTGACACGTCTCACAGAATTCTGCAGAAAGAGAGATTCATAATTCATCAACATTAAAACAGATATAAAAAAAAAAAAAAGTGGATGATGCAAATCATTTCTTCAGTTCTTCAGAGGGAAGACATTTTCCTGCGTATACATTTATGATATAAACTGACACGTGAAGAAACAGGGATCAAAAATGTGGAAAACTTTTGTGATTATTATTTTAATCAATATCACACAACCTAATCCAAACATCCAAAACATCTGATAAAATGGCAGCATTTCTGTGTCAAATCACTGCCTGTAAAACGGCTTCTGACAAATCTCACTTTAGATTGTGAGCTATCACCACCCGGTGACGATGGCTAAAGCTCAGTCCAAGCAAGAAACAGGTCAGTGGCTTTAACCGAAGATGCCAGACGACACAAATAGGAACGGCAGCAGTCGGATTGAGAAGCATGTAGAGCGCACGGCAAACGTCAAAGTACAGTCACACTGACAGTCAGCTACTAAACATAGATTTAAAAAAAAAAAAAAAATACA
>CM051497.1:12248478-12279592 GCA_028031935.1 Paedocypris micromegethes
AAAAAAAAAAAAAAAATCACCTCATACATTTTATGTTATGGTATGTTATAGTATGTTATGAAAGAAGCTGTTTCTTATTTATGTACAGTACATGATGACCAGACATACATATCATGATGATTGGATCTTTGTCACACACCCTAAAAAAATGTCTGCTCACAGGGAATTTGAAAAGCGTTGAAAAACACATGCTGTAGCTCAATGTGTCTTACCGGCTGTTCTTAACAATGCTGATGTTTGCTTTTAATAAGAGAGTTATTATTAAATAGTGAGAAAAGTATTAAAAAGTATTGTAACTGGTTGTTCCACTAAAGATAAAAGAGAAAGTCAAATTCGATTCTTGAATTTATTGTATAGTATGGAATTGATAATTATATTGACTTTGACTTTGTTTCAATGGCTTTTTAAAGAAAAAATCGATGGACGGATGGATGGATGCATAGATGATTGGATGGATGGATGGGTAGACAGACAGACAGACAGACAGATAGATAGATAGATAGATAGATAGATAGATAGATTCAGAAAATCTTTTACAGTCACTAAGAAAATATAAACATACAAAAAAAAACCTAAAGATTAAACAATACACGACTGTACAGTCTAAAATTGCGCTAATAAATGCATATTTCTTTTTAAATAAATAAAGACAAAGACATACACGTTACAAAGGTTTTCTCATGTTACATTCACACATTAATATATGTGTGTGTGTCTGTACATACATGTACAGGATCATATTGAATACATACGTGCATCAATTCTCGGTTTCCATTACATTAGTGAGACATAAAGACATGATTTTGCAGTTTCTTCGAAGCGCTCGGTTAAGACGGTAGCGCTCACGTGAAGAGTGTCCAGAGCCTCTGTACGTAGCGACGCAGTGTTGTGCGTGTGGTGATAAGGGGCTTCCCTCGGGTGGGTGGAGAGTTGTATGGTGATAACATCCTCCTGCCACGAGCTGATAGAGAGGAAGAATCACCATCACCTGTTACGCTCTCGTGTTTGCTCCGCTTCTTATCTCACATCACCCAGATGTGAATAAAGCCACAGAAATGCTTTTGAATTTCAGTCCAAAATGAAATCAGCCTTGGGATGGAAAACCAAAGCTGTAAAGATTGAATGTGTCAAACTCTGTATCAAACAATCCAGAAATTAGTGCAAACATTTTTTTTATGATGATATACAGTAGAGAAAATATTATATATAGAGGAATTCAATACAGAGGAAAGATACTTTGTTCTACCTGCTAACTGCAAATAGTAAATAAACAATGAAATAGTATAATATAAAGTAATAAAAATATGTTTACATATATAACAAAAAAAAAACGTGAAAATAGAATGAAAGCAAAATATTCGAGATAGCACTATCAAGATAATGTTAAAGATATGAAATGTAATAATTTAGCATTTAGTTCAATTTAGTCTTGAGAGGAAAATTCTTCTGTAGAAATGTGTTTATATAAAAAACCACATTGTATATCTTTTGTTAAAAAACATCATGACTTTTGTGTTTGGTCTGTACACCTGAAATCACAATGAAGCTTCATATTTTTCTCATCCATTAGTTTGAATCAGTCAGACTGTAGCAATAACCAATCACACAAACACATCTCGATGGTCACGTAGCGGGTGACTCAGGCGCTCTTTTGAATCCTGTGACCCTCGGGGGGTTGCCCAGCCCCCGGACTAGGAGATAAGACTACACATGAGAAACATGCCTCACAAAGATAGAACTATCTTAGCCGCTAACCTTCACCCGCCATTCCACAGTAGCGTGCGCAAACTCACGCCCTCGTTCAGAATGACAGTTAGAGGACATGTGCTGAAAATGGCGGCCTTTGGAGATCCAAGAGGGTAGAGAACCAAGTGCAGTGTCAGAACTGGTTCTGAACAAGAACAAAGAATTTGCATACATAATGCATATGTGTAAGTATAACTCTTGGGTGATTAAAGCATCCACACAGACTCTCATTACTTAACTATTAAAATTAGAAAATGAGAAAGAATGTGACATGTATTTTGATGAGTAAAATGTTTAAAATTGGTATAAAAATGTACGTTATTACATAAAGATGGAAACCCTGTATAGTGAAAACCTATTTTAGTTTGAAGGCACTGAATTATGTCTTAGGTATTTGATAGTTAGTTTTGATAGTGAAGTATTTTTTATTGTTAGGATTTTTTTCCACATTGAATTAATTTTTTGCGATGAATTTTTTCCTCCATCATGTTGTGCTCCCAGCGCTGTGTGGCACACTGAGGTGTCCTCTCTGTTCCCAGCATCTCGATGGCGACCGTGACCTCCACCACGGACTTTGACAATGCTGAGATCACCCAGCAGTACAGCCGCATCAACACCCGCTTCGAGCTGCTGGACGAAGAGCTGGACAACGACAACAGCTCGGCCAGACTTTTTGAACGCTCCCGCATTAAAGCGCTTGCAGGTGAGTCGTCTCGGGTCACATGAGAGCGAACACATGTGTGAATGCACACGCCGGCAGCTGAACTCTATCCTCCTCTGCCCATCTCGACCAGCCGGGTTCATTTGCACATACCCAGCATGCCTCAGTGTGACTGAGCTGGACAGCTGCCCTGTGTGTCTGGACTATCAACGTAAATCTTTCTTGAAATTCCCGAGGCTTCGTTAGAACATTCCTGAAGTCAGAGAACCTGATTGCATCTGAGTTTTGTGTTGAATTTAATTCTGATTGTATTTCTTAACAGTGATTGGAATATTCGGTATGTCTAATGGAATGATAGTAAATCAGCCGTGAGAGTGTGTGTAACCATTCTGGCTCAACTGCTGGGTAAAACTGCAAATATCATAACACACGACCTACATAAAAAACGGAAAAAAAATTTAAGATAGCGGATTAAAAATAAAAACACAAAAACAATAAAATACAAGAATACAAAAGCAATGAAATACAATAAAAGAGAGAGATTAAATATGAATAAAATACAAGTGATAAAAAAGCAGATTGTGTGGAGGATGTCACTGATGAAAGATTTTCCCATTCAAAAATATTATTTATGGACAATAGGGGAATTAATTTAATTTGAACAGTGGTACAGTCATTAAAATTGTACATTTATCAATTTACTGTAGTATAGTTTTGTCTAATAGACACATTTTTGCAAGGCAATTAATTGGTGATGCATTAGTGAGTAAGGGTGGCTTGTTTAAGTGCATGTTGCTGAGCCAGGACTGCTGTGTTGTGTCTGTTCAACTATGCTCTGCTTTTTCTGTAATGAAATTAGAGAGAGTTAAAGAGTCAGTTAGGGGAGGGAGAGGGGGAGTGAGAGAGAGAGTGAGAGAGAGAGAGAGAGAGAAAGCTAAAGAGAGAAAAGAGATAAAGTGAAAGCAAGATGAAGAAAATGAACAAGAAAGAAAGAGCAAGTGAGAAAAAAAGCAAGAAAATAAAAGAGAGTAAGAGAGCAAGTGAGAATAAGAGCGAGAACTAGTGAGCGATAGATGTAGGAAAGGGGAAGGATTGCCAGAGAAAAAACAAGTGACGAAAGAGAAAATTATATGCTAAGAGAGGTTAAGAGAACAAGTGAAAGAGAGAGAGCAAGAATGAGACAGAGAAAAAGCAAGAAGGAAAAAGAGTGAATGAGAGAGGGCAAGTGAATTAAAGAGACAGAGAGAGAAAGAAATAGAGAAAGGGAAAGAGTAATGGGGGTTAAAGAGAGAGAGAGAGACTGGAAAAGTGTCTCTCGTTCTTCAAGGCTGATTTACAGTGCTTTAGCAGACAGTCTCTTTGTGCATTAAGAACACTTACTGAATTTAATCATTAATACATGTGAGATGTTTTACGTTAAGCCAAACAAAGCTTTAGCTCACACTTACAATCTGAAAATTGTACCGCAAAACAGTAACTCTGCACTGATGGCACTGCCCATGTGTTCCTGGCAGACCAATGCAGCCATATTATACACACGGTTAGGGCACGAGAGAACGAGAGGAAAAAGCTGCTAAGTGAGAAGTGAGAGAGGGAGGGAAAAATGAGCGAGTGAGAGAAAGAGAGGGAGGGAGCCTTGCGAGGACGCCCGAGAAGACAACAGGACAGAAACGGACAGGGTGGAGAAGAGCATCCTCATCATCTGGTCCATCAGGATGAGCAGCCCGTGTTTGTGCCGCACTGTCCCTGTGAGTCAGACCCGCTTGAGGGAAGTTAAGCTCAGCTTGAAGACTAACCGAGAGTCCATCACGGTCCGGGATCTCAGCAGCCGACAGTTCACCACAGTAAAAGATGTCCAGACGCGCGGGAATGTACCAAGCAGTCGGAGCCGAAGCACCCCACCGGTGTTCCGGGCATCGAGCAAGAAAGGATCCAAACCCAATGGGCCACACCTTCTGGAGCCAGAACTTTTACCAGAGAGGAACGAGACTTTACAATCCATGGCGTCTAAAATAACAGCTTTGACGTTCAGTCCTCTCTCTTCAACTTCTTCGTCCTCTTCCTGCTGCACGCCGAGGGCCCATCGCCCTTCTCCTCCACGCTCCTCACCTTCTTGCCCCCGCTCCCCATCCCGGAGCATGAGAAGAGCGCGCCGGCTGAGCCACAGCGCTTCCAACATATGCTTCAACTCCATCCTGGACGGGCGCTTTAGGCAACTGCAAGGTAGAATGCTGGTGGATGTCTCTCTATGTTTTGGTGGGATACTTGGCGTCCCCGGCAGGATTTGTGAGAAGGAAATGGCTTTGTCTTTCTATCTCAAGTACTTGTTATTTATGCTGCACGCTTTGCTTGCAAACTGTGTTGCTTTTACATTTTTAAAATCATGGACTTCTAAAGAGCAAGTTCAACAGAAAAGAAACATCTTGTGGTTCCCCATCAATCTCTTTCTTGCTGAATGGTAGAGTGAGTGGTACCTTGGCAGACCCACCACCATTAACTTCCTCCTGCTGCTTCTCCAGGAAAACCTTCCTTCAGTCTGTCTGGCTCTTTCGCTCTGGGATTTGTTCTAGGAGGATCTCAGAAGGTTGTAGTTGTGTAGTTGTGCTCAGAAGGATCTGAGATTTTCTAACGCTTTTAATATGCCAGCTGTCTATTTTTAGAAAATCAGTGGCAGTGTTGATTTGCATAAAAGGGACATTTTTTGAAAAGATTAAGGATTTTAGGTGGTATAGGTGAGAAAAAGCTCAGATGTACAAAACATTCCTCTTCTGCTGGATAATCTGCTGGATAATTTGCATGTATTTAAAAAAAATGATGGTTGAATAAGTAATTAACCTGATGTTATTCACCACATCACACTGTGTGTTTAACACACACACACACGCACACGCACACACACACATCTATATGTCAGACTTAACTCTCAGTGACCTTTTCACGATATAATCACAATCTGTCCGTTTGGTGTGAGTACATCAGTCTGTCTCTTCCGAACCACGACTCTGGTACCAGAACCAAGTCTGAAGCTGCTGCTAACAACTAGCGAAGCTTAACGGCGGGAAAAACATGCAACATGAAAATTCCATCAAGATAAATATTTTACAAACCTTTCGCTTGAGCATAAGAGGATATCAGCGATCAGGATGACCTGAAATAAAAGAGTCCATTTAAACGTCACGCTGCTCTAATGGAGAAAAAGCATCATTTAGAAGAAGTTAGACAGCAGAACAAGACGTGAACAGGAAGAGGAAGTATCTGGCAATAGTTTAGTCATTAAATATGCAACGATTGGAACTCTTGTGATGCTTTAGTTACTAGGAGTGTCAAACGCAGATTCCAAACACACTCTAAATCAGGGGCCAAGCAAAATGAAAACACTAAAACAACATGTTTTTTTCACAATAAAAATGTTTATAGAATATATAATGTGCATAAAACGGATAATGTAAAAATTAAAAATACATAGCATTTTGTCCTCCATAATATTAGATCCCGTCAAACTTAAACCAATTCAAAATGTGAACATGCTGCAAAAAAATCATGAAAATCAAAAATTAAATGCTTTAAATTAAATGTTTCAATTGTGTTTTTTATACAAGACAACCAAAGCATTGCATTGTGGAATCTGTAGTTTGCGTCATCATAGCTTCAAATCACCAAACCAATAATACCATTATTAACTTTATCTTTATCTAGGGGATTCATTCTCAGTGTCAGATTTGGACTAGATTAAAGGTTTAACTGTGCAGTTATTTCACAAGAAATATTTATCTTGACTTGACCTACATACCAGGTCACTTTTGCAGGCTGCCATTACACAAAAAGGCAAAAAGTGTTTGGCACAAAAAGTGTTATTCTTCATTCTGTATCTAATATTTGTTTATAAATTGGGATCGGGACCCCGCCACACCGATGGATGGCCAACCAATCACAGAGCAGGACACACAGAGACACAATCACACTCTCACTTTGGGTCAGCATTCTAGACTACAATTCTCCTGCAACTGAAGGACACAGGAGACCCTAAGGAAACTCACCCAGGCATGCGGAGAACATGCAAACTCCACACGAGAAGGCTTCTTGCATCCAAACATGTACTTGCTTCTCTGTAGGTTTAGAAACCCTCTGCTTTATTTGTTCTTCCGAGCAAAACTCGTCGTCTTGACACATCCGCGCCTTTTAAGGATTGTTCCTCAACATGCACAGAAATAGTCCAGACATCACGCATTACACATTTAAACGATCATTATTTTTTCATTGCTTTCAGTGATGCAGACTTGCATCCAGATTACAGTCACAATTACTCATAAGGCAAACATTTAAGTTGATTTAAAAAGCGTGACCTTGGAATTTTCGAGCTCAACGGGGACAGAACCGGGCCACAGATGACATAGAGCCCCCCGAGACAATGATCCAGTTGACAATGATCAAGACAATGATCCAGGCTGCATCCTGTTTAGCTGCGCTGCTAAAAGCTAGCCGTTTTACTTTTAAGTTTTTTCTTCCTCTGTCTTGCTGTGAATCATTTATGAAACGCTTCATCACAAATGCACAGATTTGGATGGAATTCCAAGTAAACACGGCACTTCAGACATCCTCAGGATGAACACGCTCTCTGCTCGTGTTGTTCTTACAGTTATTATCTTCTCGGTTTGAGGGAAAAAGTAAACTTTTGCTGATATTCTCCTAGTCATACATTCAGTTACAAAAGCAGCACTGCTTTCAGTGGAGGATTAATACATCACAGTCTATCAATAGGAGCATGAAGACATGAAATACATTGCTAATTGGAAATGTATCTATCAATAGTACATTTTTGTGCACTTTGAGACAGTTAAAACTGTGAAAAGCGCCTTACAAAAAGCTCAGAACTTGAACATTTTATATAGACAATGTTCGCCTCGAATTTCAAAGACCAGTACCTTGAAATTAGGACATTTATTCTTACCCCAGTTTAGGAAAATGTAAAAGATTTTGTAGATGATTTAACTTGTTTTGTAATCATTAATAATATAATCAAGCTAGCCTATGTAAGTACTAAATAATGAATGCATATAAATGTGAACATGATCTGTTGGATATACATATTTATATATGAAAATACAATCTAATAATTATTAATTAGGCTTTTAATATATGTGTAAATACTGTATCAATTAAAATCTCTAAACAGTAAACAATTTACTTGTTTCATACATAACAACATAATTTATAAAGAATTTATTCAGATTCAGGTTTTCTTTTTTTAAACAGAGTGTCTTAATCATTTTTTGTAGATGAACGTGAGGCTGTTCAGAAGAAAACCTTCACCAAATGGGTGAACTCGATATTAGCCAGAGTCAGTTGCCGGATCTCAGATCTTTATCTAGACCTGCGTGATGGCAGAATGCTCATCAAACTTTTGGAGGTTCTGTCAGGGGAGAGACTGGTAAGTGAATTTACAAATAGATATCTCCATGTTTTTCGGCAAATTATTCATCTTGTTTCACTGATTGTCTCCCTCAGCCCAAGCCAACCAAGGGCAGAATGCGGATCCACTGTCTGGAGAACGTGGACAAGGCTTTGCAGTTCCTAAAGGAACAGCGAGTGCACTTGGAGAACATGGGTTCCCATGATATTGTGGACGGGAATCATCGTCTCATTCTGGGTCTAATCTGGACTATAATCCTGCGCTTCCAGGTCAGATTTTGTCAGTTTCATGCTGTTAAATAATCCAGATAATGAAAGTTTTTTGACTAGCACCTTTGGATGTTAAACTAATTCTTATTCGAACACTGCATACATTATTAAAGCCACAAAATCTTGACATTCTTCATTTAGAACTACGATGTTTCTTTTTTTATGCCTTTGGCTGCCTGGAAAAGTGCATGTTTATTTTTATCTCTTGAATTGATAGCAGGGTATTTTTAGCCGAGCTTCTTCAAACAGTGTGGTCCACTACATTATTCACATGCCAGAAACGGAAGAAAAAGGTCCAGAATGGAATTTGTTGACTGTTTTTCCCTCTTGTTATGACAAAAAAAATCTTTACCTAAATATAGAATCTTCTGCTCTGTTTTTGAGAACAGATACCCAAGAGTCTATTTACTCTATCATATTTTTAGCTTAAACTCCTAAAATGTTTTGCTTGGACATAGCATTAAACCATGCAAACAAACGATTTGCATCTTTACTCTGAGCCGATGTCAGACTAAGAATAATAATGAATATTTATAACATGTCATTTTTTTATATGAAAAAAAAAATGTATTTGTTTTGAAAAACGTATTTTAAAATGAAAAACTAATGATAATACAAAAACCTTTACAATACAATAAGTGTTAATAAGGGAAAAAATACATTAACACCAATCAAATTCTGTCATGGTTTTCTCATTTTCATGTATGTTTACAGATTCAAGACATTATAGTAGAAACCGGACAGGCCGATCAGACCGGCAGACAGGAGACTCGCTCGGCCAAAGACGCGTTACTCCTCTGGTGCCAGATGAAGACGGCAGGGTACTGCACTCACTAGAACAGTAGTAGTAGTAATGAAGCAAGTGTGACTGATGACGTCCTCTGTTTTTACAGGTATCCCAACGTAAACATTACCAACTTCACCACAAGCTGGAAGGACGGCCTGGCCTTCAACGCTCTTATTCACAAACACAGGTCAGTGGAGACACTTCGTGGACTGGACTGGACACACCACTAGTTCAAACGTTTTACATCGAATGCTACATTCAATGAAAACACATTATTACACGATATGTTGAACAAAAACGCATAATTTTTACCCCGCGATCAATTGAAAAAATTAAGTACAAAAGGCATAATGTCACAAAAGGTACAATCAAAATTCAAAATAAAATCATGACCGTTACATTTATTTGACAGATTTTATATAAAGCGGTCAGTTTTTGCTTAAGGGATTTGAACCCACAATCTTTGAGTCACAACGTTTAAGTTCAACTCATTAACCACTAGACCTAATAGATAATTGTGTCTTCTACATTTTATGCTTACATGACTAACAATGAACAGTTACTTGTAATCAATTTTAACAGTTTGATAAATTTTACATTTCATATATTACTATTAAATAATGTATTGCATACATATTGCAACAACATAACATACTGGGATTACATGGAACACCATACGTTAGATGCCAAACATTGTAAAAACTTTTATAGACTTTTTTAGAATTTAATTTCCAATAATCAAACTGATTCTGAATAATTCATGTAGCCGAAATAAAAAAACAAACACATTTATATAGAACAGTGCAACATTAATAATAGATTCCTCTCATGACTCTCAAGGTCTCCTTACAGAAATGTTTTGTAAATCTAACTAGCACTGGATGTGGACAATTTTTTTACTTACTCAATGACTGAATTCTAAACGGTGCAAAAAAATATGAATTCCAATTTTCAGCCCTTCTGATTTCCTTTGTCTTCTTGTTTCACACCATTAGACCGGATCTAGTGGACTATGGAAATCTCCAGCGGTCAAATCCCACTCACAACCTCCAACAGGCCTTTAATGTTGCTGAGAAAAGCCTCGGGGTCACCAAGCTCCTGGATCCTGAAGGCAAGTTAAAAGTCTCCTTGATTGTGCCACCACTGCATTTCCATCTTCATTCACCGTGATGAACATCGTTGCGTTTCCAGATGTTTTCACCGAAAACCCAGACGAGAAATCCATCATCACATACGTGGTTGCGTTTTATCACTACTTCTCCAAGATGAAAGCTCTGGCAGTTGAGGGCAAGCGAGTAGGAAAGGTGACGGACCTTCTGCATATGGTTTTCTGCTGAAGACTTTTGGGAAACGTAAGATATTTGGATTTTTCCGTCTATTCCAGGTTCTAGACCAGGCCATTGAAACTGAGAAGATGATTGAGAAGTATGAGACACTGTCGTCTGATCTGCTGACATGGATTGAGCAAACCATCATTGTTCTGAACAACCGCAAGCTTGCCAACTCTCTGTCTGGCGTCCAGCAACAACTGCAAGCGTTCAACTCTTACCGCACTGTTGAGAAACCTCCAAAGTAATGCAGCCTAGTTAATCTCTCTCTCTCTCTCTCTCTCTCTCTCTCTCTCTCTCTCTCTCTCTCTCTCCATCTCTTATTTATCTACCTATTTCTTTCTCTTCCCCTTTCTTTTTAAATTCTGATTCCAAATTTCTTCTAATCCCTCTTCGACTCTCATCCACTTCCTCAAAACCATTTGTTTTCTCTCCTTCTCTCTCTCCATCTCTCTCATCAGCGCTCTCTCTTTCTTTGTCTTTGGCATTAACACTAACACTCTTTTTTTTAATCTCTTTTAAGCTTTCTCTCATTTCCTCCATTTTTTCTCTATCAATCATTTTGTTTATCCTTTCTAATTTCTCTTAAAAGGTTTCATCCTTTTATTTCTCAATTTCTTAACTAACTACCTCTTTCTTTTCCTCCTTTTCTCACTCCATTTTGATCCAATCTCTCTTCCACTCTCTTTCACCCCCCCCCCTCTCTTTTTAAATTTTAAAAAGTGACCTTTTTAACATTTCTTTTCAACTGCAATTTTTCTTTCTATCTCTCTAGATCTCTCCTTCATTTGCCCGTCCCCTCTTGTCATCTTTTCTATCTCTCTTTTGCTTTTTCACCCCCCCCCTCGTAAATATCTTTGAATACCGCCAGCAACTGATCTATAATTCTTCCCATAAGGTTTCAAGAAAAAGGAAACTTGGAAGTTCTGTTGTTTACTATTCAGAGCCGAATGAGAGCCAATAATCAGCGGGTTTACACTCCTAAAGAGGGAGCACTGGTGTCGGATATCAATAGGGTGAGAACCCATGCGATTCGTTCTTTAAAGTACAGTATATAGAAATGGTCTAAGAGGAGCATTGGTTTTAAACGATTGTGTGTATGTTGTTTAGAACAAAGTTGTTTTTAGGCCATAATCGGGACATGTGCATCATTTCTGACAGGCATGGGAGCGTCTGGAGAAGGCAGAACATAGTCGTGAGCGGGTCCTGAGAGACGAGCTCATCAGACAGGAGAAGCTGGAGCAGATGGCTCGGCGCTTCGACAGGAAAGCTGCCATGAGAGAGACCTGGCTGCTGGAGAATCAGAGACTGGTGGCACAGGTATCATGTTCAGCTCTGGAAAAGAACAAGGCACCGCTGCAGATTACAGATCTGAAAACTGAAAATGTCACACGATTCTGAGCTGGATGCTTTTTCCAAGAACGTTCGGTCTTATCAGAGGGAATCATAATCTGATCATATTCTCAACGTATTTAATAGTCCACAAAATTTTCCACATTTCATATACTCACTTTAAGCTCAAAAAGCAAATATTTAGTTTATTTTGCATTTTTTTGTGATTTGTTTCACACGGTTTATATGTACATCATTGTATACATAGTGTAATACTATGTCATTTATTAGTTATTGCATTATTTAGTTCTTTTTGTACTTATTTTTTATACTTTTTCTGGGCAAAAGTAATAGTCTTTATTTGAGTGACTAAACTGTGCAAACGCTGCATGATCTTCAGTTATTTCCTTTAATTCTAAACTACCATATATTAATTAGTGTTAATTTTCTCTAAACTTCAGTTATACTGTAAACTATATAATCTCACCAAGTACTCAATACTGCAATAAATGCATTTTTCTTTAGGAGAAAAAAAAAAACATTTTTACAAAAAGCAAAAGAAACCATTTATTTGCAGTGGTCTATATTTTTCACTTAATAACAAAACATTTTTAAATGCTGAAAAGCTGAAATTTGTAATAACCTAGATGTTTTTTCTCGTGAAGGATAACTTTGGCTACGACTTGGCAGCAGTGGAAGCAGCAAAGAAGAAACACGATGCCATAGAAACGGACATAGCTGCGTATGAAGAACGTGTTCAGGCACTGGTTTCCTTGTCCAAAGAACTGGAAGCAGAGCGATATCATGATGCTAAACGCATTGATGCAAGAAAAGACAACATTCTGAGGCTGTGGGACTATCTGCAGGAGCTTCTGAAAGCTCGCAAAGGCCGTCTAGACAAGAACCTAACTCTTCAGAGAATTTTCCAGGAGATGCTCCACATAATCACCTGGATGGATGAAATGAAGGTACAAGAATATTTTGACGAAGAATAGAATAAAAGTACCGTGTTTTTTAGACAAAAAAATTGAGTGTGTCTTATAATCCAGAACAAAATGTGTGTTTTATGTGGAAAAAATATCTGAAAATAGACGTATATTAATGGTACGGCTTATAATCCAGTGCGCCTTATAGTCTGGCAAATACGGTCATTTTTCATTATTGTGTCTTTGGGGTTTTTTAGGGTCGACTCTTGTCGCCAGACTTTGGGAAACATTTATTAGAGGTTGAGGACTTATTGCACAAGCATGCGTTGGTGGAAGCTGATATTGCGGTACAAGCAGAAAGAGTTCGAACAGCCAATGCGGCTGCTCTGAAATTCGCCAACGGAGATAGTGAGTATAATACAAATGTGTCTATTTTACATTTTTGCGTTGATTTTAGTTGTCTAATAACTTTCCCATTTTTATCCCAGGCTATAAACCATGTGATCCACAAGTCATTTGTGATAGGGTACAGCACTTGGACCTTTGTTACCAGGAGTTGTGTGCTCTTGCCGCCCAAAGAAAAGCCCGATTGGAACAATCACGCCGTCTCTGGAACTTCTTTTGGGAATCTGCAGAGTTGGAGAGCTGGATTCGAGAAAAAGAGCACATCTTCTCCTCACTTGACTACGGCAAGGACCTGACCAGTGTTCTGGTACTGCAGAGCAAGCACAGCATCTTTGAGGATGAGCTTGCCGCCAGACGTGACAACCTACAGCATGTTATGAACGAGGGCGAGAGCATGATCCAGGCCAAGCACTTGGGTTCTCCCAAAGTTCAGCAGCGAATGGACGACGTTCAAAGGCAGTGGCAGCAACTCGAGGAGCTGGCAGCCTTCCGCAAGCAAAACCTTCAGGATACCAAGCGCTTCTTCCAGTTTCAGGGTGATGCTGATGATCTGAAAGCCTGGCTTGTGGATGCTATGCGGCAAATGAGCAGCGATGACATTGGCCATGATGAATACACAACCCAGCGACTCCTCAAAAAGCATCGTGACTTAAGAGACGAGGCAGCTAAAAATGGAGCCACCATTGATGCTCTGTCTAAACAAGCCAACACTCTTCCTGAGGAGCTGAGGAACACACCAGATATCCAGGGTCGTCTGAGTGATATCCGTGACATGTATATTGAGCTACTCGAGCTTTCTGACCTTCGGCAGAAGAAGCTGGATGACACCATGGCACTTTACACTATCTTCAGTGAGACGGATGCTTGTGAGCTCTGGATGAGTCAGAAGGAGACGTGGCTGGTCGATCTAGAAACGCCAAAGAATTTGGACGATTTAGAAGTAGTACAAAACAGGTACATTTCTGTGCAAGGAAATTTCAAAAGCTTAAAGTCAGTATATATAATCTAACAACACAAAAATTATTGAACTAGAAAGTTAGACAAGGCAAACAATTATGTGAAAGAGCTTGTCAATCTAGTCTAAAACTGTATTTCTAAAATAACTATTCCTACATTTTTCTATATAAATAGTCGAGTAGAAACAAATAAACACAAAGAAAAAGGTTGATAAAAGTTTCTAGAGAAGCTATCACAGCTTCCATTGAATCTAATGGAGATGGTGAAAAATTGACAAATTTAAACGGCAATATCTCAGAATTATAAAAGTAAAAGAGAAGCTGATTTCAGAATGAAGGTTTAAAGATGGAACAAAGTTTCTATAATGAACAATGACTAGAGTAGCTGTTGGAAAGATAATGGGCAAAGAAATCTGAGTATAGAATCCAATTCAAAATTAATGGGGGAAATACGATGAATAAAAAATAAGGAAGAATAAGGAAAAGTATAAAAGTTGAAAAAAATGGAAGGTGAAGATCAATCAAGGATGATTGGTGACAAAACAAGGATGCTTGACTGTTTACTCCCAAAAAAAAAATCAATGAAAAAAAAATATTTGGGGAAAAGTATAAAAACTTGTGTTTAATTCCAAAAAATGTAAAAATTGCACAGCTTTTATGTATTAACAGTGTATAGTGTTGTATAAACTATTGTCCATTGACATAATATTTCACTTTCTTGACGTTCACTGGCTGCTACGTAGCTCCCTGGTTTCTTGAGTTCTTGAGTTCTACTTGAGTTTATTACAAATAATTAATTGACTTTGATAATTGATTAATTGAACATTTTTTAGCATCTTAACTTGTGTGTGTGGTTTCTTCCCAGGCTAAGTATTCTTGCTCAAGACATGGCTAACATGCAGACACGGGTCGACAATGTCAATAAGGCGGCCAAGCAACTTGAAGATAGCAGACACCCGCAAACAAAGCAAGTGAAAGACTGTCAAGCACGACTTAATAAGAGGTAAGAACCCACCATTTAGTAATTACAACAATGGTTTGACATACTGAAATGTGTATTTTCTCAACTAGATGGGAGGCTTTCAAAGCCATGGTGGAGGAAAAGAAGCGCGGAGTGGATTCAGCTCTCAGTCTGCACAACTATGACCTTGAATGTGATGAAACCGAGTCATGGATAAAAGAAAAGACACGTGTAATCGAGTCGACGCAGGATCTTGGAAACGATTTAGCTGCAGTTATAACCATCCAGAGAAAGTTGTTTGGCATGGAGCGAGACCTTGCTGCCATCCAAGATAAGTTACTTTTCCTGCATGATGAAGCCCAGAAGCTTGCAAGGGACCATCCTGAAAGTGCGTCTGAAATCATGGCAAGGCAGGATGAGCTGGATGCTGCCTGGAACACGTTAAAACAGACCCTTAAAGACCGCGAGGACTCTCTTGGAGAAGTCAGCAAGCTTCAGATTTTCCTTCAAGACATGGATGATTTTCAGGCATGGCTGTTCAGAACTCAAAAAGCCATTGCATCAGAGGAGATGCCCGATTGTTTACCTGAGGCAGAGCAGTTCCTGAGTCTCCACGATGCTGTGAAGGATGAAATGGATGGTCATGAAGAAGACTACCACCGTGTAAGGGACACGGGAACAGCTGTCATTCAAGGACAAGAGGATGATCCACAGTACCAGCAACTTGGGCAGAGGCTGGAGGGTCTTGACAAGGGCTGGGCTGAGCTGCACAAGATGTGGGACAGCCGGAAGTCCTTCCTAGATCAAGGTCTAGGTTTCCAGCAATTTATGAGAGACGCTAAGCAAGCCGAAGCTATCCTAAATAACCAGGTACATAAATATTAGAGATAGTTTGCCTCTATGTATAGTCTGGGAAATAGGTGAAATTGATTGAATTTACATATGAACATCAAAGACAGTTTTATTCATGCACAATGAATAGCAAGATCAAATGACCAGAGCGCTAAAATGCCAAATGTATCGTATTTGATACATTTTTTGTTACTGGAGCTACATCTCAACTTTGAAAAACCTATTAAAAAACCGAATAAATACACTTAGATACTTGCAGTAATTAAATAACCAGGGGGCTTTAGTTAGAGATTTCAGTCGAGATTCAAACTGTATTGAAATGTGCTATCACTTTTATTACTATAGACTTGTTATCAAGTACTGTTGAATTAATTTACAAATATAAAAGCTTCATTATTTAATGTTGGTTTTTCAAAAATATAATGGTATAAAATGATACATATGGAGCTATTTTTAGGAATATTACATTGAATTACAGATTTCTTAGCAATAAAACCCATGGTATCAAATATGATTCATGACCTTTTAAGGCTTTAAAAAAATATTTTTTGGCTAATAAATAACAGTATTTTTAATTTAAATCTGTGAAATTAAATGAATGTTTTTGTACTTGTTTATAGGAATACACTCTAGCCCACATAGACATGCCTGACACGCTGGATGGAGCAGAAAAAGCCCTAAAGAAACATGAAGATTTTGTCACCACCATGGATGCCAATAAGGAGAAGATACAGACCACATTGGAAACTGGTCAAAGGCTTGTGGACAATGGAAACCTTTATTCGGGAAGAGTAAAAGACAAAATGGCCTCTATTGAAGACAGGTACATTAAATATTACCCATTGTATTATGGAATTACTAATACATTTCTATTGATTGTATGACATCCTAGAGGCGCTGGTTTCTTCTCAGTGTAACACATTTGTTCTTTATCTTCTGCGTTTATGCTGTATCAGCTTTGAGTGAGAGAAGCATTATGCTACAAAGGAATGCCATGCATTTACTCTATTAACCCAGGGAGTCTGTAGTTCAGAGATGGGCGCCTGCCTTGATGGTTATTGATCTCATTGTGAAAGTGCACCATTGGCTTAAGTTGCCTTTACAGAGAGCTCTCTCGTCCGAGAGAAAATGGAGTTGTCAATGTCCAGAGTTCACTTTCAACAGGAGACTCATCCAGAACCCAACCAGTACGTAACTCATTCGGTTTTGGCTGTTTTCCTTCAGACACAACAAGAATCAAGACAGAGCCAAAGAAGTCTCAGGGAAGCTCAATGACAACCGAGAATTACAGCACTTTCTTCAGAACACCCAGGACGTAAGCATAGAATTCTGTTTCTGAAAGAGTGATTTATACCCTTTTGCTGGTATTTTTGTCATTGAAGATCTTTCTTCTCTTTTGCTTCCTTGTTTCAGCTCACTCTGTGGATAAATGAGAAGATGCTTACTGCTCAGGATACATCATACGATGAGGCTCGTAATCTTCATAGCAAATGGCAGAAACACCAGGCCTTTATGGCAGAACTGGCATCTAACAAAGACTGGCTTTATAACATTGATCAGGTATTTTTTGGTTTCGGATACAAGAATTCTAGCTAACTAGCATTGGTTTTGTTTCCAAAAATCTATGAATTTGTCATAATAACTGGTTATTGTACAGTGGTCTAGACACTAGCCAATCTTGTAGCCCATCGCTTGGCTGACGTTTTGTCAAAATTGTCTTGACCACCGAGACCAGACCAGTAAATTTAATTCCATCACACCATTGACATTTTTTTCATAGTACCTTTTGTGTTTTATTATTGTAGAACGATATCTAAAATTCCAGACTTTTAATATCCAAACTTTAAAATAAATTTCTCCATTCAGGAGGGCCAAGAACTGATGGAGTCAAAACCCGAGTATGAGCCCATTGTCGTGGACCGTCTTGCAAAACTCCATGAACTGTGGGATAAACTAGAAAGTACAACACAGGAGAAGGCGCGGCTGCTCTTTGATGCCAATCGCTCTGAGCTGTTCGACCAGAGTCTGGCCGACTTGAAAAAATGGTTGGCTGAATTGCAGCAGCAGCTTCAGGGTGATGTAGATGAAGAAGTTAAAGATCTTACAAGTGCCAACATTCTCCTGAAAAAACATCAGGTGTGACCGTCTGCTTTGTTTAGCTACATATGTAGATTTTTTCAAATATCTGAAGACCAGGTTTGCATCATGTCACTCTTTTTTCTAGATGACAGAGAATCAAGTTCGGAACCGTGCACGGGAGCTTGAGGAACTTCAGGAAACTGTACAGCAGCATGCTTCTCTTAGAGAAGACCAACCTGAGCTTGAGATTGAGCAACAGACTCTTCAGAGAGACTTCCAGAAGCTCCTGACACCTCTTGCCCAGCGCAGGGGCAAATTGGAGGCTGTAAAGTCTGTGCACCAGTTCTACAGAGATCTTGCTGATGAAATAGTATGTTCACCTCACCATTGTTGCTTCTCTGAACCAAGTGGATATTTCTGAGCTTTTTGTTTGTCCATCCTAGCTCTGGATCAATGAAAGATTACCTATGGCAATGTCAGAAGATCATGGAGACGATCTTCAAACCGTCCAGCTTCTTCTTAAAAAGAACCAAGTAAGTCCTTGTCCAAAAATCCAATAATAATATCCCTCAATGATATTTTTACATGCTTCATCCTTCCAGCTGATTTTTAACATATTGTATGTCACCATGTCAAAAGTCCCTACAGAAAGAGATCGACGGTCACCAGCCACGGATAGATGAAGTTTTGGAGCGGGGCCGAAGAATGGTGTCAGCAGCAGCGGAGACTCCAGAGGCAGAAAACATGTCTAATGAGATGAGGAACCTTCAGGATGTGTGGGCAAAACTGCAGGATGAGATGTCCAAACGGAGGGCCCGACTCTCTGGTTCAAACGAAGCCCAGCAGTATTACAATGATGCAGATGAAGCCGAAGCATGGATAGGGGAGCAAGAACTCTACATGATTTCTGACGAACAAGCAAAAGTAAGAATGCAGAATAATCACCGCTTTGAGGTTGTTTCATCAATGTCAACCACCTTGTTTCTAAACTGTAGGATGAGCAAAGTGCAATGATCATGTTGAAACGACATCTGCGCATGAAGCAGGCTGTGGACGACTACGCCCATTCTGTCCAACAACTGGCAGACCGTGCCCAAGAGATGCTAAGTGAAGACCATCCAGACGGGTATGATTGCAAAAGAGCAAACACAACAAGTCCAGTAACAGCTGTTTAAGTATGGGAGCATGCAAGTGTGGTCAGATATGGGCCAGAGAGGTCCAGAATCGCCGGAAGACGAGATCAGACGCACACAAACTGGCCTGAAATACAGCTTGGATGCGTTGAAGTGAGGTCAGGGAGCATGTAAGAGTGATCTGACCCGTGCAAGAGAGGTCTCGTACGTTTAGGTGGGGTTCAGAAGTGCACAAGGGAGATCAGACAAGTGACAGAAGATCAGACTTGCGTGAAAGCCATCCAAACACGTTTGAGAGTGATCAGACAGGTGTGAGACAGGTCCTGAGGTATGCAAGAGAGGTCAGACACACGCAAGAGATGTCTGTATGCATTTGAGACAGGCCAGACGTGTGGAGGAGAGGTCTGGATGTAGACGAGAGATCAGACGTGAGCGAGAGAGGTCTCAAAGAAAGCAAGAAGGATCAGAGGCTGGCGTGATGATTTCCCAGCATTGAGACTTCTGAGATACTTGACGTTAGCTCCCCAAAGACTGTAAAAGCCTGAGGCAAGACTGTAACACCTGGCTTGACTCTCTTGCATCTTTAATCTTTATTGGGATACGTTGTTTGTCCACTTTACTGAACTGTAGTAATAACTCACCACAGCATAGACCAACTTGTTTGTGAATGGAGGTGTTTATGAACCACTGTGATTCTTCTTGTCCTTCTCAAGTGAGGCCATCATCCGGAGACAAGGTCAAGTTGATAAGCAGTATGCCGGGCTGAAGGAAATGGCAGAGGACCGTAGAAAGAAGCTGGATCACACGTACCATCACTTCCTGCTGAGTCGTGAAGTGCAAGATCTTGAGCAGTGGATTGCAGAACGTGATGTGGTGGCCTCTTCACAAGAGATGGGACAGGACCTTGACCATGTAACGGTAAAGACAAACGCAGAGGATTAATTCCGGTTAATTGGACTCCATCAGGACACAATCACTTTTTCACAATTAATTCTAGGAACAGTCAAATTTGTTTGCAATTTTGTTGTGTCAATTTGCAGCGAAGGTGAGACACATTTAAACGACTTAAACATTTTTTTTTATTGTTTTAATTATATTTAATTATACTGTTTTAATTATAAGCTTTATTCTCGTCCAATTCTTGGGTCCTACTAAGCAGAATATTAATGATGATGATATAACAACAACAACAACAACAACAACAATAATAACAATGAAAACAACAACAATAACTTATTATTATAGTTAATAAGTATTATTTTATAAGTATAAGTATTAATTATTATTATTATTATTATTACTATAATTAATTGAATTTATTTTCAATTGATCCATTTTGGGAAACTATATTAGACTTATGCAATAAAACTATTTTTGATCCTTTAAAATGTGGTCCGAATAAGCATTAATCCAATTAATGGTAATGTAAATTATTTTTACCTGTATATTTATTTTTAATGCTCATTTATGCTTATTTTTAGGATTCATGCTTATTTTATTATTTTTCATGTGTATATACATTTTTACCGTTTTAGATCCTGCGAGATAAATTCCGGGAATTTGCTCGAGAAACGGGAACGGTGGGACAGGAGCGCATCGATGGAGTCAACAGTATCATAGATGAGTTGATAGAAGCAGGCCACAGTGAGGCAGCTACCTTGGCCGAGTGGAAAGATGGCGTCAATGAGAGTTGGGCAGATCTGCTTGAGCTCATTGACACCCGTGGTCAGCTCCTCACAGCATCTTATGATCTTCTGAAGTAAGTATAAAAGTAAAAAAATCAACACTACTACTGTTAGATCATAAAAATACTTTGGGTTACGCAAATGTAAACCTCCAGACAATTGTTATTATTTCATACGTACGTAGTGGCCATTCCAAGTGGGAGTTTTGTCCTGAATTGCTAACCTTGCTGTCCTATGCAGATCGGCGTAGCATTGATACGCGTTATGCGAACATGCTAATTTGCTCATGTTTTAGAGTCTCCTTAACGTTTATTTATAAATTTACTTCATAGATATTTTTACGATGGGAAAGAGCTGGTTGCCCACATTCTGGAAAAGAAAAACGAGCTTCCTGATGATCTGGGCGAAGACTTCAGTAAAGCCGAGACGTTTCACAGGATGCACGCGGCGTTTGAAAGGGACATCAGCTCCTTGGGCAAACAGGTGAGGCGAACTGCAATCAGATTAGCGTGATAGATGAATTATTTTAGGCTCCATTTGATAGCAATAGCTTTTCCATTTCTGGGTCACTGTAAAGTGGAACCAATCCCAGCAACCGCCTGAAGGCGTGACGCACGACTCGGAGGTCAATAAACCAATCACAGAGAAGGAGACACACTCACTATTGTTTGAGACGTTGGACTGTGGGAGGTTTTTGAACTGTGGGAGTAAAACAAAAACCTGGAGCGTGAGGAGATCATGCAACTACAGTTCAAGTTCAGTGCATTTGTAAAGCGCTTTTTAGACTTTCTCAAAGCCTCTGCGTGAAAGGGTAAAAGTAGAAGATTGTTGCATTTTGTTCGTTGTTCGTGGGTGTTTAGACTATGGCTATGACCAGTGTTGGGTCTACTGAAACCCTTTTTATTGCGAGCGGCCTTCTCAAATTTCTCCACGCTCTAAAGAGGGATCTTAGCCTTCCCGAAATTTCTCTAATAAAATAAAAGACTTCAACACAGGGTTTGTGAAATCAATTGAGTCTGGGAAGTGCTCAAATCTTTTTCTCTCCTAACGTCTCTCTTCCTTCTAACTCTTTCCTAACCCACTGAAATTTTCCCAGACTCCCGTTTATTATTAAAAAAATTGCAAAGTTCAGCAGCGAATCATAGCGCGACACGTCAGAGATAAAACAGTTCCTCCCTTCGCCGTCACATAGCAACTGTCAAGGTTTCCTCATATTCTGACAATGGTCGTGCTAGTATCTTCTGGCATACGTAAGTCCTTCAAAGCTGTTTTCAGTCCATTTTGCATATTTACCTTCACAGGTGAAACAGTTGCAAGAAACCGCAGCTCGACTGAATGCTCAGTATGCTGGCGATCAGGCCGCTGCCATTCAAGCCACAGAAAGAGAGGTGGTGGAGGCCTGGAAGGGTCTACTCGATGCTTGTGAAGGCAGGAGGAAGCGTCTAGAAGATACAGCCAACAAATTCCGCTTTTTCACAATGGTACGAGACTTGATGGCTTGGATGGAAAGCATTCTTCAGCAGATTGAGACCCAGGAAAAGCCAAGGTCAGGAAGGTCATTTTTGTGTGTGTTGGTCAACAAATTCTCAATGTGATTTTTTTTTTTGTTTGTTTGGTATTCAAGAGATGTATCCTCAGTGGAGCTTCTAATGAAATATCACCAAGGAATCCGTGCGGAGATTGAGACACGTGAACCCAAGTTTAATCAGTGTGTGGACCTGGGCAAAGCTCTTCTGGAGCAGAAGCACAAGGACTCGGCTGAGGTAAGATCTCTAACCTGTAAACACTCTAAACTAGGGATGAATTGATCCGCTTTCCAGTATCTGGATCAGGAGAAAACAGGAATTTTTTCTGATTTTTTTTTTTGCGGGTATTTTTGTTTTGCACTGCCATACTAGTGAGAAACAACATCTCGTTTCACCTGTGTATTAACCTGTAATACTATGTGTGGAATGATAATAAACCTATCTGTCTGTCTGTCTGTTTGATGCACAGAGGATGTGTGATTCAAGTGACTGACTGAATGTGTGTATGTCTGTCTGAAGATGTGTAGTCATTTGTTTTGAGTGTGTTAAATGTGCATGAACAAGTTTTGAGTTTGTTAGTGTGTGTTGTGGGTTTGCGTGAGAGACAGAGTTTTGACTGTTTTGAATGAGAGTTTGTGTGTTTGAGTGTAAAAAGAATATTACTCAAATAATATAAAAAATATAAATATAAAGAAAAAAATATATAAATATAAAAAAAATATATATATATGAAATCAGTTTCTGATCAAGTTAAATATTAAATGACTTGGATCAAGACATGTGTTTGTTCATCACCTTGGTGTTTTACTTTAGAATTACACGTTTCAAGTCTTGCAGAAGTGGCAATGCACTTCTCAGAATTTTTCAACTGCACAGCGTTCAAGAAAGCACTTGCCTAAAAACGAGCACAAAACAATGGACTGGCCTTTAAAGGATCTTTAATAGACCATAACAAATCATAATAAATTTGACCTGCTCTTTCCAGATTCGAGAGAAACTTATGCAGCTAATAGAGAAGAAGACCGAGATGATGCTGAAGTGGGATGACAGATGGGACTGGCTTAGGCTATGTAAGTTCACAACAGCTCTCACACAAAACAATGAACCCTTCATGCACAGTGTGTTTATGCCAACGCGCTGATAACTTTATCGCCCTCTAGTGTTGGAGGTGTGTCAGTTTGCCAGAGACGCATCGGTGGCGGAAGCTTGGCTGATAGCACAGGAGCCGTATGTGGCCAGCAGAGATTTGGGTGCCACAGTGGACGAGGTTGAAAAACTGCTGAAGAGGCACGAAGCTTTTGAGAAATCCACTGCGACGTGGGAAGAGCGTTTCTCTGCTCTGGAACGTCTCACGACTGTATGTATTAATCTCAATATTAAAAAATATTGCTCCTAGTGGCCATAGAGACAAAACCACTCACTCCTAAATTTTACACCACGTATTTTATGCTTTACATTTTTGTTTTTCTCATTAAATTGTATATTACAATATACTATTACAAATGTGATAATAAACTAGAAATAATTCTAGTTCAATAAATGCTAAGAAATTTCTGTATATCAAAAAAACATGCAAAAACAAATAATTGTTACACACACACACTATATACTTTCTATAGGCTATAATAAAGATATTATAATGTAGATATTTGCTCTCTCTCTCTCTCTCTCTCTCTCTCACACACACACACACACACACACACACACACACACACACACTAATGTAACATGTACATACATACATAAAATTATTATTACAATTAATAACTGTAATATACTTACACACACATACATTTATAAATCTATCTACCACACACGTTACAATACAAAGCTACAGAACCTAAAAAAAAAAAAAAGCGCATAATTGACGAACATTAAAACATAAGAAAAATGTGTATTTTGCAGTTGGAGCTATTGGAAATACGAAAAAGTCAAAAAGCCATGCAAGTGGAGACACAAGAGGGAGAGAAAGACAGCAGGTAAATACAAGAACAATACAACGTCGTTCACCTCCACTTGCACATTCCAACTCCCAGATTGATCTTTACACTCTGACCTTAGGAAAGAGGACACCGGATTTGCCGAAGACTCCTCACAACTTTACTCCACAGAGGAGCAGTCGTTGGTCAGTGATCAAATATCTTTCTCTACTGGCAGTCACATTTAAAGTTGTAAAGAGAGGCATCAAATTCCCTGTGCTCTCTTTTCTCTGAAATGGTGTTTTGTGTTGTTTAAGATGGGAACGGGAAGAGTAGAGCCTAGTTCTGGTGGAGCTGAAGGAACGGCAGGAGACTCCACGGTGCCTATGGTTTCAGAGATCCAGGAAAGTGGTTCTCTCCAGCTGGATCCTTCCACCTCCATCCAACTTACCAAAGACACTGAGAAGTCTGCCAGTCTTCCTGTTGAATCCTTAAAATCTCAGCCAGTTTTGCTGGAGGGAACTCTTGCCCGGAAGCACGAGATGGAGGGACCTAATAAAAAAGCATCCAACAGGTCGGTTCTGTTTGATCAGGTTTCTATTTTTCAGTGTTTGCTGGGTTGGTTAAGCAAAACAAAACGTAATACAGTTAGCGCTGCCATTTGACTCAAATGCAGAACGCAACTTCTATTTCAAAAATCACGACAAAAAACCCACTGAAACCTGCCACGAGAGGCGAAAACTCAGAACACAAACCTCAAACTAAACGCACATCGCAACTGATAGCGGAATTGCACCAAACAAACGGAAAAGGAAACAATTTAGGAGATTAGCAAGACACAATTGAACTAATCAACATAATTAAATAATCAAATCAAATCAAAAACACTGAAGTGTCGAAAATAAATACAAGAAGCTGAGAAAAAACCTGCCATAAGGGACACAAACTCAAAACCAAAATCTCTACTCAAAACAGGCCAAAAAGAACAACCACTGAAAACGGAATTGCACCAAACAAACAAACAATTTAGGAGATTTGCGAGACACAGAGGAACTAATGAACATAGTTAAATGTTCAAATCAAAAACACTGATGCGTGGAAAATTAATACGGAAGCTGAGAGACGTAACAAGGAAATAACTGACTAATACTGCCAATAAGAGTCCCCATGCTTCTACCACACGACAGAGACACAAACCTTGCCAGCGGCTAGAAACAGCAATGTTACAGGTTTCCCATCTCAATAAAAAACTATGCTGTACTCAAAAAATTCAGCATTAAACAAAAGACAATTTTTTAGCACAAAAAGACAAAAAACACAGTATCTAATTTTGGGCCGTGGGGACATGACATCAATCAACCAATGAATCAATCAATCAATCAATCAAACAAACACAATCAATCACACAATGTGACACACACCCACACACAACCATACAGTCTGACCCACATCCATGGCTGATATTTACACTTTTTTTAAATAAAATTATAAAAAAAATTATACAAAGAGAACCCTCTTCTCTTCTGCCTCAGGTCCTGGAATAACCTTTACTGTGTGCTCAAGTCTGGATACCTGTCTGCCTACAAAGATGCCAAGAGCTTCAGCCATGGCATCACCTACCACGGGGAAGAACCTCTGAGCCTCACCAACGCTTCGCACGAGGTGCTGGCCAACTATAAGAAAAAGAAGCAGGTGTTTAAACTGCGGTAAGTTCCGTCTTTAATCAATAATGTAATGGGATGCTTTCGCTTCTGGATTAAACTTCATTCTATTTCCTGGTTTACTTCCAGACTTGGAGACGAAAGTGAATATCTGTTCCAGTGTAAAGATGAGGTGAGAAAGCGGCTGTTTCTTTCCCGAAGCTCCCAGTAAAACACTCAAACATGGTTTTTGATCTTGACACAGGAGGAGCTCCAGAACTGGATTCAGGCTTTGGACCAGGCTTCACGTCCTGTGATGGAGGAACCAGTCGCTGGACCTTCTGGGCTAAAGGCACAGACTCTCCCGTCGCCGTCCTCCACCACTCTAGAGGTTCCAACAGCCAAGAAAGACAAAGAGAAGAGATTCAGTCTGTTTGCCAAGAAGAAATGAGCGGATAAAACATGGGTGGACATTATCTGCTGAGGTGAAGTCATCACAAACGCAGGAGTTTTTTTTAACGTTACATAGGTTTATAAGAATTTTGCTAATAAATGTACATCCCACTGCTGCCTGTATTTAAGCAATTAAGAGTTTGTTTCCCTAAAGCTTCATTGAATTGCAATCACACGGCCAATCACCCCTGTAAACAAATAAAAGCACACGATTCCGTTGAAATGATCCCAAAAAGGTGTCGTAAAATGGGTTTGTTTTGTATTGAGCTTCTGCATGCTTTTATTATGCCTTTTACATGGTTGGTCTTTTATGAATGGTTGCAAATATAATACTGTGCTCTTTGCATTGGAACTTGCAGAATGGACACTGGTTGGAGGTTTCTTTGTGTTTAGACAGCTGAAGGTCAGGAGAAGGAGCTCTCGGAGAAGCACAAATCTCAGATTACTCCGATGTTGTGCTGCTTTGGGAAGACACAATGAGTGAGATGCTTGTGTGACACAATTTGGCTTTAATTTAAAGATAGATGAAAGATAGATTATTAGATAGCAAAACTAAATCTTGGCTTTACCAAGCAGTAGCATATCTGTTTGTTTATGGTGCTATTGTATTAATAATGACGTTGTATCATCTCATGTCTAAGG
The DNA here is from genome assembly GCA_028031935.1 of Paedocypris micromegethes. NCBI lineage: Eukaryota > Metazoa > Chordata > Actinopteri > Cypriniformes > Paedocypris > Paedocypris micromegethes. The sequence continues at coordinate 12,275,189 of CM051497.1, forward strand.
ATCTGAATTAGGAATTCATGTACTGTATAAATAACAATTGAAATGCAGAGCTTGATAAACCTGAACAAAAATGTAGCCACAGTGATTAGAATTCATGTTTAAATTAAATTAAGACAGGTTAAGAAGATTGTGTTGAAAGAACTACAAATACGTTTCCCTAAAATAAAATTTTCACATTTATAATGCACTTTCCAAAAAAAATCCATAAATGCCATATGTTGTTCACTAATTAAAAATACTACAATTATTCACAAATGAGATGAATAATCTAATAAAAAAAAAATAAACCTATAAGAATACCAGTATTTTAGCTCATTAATATTATTGTTGTTGTTGTTGTCAGGACTGATGAAAAATGGGAAGTGTTTACATGTGCAATCAAGTTCGATGTGGTGCTTTACTAATGTGTTGTTTTTATTTCATATATCTTTGACCACCAGTCAAACTTTTTTTAATTGTTTTTTTCTTTTGCTCTACATTTCCGAAACCTCCCCTTTTAAAAGTATTTACCGTCCTCTTTTCCTACTTTATATCTGTATGTTCAATGCAAAATCACAATAGATATGTTGAAAGCAAGGTATGAGTGTGTGTGAATACCAATAAAGTGTGTGTTTGCAGTAACCTTTGACCTGTGTGGTCCAGTGAGTCATACAGATTAAGAGTCAATGATTTACTTCACTTCCTTTTGTCACTTTGAACAAGCACGATCAAATAAACAAAACAATAACAAAACACCCCAATTACAATTGTCAAAGAACGTTTCTAAGAACCAGTATTTTAGTAGAATCACTATATGTTTACATACTATAAGTTTACATATACATTTACATACATAACTTAATAAAAAAATTGAAACACAGATACTACAAAATATGCTCTCTTACACCATATTAGATTAGTTTGCACTGGAAAAAAAAGTATTTAAATTTTTTTTATAAAAATGTATTTTTTATAAAAAGTTATTATACAAGACATTGATTTAAACTACCTTCAATCGAATTTTGTTAACTTTTTGTCTTTGTTACATTTGCTGAAAACAGTGAATTTGTAAATTTAAATATATATCTACTTGTATCTACTGTATAAACATATCAATTTCAATTTTAAATGTTGTATTAATAAACCAACAATTGTAATGCATTTATTATAATACTTATACTATATTTATAAACAAGCTTTTTTTTTTTTTTTTTTAAGCATTTTATCATTTACTGTATCATTTAGCTACACTGTAGTATCCTCTACTTACCAAATAACAAACAAAATCGACATGTTTCAAAATCACAGGGCTCACTACTTCTGCACACTATATATTACACTAAACAAAGGGGCAACGCTGCAACTTTTGGTGTCAAATGATCGCGGTAAAAGATCTTTACGTGATAACCGTCTGATTTTCAAGATAAAGAAGATGTACACATGCGCACTTACCTGCTGAGGGCGCCATCGCGCTATAGCTTTCCATGTCGTGTTGCCCGGCGACGGACCAGCATGTAGATTACGTCATTTCAACGAAACACCACTCTTTCCGCTTATTGGTTAGTTTATTTCTCCCGCCCACAAGTGCGCGCAGCTCATTGGATGATAGCACGTCAGTCTCCGGCGCGTTTCATGCGGGCACAGGTTGAACAAGCGGCTACAAAGTAACTCTATCAATCGCTCAGTCCGCGTGAGGAAATAAGTTGCTACACAGTGCTGCGCGATATTTAAAACCGCGCGAAAAGTTCGTCTTTACAGGTCGGCGCCGTTTCGGAAAGTGGATACTACCAAACCGCGCTTTTCTCTTTGAAATGGAGTTTATTCGCCTCCCCGCATTGTCTTGCGGCGGATAGTAATGTGAAGAGCACAACGCCTCAAACGGGAAGGACCTTCCGTTCTACTTGTGTGTCAAGTTTTTTTCTCTCCCGTTCTTGTGGATTGTTCAAGAGTCCATCTTCTTAAAAATGGATATTACAGTTTCTGAACTGATGTGTAACTTCGTGGATTCGCCGCTTGTGGTTTGGGTAAGTCACAAAGACATGATGGCACCTGCTGTGCGCGTGCGTACCCGCGCTCGCGCCTGTGCACAGTGTGCGGTCTGTTTAACGTTGTCACTTTTAAGTAGATTTCACATGTGGATAAACTGTTTATTGATGAACAATCAAGCCTCTCATTAAAGTCAAAGACTACTTTAGTGTCAGTTCCTGTGCAGTATCAACATTCCCTCTCTTTTCAATCCTCGGTCCAGCAAAGCAAAATATACATCTTTATTAACTCTACAACTAATGAATGGTAACAGTTGGTCAAATTCATGGTATCGCGTTACAATATTGCCCCTCATACGTGTTGTTTTTCTGAGAAAGCATTTAAAAGAAACGATTTATGTTAATGGACATTTCTTTTGCACGTCCTAAACTTGACGTAATTCCAAGTAAAGTTTTAGCTGCCATGTATATTCAGCCGATGTCATCCTCCGTATATGAAGAAGAGTTCTGAATGTTCACTTAGTACCGAACGCTAAACAAAGACTTTGAATCAAGAGTCTAATGTGTCCTGATGTGCTTGGTGAAACAGATCTGACCTTTAATGACCTTAAGACCCCGACCCCATGTCCGGTTTGGCCACCTCATCCTCCTCTCCAGGCACCTTGCACAATCAAAGAATCACAAACTTTCATATTCAGTTTTGTTCAATGAAACTTCAGTCTCACATAATCTTCCCTGATCTTTAAACTCTCTTGTTTTCCAGATTAAGACCTTCGGGCCACTTGGTTCGGGTTTGGACGACAAGCTCTCCATGTTCATGGACTTGGTGGATGGGGTGTTTCTGCACAAGATAATGACGCACATGTGAGTGTCCTGCTGGTTCACGCTCTCGCAGCAGCTGCTGTATACACATCGTTTTTTACACATTATTAAAAACCACATCCTCTACCGCCGGCCATCCATCTGTGCCGACACTGGATCCTAATCTTCATGCTCCATCAGTTTGGTTCCTCTTCTATAATTTAGTGTGTTTTAAGTGTCCTTGCATGTGCTTTCCACCGAGTTTAGTGTAATGCATCATATTGTTTTGCAAGCTGAGCACGTGGCTGCAGGAGTTTCGGTTGGTTCTAGTTTGAGCTCTTCTCTTGAGTAGATGTTCCATCTCATGAGCGTGTAAATATCTTTTTTGCATTTATTTTTGTTTTGACACCTAAAAAGGGCTCGGTTGGGCTTTTTAGACGGTTGCGTCTGTGCATCACCCTCGTCCTTTAACCTGCTTTTACTTGCGCTACAGTGACTCTCACTTAATCGGAGACTTAAAGACTCGTGCTCTTCAGACAATGGAAATATTTTCTCTAGGGGGGCTGCAGGGTTAGGGGTCTCTTTTAGGACCAATCAGAGCAGGACATGAGGGAATGCTGCTGTCACTTTATTAGATTAGTGTGCTCAGATAAAACATTCTGGATGTGTTAGTTGAGATACGATGAAGCATTTTGCCAGAATTTTCAATTTCTTTTTTTTTTATTACGCTGATTTCACTTCATCCATCAATTTTCTATTTCTATGTCACAGAGAGCTGGCTTCTATTTCTGCCACTCTTCGACCTTATATAATAATAAAACAGATTGTTTTTTTTTATTCTCTTGGATTTTGAATTTTTTAAAATGAAGTGCACTTCCATTCATCCAATGTCTACTGCTTTTCCTTCTTTGGGTCACGAGGAGCTGGAGCCAATCCCAGTAAATCTGGGCTTGAAAGCAGGACATGCACCCTGGTTTGGTGGACAACCAATCACTGAACGTGACACAAACATTCACACTCACACCTGAAGGCAATTCCAGGAAACTGGAGACCTGGAGGAAACCCACGCAGACACAGGGAGGACATAGCTCCACGCAGAAAGTCCCCATCCGTCTTTGAACTTGAGTCTTCGTTGTGTTGTTTTTTTTCCGTTCTGTAAAAGCTAACTATCATGTGATTTTTGTAAATGTTTTGCGCTATGGATGACCAACTAAGTCTATTTTAGAAACGTTGTCCAAGAAATGGGCTTTGTTTCGAGGTCTTCCATGCATTACAATACTGAGAGCACAGCACATCCCTGATATCTTTTTACAGGGTGCCCACACCGGTGCGGCTGAAGCAAACCGATACCCTTTCTAGTGTTTTCATGCATCAGGCATGCACTAGAGAACACTAGCGCTGATAGCAATTGAGCTGAAATGCTAACGCGTCCCATCTGGCACGGCCTCTGCGTGCACTCTATTCGTCTTCCCCTGACGAAAAAAACAACCGCTGCTGTTTTTCCAACCCGGCTTTGAGTTGCAATAAATACTATGGTTGTTAAACGCGCAAATACTAAAAACGGTTATCTTGGCTGTGGGCAAAATTTAAACCAGGCGTCAGTTTGGGGGGGGACAGCCATTTATGTTAGGGTTTTTTT
>CM051497.1:12279605-12293276 GCA_028031935.1 Paedocypris micromegethes
TTTTTTCCAACAGTTGGGAGTTTGAAGGCCGAGCTTGCAGAATTGGCATTCTTTTCACATAAAACTAATGTAAATGAGGACTAGCAGAGGACTTGAACACTCTCTGTGCTAATGGAAGATTTAAATTCAGTGTTTTTTATTTCCTGTAGTCAAATGCTTTTGAAAACAAACGGATCATTGTGACTTTTGTGTTCATTTGGAAAGTAGTTTTGTTCTGTTTTGTTAGTGATGGCCAAACTACGGCCCACAGGCCAAATCTAGACCTTGAAGGTGTTATATGTGGTCCAACTTTTATTTCTATTTATTGTTTCTATTTTATTTTATTGTGTATAATATATTTTATATATTATTTCTATTTTATTGTGATTTTAGTCCATTTAGAATGTTGATAATATAATACGTTTTAAACTGAGATGACCTGGGTGTTTCTGAAGGACAAATGTAGCGTTTTTTGTTGTTGTGCTGTAACGGGGGAACTTTGCAACATTTGTTGACTGAATGATCACAGCGTTCGTGAGCACCTATGTTTTTGAACAAACTGTCTCTGTGATGAGCAGCGAACCCTGGGTCATGTTTTTTGTATTACTCACCATCATCTTCATTCTGTGATGAGAATCATGGTGATAAATCTTGCCCCAGACTGTCGTTCCCAAACTGGTTTTTAAAAAACAACTGCAGTCTGCAGACATTGTTTTTTTTTTTTTTTTAATATATATATTTTTTTATATTTATTTATTCATTTTTCCATCTTCTGCCACTTTTTCTCAGCATCTCTGGGCCGGAGGCAGGATACACACTCTGGATTGGTGGCCAACCATTTGCAGAGCGGGACACACAGACAAACACATTCACACACTCACTCATACCCATGTATGTGGTCAATTTTCCAATGCCAATTCGCCTGAAGGGCATGTTTTTGGACTGCGGGAGGAAACCGGAGCACCCGGAGAAAACCCACGCAAGCACCGTGCCGCTCCTTTTTCTTTTATAAAATACGCAAGGGATTGTGAGCCTAACAATTATTGATGTTTTTTTTTTTCCCTTTCATTGTTTTTCCTCCTGTTTTGACATCTGCGCTAATTTTAAATTGTTCTGTTTAATTTTTGTATTTGTTGTGACTGTCAAATTTCACTGCAGTTGAGTTTTGCGAGTCGAGAACCACTAATTTACATACATAATGTGCATTTATATCCCAGAGAGTACAACTAAAATAAAAGCATTCCATTGGCAAGACACTCACCCACACACAAGCAGGAACTTTGATAAGACACTTCATCGCTTTCTTGGCACAGTAACTCCACAGTTTGCCAGACATTTCCGATAACAGTAGTGCACTTTTCAGGAACACGGTCTTATGAGAGAGACTGATTCGGTAAAACCTGAAGTCTACTTGAACTAGACGGATGTCAAGTAGTTAACAAGACGATCCGTTTACGTTCATCCCAAGATTATTAAACCGAAACGTCTGCTCTTCTCGCCCCACCAGAGACCCGAGCCCCATGAACCAGCGGGTGAACAAACACGTCAACAATGACGTCAACCTCAGAATCCAGAACCTCAACACCGTCACCCGACACATCAAAAACTACTACCAGGTAAGAGACGAGTCTGGTTCCTTCTCTTCCGGAGCCCAGCGCTGTTTAAATGCTTTTCCTAACTCAAAGCTGATTGTGTGTGTATTAATGTCAGACAGCAGCTGTTCTCCACAGACACAAGGTAGTGATTCTGGTGTCGTGGGGGATTAAACGTGTCTGCAGATGTGGATGTTATTGTGGAAGCAAGAACGACATCCCAGTTACTGTGACTGGTGTTGTCGGGGAAACTCTTGTGGTTTAGGAACTCAGGTTTTTGTGAATGGTTTGTTGGATGAAGATGCTGTGTGTGACCAGGATGAGGAGATCAGTGTGTTTTTGATGATATTTGAAGGCCAAGCACTGGATTTATAGGGTTAAAGCTCCTTACTTCAATGTGATGATTGTTTTTTCTTTTTGTTTATTCTGTTCAAGCTTGACAAACAACTTGGTTTGATGAGACTGTCACAGTTTGACTGATGGATAATTGACTACAAAAACATCTGTCCAGTTCCATTTGCATGAAGTCTTTTTAAGGCTTTACAACCATAATCAGACGCAATCGTTACAATCACAGAATAAAACACGATTTCACTGATTTTGCTGTTGTTTGCTAGTGTTAATTAGTGAGGAAAAGCATCATTTTGCTACCATATTACTTACCATACTGTATCTGTTATCAAGAATCGTATCAAGAGATAAAATGTGCTTATTATTAATGGATGGATACCCCATGATATGTGGATGGTTGGATTTATCCATGTAGAAAAGTTACTTATAAGTTTTATATAGAAAAGTAACGTGTCTTGCAATTTTTTGTGACGACAAATACAGTTGATTGCGATGAATCGGAACATATTCTTTTTTTCTTATTACATTTTACTTCATTAATTTTTATTAAACCAGATAGATTTTATTATATGCCTAATATATTTAGCTTTTTTAGAGCAAGTGAGCGTGAATACAGTGGATGTAAAGTCTGGTCAGTGACATACCGGACCATACCTGACATGACAGACGCAGAAAGACATGGGAAATCCAGGACAGCGATTCTGACGCCCTTAATGACTTTTGACAAAACAGGATGCAGGAAAAGCACTGAAACTTTGTGCCGCTGTTTCAATCAGGAGGGAAGTGAAGGTACAAATGGATGTAGAATGTGTCAGACCACAATGAATACGTTTTTCAGACATTGAGTGGAATGTAAGAACTTTTTTAATATGTTATACACACACACAACGAAATACAATACAATGAAAGCTTTTTTACAATGAAAAAAAAGTTTCTAAGCTTCAATTGTTTTTTGTTGTGTGTCATATTTATCTTGATGATTTAATCCCGATGTGTCTGAATTGACTTTAGTTTTTCGACTATATTTGAAATATTTATATATTTCATTTTTGTAAAGGATTTTAGCTTGCTTAATTTTGGGTGAGAGTGCTTTCATAGCTTAGGAGAGTTTTAGATAGAATAGAAGAGCCTGCAAGTTTTTAACTGGTGGTTAGGGTTTTAACTCTAGTAATTATTGTGTAGGGACGGAGGCAGGAGACGTCAGAAGACAAGGTCTTTTTCTAAAGGAGGAGTCTTTACACACACCGCTTCTCTAGCTAATCGTGCTGGGAGGTTTGTGCAGTTCTTATGTTGGTGTTTGGCATTGGAATCTTCAGATTGGTTTTGTTGGCCCTGAGCTTCAATTCAATAATAATTCAATTCAAGTCTGATGGACGCTCTTAATTTCAGTGGGATTTTTAGGGCTTTTCCATTTCTAGTGAACTGAACTGTCGACTTTCTGTGTGTAAAGCGCTCCAATCACAATACGATATATTTTGTGATGCCGTACTCACGATATGACGTACACTTTTTGTGTTGTAATGAAAAATCGAATGCAGTACTTGTTTAAAACCGTTTAACTAGGAGTGAGAGTTTGGAAAATGAGTGAAAGTGGCAATTGTTGGCATCCGTTTCAGTAAAAAAACAGAGTTGTCGACTAACTCTGGAGTATTTTAATTCTGCTATTTGAATTAGTTTCTTTTTATTGTTGCTTAATTGAGTGAGTGAAAACTTGGTAAACGCTGCCAGTTCTTCTTTAATTTCAGTCTCATGGGAACTAATGCTGCCATAAAAGTAGGTGACGTCTATGGTTCCGGTCTAAATTCTTGACACACTTGCGCATTAATAGTCACGTGTTGCTGTTTTAACTGATTACAATTGTTGCATACTCCCCATCACTCTACACGTTACACATTATGTAAAATGAAATGCTTGTAAACATGGTTGCCAAAATTCAAACCCACACTCCGGTGATGTTAGTAGCAGCTGGTTCTGATCACTATGGATTGTCGTTGAGAAGTTATGACTTGGTTCTGAGTGGCTCGACTTGCATGACTGTGTTTTACAGGCTTTTTCTTTGACCTCTTTAGTTTTACAACTGTGATAATTGGCAACTATCCTCCTCTGTCACTTGCCGACTTCCATTTTAAACTGGTTTCTATCTGCAGTCCGTCTCCAGTTTCAATGAACGCTGTGTTGTAAGCAGCTGAGATATCGAAATAGCTTTTTGCTGATTAGTGTTATTATGGATGCGGATTGTGGCAGAGCTTCGTGCTGGTGTGTGGACCAGAACACATTCTGAAACCTGCTGGAATGACGGCCCCCCCCTAACCACATGTTTAGCTTGGGTGGAGCTTTTTTTTTTTTTTTTTTATAGAACACACGTGGCGCTGTGAAGAACGTAACAGAGGGCTGTGTTCATTCGCTGGTCCCCTCACAACCTGAAAGGGGGTCTGTCTGTGCACCAGTATTGATTCATCTTTAGACTTTAAGCAAAATAAAGGATTGTGATTGAGGAAACCAAAGTTGCCATATCTCAAATTCCACAACGACTTTCCAAGAGGTGGTACGATCAATTGCAGCCAAAGAAAAACGGTGCAAGCCTGGAAATGGACTTCATGTAGACACGTGGGTCAACTGATCAGAAGCAGATGTGTGGTTTTATACTGTGTTACTCACTCTATTCATGAGTAATGTGTGAAATGAATGACAAACCTAACGTCTTTGCCTTGTGAAACGAATGACAAACCTAATGTCTTTGCATTGTGATTCTATAAATGCATACTGTATGATCATTTTGGCAAAATCTGGCCAATAAGATTCATTTAATTGCTGGACTAAACAGTCTGGATCAGTGATTGGTTGGCTGCCATTTCAGTGTGTGTGTCTCGCCTTCTGGCCCAAGATTGGGATTGACTCAAGCTCCCAGTGACCCAGAAATAGAAAATCTTAAAACGAACGACTTGATGGATGTTTCCCACCAATCTGAGTTCCCAATGTTTATTTTTTGTTTCAATCATTTGAAACTTATTACGGCATTTCAGTCAATCCCATTGGCAATAGTATTTGGATCAAAGACATTCACACCAACACCACTATTGATTACCAATAATCAACGTCACACTGCAGTCTGCTAGGACTAGTCAAGACGGGGACAATATTGCCATTTTAAAACGGCACACTTGACAACATTCGTTGTCTTCAGCAACCACGAGTTCTTGATCAAATATTCACACTGGTTAACAGAAAACCATAATAAATGTCCATTCGTTCCAGCGTCAGGCCCAGAAGGCCACAGAGATAAGCTGACAACTACAGTCCAGCCTTTACAGTCAAACAATACTTTACATTTCCAGATCTGTCAACTAAAACTGGGTGTTGATGGGACGGGAAAGCAGCACATTGTTTGAACAAAGATACGGGCACTCTCTCAGGCAATTCCTGCGATAAAAGGAGAACCCTGTGATTTTAGTGATTATTAATGGTGTTTGCACACGCACAAAGCCCGAGTAGTTTGGCCCTTATGACTTGAACACGCACTATGGACTTTTCTGATTCACCGGTTTTGTGGCTTGCAGCTTCTGGTTAATTTTTCTTTTTTCTTGCAAGACTTGGTCATTATTTGGCAAATCATACTGTATGTGACATTTCTTTGAATCGCATCTTTATTTTTTACCAAGATCTAAAAAAGTTAAAAGTTAAAAAGCTTAAATTAAAATTACAAAAGCAATTCTGCCTTTGTTTGCAAATCTTTCAACCTCTCGCAACATTTATTGTGCGTCACTGCTGTGTGTGTTGCCTGAAATGTATTGATTGCTCCTAGAAGTGTTTAAAGAACTACAAGAAGCGGCTGTTTCGCAACCGATTCCAGATTACACATCTCTGATATACGTTGCCAAAATCGTTCGTTCTCCCAGCTTAGCCTAGATTTACGTTTAAGCCTGACAGTAAAAGCCTCACATCGGTTGGCTTAATCAACCAACCAGATTTGCCCCACTTTTGTCGAGGTATTGAGGATGTATAGCAATCCGTTCAGACATGTTGTGGCAAAGGTCAGAGTCTCTGCTCAAGTAGGTTTGCTGTCCTTGTTTCACCCTTTCACGTCACATCTTCTCGTTTCCGTTACGTCTTGTAAGAGGTTGGCGACGTATTGTTAACTGGTATTTGCAACATCGCAAATCACGCTATAACTACAATGCAGCATGTTTGATGCTTTCCTGCACAGGCGTTTGTAATCAATCAGAGAAACACTATAGTATTTGCTGCTGTTTAATTTACACATTTTAATTTGTTTAATTTGCGTTGCGTCCCAACTCACACGAGTCAACTGTATACATTTCTCGTGTTCCTATAGCACAACAAAAACCGATGTCTGATCTCTTCTTTGTTGTTTACAAGGACATTGAGATATACCATCGACATTGAACAAACCATTGATCACAAGGACGTCTGCCAATTGGACAATGTCACTCACTCCCTGGTCTGGTTTGGTCCTAAAACGACTCTGTCATCGTGCAGACTGTCCCGCTGTAGAGATCAGGGGCACAGAGCGCGGGAACAATAGCTGATGGAGGCAGCGGAGGGGTGGTGTGTTAGTTCCTCTCTCACGAGCATGAGCCACTGTAAGCCGGTTCCTTTCAACACCGCAGCGTGAGATTTGTGGCCTTGCTGGACTTCTGATCGGCTCACTGTCCCTCGCATGGTCAACTGCAGCCCAATAGAATCCCAACGCCACCTTCGCAACCTTCACTAACTCACAGCGGCCTTGAAGGTCTCTGCGGCAGGAAAACAACTACCACTTTGTAGGTCTTTGAAAACGGTTCGCATTGAAAGTCCAGGCTGTATAATGCTCTTTTCAATCGTACAAAACCCCACCTTACGCTGCTTTGTGCCAGTCTGTGTTCTGATGATGTAACTAGGATGTGGCTAGGACTCGGTTGGAGAATTTGTGAGCAACCTTCACGCAAGCTCTGTGAATGGAGACATGTTTTGACTCCGTTCCTTTGGATTTGTTTGTTCCTTTCTTTTGGTTGGGAAGATATAAAAGGAGGAAGGCGTCTTTTTTTTTTTTTTACCATTTTTTTTCGTTCTAGTGTTTGCTCGCTTATTGAGGATAGAAAGACGCTCCCAGAGGTGTACAGTTTCTCGTATGGCGTTCGCTCCACAGCCTAAGGTGTGGGTTTACCTCTATCGTACTATCGATGTGATTTTTCTCTCTGTCTTGACTCGTAATACTCCACTGTTGCTCTGACAAACCCATAATGCTTTGCTTCTTGTACAGTAGATTAAAGCGTTACACGCATGCCAGGTTCCTGTACACAGGAAATGTCTCCTGAGGTCGGCTGCTGTGGGAAACACAAAGACCACCAGACTGTTTTAAAGCAGCTTTAAACTTCCCCCTTTTTTTTTTTAAAAAAACTTTTATTTAGGTGTTCAATGTAGATTCATGTTTATTTATGTCTGAAAGTTTTTCCTGTATGTGTGGCCTACCTGCTTTGCATGTAATTAAGATTTTTTCCATAGTGTTGAGTGAATATTATTCTTGATCCGGTTTTTTGTCCCTCTATACCTTTTAAAATGTGCACATTGTTATAAGATTTAATGTATAAAAGAATTCCAGATTTGTTCTCAGTTTGCTTATGTACGCTGTATAAAATAAAATTTCCCCGCTGTGGGACTAATAAAGGATTTTTCAATTCAATTCAATTCAATAAAGTACACTTTGTTCTTCATATGCACAAAACTCAGAGAACTGAGATTTTTTTTTTTTTTTTTGCTCACACTCTGTTTTGCGCAGTGAAAGGTGAAACTAAAAAGGAATGCAGCCTCCTGATTGGGCCAGTCTCAGCCAATCACAGGTCATGCTGTTCAGTTATAACATTTAACATTATAACAGTTGCATTCTTACCATTTTAAAATAATAATTAATAATCTCACATTTAAAAAAAGATCAAGATCAAAAATCAAATAATTTGAATTTAAAACAAAGCATTTATTATGGTGAACATACAGATGTATATTCAACAGAAATAATGTATAAAATTGTGTAAAACTGAGCCATGTTTTGTATATTTTTCTGTATAAAGTATCGGGTCAGGCTCAATATGAAGTGACTGATGTGATTGGGGACATCACTTGCTCGCTCATGTTTTAATGCGTGTCATGGTTTCTTCTAAATGCTTGAGGACATAATACGTAAGAGTTTGTCAATATGGCAACTAGGGGCCGTATCGAAATTGTGCTCCATATTTAACCATCCAGTGAAGTTAGTGATTCCACAATCTGGGATTTCAAGCGTTTTTAAACCCAGTAATTTGATTTAATTATTTATTAACAAATTACTTTTTAAACTAAAATAAGAATACCAAAAAGCATAAAAAGTATCACTTTACGCATCACTCAATATTTTGTTATATACAGTTATACAGTACTAATTTACTGTTAATTACAAAATTGCACTACAATTGCTCTTGTGATAATACTGTTTGTGTGTTATAAAAAAAAAAAAAGAATTTATAAAAAGGTTTCACAATATTTAAGATTTAAAGTAAAAAATGCCGTCAACTCTAAATGCTAAAATGCTGACACATGGTAAACGCCACAATCACAACGTTTTCTCCAGAAGCCGTAATAATGTTAATAATGTGGTAGACTTCCTTAGTGATCCTTTGTGTGTAAACCAGGTCACCACTGAATTGTTTTAGAGCTGAATCTATTGTGAAAAGATGCCTTTTGTTTTTAGGGTAAAAGAGTTCTCTGTTGTTTAACTGCCATATGGAAACTCAAGCCTTGCCAGTGTTTTGATGGACATCTGTTGTTTCCTGCACTCTTCGGCAGTTTGGAGAACACTTTCAACACTTTCCCGTTATTAAATATAAGGCTGCTAAAGTCGGTCCGATGGTGGTGTTAATGTCAGGTTTTGGGGAGATGGTGGTTGTTTATGTGTGTTCGTGTGTGGTGGCGAAGGGAGGTGGTACGTCTCTCTAGGTCAGTGGGAGTTGCCAGGGAGTCTGGAATTTCTAATTCTTTCTTCTGTCCATGCAGAGGTTCTCACTGGTCTCTTTCTATAAGTGGCTTCTTTACAGCTTTGGAGAAGATTTAAGGACATGATCTCGAAGACGTTGCTTGTCTTGCTTAACGGTCCGTGTTTTTTACATTATAGATGTTCCACGGCGATTTCTACTGACCAAGATCAAGCATATTTTTAGATGATTGAGATTGGCTTGAAAATCTGTCAAGTGGTGATGAAAATCGTAAAGCAGACATGGACTCTTGGTCATATTTACCTACAGAGGAAAATATGTATTTGAACATATCACACACTGTCATTACACAAAGCTGAATCAAGATCTACCGAAGCCAGTGAACGAAGAGATTGGTCTTTTTTTTTTTTATTTTATTTAAACCTGCAAATTAGCCAAAGTACTCTTCAGTCTTCAGTGTTCTTTATTGTTATTTCCGAAAACATTGTGAAAGAGAGAGAGGATCTGGTTTAGATGAATGGCTGAATATTTTACATTAGATACATTGCTTTACCAGAGAACTTTTAGTAATCCTTGCTTCAACTGGTTGCCAGTGCAAGAAGACAAGGTGAGGAAGTTGAGGAGCAAAATGCAGTCTTTTAAAATTGCAAAATATCAGCGTTCAAAAGGTGCTTTCTGTCACAATACCAGAACTTTGTTCTGAAGTGGAAAAAGCATAATACAGTTTTTTGCACATTTGTTTTTTTTGTATGTGTATCTGTACTGTTCACAAATTTCAAATTTTGTTCTGACACTCTTTTCTTTCTCATTCTACAACAAGGTGTTCCCGATCTTTTTGGTTCTAATAACCGGGCGGTTTTTAAGTCAAAACTATATGTTCTGTATCCGTTCTGTATCAAGATTTGCTAGAGAATGATACATCTACAGACCTTACTCTCTTGAGCATAGAATTTGTGGTTGCATGAGAATATGGAACACTGGCTTAAGCAAAAACTGACCTTCACACACTTGTGTCCAGTGTAAACAGATCACGAGTGGCTTGACCTGCTATTATAAATTGAATATTGATCATTTGCTGGTTTTTCTGGTCAATAACCCTCAGGCGTGACTCTGTGACCCCCCCAATGTGGGTCAGTGTAGCTTTGGATCTGATCCCTGACCAGTAGAGATGGATCACACTTGGCTTACAAATATGTTCATCTTGCAATCGTACTTTTATTATTTCCGTAATGGTAAAGTTGGTGCTGACTAATCACAGTTGCACCGTTTATTTCAGCATTCCTGTGGTTTTTAGAGGAAGTGCCGTGAATATTCTACACACACAACCACCTGCTCTACTTGAAGAGGTTTCCCAATATCTTCACACAATTTTATTTATGTATCTGTCTTCCTCTTCTGCTTCCTCTCTGTAAAGAAGCCTAAAAATACATCGTAAGAAATCTTCTGGAAATGATGGAAGGCCAGGAGATGTGTTTATGGCATCACTTTGTAGAAAATAATAGACGGGAAACTTTTGATCTCTGCTGTTTTAAAATAGAAATGTGCTTTTCTTTAGTTTCCTCATTTCACATCTGCTGTATCAAAACAGGGATGTTACATTGAACTCTCTTTTATCCATTGTATGAAAACACATTAAGAAATGTTAGTCTTTCTTTAATTCAAACAAACAATGAAATCTGAAATATTAATTCTAATTATTTATGTTGCAAATGATGCCGTTTTTATATAAATCAGAATTAGTTCTAATCAGGCTATCCCCCATTCCAATTAAAATTCCAATTAAAATTCAAATAATAAGGAACTGATCATCTTAATCAGAGCTGAATCTTTTGATCTTGGGTTTTCTTGAGATTCAGTTTTGAATCATCATAAGCTTCATTCCTGCTATTGTCAGGTTGACTCCATAAATTTAAGTCTATTGTATCTTTTGATTAGCAGAATTTGATTTTTTCTTTATCATAGTTGTGACAGAGGTTTAAGAAATATAAGAAGTTGCCTAAACAATTGTTTTGTAAAAGTTTTAAAATATTTTGTCATTTTCCAAGGCAACCGAAAATATTGTACCTGCACAATATTCCTCTCATGAAATGCTTGCTATACTTTTATTTATATACATGTAACGACATAACAGTGTGTAACAACAGAGCACCAGTGGGAAAAAAAAAGGGCAGTCGATCTATACGTGTGTGTGTGTGTGTGTGTGTGTGTGTGTGTGTGTGTGTTCCTGGTCAGCAATACTGAACCCAGCAGGAGATGGGCAGACACCAGTGGAACGGAGCCAAAGGTCTCGTCCCAATTTACTGTCCAGACATTGTTCCACCGGGCGGCAGAGGAAATGAGCTCAGGAAAGCTGTTCTGACCGGCTGGACCTTGACTTCACTGAGGCCTTTGGTTCGGGACTCTTCTGAACTGAACGCATTCTGGATCTTTACACATAGAACTCTGAGATTGTGGTTTCCATGGTAACATTTTGGACAATGTTTTGCATGGTGCCAGTTGTGCAGATCAATCTCTCAGATTTTCCTTAGGTTTTTTAATGTAACTGTTGCACTAAATTGTTAGAACGATGAAGCTGCTATATTGACTGTTAAATTATATACATTGTAAAAAATTATTACAAGGATTATAAAGGGCAGTGTGAACCAAGTATCATGAGACCACATCCGTCCTTTACGGTTTATAAAATGAATTTATTATTTTTTGTATGAAGTAAACTTTGTTTTGTGAACGCTAAAGTTGTTGTACTGTTTACCCTTTGTGAAACACGCTGCTTGTTATAGTTTGTACTAGGGATGAACCGATACCATTTTTTTGCAAAACGAGTACAAGTACTTGCATTTCAGTTCTGGCCGATACTGATACAGAGTACTCTATAAAAACATGGTTTAATTTGACTGGTAACGGCTTTAGTCACAAAATTTAAAAGAGGGGTTAGTTTCAATATCTTGAAATCTTGTTAGAACATTTACGCCATTTAAAATGAAAAGCATGTTGTATGCAAATTGTTTCAGAAAAAACAATTATAGAAAAGTTCAACCGTGAACGGTTCATTCTCATTTTAGAATGAAAATCCCAGTACAATCTCAGTACAAATTCAAAATGTGCTATAACCTGTAAAGAATGTTTGTTTGCACTGCAGTTAGTTTCAAATTCATTTTAAAGAACATTTCTTGATTCTGACCTCCATGAACCTCTGAATTATGAATGGGAAGATACGCATATAGTCTGATGTCCACGACTATTACAATAAGTTGATGAAGATGGAATACTTAGTACTTTTCTTTCTTCAGCTGTTTGTGGAAAAGCAACATGGAAGCCTCTTGGTTTTGCACGTGACTCGCATGTAGTAATTGTGGATCAGATTCGTCAGGGAACCGGAGAATGAGGTGTATGATTCCACACACGCCGTCACGCTGCCGCTGCTGAATCCAGGAGCGCACTTTTTTTTTTTCTTCTTCTCTTCTCAGGTTGATACATGCTCTGTCAGGTAATTATACACACTAGACTGAATGACAGTTAAAAACATTCAAGGGTCCTCCTAGAATTCTTTGTGCAAAGCTCCATTGTGTGTAGTCTTGGCAGAAATATTCCCACGTTGGTTGTTCTGCCAAAACTGGAGTCATTATTCAAATAAATGTCAAAGTGCACATGTGTGTGTGTGTGTGTGTGTGTGTACACATTAGTGGTGTAATGATACACTAAGCTCCTCGTAAACCTTTATATTATTTTTACAGTACATTTATACCTTACTGTGCATCTATACCCTACTGAACAAAATTCAAGGTCAACACATCGTTATTGTTATTCTACTGGCCTTAAATAACGTTTTCATTTCATTCTTTATAATAATACCTATGCATTTAATTACTATTACAACAGACATGCATTGAATTATGAAGAACCAAAAACAAGGTGTGATTAAACGATTGCTTAAAGAGCTTCATCTAAATAACATACTAAGTACAAAATGTAAAAATATATAAACTCGTCAAAGATCTGGTAGCATAATAGAGTAAAATAATTCCGAAGAAATGCCATGAGTTTTACAGTACAGCTTGTTTTACTGATTCGTCTTGAATTGTGGTGGCTTTGGTTGTAAATGTTGAAGTTAATCTAGGATATATTTGCAGGGATGTTCAAAGTAGGTTGTGGAATGCCTGTACTCTTGTTGTGCGTTACTGCTTGAAGCATTTTCTCACAAGTGTGCCAAGCGTTTCACAGTAAAGGTGCAGGTGCTATAGTGCTGCTGTGTTGGATGTGCTCGTCAAACCTTAAAACCTTTTATTACTGTCAACGAGTCTCAAAACCTCTCAGCTTGTCATGAAGGCAGAATCGGATTAGAAAATAATGTCATTTAAAATAACGTCTGTCTGCTATTTTTTTCCTTTTATTAAGTTAATGTTTCATTATAGTTTAGGCTGTAGTAGTTGCTGTAGATGAAATCATGCTGGAAGACTTGAGAGAAGTGTGTGACCAGTGGTGTGAGGAGGTGAAGAAACAAACCTTCCCTGAGAGACGAGCAGAGCGATCCCCGACTCCATCACTGGTCTGCGCACACAAAGATGTCCCCTGAGAGCCACTCCTCTAAAATGGAGATGGAGTTGTCAGTGTGGGTCCGGGCCCTCGCACTTTCTTATTAACCTATTTCTAAGACCAGGACCAGTCATTTCTCTTCCTCCAAACGTTTGGTTTTTATTTTTATATACAGATGTTTGCAGTTCCTGATCCACTTTGCTGGAGACTATTGACCATTTTTTTTTATTTTAAAATACACTTTATTTTTGAAA
>CM051497.1:12293294-12313734 GCA_028031935.1 Paedocypris micromegethes
AAAAAAAAAAAAATGAATCAAATATTTTAATGGTTAAATTGTTGTTTGATATACAAAAAAAGCTGTTTATTCCAGTGCTGTTGTTGATTGCTCATGGCGATGAAGTGCTTGGTCATTTGGACCTGTTTGGTCATGTCTTCTGTTTTATTGATGTCGTTTGTTACCCTAGAAGCCATTGTGTCAAGTAGCTTAGCACAGGACATGTCTTCATGTTTACGTTCCAATGCACATTTCAGGATGTTTGATGATATTTTGCTTGGTCATTATTCGGCATTGAAAAGTGTGGCTGAAAACCTCTGAACCGTTTAGCATAAACCTTGTGTAATTTTCAAACTATAAGGTGCCTTTCAAATATTTGCCAAAAATTGTCTCTGTGCTTTGTAGATTAACTGATTTTTATGTGATGCACAAAAACATTGTCTGAGCATTTAGCTGAGCCGATATTCGCTGTCTGTTACTGCTAACAAACAACACAGAAAGACGTTTTATGAAGAGTCACCATCAAGTTTTAAATGTTAACTTGGCTTGCCATACTTTTTCCCCCCTTTTTTTTTCTTTCTTGCCAATAAATATCCGTCTCGATTTAACTTTGACTCCATGAGCAACACAATGCTGAGCTCATGCCGTGTGTATTAAATAAAGAACTGCTAGATTTGGTTGTCCTCAAGTTGTTAAAGATTTTATTGAGAGCTTCTCATTGGGTGGACGCTCATTGATATTGCGACTTAAGCTGTTCTCCTTATGGCTCATAAAGTATAAAGTAAAAAAATATAAAATGATTCATTCTATAATAATGAGTGTTTTGTTCATCTTGTTTGGCCCCTGATTTAAAGTGTGGTTTGAATTTGGGTGAGATCAAGTTTGACACCGCTGATCTAAAGTGACCAAAGCATGTTATTTTCAACTTCCTTTAAACAGGAATGTATCTGTCCCCACCCGAAAAATTCCACATTTTGTCATTTGTTTTCACACATTTCCCTTCTGCGTGATTTCCTGCATGTCTGTTTATTAGGAGTGTTTTCCTGAACCATGCTGTAGGTCATTGGCCCACGTATTGACAGCGGCCAGGCCTTCTCCTTCTTGCTGACCACCCTGTTTCTGTTGTTTCCTCAGGAACATCTTCAGCAGCTCATCGTCATGAACCTGCCCAACGTGATGACCATCGCCAAGGACCCTTTGTCTGGTACGTCTTTATAGGCTGTGAACGTTTCTGGTCTTTATTTGTAGTTCTTGGTCAATTTATTGCGTTTTTTAACATAGCCAATTGTTGCCTACTGGTCTGGAGTCTTGATCAGACGTTTGGTTGGACTCCACTTTAAAGGCCTCTTTGAGGATGAAATTGGGATTTTTGACCTGAGATTACATCTGAGTTTTTGCTGTGGTTTGAGTAAAGAAGGGAGGGGAATATTTTAATGGTTGGTGTCTGGGTGAGGGGTAACTACGTCATGTAACTACGTCTCTGGGTGTGTGTTCGCAATGTGTGTGTTCATTGAGTTGTAATAAATCATGATTTGTGCTTGAGAAAATGTTTGATTTTTGGGAAGATATTCAAAAAGATTGTTCTTATTAGAGCATAAAGCACAGATCTCACAAGTAAAATCTTTGTATCTAGAATTGAGGAGTGACTTTCTTAACTAGAAAGAGCATTTGAAAATCACCTGTTACACACATGTGTTCCGGATATTTGTGTATCAGGTGCAATTCAACACATTAAGTTATTTTGACTTCATTTTGACACCGACTTTTTATGCAGATCAGTCAGATCAGATGTGCCTCTTCTTTTAAAGGTGCTGTAATCAACCTTCAGCTTGCCTCCGAGCAAAACGTACCACCTTTAGGACAAAAAACCCAGCCTCATTCATTAGCTCTCACTCACTCTCTCACTCACTCTCTCACTCACTCTCTCACTCACTCACTCTCTCTCTCACACTCTCTCACTCTCTCACTCACTCTCTCACTCACTCTCTCACTCACTCTCTCTCTCACACTCTCTCTCTCATTCACTCTCTCTCTCTCTCTCTCTCTCACTCTTGGTTATATCTTTACCTCACTCTCTTCCTCTCCTCCTCCCACTCACTTTCTCTCACTCTTGCTCTATCTCCCACTGTTGTTCACTAACTCGCTCGCTTTTTCTGTTACTCTGTCTTTTACTCTCATCCTTCTTTGTCTCACTCTTTTTTTCCTTGTACACACACACACACACACACACACACACACACACACACACACACACACACACAAAATCACTCACTCGTTCACTCACGGGCTAATAAACACCCTCTCGCTTTCTGAAGTGAGACTGCAGGCTGGCTTTCGTCTCTCTGGGGAAGGAAACCTGTCCGTTGAACCTTCCACGGAAGGAAAAACCTAGACCAGGATACACACACTTCTCTCATTTCAATAAAAAAAAGATTAAATTAATATTTGATTATTTTATTAAATTGAAATTTAAGCAGGAAATTAATAGTGTGGACCTGTATTGCAGTATGAACTACAAGAATTTGTTAATCCAGATTCCGAATGGAATGATTGTCCGATAGACGGCGAGGCTTAAAGCGTTGCTGCGGCTGACTCGAATTAAACCTTTGTCTTGGTGTCTGATCCGATCTAGTGCTGGCGTTTATCTTATCTACACATCTGTTTTCACAGGAAAAGGAAAAGAAAATTTCACAAATTGTTGGATCTCATGCCCTTTTACTTCTGAGTACTTCAAGTGAAAAACAAAACAAATAAAAAATATATACATAAACCATAAATCCACACTAATATTTTTTTTAAACAAGTCTCTGAATAAAAACAAACAGAAATATGGAAATCGGTCACCAGAGATATTAATATGACACCTCCTGCATAATGCACAAAGAGTCAATCCCCCATGGCTGGAAATACCCTCCTCTCGCTGTTTAATGGGGGTACATGGGCGGGTGGGGTGGCGTTAAGCAGCACATCGTTGCCATGGCGATTACTCCCCCACCCAATCCGTTTTTTCTGGTGTGTTGGGTAGTCGTCCACAAACAATCTTAGGTCACCAACACAGACACTGAGCCAGTGAGAAATGCGCTCAACTGTGGAAGATAATACTGACCAGGAAATATCAGCCTTATGTAATGACTGTAATAAAATCCCGCATCTTTTCAAATTGGGTGTCTGATGCCCTGAGTGAAACTCTATATGTTGTTGTTAAACATTTAAAGGAAGTGGAGTCAATTCTTTCAACACTTACTCAACAAAGCTGTGGAGTTTTGTAAAATAAAAACAACCTTGATTTAAGTCCATATTTTGATTGATTCTAACTATAAAATTTGAATAATTATTGTATACGTACAATTAGTATTACTTTTGTGTTGGTATTTCTTTAATAACTGTAAAAGTAGTGTTTTTTTCATGTAAAAAAATAATGTTTTACATGATATATTTTTTACCTTTGGACTGAATAAATTGTAATTGTAGTGATTTGTATAATTTTTCTTATTCTGCCAATTATATTAGTGGAAAAGTTGATGTCTCAAGATCAATATCCATGTCCTATGCAGAAAATAATTAGAAAATCCTTGTTTGTCTTGACCGGTCCAAACGGTGAACACGTATCCGGAGCAGTTCAAGGATGCTTTAGTAGTGAAACCCAACGATAAAATATTCGGACCTGCATACCACAACTGCCCTTATTGGCCACCGAATCAGATATGGAACTGTAATCTTCTCACCTCATGGCATGTTCTCAGGTAAAGGCATGGAGGAGGTGAAGAGGCTGCTGCTGCTGATACTCGGATGTGCGGTTCAGGTAAGCAGATCCAGCACTGTAAACATTCTCACCCGCTTCCTCCAGCCTGGGCTTGTCTTCACTTACAGACCCATTATCCTGGAAAAACCAGGAATCTCTCCAGACAAATCCCGAGATAACTGTTTTCGATTTGGCCAGACTTTTGTGTCTTTACCTTTTCCTTTGGATTGTTTCTTTTGTGCTTCTTTGAAAGACATTTTACAGTTTTCTGCTCTGCTCCTTCCTGTTCCGAGTGGATAATAATCAGCTCACATCGATTTACCGAGTTCATGCCTGTGTTTGTCCACTGCTTGGCTTTCTGTTCAGGCCTTCTGTGGTCGTCTTGTCCTGCAGCGTCGCTTCCTCACACTGTCTCCAGTCACGAGGAGAGAAACTTGTGCTTTGCTTCTTCTGAAAGTCTGCAGTCGACATGAAGATGAGCTCTTCAACTCCTTTCATCTGAATTATCTCATTCGATTTCACTCAAAATTGTTTAGTCGTATTAACAATAATTATAATAATAATAATAGCAGACAAATTATTTTCTTTTGGGATCTCGTTTGTGGAACGCGAGGTTGTTTAAACCATAAGTTGAATACGTTTTGTTTTTTATATTGAACTATTAATTCCGTTCTTTACTAGTATTGTTTGACAAACGCCTTTATTTTAACCTTTATTTATTGTTTTATTCCTCTTTTTGTTTTCGAGATCAGACACACAGCCAGTCACCGGTAGGCTTATATAGACTTTTATTATAGAACTATAGAGAATTTCCACTGGAACGGCAGCCATTTGTATAATTACAATAAGTAAATGTACTATTTATTATACACTGTATAAAACTACTAAATAAAAATAATTATACAGAAAATGAAAAGGTAATTTAACAGACACAACTGCAGATGATTTTAAACATTGAACATTAAATATTTTTGCTTACGAGAACTGTTGTTTATGAAGTAAACATGTGGAATAAATTTGCACGTTTCTATGATTTGCTGTCTTTTTGCATTTGCACTCATTTTAATCAGAAGTGGACAAATCTATTAATGCAAACACAAATTTACTTTTATACTTTTATTCCTCCGTTTCACCTATTAGTCAGATCTTCTGCACCTTGTCGATTTGTTGTCAAACTTTGTCAGGAATATTGTTCCTCACTGTACTTTTCCACATTTGCATACTTTTTATATACTGCTATGTACACACTATTTGTATACCTTTTATGCACAGTACGAAGAAAAGTGTCTACAGTGCTCTCCATTTGTTTCAAATACATTTTTCACCTCAACAGTGTGAACGCAAAGAAGAAATTATTGAGAAGATCAAGCTCCTTGACATCGAGACTCAGGCCGCCATTGTGACTTATATCCAAGAAGTAAGAGTCTGACATGTTTTATCTGATAACTGACCGCATTCGGTGTGTATCTAAGGTTTCTCTCGGCCACAGGTCACCCACAACCAGGAGAACGTTCTGGATCTGCAGATGCTAGAGGCCGAGGAGATCCCGTTTGAGCAGCTAGACCCCCTGTCGCGCACCATGGCTTTTCATCTGCGTAAACTCATCGATGAACGAGACGAGTCTGCTGAGGTATCCCATCATCACTTCCACTTCTGAGCGAATGCAGACTAGACTGTGAGAGAGATGGAACTATAACCGGCGAGTTGTGTTGTCTCCAGCTGATCATGGAGCTGACACAGGAGAGGGACTATCTCCAATCCCAGCAGCCTTCTGCTCTCCTAAGTCCTTCCAGCCCAGAGCACAACCTCGTATCTCCTCTCGCTAACCTGTCTAAAGAGGACCGGCAGCATCTGGCTGTGGATCTTGCTGACACCAAGGCCAAACTACGCCGTTCACGCCAAGAATTGTGAGTCTGGAAGCTCTGCACCATCTTTTATCTCCAACAATATCCCTAATAGTCACAGTTTGGATGTCAACCACCAGCTTGGTGCCTTCTCCCCATGGGTTTGGAAGAGTTTGAAGCCTCATGCCTTGGCAGATATTTGCACACACTTCTCATTAGAAGCGCAAGAGCAGCTCCGTTAGCCACCATCAGGGATTCACTAAGACTTGACACGTTGTGATGCCACTGAAGATACCCAGGTGGATTTAATAGACATGACGTGTGTTTATGGTGATAGTTATGGAGAATTCCCTTGCAGCTTTTAGTGTGATTTATGGTTTGTGTCTAGTTTTAGGCTTTTATTCTATGTTATATGAGACAATCACAGAGCAAGATGAATTAAATTGTATATTGTCTTGACCTTGTCATGTGATAAGAACAGTCTTTGGCTTTCAGAGGAACTCACAGAAAGGCCCAGATTCAAACTGAAATCTGAAAGAAAGAAAGTTAAACCTTTGGAAGCAAAACATAAAGAAATTAACAAAATGTGATTAATAAACCAATAAAAAAAGTTGTACACTTCTTCTCTGCTTTCATTTTCAGAGAGGAAAAGACTGAGCAATTAATTGATTCAAAAAACGAGTTGGAGCGGCTGGATTCAGAGCTTCAGAAACTCAAGCAGGAGGTGCGTTACACTTTATTTGCTTGTATTCATCTGCTGTCAGTGGAATGACTCACGTTTTCTCTTGCTTCTGTTCTTGAACCAGAACCTGCAGTTGTTGGCAGAAGCGCGCTCGGTGCGTGTGTATCGTGATGAGGTGGACGCTCTCAGGGAGCGAGCAGGGAAAGTGGACCGACTGGAGACTGAGCTGGTCCGCTGCAAAGAGAAGCTGAACGATGTCCACTTCTACAAGACACGCATAGAGGTGAAGAACAAACTGCCCATATTGATCAAAGCCAATATCGTGTCATTTTCCACAATTTTGAGGATATCTATATTACAGTATATCAAAGTATGGACATTGTTTTTACCTGGCATAAATTGACATTTACTTTAATTTGCATTTAGATCTTGATAGAGTCTTTCATAAAAGCAGATGTCCATTTTGCACTTTGAGAGAGTGGTAACTGTGAAAAAGCGCCTTACAAATGCACTGAACTTGAACTTGTTTGCAAACACAACCACGTTTAACATTTGTGCTACTAATTATGTTTCTTGAATTTCTTTTAAAGTAATATATACCATAGCAAGTTGGACAAACAACTATTTCAAGCATATTAAATTTTAATGCATATTTGAAATATATTTAAATATTAATCATCACAAAACAATGTCCACCAAATAAAAAAGCTTCTCCTTCAGCAGCTCTTCTCCCAGACTCTCCATGTCATGAGTCGTTTGTTTCTCCTACTCCAACTGACACTCCAGACGCTGCTTTGTGATGATTAATATTTATCCAAAACTATAGTTAAATAATTAAAATATGCATTATAGTATATTAAAACATTAAAATATGCAATAGAATATGGCGTTTTCCCAGTTACAACTCTCTCAAAGTGCAAAATGGACATCGGCATTTATGAAAGACTCTATCAAGATCTAAATGCAAATTAAAGTAAATATCAATTTATGCCAGATACAACTTTATAAACTAAAACAGTTAATCATCTTAATTAAACACTGCAGTTTGAATGAGCCACACAACCTTAACCTAGTAGGGTGTCGATGCACCTGTTTATGACTGTTACTCCAACCTTTTTTTCCAACGACTTTTATTACACTCTGTGTCTTATTGGGAATATTTGTAAAGTCAAAAACAGAGGAAAGTTAATGAACATAGAGTTGATAATTCATGATTCGTCAGTAGTACAGTATTATTGTTTTTACAGTTGTTTACGTTGTGTTTTTTCGCCTGGAAAGGAAACAACCACAGAAAACAGTAAAGTGTGTCTGTGTCTGACTATGAATATCTGTCTGGGGAAATGTCCAAAGCGCTAATAATCGAGCCTTGAAGCTGCATTATAAAACAAAGTTATACAACACGGGTATTTTTACTTTGACAACAAAATCTGAAATCCAGACTCTGTCAAACTCTGTTACTAAAAGAAAAAAAAATATCATAAATAATACACGGCATAAATCGGTGCCTTTGTGGGGACGTGGACGTGCAGCGCTCAGCTGAGATTCCCTGCTGTTTGTGTTTCACTGGTACAATGCCGTCGGTGTCAACTGAGGCACTGGGCTGCCATTACCAGTCCCATGACTCTCCTTTTTTCTCGCCTTTTTCAGTGTTTGCATTCAGATCGGTTCCTTATGATTTATCTTCTTGTTTGTGCGTAGGAACTGAGAGAGGACAATATGACCCTGCTGGAAACCAAGTCTATGCTGGAAGAGCAGCTGACCGCAGCTAGGGGGCGCTGTGATAAACTACATGAGCTAGAGAAAGAAAACCTCCAGCTCCGCTCCAAGTTACATGATATTGAGATAGTGAGTCTGCGTGTGTGCGTGCGTGCGTGTACATTTCAATACTGTCTCTTATTATAATTTATAATAATAAATGCATAAAATAAAAGTCTTATAATGATGTCTAAATGGCTGACCAAATAGAAAGTTAAAAATAAATGTTTAATGGTGTATTATTTCTTAACATATATTATATTAAACTCAAATGACTGCTAGATTAAAAACACACTTAATTCATATATTAAGTGTTAAATATACATATGTATGAACATGCATATACAGTCTATAGAGACAGACTGACTCTATAAATTGAATAAATGAAACAATTACTGTTCTGTGAAATAATTTCTCTAAATATATTTTTTTTTAGGACCGGGATATTGATAAGAAACGTCTGGAGGAGCTGCTTGAGGAGAACATGTTGCTGGAGGTCTCACAGAAACAAAGCATGAATGAATCCGTTCACCTCGGCTGGGAACTGGAGCAACTTGCCAAAAACAACGAGGTTAATGAGGGTGAGTCTATACTATACACGCAGATTTACTCCCTTTTTAGAAAGCTGATGTACATACGTACATTCTGCGAGCAGGAGGTCATGGGTTTGAGTCCTTCCCTGAGAAACAATGGGTTGTAATAAAGGATATCGCATAATCCTATTATGGGTCCTAAAGGATAAAAGTACCTGCTAAATATGTATGTAAATACAGTTGGCAGGTGATGCCCTCATCTGTGTATCTAGCCCATCTCTTTTCCAATTTCTGTTGCAGCCCGGAAGTCTTTTGTGCTCGAGTTGAACGAATCGGCATCTAGTCGTTTGTTAAAGCTGGAGAAAGAAAATCAGTGTCTTCAAAGCACCATTCAGGACTTGAGAGAAGCCTCCATTAACAGAGAAGACAGTCAGCTTCAAGCAGTGGAGCTAGAAAGAGAGAACCAGAGTCTCAGCAAGAAGGTACACATTCACCACATGTTCACAGAATTTGACCAAATTTGAACTGACTTGAATATGTGAATGAGTGACTGAATTGAATTGGTGCAGTTGGAGCGTCTGGAGTGTCAGTTGGAGCAGGAGAAACAAACTACTCAGGACATGGAGAGTCTGGGAGAAGAGCTGCTGAAGGAGAAGCAGAGACTGGTGAAATCCATGGAGACGCTCCAGTTAGAGAAAGACAGACAGGTGAGATTTTCAACACAGGAAGTCATGTTTTACAAAATGTTAATCTAGAGATATAACTAAATCTATTCTCTACTCGTGCCAGATCTCAGAGTTGGAGCAGGAGAAGGAGCACTTGAGCCAGGCCATGACCTCCCTCCGCAAGCGAGCTCAGGTGGGCAGCGAAGCCAGGGTGAGAGAGGTGGAGACGGAGAACCGGGTTCTCCACCAGACCATCTCTGAGACGGGTGGAAAACTGGCTCGTCTAGAGGCTGACAAGCGACAGGCAACCAAGGAGCTGGAGTCTCTCCGTGAACGAGGAGAACGCTGTGAAGAACTGGAGAAGGAGCTAACTCGACTGGAGAGAGTTCGTGAGCAGATGCAGCGAGAAGCTGCCGCCTTGAAGATCGGTAGTGAACGTTCTGAGGCCTTGGAGCGCGAGAATGCCACTCTCGAGAAGGACAATCGGCGGCTGAAGAAGCTGGTCGACACTGCTCAGAATGCCAGTCTACGCTTGGCTGTCTTGGAGAAAGATAACCAGCAACTTGAAGAAGAAAACCTTGAGCAACGGCGTTCGTTGGAGACCCTTCGCCCTGCTGCCACTCGTCTGGCCCAGCTGCAGCAGGAACATGCTGAGTTAGAACGTGAACAGGAGGACATGTCTCGCACGCTAGAAGAGCTTCGATCCCAGGCCAAACGGACAGAAAGACTGGAGATCAACTGTAAGAGCCTGAGCCAGGAAAACCAGCAGCTACTGCAGAGCGTGGACAACAGCGTCACTAAAGTCCACAGTCTTGAGGCCGAACTGAGGCAGAATGAAGCTGAGAAGAAGGATCTGCTACGGGATTTGGAGAGCCTGAGGCAGATGGCAACATGGGTGGAAACGGTGGAGAAGGAAAAGAGAGGAATGGAGCAGGATTTAGGGCAGGTGGAAAAGGAGAAGAAGCAGTTGGAGAAAGAGGCACGTCGGTTGAAGCAGCAGTTGGAGGTAAGGGAAGCGGAATTTGAGGATAGTTCCCTCCGAGTCTCCAGCTTGGAGAAAGAGGCTATGGCTCTCAACAAAGACCTGGGACGTCTGAAAGAGTCGGCAGGGAAAGTGAAAGAACTGGAGAGAGAGAACAAGGACCTACAGAAGCAGTCCACCATGGACAAAAAGACGTTGGCAACTTTAAGAGAGGTACAGTTTTGCTTTTGCTTTTAAGAAAAAACAGCACATATTGATTTTGACGGTCTTGTTACACAGGAATTGGTGAATGAGAAACTGAAAGTCCAGCAGCAGTGCAATGAACTAGAAAAGCTGAGCCATGAGCTGGAGAAGATTGGCCTGAACCGGGAGAAGCTTCTTCAAGAAGAGCACAGCTGTGAGGACAAGTGAGTGTTTCTGCTGCTCTCACAGGTCTGTCACGTCTGTTGAGATGTTTGTAGGAAACATGAGCTGTTAAGACTCTGAAGTGTCTTGTTTGTCTTGCGCTGCTCTGAAACAGATGTAGTAGGTGAGTTCACACCACTTGCGTCTCCTGGGATTGACTTTGGGTTTTTGATCTGTACTGCACGGTTGATGTTGTAATGTCGTGAGCATCTGTTTTTCTTCCTATCTTTTCTTTTTTTTTTTTTTTTCTTTTCTTCATTTTTCAATTTTTTTTGTGAACACCATAGTAAACCCAGACTGTTTAGGCAACTTTGGTTTGCAGTGGTCTGTACTTTTTGTGCCACTAATACTACTTCAATTATGCCATTTTTTTTCTGTTTAACTTCCTAAACGTCCTTGTATCCTCTTTCTATCACTTTTCCTCTCAATTTTCCTCATTAAAATTTCGCCATCAATTTTTCTCTCCATTGACTTTGGATTGGATGTCATCAATTATCATTATGTACATGTAGTTTCAATTTCTAAACATTAGGTTTTTTTTTTTACATTTTTTTTTTTACCTTTTCTTCTGTGCTACTTTTTATGCATTGTTTTTCCCCATCAAAAGCCGTTAATCCTCAAAAGCTTTTTTTCCATAGTTCGTCAAAGTACTGTCTTTTCAACTTTAAATGGCTCGAAATACCTTCATCTTTATCAATTGAAGTAATCCTCTTCGTCGCTATTATACTTTTTAGTTATTGCAGTTTAAGTTCACAATTTTCTCCATTAATCTGGGAGTCTCAGTTGGGCTCCAATTGTTTCCATCTCTTTCAATCTCAACAGAGCCTTTCATTCAGCCAATCGTCTTTTTTTTTTTTATCTTTCCTCATTTCTTTGCCTCAAACTTTATCTTTCATTAACAGTCTTAGAAAAACTTTATTTTCTAACTGCCTTTATCGGTCACATTTTGTTGAGCTGGATGGTTATTCAAACTGTGTGTGTACCAACACTCACTTATGTTCCTCTCTTAGTAAATACAAGATTCTGGAGACAAAGATCGAGTCTGCTCTGAAGAAGTCGGTGGAGCTGCGAGACGAGAAGATCCAGAGTCTAGAGTCTCGTCTGGAGGAGAGCAGCAGCTTAAACCAGCAGCTCCGCACTGAACTCTCCACCGTGCGTATACACACCTTCAGTTGCACAGTCTCTTTCTTAGTTTCTTATATTCAGATTCCTGTTTGCTGAGACAAACCAATCACGACTGTATGTTTTTGCCTCATGTCGCGTTGGTGATTGTTTAGTGTTTTCACCCTCAGGTAAAGAAGAACCTGGAAGCTTTCAAACAAAGGCAAGAAGAGGAGGCGGCACACACTGAGACCTCCGGGCTGCCCAGACCCGTCATGGGCAAAGAGAAGTGGGAAACTGAGCAGAGAGAAGCCACAGCCGAGCTGCTCAAGCTAAAAGACCGACTGATCGATGTAGAGAAGAATGTAAACCAGCACATTCATCACAACACTTGGTTCAGCTTCCGGTTCCTAGCTGTTCAACTTGTGCTTTGTCTTTGTAAACTAACAGAACTCGGCTCTGCAGACAGAGAAGCTTCTCCTGAAGGAGCAGCTGAAACAGCTGCATTCCCAGAATGCTCAGCTCAACACACAAACACTAGCGCTTCAGAAGCAGGCGGCGTCTTTACAGGAGCACAACGCCACTCTACATAAAGAAACCGCTAAACTGCAGGTAACCAAGGGCTGAAGTAGTGCAAAAAGTAGAGTGTGATGTTTTCATCGATGCACAAACAGGTGGATTGATGTGAGTTCAATGTGCAGGGATAGTAAAGTACTTGAGTAAATGGACTGTTACTGAATATATTTTTTGCTAGTTTGTACTTGTATTGAGTATGAAAAGTATAAGCAGCTTTTACTCTCTAGTTTTCAGTCGCATTTTTAATGGCATCTTTTTCTGCCGCGGTTAATTACGAGGCGATATCGCCATCTGCAGGTTGCTGAAGGTACTGAATGCTCCTCATGAGCTAAATCACGTGAACATGAATTAGCAGTTGCAATTCTTTGCACATTTGAGTTCGACTGACTTTTTTTAATCCTTTTTGTTCTGCCATTTTGAAACATTGAAATGTCGAAATTCATTTCTTTAATAGGAAATACAGCCTCGTAATTTTTTTGCTTTTCCTAATGTCTTAGTGTTTAAATTTAGTACATGTTAAATACTTTAGTTTTCTTAAAACTGGATGACTTTTACTCAAGTCTCCTTGAAACGGGTGACTTGAAACTTGTCATTTTTACAAGGTATCTGTACTTTTACCCAAGTATGGTCTTCTTTTGCTCTTTATATCTCTCTGCAAATGTGATGAGCATATCTGCGACAACATATTGTCGTTTCAGCCCTGGTAACCAAAAAAACTAAAATAAATCGTCCCCTTTTCACTCATTGTTCTTCTCTTCAGGTGGAAAACTCGACTCTCAGCTCCCAGAGTTCTTCTCTCACGACTCAGTACGGAGCTTTACAAGCTCAGCTGCAAAGTATGGAGTCAGAAGCAGAATCCTTCCAGAAACAGCGTGAGGAGGCGAGCGCCGCCCGTGACCGTGTCACTCTGGACCACGAGCGTCTGCTCGGCCTTCACGAGAGACAGGCCGCAGAGTACGAGCGCCTCATCGCCCAACACACGGCGCTGAAGGCCAATCAGAGGCTCCTGGAGCAGGAGCACCGGGCCCTGGAAAACAAGTAATATAATAATAATAATGAGTATTTGTTGGGCGCTTTTCACAGTTTTAACTGTCTCAAAGCGCACGTGTAAAAATGTAAGGGAAGTGTTGCATTTTATTTAATTTATCGTCTGGATTGTTGGTGTTAAGTAAGTGGCTACGGTTATGACAAGACAAAGACAAAGAGCTGCGAGCAAGCACATACGCGACAGTGGCCAGGTAAAAAAAAAACCTCTTTAACGAGGAAAAAAAACCCTGGGGAGAACCCGGCTCACTGGTGCCAGTCTCCTCCGGCATTCTAACACTACAAAATCAGTGCGTTGGTTGTTCCGCGCCATTTTTAATGATGATTCAGGAACGATGTTTCCCTCCTCAGTGGGGAAAGTGGCGGCTCCACTGCTCCAAGCCAACAGCGTCATCAGGTCCACAGAGGTCGAGGAAGCACCACCGATGATCCCGAAGCTCCTAGGAGATTCCGGTCGTACGACACTTGGCGATCAGAAGAGGAGGGGAGAAGAAAAAAAAAAAAAAAACAAAGCAATTAGAAAAACTTCACGTACCATAGATTTTGACAATTTTTCTGAAGGTGCAGGTGTAATTTGGTTCCGAGCACTAACTAGGCAGCCTTTCTATACGATAGTTGAATATTTTCTGAAAGTTTCTGAAAGTATTATAACAGGTCAATATATGCTTCATTGAAGAGACGCGTCTTCAGTCTAGACTTAAATTGACTCCATAGCTTGGGTGCTAAGTATGCAAAGGATCTTCCTTCCTGGTAGATTTTAGAGATTGGCGGTATTATAAGCTGGCCGGAGTTTTGAGAGCGCAGCAGTCGTGTCGACTTATAAACTGTATGTGTACCGGAAATTGGTACCTGAAATCAGCTGGCTGTAATAACTTGCACTCGTAGGTTGTGGAATGATGCGCATTCACAGCTCGTTTAATGGCTGTTGTCAAAGCGACAACACCAGGGGTGTCCAAACTTTTTGATTCACGGGCCACATTGGGTTCTAAGATTTGACAAAGGGGCCGGACCGGGCTCGTGGAAAAAAAAATACACTGTTTAGCATATACACATTTTTGTATATAATTTAGTATTTAACATTAAATAGTGTTTATTTCTATTTAAAAATGGATTAATAATAAAAAAAAAAGAAATAGATATAATTCTAAAATGCAAATAAAGTGATTTAGCATTTTAACTGCTTTTTAAAATGTGTTCATAAATAAAGTAATAAAAACCTTCATAATGGAACACTGAAAAGAAATATGATTTTGATTTAATTTTTTACAAACTCGGGTGGGCGTGGTGAAACAAATCGTATTCGTTTGAGATCACATGGTGTGTTCACGCGCTGAACCGCTCCGAGAGCGTTTGAAAGAGTTAAACGAGACGAAAGAGCCGAATCTCTGAAAAGAGACGAACTTCCCATCACTATAAAGAAGACGTTGTGTGCGAAAACACTGCTGCGTGTTGTGACGGACCAAACGGATTGGTCGAATTTGCGGTAAATTTGCAGTGATTGGATGAAATTGCAAGGTCGCAAATTAATCGCGGGGTTTCGCTGAATTTGCGTGAATTGGCGCGATCGCGAATCCTGGAGGGACTGAATACTCTCCGCGGGCCGGATTACATTCGTTTTATGAATCAAGTCACGGGCCGGTCAAAATTTGATTAAGGGCCGCATTTGGCCCCCGGGCCGGACTTTGGACACGCCTGGACTACACCATCAAAAGAGCTCCAAATGATTCACTTAATCATCACACCAAAACAGTGCTGGTTCCACGGTGTCAAGTTCTAAACTAGTTTTGTAACGTTTTTGCAATATTGTTACACTCCTATTTGATACGGCTTAGGCTGCCCACTGCTCCGGCTTTGTGTGTGTTCACTTCACTGGATGAGTTAAAAGCAGAGCACCCATTTCAATATGAGTCGCCCTACTGACAATCTCACTCACTTTACTTTACTTTACATTAACAATGTATTAAGGCCTTTAATCTTGTGGATGGGAGAGAATCAAGCCCCCTGGGGATAGTCAATGCTGGTCACAGAATGTGTCGTGCACATCAGACATTAATTGGATGACACACGGGACCCGTGTCAATTCTCTCATGTGTTGTGTCCGTCACAATTTTCCTTCCATAGTGCATTTTGGAACTTGGTGTTCTTTGTTTGAGACAAAGAAAAAGATGTGGTTTTGTTTGTCTCTGGCCCCTCGTGAATAATGCAGCGCTGCATCTCCAGGGAGCTCGGATAAAGGGGCTCCAGATGGCTGTCAGGGGTCCCGTCAGAGCCCAGCCCCCACGTCAAATCCATACTCGCCAATTTATAAATTACTCCATTTCAATAATTGTTCTCTTCCAGGCGCTCTCCAACGTTAGGTTAATTCGGTTACTGTATAAAACTAAAGTTAAACAGATTGTGTATTAACTGTTTGCCATGTATTTACACAGTATTTTACATTTTATATACATTCATAATATATATTTGTGTATTCACAGACATAAAGTCTTTGCATAATTACGTATAAGTGTAATATCCCACCTACACACCGTGAAGCCAAACGGTTGTTTTCTGATGTCACTGTTGGGAGTCACATTTCTTTTAATTTTTTTGTATTTAAACATTTTAATTTTTCAATTTCTTCACATATTATAATAACTGAAAATAAATACAATGTTAACAGGCATAATAATAGTTTACAATAATTTAAAAGTATAATGGTTGTACATGTTTAAATTTGTTATATAAAGTTCTTAAATGTTTTAATTGTCTTGATTGTATTTTATATTCTCAGAATATTTCACATTTTATGTCAGATTTATATTTTTGCGGTGTGTGTGATATTATACACTTGACTGCTAGTTAAACTCGTAACAACAGAGTTCTGTTTCTCTCCTGTCTTGAAAGTGAAATGCCTCGAGCCTCCTCCAGAAAAATGCTTCTGAAACGGTCTATTAATGGATCATATGACTTAAATGTGTATTTGAAGAATGTTTGAGCTGAACTTGTTTGTAAATGTGTGTTTGTGAACAGATACGTGGTTCTCCTGAAGCAGAAGGACTCGATGGAGGCCCTGGAGGCGTCGCTCCACAGGGACCGGGAGACTCTGGGAGAGGAGATTCACAAGAACACTCTCATCCTCAGGGAGAACCGCAGTCTGAGGGAAGAAATCCAAAGGTCAGCAAAGTGTTTTTGAAACCAAAACAACCGTAGCCGTTTGTTTTCCAATGCTGCTCTACGCTGAAGTGATGACTATAGCTTGGATCTTTATCGCTCTCTGGTGGCCAGAACTGGAATTATCGCTTTACTAGACAAACAATGATAAACGGCTGTAAACTGCTGGTTGTAAATGGCAGTTGTGGAAATATCTCAATATAATTTAATATTTCTTTACTCAACTGTTTGTTTTCAGAGTCAGAGACGGTTTGTAGAGTCCCACGTTGTTTTGTTTATTTAATAATGGTAATATTGCTTTAAATTACTGTTATACAATGATACAAGGATTTGAGATTTGTATTTAATGCTTAAATCATATGAAAATGTACTTGAGTTGTTTTTTAAAGTTGTTTTTAAAGTCTCTTTAAAAAAAATGACAAGTACATGGATATCTATTGGTTTTATGAACATTTTCTAATAAAATACAAGACAATTTCAATGTGTTTTTTGGGCTTCACATTCAGATCTTCAGTATTAAGTTGAAGTGAACTTCACTATGCTGCTTTAGTCCATGAACGCAATGGAATAAATAAAATTGTCTGACTTGTAATTTTCAATAAACCTCACAACCAAAGGACCTCCAAAGGGGGCGCTCTCGCTCACCGACCGATTACTTCTGTAAATGTATTTACCGGCCTGTGAATACGCTCTATCGGGTCTGTTTCAAATCCAGAGAACATTGTTCTTTCGTCCCATTTGTGCAGAGTGTCGGAGTCGCACACGCAGCTGAGACACGAGTACGACGGCTTGCACCTGCAGAGCAAAGAGCTGAAGACGTCTCTGAACGAGTCTCAGCTAGAGCTGAACCGCTGGCAGGCTCGCTACGACCAGCTGAAGGAGCAGCACCAGGGCCTGGACATCTCCATGACCAAGCTGGACAACCACTGCGAGGTGAAACCACACACAGCGCCGCACAAGCCACACGCTTCTCTTCCCACCAGCTCGTAGACGTGATCACGTCGGCGCTGAACTTTCGCTGTCGGTAATGAAAGCCTTCTCTCCATGTTTAGCTGCTCACCCGGCTGAAAGGGAACTTGGAGGAGGAAAACCATCATCTTCTCAGTCAGATTCAGATGCTCAGTCAGCAGAACCAGACCCTGTTGGAAAGAACCATGGAGAGCAAAGAGCTCTATCACGAAGAGCAGAAACAGTACATGTGAGCAAAGGCCATATGACCGTCTTCTAGACACGGGGGGGAAAGCAAAGTTTCCTCCGCTCTCTGTTGCAGTGATAAGCTGAACACGCTACGGCGGCAGAAGGAGAAGCTGGAGGAGAAGATCATGGATCAGTACAAGTTCTACGACCCGACTCCTAAAAAGTGAGCTTTTACTCTAGCTCAGGCGTGTCCAAAGTCCGGCCCGGGGGCCAAACGCGGCCCTTGTTCAAATTTTGACCGGCCCGTGGCTTGATTCGTAAAATGAATGGAATACGGCCCGCGGCCACGCCAATTCAGCGGAAGAAACATTGATAATATGTAATTGATAATTTTTATATTTGATATAAAAGTAAAATTCTAATATCATAATGGGACCTTCCCCAGTGAGTTAAAATGCTAAATCCCTTTATTTGTATTTTAGTACTATTTCTGTTTTTTTAATTTTTTTATTTTTAATGCATTTTACCATTGTGTATAATATATGTAAGTGACAAATACAATTTGAATTTACATACAAAAAAACACAATTTAATGTTAAATACTAAATTATATACAAACATTTGTATATCCTAAAATGTGTATTTTTTTCCCCCCGAGCCCGGTCCGGCCCCTTTATCAAATGTTAGAACCCAATGTGGCCCGCGAGTCAAAAAGTTTGGCCACCCCTGCTCTAGCTTAAATACAAGTCGACTGTAAAAAATAGTTTTTTTTTCCCCCTCAATCCAGGAGTCGACAGTGGGTCGGAGCCAAAGCAATCGCTAAACTGATCAAACCAAAGAAAGAAAGCACCCGGGAGAGAGTCCGCAGCGCC
This sequence comes from Paedocypris micromegethes, assembly GCA_028031935.1. Taxonomy (NCBI): domain Eukaryota; kingdom Metazoa; phylum Chordata; class Actinopteri; order Cypriniformes; genus Paedocypris; species Paedocypris micromegethes. The sequence goes on from CM051497.1 coordinate 12,311,765, forward strand.
CCCGACATGCCTTTGCCGGAGATCCCCTCATGTTTGGACTGTCCTGACAGCGTCCCACCTTCTGCCCCACCACCGCTGCCCCCCAGACAGTCCCGTCACGGCTCGGACCCCGCAAACAATCACTGTGCGGAGGAGAGTCTCGTGATGTCTCCTGCGCTCTCGCCTTCTCTCACTGGCAAAGGTTAGTTAAAGCTTTAATAGATATACTATATGTACCGTATGCAAATAGACACGTATACGGTATTGTGTATATTATACAATACCGTATTATATACAATATGTATATATATACACACACATAAACACACTTTCAATGCACACCTAAAATCTTAAAATCAGTCAAAGTTGACTGTGCGCCTTATAATCCAGGAATACTTTAATAAAGTTAGATTTTTTTTTCATTTAGATAAATACATTTTAATAAATTTAGATAAACTTTTATTAATCCCACTACTAGCTGTAATGTTCATGTTTTATAGAAGCAAAACCAAAAAGAAACAAAGCAGTTATAACAAAGACATTACATATCAGAGAAAAACAGTTTTTTTTTACTAAAATGATGACAGTGACGTTTAAATATGAATGCAATATTAATATTGCCTTTAAGACCAAATGATACTGTGCGTGTGCATGCAAACCATACAAAGCAACCCACATTAATCAAATGTGTAGTTCCTGTAGTCATTAATGTTCTCCACTAGAGGGCGTCGTTGTGACTATTTCTAACTGGCGTATGAACTAATCACGCTTGTGAGCCACCGTTTCCATTTCCTCACATCCCGAGATAACTAAACTTTTAATATCGCTAAAGCCCAGTTTTATCTTCCCAGGAGACCTTGGGCCTTTATTCCTCACGAATCATACATGTCATCATGTTTTCATTCTCTAGTCTAATCCTCTCTTTCTCTCCTCCACTGACCCGCTCTCTTTCTCTCCCTGTCTGTGTATCTGTGCATTAACCCTCGCACCCTCCAGCCCCTTCAGCAGCCAAGCGCTTCCGATTTCTCCGGAGCAAGAGTCAGGAAAAAGGCATCAGCAGGCAGCTGCGCTTCTGGTCCTCATCGGAGAGCATCCCCCCCTGCTCCCCCACGCAGCCGCATTCTAACATCGGCCATTTCTGAGCTCTCATAACACTTCCTTCCCATCACCATTCCCACCACGTGCTGTTTTTCCACCGCTCATTTAGATTCCATCAAATCACAAGTTATCAACCTGTAATGGCTCTGCAGCGAAAGCCAACAGTAAGCCAACCAGCACTGAGAGAAGGATTCACACACACACACACACACACACACACATCTGAAATAAATGCTCTGAGGGGCTCTGGGACCGGCTGCAGACCCTCCATTCCATCCTGCAGTAAGTAGTGTGTGTTAAAGAGAGCACAATTGCAGCCAGCTTCGCTCTCACCGTCACGCCTGTGTGTGTGTGTGTGTGTGGCTTTTGTGGAAGACGAAGGGTCAATAGTGATGAAATTCCATGTGTGTGTGTGTGCGTGAGGACAGCCCGACAGAAGTGATGTTTGCGCCGCTTGAATTTGCGCCGCTTCTTCTTCAGGCTTTAATTATCATAATTAATTTTTTTAAGCCAACTCCAATATTGCATTATATCTTGTCATGTATAATGTAACGTCTTGTCGTTTAAAGGTGTGTAAAGTCCAAGGTGTGAAATGTATTATTATTTATATTATTCAAACTCAAATATTCGTTTCTCACTTAATATTTATTAATATATTTGTGTTTACTTTTTATTGTGCGTGTGGAAGTGTATTTGCGCATCTTCCTTGTTTCTTGGTATTTATAGCGCAACTTCAAGCTTTTAAACACATCCTCATACTACAATACTTTATTGTGTTTTTCTTTCTTCAACAAAACAAAAATGTCATCCTCTACTGTGTTGGAGCTGTGGATACTGCTTAAAATTATTGTGTGAGGGGAAAAATGTATGAATGCTGTTTTTTTTTTTTTTTT
>CM051497.1:12313756-12326439 GCA_028031935.1 Paedocypris micromegethes
TTTTTTTTTTTTTTTTTAAACAAAGTACAATGCTGATTTTTCTCCGTGACCAGTGGACTTGTGTAACGGAATGGGAATTTCATGTCACTTGAAGCGATACAGAAGAGTTGGACTGCAATTCACCACCTGACCACTTGAGTCTGTCTTGAGGACTGTGCGTTCCTGAATCTGATAGGTTGGATTATTTTACTTTGATTCAGGTTTATCAGAGTTTCCCAGCTGTCCGCCGCAGTGAACCTCAGAGGAATGTTCTGGCTTCAGTGGAAGTTAAACTCGTGCTGATCATCACAAATTATTGCTAGTTTTCCCTTAGTTAATAAAAACCCAAGGCTTGTGTGGCTTGTAAAGAACATGAGCTCTTTTCTTCCTGCACTAACCCTGGCCTGTGCTGTCTGGTGTGCTAACATGCGCTGGTCTGCTGCTGGTGTGTGTGTGTGGCTGACGGGGCTGTGCTTGTGTTCCAGCTCTGAATGACAGCAGAGAAGCCCATCGAGCCGACCACGCCACCAACGGCTATGAAGATCCCGTGCGGTGGAGGAGCCGAGAGCCTGGAGCCACGTCTTCCACTCCTCTGAGAAACTGCTTCACGTCTTCACCCAGCCTGAGACCCGCGCGCCGGCCAAAGGGTGATGCTACACATTAGCCTTTAGCTTTCTAGTTAGGGTTAAATGGTTTTTTTTTTGGTTCACAAAGTCTCAAAAGTTTAAAAGGTCCAGATTGGAATTTTCAAAAATGTCAAAATGTCAAGTGTCAAAATTTTGTGAAACTACCAGGTCCAGACGCATTTTGATTTTGATTTTGAATTGGACCGAAGCAACTAGTTAATAGCAAAATGTTGCGAGCAGATTTTGAGTTTGGTGTGTTCTTGGTGTGGTGGCCAAACTCCAAACTCCAAAGCGAACATGTGTGTTTGCAATTACTCTGCGTTCACCGAGACGTGCAGAAACGTACATAACGTAAGTCACAGAGCTGGCCAATCAACAAGTGGAATGTAACTTAATTGGCTTTGCGAAGTGACCTCGCGGATTGTTCACATTGGCGTTTGCATTTTGTCATTTCATAAACGTCACTGAAAATATAATCGGTCAACTTGCAAATTTTGTCCGGAATATCAGTGCATAAAGAGTAAATGTTTTTGGGACAAAACCTAAGAAGCCAGCCAACAGTAAAGTGCAGAGCAGGCTAGTGAAAAGTGACACGTCCTTGTTGTCTATATAACACGCTTTTCTTCAACTTGAACCGACTTTCTCACACCAATTTCGGAAGTGTTCATACGCTCACCACATGTCATGGCAGCAGTGTCAGACGAGATTCTGTTAACCAATTCATTTTCTCAATTCACCTAGGGCAGTTGTGGCCGAATGGTTAGAGAGATGGACTTGCTACATTTAAGATTCATTTTACATTTTAAATGACTCCAGGCAAAACAATTTTCACAATTTAGTTTTGCAATATATTTAACTTTGTAAAGTTTGCATTGTACATTTTGTAAAGATTTGTTTTAAGTGTGAAAAGTGAGGCATTTCTACATGTAGATCTACATGTGTAGAACATGTGACAAAAGTGAACCTTTCCCTGACTGTCCTCACTAAAAAGCTTTAAGCTCATTTTAACAAGCCACCGGCCGTAAAAAACAAAGCGCTCACTCAAAACGTCTGTTTATTGTGAAGAGCTTAAAGCTTTCTCGGATATCCACTGCGCCACGTAAACAAGCCGTGTCCATGGCGAAGCTCACAGGAAGACCGTGGTTGCTAAAGGCTGCGGATTGTCCCTGAAAAACACGGTTACGTTTACATGTGCCTCAACAATCCCAACCAAACCCGAACAGAAGCGAAAAAATAATAATTCCCTTGATTTTTTTTCTTTTGAAGATGGTCACTGGCTTCTGATCAGAGTGTGACATGGTTTGACACTCGGAAGTGAATGCGTTGTTTTTTGATCCATAAACCTTCTCGTAAGCCAGTATAATTCTCAGTGCAGTGTCCGTGTAGCGCTATGTGAGTGTGTAACCTCACTCTTTATAAACTCTGTTGCAGCTGCTTTTCTTATTGTCTGTATGTGTTGATTCGTAAAGCTCTTTGTCGCCACCTTGTGTAAGAGAGTGGACTCGCATGTCACTTTGCTCTTTGCCAGTTAATTTACAATTTAATCTTTAAACTTAGTTGGATGTATATAATTCCAGTAACATTTTGAAGAAACTTGATTCCAGAGTAATTGATAGCGCGGATTCGTTCCATCAGTGAGATTCGTTTCTGGAAACTCTCGTTCTGATAAAACAAACTTTAAATTAAAACGTGATGAATACAGTAGTGCTTGTTTCCCTAATTTTGATAATACAATAAATTATAATAGTATGCAAACTATTATGAAAAAAAAAAAGGTTTTGTTTCGAGACTTTGGAATTTGGCCCAAATGAGCAGGTAAACGTGTATTTTGGGTGAGCAGGGTAAGCGTAAATATACAAACACAAAACAAATAGATAAACATGTTTTTTTTGTTTGTTTGTTTACTAAGACATATGTAACATATTAGACCTAATGCAGCGCACAACACAATACTGGTTTTCATCTCTGTTTGCTAAGAATCCCAGTATTTCTTTTTTTTATGTTGCAAAGTAAAGTAAATACCATAGTACACATGTCTTGTGATGTAGGCGCACGCATCACTTCCAGGAGAAGCGTGTGCTGTACACGGGACAAGGCGTGTCCTCTAACATTCACGGTGTTGCAGGGCTGGTCTCGGAGGAAGACTTGCGCCATCACTCCCTGGATGCTGGCTTCGGGAGCCGTCTCCATGGAAACACAGGTAGGACTCGGCGAACGGATGCCACAGTGCCACAGTGCCACACTTTAATTCAAACACTCTCCGTCCTCCACAACAGGCCACCGTCCCAGCTCCGCCGACTTCAGCCGCAACACCTCCAGCAGCAATTCTCCAATCAGCTCCAAAGGTCTGTTCTCTCTCTCTCTCTCTCTCTCACACACACACGCACACTAGTCATTAGTGAGCTGTGACAAAAGCCACCCACGCAAGACACTCTGCTCCCTCGAGAGATGTGGAGAGCGTAATTGTTTCTCGGGGTCTGAGGAGCCGTGTTCTTCTCCGCACGTTCGTTTCCTGATGAGTGGGGAAGCCAGCGCTCGGGAGTCGGACCTGCTACTCGGACATTGCAGGTTTGAATCCTGAACCCAGGCTCCCCGGCTCAAGGCTGCCCACTGCTCCGGGTGTGTGTGTGTGTGTGTGTGTGTGTGTAACTTCACTGGATGCTTATGGTCTTTAGTAGCCCTATTGACCAACTAACTGACACATTTAAGAGTACACTAACAAGGGTTTTATAAAGCAAGGGAAAACAAGACATTGAGAAAATGGTAGTAATGCTACTGTTAATAAATAAAGATGTTGTCCTCACTGTAAGTGTGTGGTGACAGGATTTTAAAACATGGCCTAAAACTAGTCATTGTCGTAATAATTATTAACCAATTCGTTTCATTAGTGATTATACTGCACTTATGCAACATGCATCTTCGTTTTGTGTGGCGTTTTTATTTTGTCTTTGTAATTTATTTTGAGTGACTCAACAAAAAAAATTTGATAATGAATCCTTTTAGTATAAAAAAAATCTAGCAGATTCTTTCACTATTGTCCCAACAATATGAACCAATATCTTTACATTTTGTGTCTGTGTCCTGTTGGTGCAGCAGACCGTGTGAGAACAACTAGAAAATAACATTACAACTAATTAGAATCATGACACTAAACCTCACGTTGAATTGTAAAGTTGTACGAATGTTTTTGTTATTTATTTATTTGCTTAAATTATTGTGATTAACATTAACAATATATAAAGTACCTGTAATTAATTTCAAATGTATAGTTTTTATTCAGTTTTTTTTTTTACTGCTAGTGAAATGACCGGGCCTAAAAGTCCAGTGTCAGCATCTCAAAAGAATGGTCCTTACACACAAAAAGAAAGAAAGAAAGAAAGAAAGAAGGAGTTTGACATTAGAGTCTGTACCATTAATACTTGTCTTCCTCCAGGTTCTCTGGACTGCGTTCAAGGACGCTCGGCCAGTCTTTCAAGCGATGACATCATGGGTCTGGGTCCGGAGGGAGGGCGTGTCAGTCAGTCGTCTCTGATTCCCCGGAGCTCCACCCTTCCCTGTGAGGCTCCGCCCTCCACCCAGCGCTCCGCCCCACGCCGGCCCTCCTCACCTGGCAGCGAGATGGTCACGCTGGAGGAGTTCCTGCAGGAGAGCAACGTTCTTTCTCCACCCACTGTAGGTTTCCCGCCACTTTTCATCAGCTAATTCATCACTCTTTAACGACTCGACGTTTTAATTTTGAAAGCGAAATATTGCGATTAGATAAGATTTAATATTGTGTTGGTGATCAACAGCCTGGTATGTTTCATCAAAAAAAACTCGTGTTATTTTAGATGTTGATAAATCAATTAAACAGATAAATAATTAACAGATAAATCAATTAATTAAAGTTGATAGGTTTTATAAAATCTACACTAACAATAATTTTTTTTAATATGATTTACACCATTTAAATATTTGTATTGTGATTCTACACATCATAGTATTTATGATCAAAATCCATTGAAATATATACTCACTTAACTATATGTCACATAATTGAAATATATTGTTCCAGGTAAACAATTTAAAACATTTTAAAACCTAAATGAGAAAATTATAATTTATTCTGTACGCTAAAGAAATATAATTTAACTCGTGTTTTTAAGTTGTCATATTTTTATATAAGAACTACTACTACTTTCATTCATAATCTGCTATATTGATGTAGTTACTGTTAAGGCGACCAGAAATGTCTACAAGCATTTAAGCGTTTTTTTCTGGTGGTTTTTTGTGTGGAAAAAAAACATGTATTTGTTTATTATATCATTTATGAATGAAATAGTGTTAAGCTTGTTTTAGTGTCGAAACTTCACTGTGTAACATTCATCATCTCTTGATCGTTGGATCACTGTTCTTCCATGAACCTGTGTCTGTCTTCTCACTCAGGTACAAACTGGATGTCGAGATGAACTAATGGCAGACTTCTACACGCGACCTTCTCGACCTTCTACGTCACGAGACGGTGCTAAAACCCCAACTAACTATGTGAGCCCCACGATGAAGACCACTGCGCTCGAGCAACCCAAACCAGGACACAGCGTCAAGCCCAGCATTCGACCCTCGGAGCCCGACGCATCCTCAGCGTACTCGCAAACCCTTCCAAACCGAGGAACGGGGGTCAGGCCTTCAAACCAGGCGTCCGGTGCTCGCTCCGGCCTCAGTCGCACCTTCAGCCTGGCTTCTGCAGACCTCCTCCGAGCCAATGGGCCCGACAGCTACCCGAGCGACCTGGTGGTGAGAAGGTCCGGAGGTGCTGCTAAAGAACGACCCGTGTCTGCCAGGCTTCCTGGAGCTTTCTCAGCAGAAGCTGGCGTGCAGGACCCTCGTCGCCTGTCTCTGGCCTCTCCGAGAGCTGACGTGTCCTTCAGCAGTCCACCAGCCTTCCAAGCGGAGCATCTGGGCAGCAGTGGAGGAAGAGTTGGAGCCGGACGGTCTGCCACACGTGCGGAGGTGGCTCTGGTGACTCCAGTGAGAGCCGTCTCCGCCTTGAGACTGCAGGATCTAGAGGAGGAACCTCAGCAACATAGAGCCATCGAGTCTCCTCTCCTGAAGAAAGCCGACTGCGGGAACCCCAGCTCCACCACCACCACTGCCGCCGCCGTGGAGCAACCCATCAGCAAACCGGCTTCTCCGGACCCCAACAACGACCCTCAGACTGTGTGGTACGAGTATGGCTGCGTGTGAAAGGCCTAATCTGCTCATCTACACTTCAACTTGCACTGCACGGGCGGCTCTCAAGACGCTGAGGACCTTCACGCGCTTCCGTTTCTTCTCTCTGCTGCCCCTGGTGGCTGTGGGGATTTATGCACACTGGACACAAATGGAATGTACAGGGCACTTGAATGTATTTTTGTCCTTCGTTGGGTTTCGCGTCTCCAGCGTTTGCCTGATGGTCTTTTCTGTAAACACTCCCCGTGTAATTACAGAGGCCGACTGCATCCATCTTTAGGAGGCTCAGCAGTCACAGGTCCATCATCGAGACTCATTATGGGAACGTCTTTCTCGCGCTGCTTCACTTCCTGCTCTTTTCTGCAGCTTGTGGTTGACTGCGTGTTTGCAGAAGCTCGGCGGCGTGAAAGCAGGAAGATGCACCACACCGAGCCAAGAAATGAAGACGACCAAGGACTGGAAAGCTGAGAAATCCTGAAGCTGGTTCTGGAGAAGGTCACATCACTGTTGTTCTGCATCGCTGCACATCTGTTCTAATCACCAGACGCTCTTTATTTATTATTTACCGTGATTATGAATTGACACGTGATGTTGCTTTACTGTGTGTCTTGCTCCCTGCGATTTATGTGTGATGTTGTGGGCATCTGAAAAACCTTCTGGAGTCTCTGATCATGTCACTAATCTGGTGTTACTAGTTCTTTACAGTGGAGCGCTGATGCATCATGGAAGTCAACGACTCGACAAAACCAGAGCTAGTCACCAAAGGAGTCTGGCGATCATTTAAACGTGGACCAATCACACGAGAGGTCTGGACACTGATACACTAAGCCACGCCTGTTTCTGGGACATGCTAATTTTATAAATAACCTTCCTCACTTTATTAAATACTGTAAGCTTTGTGAATGCTGGAGTAGAAAAAGCTGCTGTCCAAAATCTGAATTCTCTGTAATAAAGTCTTGAAATAAAACGTCTCTCTCTATTTTAATGATTCCAGTGCAGAGCAAGTATTGATTTTTTTTTTTTTTTTGCCAATCAGCAGTTTGAATTCAATAATGAACAGTCTAACAGATTGTGTCCTGTGCATCGGAAGCTTTTCTCATAATAACAAATATACTGTAGAATAATAGTTATGCATAACCAAATCTGTGAATTATAGTTTGCTATGATTGAAGTCTCAATCTGCAGAGCAGATGTTTCAAAGGCAAATGTATTAGGTTCAGAAAAATTTATATACTGTACATTTGAATGGAACACATCACAAAATGAGTTATTAACCTAGTAAAAAATCATCATTGTGAAAATTAAATTAGATATTCACATTTTTCCGTGATTTTAATAATTACAATAAGCATAGTTTAGCAGGCAAGTGACTTCAGTAAGAGTATGTATAATTACAAATATAACGAATAACGCGTTACAGTAGTTTACAGTGGGAAAACTGTCGGTTTCCCACAGGTGGACGGATCAGGCGTTTCTCTCGGGAATCTTCCGGACAGGACGAGATTTTTTCTCCAGCGATTGTAAAAAGAACCCGGGATCTTCGCGCTTCTCCGCGCATCTGCGTTTAACAATCTCTAACGCGACACGTTTTTTTTGTTTTCTAACTGACGTGGACGCGGTTCACGCGCGTGGTCTCTCGTCTCGCAGAAAGTGCGCGCGCTCGTGTGATGAAGCAGAATCCGCTGCTGAACTTGTGGATTAACATGATGCTCGTCGCATTTCACAAACACCTTAAACGAACTCTCGAGGATTAACGGCATCAAACTGAGGTAATGTGTTTGTCTTTGACTTCTCAAGCTTTTACACGAGGCGTTATCACAAGTTATCAATATATTATGCTGAGGTTAAACGATCAACAAATAGTTCGACTCGACCCTTAATCGTTCTTAGTCATTATAAAAGCGAAGCACTTCAAATTGTAAAAAAAAAAATAATCGTGCACCAAATTTCAGCTGATGCGGTGTCGCAATAGGCGACAACGTGCACGAGCATCAGATGCAGTAATACATAAAACGTCCAACAAACTACATTAGAAACTTAACAGATATCTACATTATTCTAGACCTTAATTTTACTTATATAAAGGAGGAAAATATAGTAGAACTGTTCAAGCATATTGTGTATACACACACACACACACACACACACACACACACACACACACACGCTGTATACCCATCACAGCTCAGTATATACTGTACCTTGCGTGTGTGTGTGTGTGTGTGTGTGTGTGTGTGGATGGGGTCAGGGGTCAAGTCTAGACACATATTGAGCACTTGATTATGAAACGATAAAGTACTTTACTATGCAGACTGTATCTAGGCAGCTGTACAGTACACAAACATTATAAGCCACAATAAAGTCATGAATAATTAAAACTCCTGCGTGATGCCAGCGTGAGTACTGAATACCAAAACGACACCCAATATTCACTAATTAATTCTGAATTTAAATAAAAAGGACACTTTAGACTGTTTTAAATTGTCTGAAACTGTTTAGTAACCCTCAGAATAAAGCGCTGATCCCTGCAGCTATCTTGAGTTTAGTTTCATCCCTCAGTTACTGATGTTTCAGACAGATTCACTTGGAATCAGAAAGACTTTAGTATTATTTAAATAAAACACTTTTCCAAGCTAAATGCGTGTGTTCTTTCTGCAGGACTATCAAACGGACATTTACTTCCTGCATGCGGCTGAGATTTATTCTGTATGTTTGTGTTGTTTGCACTGTAGAACGTTTCTTGCATGAAAGATGTGGCGTTAAAGGAGGTCAAGGTCAAATTGGAGGAAAAAAGCATTCTACATACGGCACGTCTTTCCAGTTGAAAGATTAGACAATAACTACGTCTGAAACAAGGTTAGGTTTAGCAGACGGCTGAAAGCAGCAAACACCTACGCTAATTTCAGGTTTCTCTTGAAAGACACTGCACAGAATTTACAGAAGATTTCTGACGGTTTCAATGACACCTTTCAAATCACGACTCCTCATTCTATCATTCTGTGTGGCGAGAGAAAAACTCTCTGTCGGTAAACCGGACATATTACAAAAGGTCTTCATCGGCACACAACCTCTGAACTCACCGGCTCACAGGGTCAAAGTTCAAATGCCAGAGACTGACCCCAGATCTCTGTAGGGTTATGTTTGCCGTCACTGAGAAACTGTTTGTTTTCCTAGACATTGTGTCCTAATGTCTTGCTCATGTCCTAATGTTCCTAATGTTCATGTTTAACAGCTGCTTGGAGCAGACTAACAGTGGAAAAGCTCTTAAAAACACCTTGAAAACTGTTACAAACTGTGAAACGAAACCACAAACTACGCGTGAAGCCGTTGCACGATGAGCCAATCGCTCAAAAACCGAAGCTAATAGCGCAGAAGAACAGCAAGACTGACCTCGGTTTGCTTGTTTCCAGAATCGTCTGATTATCCGCAAGCTCTCTGTTGCTGAAGAAGACCAGGACCATGAGGCGACCATGACGAACATGTCAGAAGAGCTGATTAACTGCACCATAAGCCACGAGATTCACCAGTACCTGTTCTCCTGGGCATACATCCTCATCCTGCTGGCGGGCTTCCCTGCCAACGCCTACTCGCTCTACCACGCCTGGCTCCAGCTGAAGGCCCGGAACGAGCTGGGAGTGTATCTGCTGAACCTCACCGTGTCCGATCTCCTCTACCTGGCCTCGCTTCCGCTCTGGCTGCAGTACATCTTCCAAGGGGACGACTGGAGCGGCCCGGAATGGCTCTGCCAGCTGTGTGGCTTCCTCCTCTACGAGAACATCTACGTCAGCATCGGGTTCCTCTGCTGCATCTCCATCGACCGGTACCTGGCTGTGGTCTACCCCTTCCGCTTCTCGGCCTTCAGGACAGTAAGAGCTGCGGCCCTGGTCAGTGCGGTGGTCTGGCTCAAAGAACTAGCCGTCGGGGTGGTGTTCTTCCGCCATAAGGAGCTCAGTAAGGACAAGCTCAACCAATCGGTGTGCTTCGAGCACTACCCCATGAAGACGTGGGAGCATCGCATAAACTACTACCGCTTTTACGTGGGCTTCCTGTTTCCTCTGGGAATCCTCTCGGTGTCGTACTTCCGGGTGTTGCGAGCGGTGGGCAAGAGCGCAGGAACACAGAGTGCGCAGAAGAGCCGCATCAAGCACCTGGTGACCAGCACCATCCTCATCTTCCTGGTGTGCTTCACCCCGTACCACATCTTCCTGCTGCTCCGCACCATCTTAGAGAGGAGATGTGAGTTCATCGAGAACATTTTCAACTACTACCACTTCTCGCTGCTGCTGACCAGCTTTAACTGTGTGGCCGACCCGGCGCTGTACTGCTTCATCAGTGAGAGCGCTCAGAAGGGCCTTCACAGGGTTCAGGAGGCTTGCACTCGGAGCTTCTGCTGCTGCTCCAGAAGCCACGGCAGGTTCAGCACACATTCCACCCAGATGACCGTCAGCACAGACGTCACAGGAACATCGGTGGTGACCCTCATGCAACAGATCAAGACCAACGTGTAGGTGAAGAGCAGTGAAGACCAACCCTTCATCGTCTGGCTTTTCAGTGAACGAAAATTCAATTCTGCCTTAATTTAAATTTCGTTCAAATGCGAGAATAATTGTCTTATTTGTTCATCGTCTGCAGTTGACTCTCGGAATCCAGTCTGGATCCTGATTGGTCACTGATTCTTGCGCAGAATGAAGAGCATTGTTGTGGTTTTGCTCTTCATCACTCTCAACAGTGAACCATTTGCCAAGGAACTGAAAACGTTCACCGTTTGTGAAAGTTCAACGTTAAATTCTGATAGATAATTTCCTAAATTTGTCATTCCGACAGCCTTCGAACCATCTGAAGATGGAAAGTCGTTGTAATAAGTTACCGTCACATTGTTGTTCCAAACAAACTAAAATCACTGAAAAAGTGTGTGAATATAGAATTAAAAGCACAGGCCACACGTGATGGGATTTGGCCCACGGGCCGCAGGTTGGGCATCACTGCTATAAAGCTTCTCTTGTAAATAAGATCTGAACTTTGACACAAGTTAACGATGAGCAAGAAATTCCCAATTGGTGGAGGTTCTGCGTTGTTCTGTTGTGGACCTTGCCTTGTTAGATGTTGGTGTTGCACTTTGTTGTAATTGAAGGCTTTGAACCTGCTGTCATGGAGCGTTTCTCAGGGAATGCTGCTCCCAGTGGCCGGTGTTTGTGGTTTCCATTGAATAGATTCATTACTCTCACCAATGCGTTTAGAAAGTCCAGTTTGGAAAACCGTGTCTGCTTTACAAAAGGTTTCCGGGTCAAGTGACCGCAACTTCACGGTAAAGAATGAATAAACTGAAACATGGAAAGGAAATTATATTGGTTTCAAGATTTTAAGAGGTTCTGTGTTGATACAGTTTTTGCGGTTCCTGTAAATTCTTGTCGTGTTTTCTGCGCTGCTGTTAATGTGATAATGATTGTGCTAATAAAATGAAATAAACAAAAGAATGTCTGAATATGAATCGAAGTGTTAGCACCAGATGATCCTGCTAATCTACCTTTAGAACTAACTTGGTTGGTGCTTGAGCCATTAAAACAAGACTGAACATGCTCTTTAAATAAATCAAGATGATCAATCCACCTGAATCAAGAATCAATATATATTTATATAAACTACTACAGAATTGTACACACAGTTAAAAGGATTACTCGGGCTCGATTTTAGTCATGATTCTATCATTCCCGAGTTTGAAACACATTTGGGGCAATTAAGAGTTAAATATTAATGGAGATTTAATGAGTTTGGCAGCCATTTGCTTGTAAGGAAGCAAGGACGATCTTAAACTGTAGGTTTTGAGTGAAACGTTCCCACTAAAGCGATCCAACACCCTTCGGGAAGAAAGCGAAGAGTGGGACTATTTATTTGATTTTCCTCTCGGTTAATCCGGTCCCAGAGAAGAGCGGAACATTTCAGGTGTAATCAGAGCCGCGCTAATAAAAACGAGGCTGTTTGTTTGACTTGGTGATGAAGGGTTTTGGGGTGACGCTGGAACCTCGAGGGAGGGAAAGACACTTTGCTCTGAAAATTCAGTGATAATATACAAACTTCGCTTGTGTTATGCAAGAAGGATCTGAAGCAAAGCAGCTGCTCGTCCGTCACATGAGTCTGATACGTGAAAACAGATATCTGGAGTTTTACGTACATTTTAAGGGATTAACGGATCGTAAAGTGGAATATCCTCCAAAAGCCCAATCCATCCAACAATTCCCTACCTCTTACTTCATTTCGAGGTCAATCCCGGAAACTGAAGCCAGACACTCGATTGATGGTTGATTTTTTTTCGTCAAATAATGCAGAAGTGTGTGTGATGTCGGAGTGATACTAAAGGCTTTATATTGGAACTAAAGTGTGGATTAAATAAGGCAGACACGGAGAAAGACTCTTGTCTCTGGGGCATGAGGCGGTGATGGATTACCAGATACCAACTCAATCATTATCACAGTCTGGAATCGCTTTCTCCAGCTTATAACCCGCATTACGGAAGTGATGGAGCAAACGAAGCCCTTCTTGAGCTCCACGGCTGAAGCTTTAATGTAATCATTAGAATCGGACCCGATACGATAAGCCGTGAGTCACATATCACATGACCAAATCCATCAATTATAAAAGGCCATTTCTCCATCACGCTGGAGCTTCGGTCATGAGACTGGAGAACTGAGAGGATTCAGGCAACGGTGAGATCTGCGAGTCTCCGTATGATGTCAGAATGATACGGATGAAAAGTCAATCCATCCACCTCTAATCCCAGGTTTGCCGTTTTACCGCTGCGGACGCCATATTTCACCAAAATGTGCAGCATCTCTTCCTCCTATCAGAAAAAAACCAGAAACGTTTTTTTTTTTT
>CM051497.1:12326450-12337592 GCA_028031935.1 Paedocypris micromegethes
TTTTTTTTTTTTGCTTTTAGTTGTAGTATTGGAGCTCTGTGGTTCTGCTCTTTCACTTCAGGCCACATGCGGGTGTGGACATTTTAAAAACAGGCAACGTATCATTTAACTCACAATCCTGCAAAAACCGCTGAGAAAAGAACAAGCTGGACGCAAAAGAAATATTTAGAGGAAAGGAATATAGAGTTCAGGGACTGGTGACAATTACACCCTGCAGTAGCTGAAGCTCTGAAGTGGCCTTCAGCCTTCCGTGAAGAGAAGAATGGGCTGCGCTGACGGGAAGCGCTTCCTCGCCGTGATAGCCAGTCGCAGACACGTTCCTGGTGAGTTTCCATGAACATTCCAATCTAAAGGGTCTAAAAGTGCTGCTGGGTTTTTTAAATAATACGATGTTTTGTCCCGTACAAGATGGTTTACATAATATATCATGGTGGCCAAACTCTACTTACTAATACATTGTATACTTAATTTGACAACTAGGCTAAACTTAAACGTCAATTTTTAAAAAACACGAGTAAAGAAATTTTAAATCAATTGTCCGACTCACCATCTGATGCTGATTTTATCAGTGCGACTGATTTAACTAAGTTTTTCCTCAAATTTTTCAAATGACTGGAGAGATTTCTCTGTAAATTT
Source organism: Paedocypris micromegethes (assembly GCA_028031935.1). Classification (NCBI taxonomy): domain Eukaryota; kingdom Metazoa; phylum Chordata; class Actinopteri; order Cypriniformes; genus Paedocypris; species Paedocypris micromegethes. The sequence goes on from CM051497.1 coordinate 12,327,087, forward strand.
TGTCTCTGATCAGAAGCTATTCTGATGTTAGCCAACTGGACTAAAATCACTAAATAAGTGTGCGAACAAAGAAACAACAGAGCGGCCCCATGTGGTGACTCTGGCCCGTGGGCCGTGGGTTGGAGATAACTGAAATACACTGCTTGATTTATCAGACTCACACATACCTTGGCAATGGTTGGCAGACTGGCAGACCACGAGCGCTGTTGCTCGGCTGATGGTGGCAGACCCAAACCTCGATTCAGGTAGCGCCAGTGCACTGGACAATGGTTCAGGACGTACAAAGCACTGGCCACTGCGTAGCCGCCCCAGTTAGACACTCCTGAAACACACAGAAGAGCAGCTCAGTACCAGAATGACCACAACTAAACAAGCGGAATGAAGGTCCAAAGACTCAATTACAAATTAACCAGTGTAGATGAAACCGTTTCTGAAGAACTGATAGGGTATTTACAAACTCACAGGATTATACTTCTACAAAGGTTGATAACAAAACAACGACGCTTGAAAGACGACTCCCATTCAAATACAAAAAAGAAAATCATTTATAAATGAAAAAAAATTTCAAAATTTGAGCAAAATTTGCATTCCAATCCAGGATGTGTCCTGCTTCCGAAAATCAGAGCTCAGAAATGTAAAAAAATACTTTAGTTTTTTTAACAAACCTAACTTGTGGCTATTTGATATATGTGCAAAAAGCATCTCAGATGTTTTTGAGCGTCTACAATTGGAAAAAAGGGGTCCTTATATTTGCATAAATAAATCAATAATAAATAAATCATGGTTGCTCTTTATATCTCTCTTTAGATTGATTTGTTCATTACGTACTACACAAGAAGTAAAATATTGAGTTTTGTGGTGGTGTGTGTGTGTGTGTGTGTGTGTGTGTCTGCAAGAACAGCAGTATCTCCATCACATCTAGGGGTTTTCAGTAGCATTTCCTGAGACCGTGACTGGAAGCACGTGCAGTAGTTACCTGTGGTGATGGCAAAATCTGCAGCCACGTCGCATGCGATCAGGTCACCGTTGGGCATGAAGGCTTTAACTGCAGCTTTGACTTTACCCATGCCCAGCTCATTACCTCCATCTCCAATCCCTGAACACACACACAATTAATCCCGCATCAAGGCGCTGGTGGGCTCATTAAAACCATGTTAATGGAGGTAAAGTTAGAAATTGAAGCATTGTACCAGCTACATCAGACGAGACTGAGTGTGTCGTGGTGAATCAGATCACATACTGTAGTAAAGGAGGGGCTTCACCTGTGGTTGTGATCCCTGGAATGTCGCTGGCAGTGATGAAGAGCTCGTCGATTGGATCGACTAAATGCTTGATGTTCACCCCCCTCATGTTGTAGTGATTCCCGTCTGAGGCTCGACCGCTGCGCTCTATCGCCACCAAGTGGTCGTACCTGTGCAGCGCACACGTCAGAAAGGTTTACCATTATAATAGTCCGCCTAACATGTTTTGTATTTTGATATTGTATTATTATTTTTTCCCTGATAATATTTCGTTAGAAATATAAGAAAGTTATAATACAAAAATAGTATTTAGTATAAACATCTCTGTTTTGCAAGTAAATAAAGGGTTAAAATCACTGCGTGTCTGTCTCATCAATCACTACAAGGGAAATACAAATATACAAACTGAACACACACACACACCTCCTCAGAAACATTAGTTTAGGGTGCAATAATGACAAACAATTTAAGAAAACAGCTGCTGATGAAACAATTCTACATCAAAGCGCACAAAATCATCAAAAATAATAACAATTTATAAAAAAAAATCAAGTTGTTTATTGTAAATTCTAAAAATCAGTCGTAAATCTATTATTGTACTTGCAACATTTAGTTTCCAATGAAAAATGGCTACAATATTTACAGTAAGACTCAATTTTCATTCCGTCCAACCATGAATCTGGTCTTTTTCTTCCACGTTGCTGTTCATCCTGCTTATTACAGACATGTGCTTCATTCAAAGAACCATTACCCGTGAAACACAGAGCTCCATAAAGGGGCCGAGAAGACGAAGCGCATTAGTTTGATGGAGGGGAAGAGAGAGTGTGGCACCTGGGTTTTGTGGGATCTCCATCAACACACAGGAAGTTGAGAGCTGAGTCAGGACCATCACTCTGGAAACTTATTACTGGAACTGCAGCGTCCATCAGACCTGAACACACACACACACACAGTCAATATGGGCCAAACTACTTTACACTCACAAGAAATGCTTCACTTCACTAATTTTTTTTTTATTTAAAACTAATTTACTAATTTAAAACTGTTAAATTACTAAAGAAGACCATCGAAACCAGTGTTGTCAATTCAATGTCACAGGGGCAAAATGACACTTACGTCTGGGGCAACAAAAAAAAAAAAAAAAAAAAAAAAACCAGAAAAAGAAAACGACACGCTTCTTGAATGTAAATAAAAAGCCAAAAGAAATGTGTTGTAGACGTGAAAAAAAAAAAAAAAAAAAAATTCATCATCCACAAAATATATCCTGTCAACATTATGCAAGCTAAACATATGAACATGCTGCCAAAATATGTATAAAAAAAAACATTAAAAATGTGCTACAAATTATTATTATTAGTGTTACAATTATTGTTTATCCGTGGCAATAGCTGAAGCACTGCATTCTGGGATCTGTGGTTTGTGTGTGAGCTCTTCACATCTCCAGACTCTAAATGGATTAAAGCATCTCACGGTGGTGGGCCGGACGTGGCTCCTGGGCCTTAACTTTGATACACATGATCTAAGGGACCTGACAGGAAGAACATGTTCTGGCTATTTCAAACGTGCCAGACCATCCTAATGAAGCCTCTCTTGCTGCTTCAGGCTAAAAGATGAAGAAACCCCGAGTAACAAACTCAGAAAGATGGAAGCCAAATATGACACCTTTCTCCACAGCATCCTGAATAATGAGTCGATTCATCTCCGCTGCCCGTTCATCCGTCACAATGACCACCGCTTTGCCCAGCGCTCGAAGCATTGCTGCCATTGCGATGGCTCCAGGGGGTCCGTCTGTCTCCTCAGGGGGGCTGTGCATGTAGTGTGTTGGAAAGCCAGTGGTGATGAGAACAGAGGAGGAGTGGGACAGAGACAGACAGGCTTTTAATAGCTCGTCCTGCACAAACAGAGCTCGGATTCCTCTGGCACCTGCACACACACGCACACACACACACTGTGAGCAGTTCCTGTCAGAAGACCTCAAAACGGAATGTCGTTTTACAAATAGAGTCGATTTCACTTCGGGAACACGGGATTGGTTCATTTTGGTTTTAATAAGCGACTTTCCGTTCACCAATATGAGCAAGACGTGCTAAATGTAACGTGAAAATGCCATTATGACCTTTATTGTTGGAAACACAAACACATTCTGACCTTTTAAACTGAATACGACACTTGGGAATGACTAAATGCCTGCGAGTGGCTTTGGCTCCCTGTTATCTCTGGCGTCATCGTTCTCTCGCGGAATAGTTTCACACAAACGATTGGTAATATACATTTTATGACAAACTGTTTGTGAAGAACACTTTCTCCTTAATTAAAGACTTGACTGCGTTACACAGCCAACCTGTGGTACTTTTTCATATTCACTTGCACATATTTGGCCCAATCAAATGGAATTTTGACCCACATAAGAAAACAAGACCCGGATTTTGTATTAAGACTTACTTCAGGACTTTAGAATTTAGGTTTTAATATCGGGACTGTTTCAATTCTAAACTTTGGAATTTAGTCCCAATTAAATGGTTGTTCTACTGTAACTAATCCATGTTCCACTGATTGGGAATCAGCTGTACTGTCATTATCTACAGTCGACTCTGCTTAACTGGTCTGTCGGTAATTAAAAGCCACTTTATTGGGAGAAATCCTAAAGTCCAAATCATATCTCATTTCGCAAATATTAGTTTAATTTTAAGTTTAGTTTTATTGGGGCAATATGGTTGTGTCCATCGAATTAACAGGAGTCGACTGTATTTTGTAACTATTCTGATCTTGAAAAACTATGGTTTCATACCTGGATCTTCAACAGCAAGCTCTTCAATGGCTCGAATTCTTCTGACGGCTCCTTGGCTAGCCACACTGTAGTGCAGGGGATTCTGGGAAATGCTGAATGTCATTGGACATTGATCTGACTCAGGAGCCAGTGTCGTATTGGTCTCTGCTTTTTGATCGGTGAGGAACATGCACCCAGGAGAGTGAGTGAAGGCAAGAGCAGGTTCTGCAATTCAACAAAACAAAAAAAATACATATATATAAACAAAATATAGAATATTATGTATATAAAAATACTCACTGGAGCTGAGGACAGCCTCCACCCCAGTGACTCCACACGCCCAGAACACAGGCACATCTCCTGGAAGAGCGTCCACGGGCTCTCCATAGTCAGGTACAGAGAGATCCTGGATCCCGAGCAGTTCTGGAGGAGAGAATCAAACACTTTTCATCTTTTATGGATTTAGAGCTGATGTGGACTGCTATCGTGTTTAGCACGCCACATGTTTTCCCCTCATCTTTTTTTACCCGTGACATTTACTAGGTTATCCCCATCCTATCCATGGTTACCTCCCTAATATGCTTCCACATTCAACATTCTTCTTTCTTTTGTCCCATGTCATACTTACACAATGCAATTCTGGGTTGTCATTTCAAGCCAAGAAAATACAAATTGAAGCGCTACGCTAAAGACACATGCACTCTCTGATTCTGGTCTTGTTTTTTTTTTTTGTCATGGCTTCTTTTAGTTCAACTGGTTATCTTAGTTTGATTCAATCTTATGCATTGATTAAAATAAAATAAATTGAACTTAAAAACCCAATTTAAAACCCATTTTTGTGTATACTGCGACCTTCAAAAATGTTGAATAACATGCCTAATAACAACATGATTTATTTTAACTTATAAATCTTAACATGATTTATTCACAATTTATAAAACATGAATTATTCATTTAATATAATAATTATTTTGTGGTCACTAGGAAAGGGTTTAGGAACAATCCTAATCCTTAATGTTGCAGGATGTACTAAAGTCCCGTATCGATATTTTTAATGACTCTTTTAATGCAGATAGGAAACATTTGTATCACCTTATTAGGAATGAGCAATGTCATTTTTCTTCATTCATCACTATAATGTCTATCACTTCTAGGCTGGGGTGCTGCAGTTTGGAAAGTGAATCGTTTCGAAAATCTCTTTCTTTAAAGTCACACAGCGCCTCCTTGTGTAAGAGAATGGATTTTCATGCCAGTCACAGCTGAACGGGCATTTTGCATCAACTCAAGGTCAAATGGCTGGACGTTGAGGGATTGACGAAGAGATTATTATATGCAGAGATTATCAAACAGTACTGCTAGAATTTAGTTAATAGATTGACCTACAGTTTCAATAGAAATTTCATCCAATGTTTGCTTTGAAGAAATTAAAAAATAATAATGATGGTGTACATACTTGGGTCACCAATGTGGACAGGGCCTCCATGGGCCAGTGGCATCATGTGTGTGCATCGAGCTACTGTGTCCAGCTGATCGTGTGGTACAGGTCTCATGGTCACCACCATGGGACAGTGGAAGAGACCTGCTTGAACACAAGTCACCGAGGTCTGTGGAACACACATTACAGCTTCACTTTGACAATGACATCAATGATACTGCTGGACTCACCAACAAACACAAACACGGATTGTACTGACCTTGTACATGCTGACATTTTTACCCTGCTCCACGTTTCTGAGAGGAACACCAGCAGCCTTCACGGCCGCTTCAAAGCCAAAGCTGCATCCCAGGTAGAATGTGACCATGTCCTGAAGCTGAAGTGTGTATGAAGATAAACTGGCAGTCTTCTTCACCAGCAGCCCACTCTCAAACACACAGTACTCTGGACAGTCCTCTCTGAGAGCAACACACACGCAAACTATACGCAACATTTGTTACAGAGAACAATGAGATTATATACTGATTAAATCCCATTCGTTTATTCTTATTGCGATCGTAGCATTCAATGCAAAACTTGTGTATACGTTTAATAACCGTTTACGCCTAATGATTTCCAATCTGTTTGCCCATTTTACAGCTTGAAATATTTGTATTTTTCACAAATGCAAAAAAATGCCTATATTATAAATACATAATATAAATGCATATGACATTTAAATCCAGTTTCACAGTCAACAAAGCACTCATTTGGTCTACCTGGATGTGTTAGAAATCGAAATGTGTTAATAAACTGCTTTTTTAGCATGTTTTACGTAACATTACATAATAATCCACATATATAATTTAAGCCAAGACATGTAAAGGCTTGAAATCCCAACTCTCACATCAAACGACTGCATTTTATGTGTCTACATTAAAAACAAATGTGCAATTGACAGTTTTTTAAACATTACTTTTATTCCACAGAAAAACAATAATTGTTAGGAAAAAAAATCTATAAATTATGAACGCCAGAACAGTGTTAGGTACAGTAATCGGTTTACTTTTTAACTTTGAGTTCAAATATAAACCTATGCTGGCACCACTGAAGCTGTTCTGACTGAAGAGAAGCGTCTTAATGTTTTCACGGCTCATAACTACATCCCTTGTAACCTTTAAAAGTGAATGTTGGACATGTCAAGCTCGTGTAGATACAGTACCTGATGTCAGAGTCGGCAGCCAGAGGAGGGCAGCTCCACTCGCCACATTTACTGCGATAAAGCAGAGGAAGAGGGCTGCTGTTGGCACGACAGAACGCCTCAAACTCATCCGCCACGTCCTTGTGTAGGATCACCACATTGGCCTGTTGATAACCTGTCAAAACACACAAACAAGAAAAGCTTGTCCCTCCTTATCACACATACAACCACTATCTGCACACTTTGTTCACTGGTTAATGTCTGTTAAAAAAAAACCCAAGTGTGATTGTTTCTGGTCCATTTGTACGGTCTAATTACATTTAAAATTATTAATCTCATGACATTTGCATAAATTGTTAGGAATTTTAAACGTAGCTGTGCCCTAAACGATACTGCCTTAAAATGAAAAACAAAACGCATTAAATGGAAAAAAACAGAACTTTACAAACTTTACAAAAAGTAAATACGGATATATAGAGCCTCCAAATGGTCAATTTGTTTCAAAATTTGTATTATCAGGTAACTGGGACAAAAATGTTACCTGTTTGTCAAATTTCACTTGAGCACTGTTGCCTCACAGCAAGAAGGACCAGTTTCAGACTCGAGGTGTGAGTTTGAGGAGCGATCGGAACGTTCTTGTTTCACACCGATGTCCACAAACTCGAAAATGTGCCAAATAATAATAAAAATTATATCACCGAGTCCAGTCTTCCACAATACAGCAGTATCTTTATCTCCTGTAGTAGGGTGACCAGGCTTTAAATTATTTGAGAAATGAATCGCGCGTCTCGTTTTGAAGCAATACCGGATGGCTATTGTCCGGTATTTATTATATAAATAGTTTTTTAAAGCAGCATCTCATGCGAATCATCTCACGCGCATTTTATGAAGACCTCTCAATTATCTGTCATATAAAAACTTCCCACTACTATTGCTCACTGATAGATAGATATTACGGTTGTTCTTATAGATATATTGTTGAAGCTGGATTTTATAACAGAAGAGCTGATTTGTAGAACACCATTTCATATTAATGATGAGTTAATCAAATTATTATTCATTATATATTATTTATTTATTTATTTATTTGAAAAGAGTCTAGGACTATGATTTTGTTACACATTACATTTTTGCACCATTAAAGCGTATGACCTCAGTGAAGCCCGTCTGAATTAGTGTCGAGGCCGCGCCGGTTCTCCTCTTTTTCTGGAAATCAAAATATTCTCACCCTACCTGTACCATTCCGCCCACCCGGAATGGAAAAACGCCCAGCACATACATTAACCGCCAAACTGTACTGTACCTGCTGCCACACCGGACGTGTTCTTAAAGCCCGGACTCTGCTGTCGAATACAGCGGCGTAAAGCGCGCGGTGAGGCGCTCGGAGGAACCCACATGCCGCCCGACAGACTGACACTGACACATCCAGCGGGTCAATATTCAGTCGACAGCTGTAAATGTTAATGTTCAACCCCACCTGACTTCACACTCGCCCGGCTGCTGTAGTTCAGGCCGGTCGCGACCCTGGCGGCGGCTCCACGCGCGAGGAAAGTTCTCAGCGCCTTCAGCAGCACTGCACACAGAACACCGGACTGACTGAGGGTTTAACACCGCATCAGTGACATGAGTGTGAAGTGAACTCTCACTCCGCATTGTTTCAAAATGACGCGGGAAAAAAATCATTTTCGTGAAGTTCATAAATGATTGACAAACACCGATTCCGGTGCGGGGCGGCTTGAAAAATACACAACGTCCATCGCGTTATGGTTCATAATTACACGTGTAGAAAATAACAAGCTAAATTAATTACAACGTCATGCCAAGGTCAGCTGTAGTTGACGTGTCACGTGACGTCCACTTATCCCGTACAATCCATCGAATCCGTTAACGGATACAGCGACACGCTAATCGCGGGTTGCTAGCAGTTACACATTGGTAAAATTAATTTAATTGACACTAAACTGTAAACGAGTTGCACGTTGCTTCATATCAATGTTTATTCGGGTAAACCATTAGCTGTTTACACCCTCAAGCGTGCACTAAGATTTACGCGACTTCCGCTCGATTCGTTTGGAATCGCCTTTCAGATACGACGACACGATCGAGACCTACAGTAACTTACCCATGTTATTCAATCAAGCGAGTCCTTCGACGACTCACAGCGTTTCCATTTTGGCTAAAAACAAGATGGCTAAAGCTGCACCACCGGCATTAAACACGCGGGGGCGCCACCGAACACCAAAGACAGACACGAGAAACGCTTATAAACAGGATCTTTTAATATTCTCCACACGACACCCTTACTTGTATATATCGACCATATTCTCTTTTTTAGATTATTGCTTAACAGTAAATGCATTGGTTTGATACATCCATTGCTTGCAAGACAATACATTCAGGTTACACACCGAGATGTTGAAAACCACTGAATCCGAACCCTTGCCGGTTTCCCGACGTCCTCCTCACAGTGCAGCAGGTCACTCACGAAGCAGTGGAGCAGATTTCTGTGCATGTGCGTTTAATAAATCAACAGACTGCATGAGGAGGCCTCATACTCGTGTGCATATTCATGCGCCATGGGTTCGTCTGAAGCGCTTTCCGTGTTTGGGCCCTGAGAGGCCGACAACAGAGAGCGCGTGTACCATTATTCATGAGCCAGTGCTGTACAACTCAAAACCAAGACTCATCAAGAAAGCCCCTCCCACACGCTGAAGTTTATCAACTATTCGAAGAAGAACCAAAAGCGTCTGTTTTAAACGCGACAGCCTCTCACTAAAGTGCGCCAATAGAACTGTGCGTACCTAAGATGGACCAATCACAAACGCCGAAGAAACCAACCTCGAGCGTTTAAAGAACGACCTGTCTTTACTGGGACTCAATTGAATAGTTTCAAAAGAACATGGCGTTTCCCCAAAATTGCAAATCTGCAAACTTCACAATGATGAATCTTGAACCAGGAATTTCAGAATATAATTTAGGGGATGCGCACTTATGCGGGAGGCTACCGTACAGTCAGAATCAGACATCAAGCATGGCACAACTCAGTTAGTAACGTGTAAAGAAGTCCATGTCACCCAAAGTCTTAAAAATAAACGTTTTAAGAGTCATTTACAATCTCTTAAAAAAAAAAAGCGCTGCAACAGATAGCAAGGAAAGCCAACAATTAGAGTAGATACACCATGCGGGTATTCATTTACTGGCACAGAAAAAAAAACAAAGCAAAAATAAAAAATCTGAAACTAACAGAACATGGCAACCAGGCAGTGGAAGCAGCGTAAGTGCTGTTCCCTTAGTACACGTAATGCAATATATGTGAAAAATGTCATAGTACGGACCACCACTTAGAAACACCACATATCAAATACAAAAGAAAAAAAAAAAGAGAAAAAAAAAAGAAATTCACATGACATCACCGTCATTCCACACAGCACATAGCCACAATAAACTCAAGGCGACCTTCTACAGAATGGCAATTATGTGATGCGAGATTAGATGACAGAATTTGCATGCAAGTGTAGCGGTGGCGGGTGATTTCAGCAGCTTTCACCAAATGTGGCTCTATGAAAATATAATCCTCGGGGCTCAGCCCTCACGATTGCATATATATCATATATATGTATATCTATACGGTGTACATGGAGCACGGCAACACTGTCTTTCTGCACAGACAACAGCAACAGCGCCTCTCGGCACTGGACAACAACGACATTTCCAACGAGCAACAGAGACACAAAGCCATTCCCAAAAACTCAAGTTCTGATCTCCCGAGCCCACCAGCAGCTGAGGGGACGAGGGGAGCGCTAGCTGCCATTAACACGAAACGCGCCAAGAACACATCTGAAACTGTAGGGTTCGACTCATAACACACACATCAAAAAAAAAA
>CM051497.1:12337611-12366835 GCA_028031935.1 Paedocypris micromegethes
AAAAAAAAACAGAAGATAAATAATTTGGCATTTATTATTATTGTCATTATTTGGCATTAGTCCTTTTGGTCACATTAAAATCATTTGTAAGTATATACAATATATAATTAAAGTGTATAAATTAGTAGTGGAGTATTATTATAGTATGTACTTGGACAAATAAATAATAAACGGTTGTTGAATATTTAAATATTGCGTATTATAATATTGTCTGTGGTTGTTTCGACAAATGGTAATAAAAGTTTGTAAATTGAAAGAAAGAAATTGTAATGAAAAAATTAAGTAAACCAAATGATGAGTATGTAATTTCAAAATGGTATGTAATTACAGGTATGTTAATTACTTAACTACAAAAAGTAGTGAATTGCACTGTAGTTAAAGTATAATAAAAACTATTTAATTACATAAACCAAATGGTAACTGGGTATGTAGGTAACATGGCTGTTGAATATGCATTTAAAACAATAAATATTTGTATCTTTGTAAATATGAATTCATGTAATGTATTAATAAACGCCTTACAGCAGAGTGTAGTGATTTTAAAAAAAAGGAAGTTAAAATTTGTAAATTTGAAAGATTGCTAATTAGGTATGTAAACAAAAATTATAATATGTAATCAAAAGTCAATTAATTATGCAATTAAACCAGAAAATTAAATAAGAAATGACACGTACATGTAGTTAAAACAAATGGTCACAAAAAAGTAAACGCCACAAAGGGCAATAACGTATGGTAATTAGATTAACTCTGATTTTTAACTCAAAATAATTTGTATTAATTATTTATTTAATTAGAGTTAATCTAAAAAAAAAAAACAAAAGTGAATTTTTAGATGGGATCTTGGCTCATTTCCACGAGATCCATCCCTTTCAACTGCCGTGAGCTTTCTCCCACACTGACCAATGGCTTTCTGTGTCACATCATGCATTACAGACGAACAGTAGTAAAGGTGGCGAGAGGAAGGTCCGGGCACATCGTAAATAAAGAAACAGTGGCCGCTTCGGTCACTTGTAATTGCACCCGTCCTCCACATCATCATCATCATCGGTCAGGAAGCACTGGTTCAAACAGGATCAGTGATGTCATATTTACATATCAACAACCATTGCGTCCGTCCAGAAACTGATCAGTACGTTGTGCGTGTCACAGTTCTTCGGCGTCACAAGCAAACGCTCTCCTGAGGGTTTACTGCTCCGGTCGGACCCAGAGCTTTCCAATCTGGCTGGAATCATCCACTAATTGGTGATGATCAAAATGGAACCCAGACGTATGCGATCGGACCGCTTGAGAAGCTGATGACCTCTCCCTTCAGAACTTGCCGGAAGCTCTCAGCAGCTCATCAAAATCCGTCCAGTGCGAGATCAATCCGTAGATGTTTCATGTTGACTACTTCTCAAGTTTCCTCGTGTGTAACGAGAGGCGTGAATCATCTTCTGGCCCTCGGGCTGCACTTTAATGTCAGTCCCCTCGCTTTTATTGCACCATATCCGAGACATTCTCCGGTTCTTCCATCCTTGCAGAAATAAATGATGATATAGATTTTTGTCGTACATAAAGTGCATTATTGATGTCTATGTCATTGACGGCAATGACGGCGTGGATTGTAATGCGTTAAGGAAGGAGCAGCATTCTTCATGAGTGTGCAGGAGAGGAGATGCGCATCATTGTCAGACATGACCACGCCTCCCCTGATTTATCCAGTGCGGATGCATATAGGTTGCAGTGTGATTGTCTGATGTTGACCAGTGTCCAGTTATAAACACAGCTGCCAAGTTTATTTCCTGGAAGTGATGAGGAGCCAAAGGTCTTCTGGGAAATGTATTTCTCCCATCTGTGCCACAGTGGTTTAGAGATGCGGAAGGGGTTGTGAGATATTATTTTAAAGGACTGTGGAGACGTCACGGGAACAGAACAGTTGGTGAGTTTGTTGTACGGTCCATCCCGGAGGTATTTTGGTTCGGAGCCCACGGAAATCAATCCGGCCTACAGCTCGTCCTGACACATAGGCAGGTTTACAAAAGTGAAGATGTTGTATTCAATCATGATGGAGAAGCAGAGGAAGATGGCATAGAGTACGAGCACATACATGCCCAACTTAAAGTCCAACCTCCATCGGTTCAGATGTATGCCCAAAACCTGGAGGCAGAGAACCAAACCATTCAACACAGTTAATCTTTTTGTACAAAACATGCAGAATAAATAGTATAATTCAACCACCACTGTGAGCTGTGAGCAGAAAGACAACAATGGATAAGGAAAAGTGTAAACTGGAATTTTATTTTCAGGATTCAGGATTTCAAGTGCGTTAAAAGCAACTGGGAACGAAAGAAGGAAAGAATCGAGGACACATTTGATTTTGTAGGGATTCACTCATAACACCAAGATTATCACACAATCACTCTCTGAAAAATATCAAAAGTATTATTTTTTATATTACAAAGGATGAAAGACGTGGAAAAATGTTATCAAAACAATTTGCAAATGCATATTTTTATATGTAACATCATTTTGCATATTACAGCACAATGTGGTAATTACAATGTGTAAATTTGTAATTCAGCCAAATGCTATTTAAATATAAGTGGTAATTAAACCAAATTTTATTAAAAAAGAAAAAAAAGAGAGCGAACAAACAGCTCTCATCGGCGCCTGAGAACATTTCTCACTTTGGTTCTGACAATGATGGTGAGAAGAAAAAAAAAAAAAGAGAAAAAAAATGTAGCTGAGAAAACAATTAAAACATTTGCCTAAAAAAAAAAAAAAAGAATTCCGCACACATGTTAAAAAAATGCCATTTCAATTACATTAAACTAAAATAATAAATCAAAATTGGAAACAAGATATTGAACTGAATTCTGTTGTTGGTTCTGCCAGTGATGAATGGAACCAAGGAAAGAATTCACTAGAACTAACTTATTATTCATCAAAATGAACCTACAAAATAAATTCAATTTTCTTAAAAACATCTGACAAAATGCTGTTTATTACTGAACATCGAAAAGCTTAACGCTCAAGCCCCAGTGCCACTTGAGCAAATACAAATACATTACACACTGTGAAAAACATGGTTGGTGCGCACAAGCATTCGTTTCACAGCATGCCGTTAATATTCTCAATTTTCCATCCTGTTTGACCTTTAAACATGATTATGTTTGCTTACCGTTAAAGCTACAGAGCCAAGCAGAAGAACCACAGAGTAAACCAATCCTTTGCTGTTGATCTGTACCTATAGGAGAAAAATAACCCAAAGAAGCTTTTAGAGTGTTCAAACGAGAACCAACAAATTCAAGGAATGAAAAAAAGATGTTTACCACAGAGCCGTAGTTGACAGCCATTGTCTGGATGCCCCACGGAACACCGAGTCCAACCAGGATGTCAAAAACGTTACTCCCAATGGTGTTTGAGACGGCCATGTCCCCCAGACCTAACAGAAGCCACACAACCACAGCTGAAGCAAGAAAAGCAGGAAAGTGTCTGGAAAAACTTTGCACCTTGCCGAGCCACGATGAGACTAGCGATGCAGTCTGGAACGCTGGTGCCCGCCGCCAGGAAAGTTATTCCCATAATAACATCAGGAATTCCGAGGGTGTATCCAACTATTGTGACCTGCAGACAGGTCATTTTATATCATTAGCAAAAATGCTTTTTTCGTTATTTAAAAACATGTCGTTTTTGTTCTTTTCATGGGACTCAAACCAAACTCCTTGTTTTTTTTCTGAACATTGTGCTTAATTATTTAATTCAATTATTCTGAGAAATTGAATTATTCCACTCTTATTCCACAGTATCATTCTTTGTTAAAAGCGTACAAACTCTGAGGACGATTGTCTGTATGCGCGTGTGTGTGTGTGTGTGTGTGTGTGTGTCCAGAGCTCTTACAAAAATAAAAATATTAAATGAAGTCTGTGTAGCCATTACTTCTGTGGTGCTTCTGTATTGATTTTATTTTAATGGTTTGAATGCCACGTTTCATACCATTTACATTATCTATGCATCATCAAATCAATTGTTAACCGTATCAAATCAATGCAAAAGCAGTAGAGCATGAATCAAATTATAAGGATGTGGAGCATTAATTAAAAAGGTATTAACTTTAAACTCGTTAAAGGCCTCAATTATAATCAAATTAATAAAATTAACATGTGTTAATAAAAGTAAATATGCTATATCGCCTTACTACAAGCACACTAATCCTTTAAATTATTCAAAAATTAATTGTGTCCTTTATAAACCAAGTGTCTCTTCTCTCTTATGTCTGAACTTCAGTTCTTCTTCAGTTTACATTACTTTAAGATCAGTCACTGACGGTGTATAATTTAATAGACTGGTTGATGAATAAAAATTTATATGTTTAATATATCCGGTGAACCTTATAGTCCGAACACTATGGTAAACGAGTCAATTTTTGTAGGTAAACATATATTTAACAATTCAAATATCTTTCCACATATGGATAAATCAGCTTCCGGACGAGTTCCATCTAGTTCTACAAAAAAAAACGGATCTTTCCGTAATACAAAAAACTCACCATCCACACCATGAAGTAGGAAAAAATGGCTATCCATAGTGTAGAGAGGAAGAAGGACAGCATGAAGCATCGCTCCCATCGCACCTTGGCACAATTTGGTATGGTAAAGTACAGCAACACCAAAATGGGCCAGGAAATGAAGAACTTTACTCGGTCCATAGCGCCCCCTATAGACAACATGAAGCAATAGGTTGAACAAAAATGTGAATGATGCTCTCAAAATGCTCTTTTGGTTTTGTTCTTGGCTTTACTGTAACCAGCCAATCCTTTAATGTACCATGACTTGAGAGTTCAAGTGGTGGGCACATGGTTTTGATGAAAGCAAAGCTGCAGGGAAAATATACAGGAAATGATGCACAACACAAAGCCAGTCTGAAGCAAGTCAGTGAATGGTAAAAGCTGTAATCTCAACGCAACAAGCAAAAAGAATTCTTTTATTTTCATGTGAATCACAGTTTTAGTTGGAACAATGCTCTCGGATGTCACGCCCTTATCTCCAGTCAGTGTTGTAGCTCTACAAAAATGTATACCGCAGTTATAATATACATGTATATACATACATACTTACATACATGCAGTTTATATATACACAAACATGTTTTTTTGTTTGTTTCCTTTTGATGTTTGTTTCCTTCTGATTTCCCTTCTCTACAGTTGGCATTCCCAATGTTTTTTGGGGGGAAAAGCATGAGCAATTAGTTCCTCAAATTGACACGAGTTGAAAATAGTTGTCTGTGCAACACGACTACTTGAATCAAACGTACAATACGTTTGACACATTTTAATAAAAACAGTTGCATGTTGAATTTTCAGCCAATACCGGTGGGTTGCATATTCGAGTCCCAGGGTCCTTTTGGGTTCGACAACTAATGTGTCCCCGAGCAAAACACTGAAATTAGAACACAACTTTCCATTCCTGGACAGAAGCATCTCTGAATCAATGATGACTTAAGGAGATGATCCGTTTATACATCACTTTGATTTGCATACACAGCAGAAAATCATCCACATTTGATACAAGACAAGGAAGTCATCAAATGAAAAGATGCAATAAAAAACGATTGTAAGTGATGCTTGTAAACGTTTCCTCACCAGGCAAGCTGAAAGGAGACGAGATCTCGCTCTCCGGCTCCTCTGCCAGTTTGTCTTCCGCTACGATGCCGTTTTCCAGGTTCTCCGTCTTGTTATCAGCCACCAGAATTGCGTCCACGCCGTTTGCCGTCTTCACCAGCCGCTGCTGCTGCAAGTGAAAGTGGCACAGGCGTCATCCACTTCCCTGATGGATTTTCCAGAACACACTTATTGTGATGCTCTTGGCTTCCAGTGTCGTTTCTTCACTAACTAGCTGCCACGTCTCTATCAGATTCCTTAGCGGCCTTTGGAGCAGAGGTTTGAATTTCTAACGCCATTCTGTGACTGCCAGCATGGAGGTATTTATAGAAACGCTTTAATCAGCCTCAGAATTGGGCTACCTGATGTGAGACTCGACACCGCTGAGCCGGCAAACAAAGATCGGACCAGAGGCTTTTCTCTTCTCAGATTCATAATCCAGTCCCCGGGTTTCCACAGTTAAATGTGTTCCATTATAACCAGACAATCGGGTCTTTACATCTGCCAAATCCAGTCAAAGTTTAAAGACCTCGTGAAAATAAACCAAATGCAGTCCTGAACAAATCGTTTCCATGTCGAGAAAACATTCAGAGGTGCCGGTTTCTGCACTAAACTGTCATTTTAAGATAATTACATTTTATTTGGGCTGGTTAATCACTCACAAACCTTGCTAAACTAGAAAAATCAAACTTTGATAATAGACAATGGAAAATCTGTGATTCGCTTTCAATTTAAAAAGAATGAAAAAAAAAAAACACTGTAATTGCAAGTATTGTGAATTACTGTTAAATTAATAATTTATTAATTTACTGTATATAATTGATAATGCTAGCATCAGAATGTATATTATAGTGTAATCTCATCATTCATGCGATACACATTATCTCCTCTGGTGTTAAAAATGCCTCACGTTTGGTAAGACTTACACTTCTGTAACACAACAACACCGAATTAATCGGTGTAATCGTTGCCTGATACCATAAACATCTCAGACTGTTTTTGACTAAGATCTAACAATAGAAGATTATATTGTACGTGAATGACTGTAGCGCAAATTTTTTTTTGCACAGACAAACGTGAATTCAATTCCACAACTCAATTCGATGAGAACAAATCTCCAGGATTTAGTAAAACCAGTTCATCAGACGTGTAAGTGTTGTCACTGCCCATTCAGGCTCAGGACATGCATTTGACACGCCCACTGATACTGATTGGACATTTCTGTGGCCTCTTGAATTATTGCCAGTTGGATTCATTCTGCTTTCGAATTGTGAGTTTTTTTTTTTTTGGATTTTGAAGTGAACGAATGCATCACGACTGATCTTTTAGAATTTTGCTTAAAATATTTATCTAAAAAAGTTGATCGAAGTGGAATTTCTGCCGCAGTTTTTTGGTCAGTTTCACGTCTTTTTTCACATTGCTGCACTATAATTAGCAGCCTGACAAATTGTCCTGACTATTTCCAAGCTGCCGAGTCGTTTAAAGAATGTGAGGATGATTTAGAGAAAAACTAGTCACGTGTTTTAATGTGATAGTCTAGTAGTTACAGTGCTTGACTTGTAACCAAACGGTTGTAGGTACGAATCCCATTAACCAAATATTAAGAGTAGATTCAATTTTCCTGGATCCGATTTACATCAAAATGTAGTTACTTGCGGAAAGTCAACCATATTTTGTAACATTTACATGTACACACTTTTCCGACTCAAGATATGAAGACACACTAAATATTTCAAACACTTGCTTCGGAACTGTTTTGAGTTTATATTTCACACATGTAACATCAGCCCTCGATTTCAAGCCGCGCGTGTCTTTACCTCGTTGATGATGAGGCGACTTGCCATGCGCAGACGTGTCTTGGGTCCAAAGTGGTTTGTGATCATGACCCTGAGGCCGGCCTCGGGGAAGCGGTAGTGGGGCGGACTGGAGTTTATCATCTCATCCACCATCACCACAGAGCCCCGGGTGTACGTCTTACTGGGCTTCACTGGGAAATCCGCCAGAATAAAAGGAGGCGTAAATGCACAAACACAGACGCAGCATGCGTGAACACAGAGATGGATGTGGCAGAACACACTCAGGCGAACGCACACACACACACACACACACACACATACCAAGCAGAAAAAGGATCTGTCATCATTTTCAATCTGAGAGTGTGTGCTGTCAGAGCGAGGAAGCCTGCTGGGGTGTTCTGCAGGCCACCTCTGAGCCCCTCGGGACACTGTCACAAACCATCAACACACTGGAAATTGACACGCAGTGCAGCCTATGGGATTCTCACGCCACAGAATGAGCTCCTCTGCCAAAACGCCATTAACTACACGCGGGCACCAAAACACACTGACTGCGGGCACCATCGCTTAATAGTCAAGCGGAAGAGGGTATTACTGGAACGTTCATTACTAGAAATCCCTACAGTTATATACACAATCTTCTTCTTGTCGGCCATTATAGTGGCTATTTTCAAACTCAACCTGAAGCAAGTTCCAACATGACATCTTTTTAACATTTAACTGCTCAGAGTTGGCCATTTAAATTAACTATTTAAATTGTGTCAATTAACTATTTAAAATTGTTCAAATGATTTTATCTCTGCGGTCGAGGACACAGCAGGATGTGCACTTTTGAAAATTATTTAGTAGAACCAAAAGAAGAAAAAAAATCTTTCTTGGGCAAAACAGAAAAAAAAGGCATCGAAATAGAAAAGTAGGACAGCACTTTTTATTATTCATCAGGAATTGACTGCATCTTAATAAGTCGCGTTTAACATGTGCCGTTTTGGAAAAAGATTGATATGGAAAGAAAGAAAGAAAAATGAATGAATGTTGTGCATACACATATGACGGGGATGGATGAATTTAAGATACAGACATGTGAAAAGATGGAAAAAGGGGGAGTGATCAAGAGAGAAAGTAAGAAGTGGAGAGAATGAGAGAGAGAGAGAGAGAGAGAGAGAGAGAAAGAGAGAATGAATGAATAAGGAAGAGACTGAAAGGGAAGAGGATAGAGTGAATACACGCAGGCACACACGCGCGCGCGCACACACACAGCCAGATGCAAAGAAAAAGAGACAGAGTGAGAGAGACATACCCACATCTGCATATTGCAGAAGACAGATAAATAGACGGAATTGGAGTGTCAGGTGAATGAAAAAATACAGACAGACAGACAGACAGACAGAGACAGAGACAGAGACAGAGAGAGAGAGAGAGAGAGAGAGAGAGAGAGAGAGAGAGCATCACAAGGCAAGGAAAAAGGACATTCAGAGTGCATGAGAGGGGGTGAGAAAGTCAGAGTGAGAGAGAATAAGAGAGAGAGAGAGAAAAATCAGAAAGCAAGAAGGAAAATAACAGAGAGAAAAAGACGAAAGGATGGGCAGTGACGGAAGGAGAAAGAGGCAGATGTGCGCTGCCTGAATTAGTGCAAACACATGAGGATGGAGAAAACCAAGAATGTATTTCTCCAAAAACTTCACATGACCGCAGAGCGCGCCATCCTGACAGATACCATTTTCTGATGGATCAGTAGGTGTAACTGCTATTGTATGACACACACACACACACACACACACACTGATTAAAGACAGGAGCCAGGGCAGAGTTTGTAAGGCTAAAGAGACAGGCTTCAGTGTCGCACTACAGAACACCGCACTCTGAAACAGAAAGCGGAATGCAGTTACTCAGCGAGAAAAGGCAAAAGTGTTAGGCTCTCCACGCCAGGAAGTGTGTTCCGGACAGAGATTACAGAGCGGAGTGATGATTTATGTGGAAACTCGGTGCAAGCAGCAGAGGATTAGTTGTTTGCCCACGTGAAACCTGTCTTGTTACCCTTACCTCGGCTGAGTAAGGGCCAAGATGGATCATCCCAAAACGGATCATAACATGCATTACCATCCTCCATCTCGCTGATCACCGCGTTACCATTGGTCACTCGCTTATCGTCCTTCCCAGAAAAGTAGTTGTGCATGCTCGTGTTAAACCTTAAAGAACAAAAATGCAACCCGGTTACAACGGAGAAAACCGCAGTGTTGCACAACCAATCAGGAGTAATTAATCCTGGCAGTTTGCCGAAGCAAAACAGACATTAGTGAAATCAGTCATGCTTGAACTTTATTTTCGGGTGAAGGAAATGCGAGGAAGACTTACTTCATGATAATGATGTAGCCAGCATACATGATGATCAATACCAGACTTTCCCACCTGCAGGTACAGGGGACGAAACAACCAATCAGAACACTGCCTTTAGCAAACAGTAATGTCCAATTAGAACGCTGCCTTCAGCAAACAGCAATAACCAATCAGAGCACTGCATTTAGCAAACAGTAACATCCAATCAGAGAGCCGCCTTTAGCAAACAGCAACATCCAATCTGAACAATGCCTTTAGCAAACAGCAACATCCAATCAGAATGCTGCCTTTTGCCAATCAGAGAAACATAAATAGAAACAAGTTTACTTACCACACAATTTTTTCATCATAAATAAACTGCAAAAAAAAAATATAGAATAAAAGTCTCACAAAGCAGAATATAAATCAGAACCCAACACTCTCTACTCACACTATGCTTTATATGTTCAAAAAAAGTTTACATAGTGGTTATGATAATGACTGATTAATCATATATGCGTTAGTCTAACTCTAAACAAAACGAACAAACTTACCAACGTATTTAATCTAATGATTGTTTCATATACATACACATAGCAGTTTTTATATAAGTATTGCACATGATACTTACTGCAATAAGAGCTACTACAGAAAAAATGTAGTAGATCGAGTCTCTGAACACAGCAAACTTGGTGAGGAAAACAACCTTCAATAGAAAAAAAAATAGCGTTTTAAACAAAGCATGTTCTCAAAACGAAAATACTTTTCGGCTTTTCTATCAGTTTTAATATCAGTACAAGAACGAATGATCGAAAGTAATATAAATGTGTTGCCTAAAATGGAAATCAATCAGAGAGATGGACAGACAAAGGATTGAAAGCCAGAGACAGTATGTGCAAAGAGGGGGGGGGGCAGAATATTAGAAAGAGAGACAGACAGAAAGGTGGAAGGACTGCCATTGGGAAATAGAGACAAAAAGAAAAACGGCGGAAAATAAAGATAAAGGAAGAATTACCCAATAGGAAGGAAAGTGAGTGAAAGAGAAATAAAGGAAGGGCAGTAAGAGCAAAAATAGGAGAGAAAACATGGGGAAAAAGAGAGAGGACACAAGGAGAAAGAGAATAGAGAGAGAGGACCGAGAAATAAGAGAGAAGTGTGACAGAGAGAGAGAGAAAGAGTGAGAGAGATGAAGACGGATCGAGAAAGAGAGCGAGTGAGCGAGAGAGAGAGAGAGAGATGATGTAAAGTATGGCCCGTAAATTCTGTGTAAGCCATTTATGTATGATGTTCATATGCTTCATCTTTAGTATGAAGTCCATTATATTAATATTACATAATCTTAAACATTCCTATCTTCAGTACGGCAGCACTGGTGCTCAGATGGATGGAAGCTTTATTCCAGACTTCAGAGAGCGACTCACTTGTCCGGCAAAAATCCCACACACGCCGATGATGCAGAGGATGTTGAAGACGGCTGAGCCCACTATAGTGCCCACACCCACGTCTCCATGTGTGATGAACACACCTGCAGAAACACAACACATCCCCTGAATCCACTGGCGCACGATCACCTGGGTACGTTTCTCACCAATGATGGAGGCAAACAGCTCGGGGGCGGAGCTTCCCGCTGCCATGAAGGTCGCGCCTGCCACGTCTTCACTCAAGTGCAGTTTCTGATTGATGGAGGAACGTTAAAGACCCACAAAGAGCAAAACTGAGGCCAAGTTTAAAAGAGATGAATGAATCGTTTTGTGTATCTCGATTAAAAATGTCATTTGATCATTTAATAGTCATTTAATATTTAGTTTGATCTGATAATGATTCCCATTTCGATTTATACACAAACAAAAAAAGTACCACATTCCAAACATGAATTTCGCTTTTTCTTCTCACACATACTTGGAAAAAAATGGGAAAAAATGTCTCGCTCCTCTTTCTGATCATAATACTGTAGATGAGCATCTTTACAGGCAAAACTGTGAATTTCTGTCCAATACTGTACACTGTCTTCAGTCCAACTGTGATCCATCAAACAGTTCACCACTTTGTGTGTCATGAAGATATTGAGATTTAATATGGTTTAAATAATTTGATTAATCTTTTTGTGTCTATATTTATTTTCCACTTTAAAATGCATAATTTCCCCAATTCAGACATTTTAGAAGAGATGTGACACAATGATTGAACCATCTCTACATTTTGAAAATTAGTTTTTATTTAAAAAAAAAAAAAAAAAAAATCATAATTTTCTCCTCAACTGTACTGTGTTATTTATTTATCTTTATTTCTGTTTGACAACCTGATTTTCAGGGTTAAATATTTAAAGTAAAACATTATTTTAAAATATTTTTAATTAAAATATCCAGAATCTTTAAAGAATTGTGGGAACAAAAACAAAAAAAACTTCATTCTCTTTTTATCCAGAATTTTGTAGCATTTGAGGGCCAATTGAGGGCCAGAGGAAGATTATGATTGGAAGAAAACATCTCGTGGATAGGCAGTTTGAGTCTGATCTAAAGTAAAAAAACAACTCTCACCTCACAAATCTTCTCCAGAGAGGTCACAAAGTAGTCATCACAGACGACTGCAAGGGCCAGGAACATATACAGAGCCTGAGAAAAAGACGTGAAAGTGAAGTGGAGAAAGAAAAAGTCACGAGACGAAGATGGAGTGCGTGAATAATGTAAAGTGCGCGTCTGAGTGATCTTCTGTCAGCTGCAGACAGGACGGCCTCAGCACCAGCACTCAAAATGACGCCAAACGCTGACAAAGGATTTACAATTCTCTTAAGAGTCTGGATGACGAGGTCGACCGGTGGGCAAGGCTGGACGTTGATGGCCATTGGGAAAGTTCACCCACCGCAAATATGTGAAGCAGCACGGCTCCTCTCGTGCGCTGTCTGTTGGTGAACACGTCCTCGGGGAACTCCCGGATGGCTGCGTTGGAAAAGAGAAAGAGAAGTCACTTTGGTGCTGGATGTCAGATTCCATAAAAGTGATCAAGATAAAAGCCTGATAGTGGGGAGCATCCGGACTGATTCACGTGAGCTTCCCAGGGAAGAGTCGAGTGTTGGACGAACTGAATTTAAAGTGTGTCCGTGGGGCATGTGACCTAATCACGATGCAGGAAGAACCCACAGCGTGAGTTAAGCATGGAATGCACGTCAACGGTTCAGGGAACTGCGTTTACGTTATGTGCTGACGTGAGAGGAAGCGAGAATAGGTCGGAGAACAGAAGATCAGTGACTCGTGACAGCGCTTAGCCAGTGTGGACTCTGCAGGGCATGCGCTGTGCAAGAACGCTTACTTCTGACTGTTTGAGCAGAAATGTTGGAGTCTGACACGCTTCCAAGGTCTTTTAATCAAAGGTGTATCCAAACTCCAAACGAAATTCAGTGTCTTTAAAATATCATTAGCATAGTTGCTATATTATTGGTTTCTGTAATAAATAAAAACAAATACAATAATAATAATAATAATGATAGTACAGTGATGATAAAATATATTTTAATCTCTATTTTATATTTAAATCTCTTTTAATCTAATACCTTTTGAGATCCTCAAGGTCACCTTTCAGAAGACAATAAACGCACACACAGTCCAGATCAATATGTATGTAAGTATGTAAGTGGTAAATGGTGTATTTATAAATTGCATTCAATAGGAGCATTGACTTTGCAACACTCTGGGAGTCTGAGTGTTGATCATTTGATTCCCTGGGAGTCACTTTACAATCATTTGATTCCCTGGGAGTCACTTTACAATCATTTGGAGATTTTCGATAAAAAAGCGACTTACAAAATGAGAACTATTAGAAGCAACGGGGAACAGAAATTGCTTTGCACAAGGTGACAAAAGATACACTAAACAAAAGATTTTACAGTCATTATATATGGGTTATTTTCACATGATCATGCTTCAGAGTTAACTAGTTGCTGCCAAACAGGCAGTTGGAGTATATAAGTTGTAGATAAGCAGCCGCAAGAGAGAACGTTTGTGTTCATCCATCCATCCTTATGTTTCCTACCTTACTCTTACTTCTTTTCAGAATCTCAGCAAAGCTGAACCTGAGGCAGGATACACACTCAGGATTGGTGGCTAACCATTTGCAAAGCAGGACACACACACACACACACACACACACACACACACACACACCTATGATCAAATAAACGCCATTGCCGATTCACTTGAAACACATGTTATTGGACTGTGGGAGGAAACCGGAGACCCAGAGGAAACCAACACAATCACTGTGAAGAATTTCAACTCTGCACAGAAAGGCCCCGTTTGGCCTCGAATTCATGGGTAAGATGATGCACTATCAGTCTTGTAGGTCAAAGTTAAAGCTTTGAACCTGAAACTAACAGAAACTGGTAGCCAGTGTAAAGAGACAAGCAGTTGGATCAAATGAATGTACATTTTAAATTTTTATTGGAATTTTTTTACAAATTTAATTTTTTGACACTCGTGTGTTATTTAATGCACTCTTGTTATGCTCCATGTATATTATTAGCATTCATAATTTGACAGTTCTTGTTATGTATTTAACTAAACCCCAAACATGAAATCTGGTTTATATTGCTAGATGTCCTTCTGCTGGAGTAATCTCGCTGAATGTCCGTCCCCGCTAACACACGGTTGAGTAGAACACAGGGCAGCACATTCTGTCGTGGCAGGCCTGTTTCTGACACGGACAAGCCTGTAGTAATCCCCATTGGCACAAGATGTTCTCTGTCCAAGCTGTAGTAATGAAGCATAAACAGAAATCAGCATCATGCCATGATCTATACAGTCACCTGCCCCTTTAAGGCACGTCACGTCTGGTCCACGTGAGGAGAGCGAGAGAGCGGAGCATCTCCAAAATGACGTGGCCCCAACCAAAATCAAGGCACTTGAACAATTTGTTTGGCCTCCAAATATAAGAACTTAATTTTTTATTGCAGAAGCATATATTCACCTTGGAAAATAGTCACGAAAAACACAAAATATCAACAACTAATTCATTGGTCTTACATGTATTGGCATCCTTTGAAAATCTTATGAAATAACATTGAAAGTGTTAAATTCTGCAGTAGGTTTAGAGATGAGATCAGAGTATCTAGAAACCTTTCATTAACAATTCATGACTTCCTGTTTCCCTGGGGTAAAAATATGATGTAATGCCAAAACCTACCATTCTTTCCTTAACTATTCAACATATGAAAGCAACACATCTCTTATTACAGTTGAGCTGCACAAATAAATCACAATTTCATTACAATTACAAAAAAAAAACAGATGTCCAGTTTATGAAAAACTTTTTTACCATATTGTCCCAAAAAAAAAAAAATCTAGAGAATAAAGCCACCAATACAGACATGATCACTAAAGAATTTCTCTGCTCTTCAAGAATGTTAATCACAAGACTGGACCGAACAAAAATCTCCAAATTTCCCTGTAGCTGATCTGCAACAAAGAGTGGCATTGGGGACACGATATCTCCATCAAAACCACAAGACTTTAACCACAGTCCGTTAGAAAGCTTTTTCAGATGCATAACTGCCTGGAGTTTTCTAAGTGGCAGAGGGAGCGTGAGCATTGCTCGAATGAGACTTGTTGGCAACAAACACTCTCTGGTTGTGCCAGCGAAAGATGAGAAGGAAAAAGAAACATCTGTGAGTATGGAGTAGGATCTGAGATGCTTTGGGCTTTCTACTCTTCCAATAGTCCTGGGAACCTAGTTAGGCTGCACAGCACCAGCTGTTTTCAGCAGAAACGTTTTTTTTTTACAAACATAGTGGGTCCATATTTTTGAACATAAAAATGAGCAGAATTGAATTCATAAGTCCCTGCTTGGGTGATGACCACGTGCGCAGCCATCTCACACGGTTGGGACTTCCTGTGTGCGAGAAAGGTAGGAGCCCCTTTCCAAGCCTAACAGTGTCCAGAACGTGTCACCGAATCCAAGTCTCTGGGTTTCATTTCAGTAAAGCCATTGACGACAACAAAGTTGAGTTGCATCTGCAGTATCTTTACTCTTCAGTGAACTTTAGAGTTTACAACACCAGTCCTGCATCTGAGCGGAGTTATCCATTACTTTCACTTCAGCTGGACAAAGAACACAACATCTCTAGAAGTATACAAGCTGGAATTGCAGCACATGTTGTACCTTTCGTATTGGAAAAAGCTTTTAACAATACCAGTCACAGGATGTTAGAAGTTCTCGGCTTTGTCGTGTATGAAACACGCTGACTGATTATGCATTGTGCGAGTGATTCGCGTTCACGTTGGATTTCACAGGTGAAACAAATAAAACCACGACACATTTATAAAAAATAAAGCAACCACAACTATGGAAGCCTGGTAACAGAACAACCAGAGATCTGTCTGGATTCGCACCAGAACTGGTTTGGTACCAGAATGAAACCACCTCCTCATATGGGAACTGTCTGGTCTTTTGGAGTTTGATCGCTGTGTCCACAACTGAGCCAAAGATTCGGACCAAAGGAGACATTTAGTGACAGACAGAGAAACAAGGCCTGTGACACCAGCAACAGATTTACCTTCACATCGAGCTATAATTTGTAGAGTACATTGGACAATCTTATACATCTTCTGGTACATATTAACTTAGTCATCGTGTACATTTTGATCCACCGCAGTTCACAATTTAACATCTGCAGTGGCAAACTTCTTATTAATGAAAAAAATAATTATGCATAAAAAAAAATTATGAATACTTTATATAGTTACTTCCACAGTGGCACTAATGATAGTTTCTAAAACCATGTTTATTGAAGATGTTTCGAAACAATGTAAGTTCGTATCCCAGTAAAGAGCAAAAAATGGCACCAAAGTTCTGTTCAAGATTTATTAGCTAAACATGTCATTCGCACAAGTTTTGAAGTTTGGCTATGAGGTAGATGCTCAGATTTTTCTCTGAAACTATTGAATCCCAGAAATTACGTTACTTGATTAACATCAATTCTCTAAAAACGTTTGGATGTCACTTTTGCCATTCTTATACCTTTAGTTTACAATTGAGACGTTTGAGGTTGGTTTCTTCTCTTTTTTTGGGCGTGACCAATCTCAAGTACACGCCTCCTGGTTAAGTACGCACAAACCTCACTGGTTCGATTACTGTATTACACTTCTACACTTAAGCCCAACTTGCATTTGCGTCATAATACAGATCCTAGAAATGAGACATCCGTCCTTTAAAACTAACATCAGTCACACATAGCGACTAACTGCCAGTGATGACAGAAAAAAAAAGAGCGCTTCTACTACAAACTCATTTTTCAGTCTGATGAGCTCATTAGAACACTTGTGGCACTAATAGCATTCACCGTTAAGAAGCGATCCATCATCGGGACGGCGGTAGCGGCGTAATGTTTTTATCATCACGAGCACCATCAACATTTTCATTGTCATTATCAAAATTGGCGGAATTTCACCAGGTTTATCCATCAAACGAGGAGAGCGGCTGGTGTCCTGACCGCACTGCCATTCGCCAGGAAGCTCCTCCCGCATCACACGAGAGTCGGAGGAGGACGCGCTCAAGGACGAGGACCCTCACACACAAACCACTCTCAAAGCCAGAACATCCCAGAGAGCCCGTAGCTTTGAGCTGAAGGAACGAAAGGAGAAACCATGCGGCTAAGAGAAAAGACGATGGAAACATCACAGCAGGAAGCCGAGGAAACAAGCAGAAAGCACGTTCCTCCAAGATCAAACGCCAGATCACAGTCACAACACAGTGCGGCTGTCAACCATCTTATCTAAAAACATAGATCACAAACAACCATCCGTGTTATTTATAGAGAACGTGAAGGTATAAAGTGGAAGTGGAGAGGAGTGTGTTGACGGTAAGAGTTGTTTTCCTCCAGGTTGAACCATCCTTGCAGGTAAATCCATTAGAGTCTCTGGAGATCCTGCACGTTTGATCAATGATTAATGACCGCACCATTAAAAACAGAGTCCATGCAGACAACACCGCCTTCAGGTGGAGACGGACAGTGTGTGCTTGCTCGTCTCCTGTGGTGGCGTGACCTTGTCCATCAGTGTCCGGCGTGATGTGAACGCACATGGCAGGATCAGCGCCTGACGGTTGCACATACTGTGCTGAGCGAGATGCGAGTGTCAGTAAAGCAAATCGCAGCGTGACGCTCAGAGCAGCGTGTCTCCGTGTTTGGTGTTCAGCTCGGCTCGAAATGAAATCTCGATGTCGACTCAATCGGTGAAGCCAACTCTCGACTTTTTTTTTCCCCATTTAAATTACACATAGTTGAACACCGGGCCGTATTGTGAGGTGTGATTTATTGACTGGAGATTGCAAATAAATATACATGAGTCGAATGAGGGACGCGACATGCTAATGTGACTGCGTCAGGAGATGCGAATCTGATGCTACAGTTCCAGCACTTTTCTTGGATCGGTGGAAATAAAAATTCTCCTAACGCAACATTCGATTAGATCAACGTGACAGGCAACAACTATTTTATAAACAGTAAATGTACATTTTGCCATTTTGTTACACTACATATTTCACTTTTGACAAAAAAAAAAAAAGAGACACATCATCAGTATTGTGATTAGAATTTAAAAAATGGTTGCTATTTTGTCTTTTATAAATTAAATGGTAAAAATTCTAAATGTTTAAAAGTACCAACACTATGTTAAAGTGAAATAGTTGCTATTTAAAGGCAGTTTATTTTTCCCAAGGGTGCTCACAATTTTTCTGAAGTGTAAACTACTTATAAATTATATTTTATTTAAGAATAAATCAGTATTTTATTAAAAACATCTTGTCTTAAACGAACAGTACCTTGCATCACCACGTTACACAACTTTATATATTTTTGCCAATGCTTAACTTAACTTAAGCTTAACTGCAACTTCAGAGAAAAGCATAAAACTATATATAAAAAAAAAAAAGAAAAGTATGTGTTGATGGTCTGTGTCTTTTTAAATAAAAAGGTTTTGGTGCAGATACATGTGGGTTGTCACCTGTGTCAGAAAGTCTGATTGGCTGCTCTGAATGTCAATCAAAAGACGCATTACATAGAGATGACAGATGATAAGCTGAGGTTAACTTTTTTTAAGCCATGCGGTCGAACCACATTATCGTCTCGATTGACTGGTAGATTCCGATCAACATATTGAGCAATCCAGCTCCCGGCCTCCCTAATGTTAGTTAAAAATCAATCAGTCTATTTTTCTACACAGATTGACGTGAGAAAATGCTACTATAAAATGTAAAAAATCATAACTGAAGACCTAAAATATTGCATATTCACAGCACGCATTGATTTGAATGATGCACATTTCTGAACCTACTTATGTTGCATTAAAAGCAAGAGTAATATACTGTACAGATAAAAAAATATATATATTTATTCCAGTTCAAGTAAAATAGTTCAAGTTTAAAAAAGCACTAAAAACTGAGCTATTCCACCAGCACCTTAACACTGATTAACAAACAAAAAAAAAAAATTTGTCTTGTGTTTCTTGTCTTGTGTTCACTGTTGTTGTTGACTGTCATGCTGTTCTGTCTAGTACGTTTCCTTATATAGCCTGCATTGACATCAACTGTAGCCTATTGTAGACAAATTGCTTCACTTGCTCCTCTTTTGTAAGTCGCTTTGGATAAAAGCGTCTGCCAAATGACTGTAAAGTAAAGTAAAGTTCAAGAAGCCAGGAAAAACATGTTGCCTAGCATACAATATACATTTCTAAAGAACGTTAGCAACGTCGTGCCGTCAAACTCCAACTCCAAAAATCACCCCAACTCTTCCAACAGCCTAACACTTCTAGAAAAACATTCACTTCATAATTTGTCTTGAGCTTTTGAGGAAGAGCTCAGACTACTGAGCAGCGGTCAACGGCTCTGACCACAGCCTGAGACAGGACATATGACTTTCAGGACGGATTGACTGCTTGATGTATCAGTTACCGCTGCCGGGGTCAGTGAGCATTTAAAGGTCAATAAACCCAGAGTCTTTCACAGAGCAAACAGTTCATGTTCACCAGGAATTAAGAATAACGTCGCCTCCAGCTCCAATTGGTGACCAAGGTTGCTTTGACGGTTTTTTTTACGAGAAGAGGACTGTAGGGCTGTAAGCTAGTATATGAATCTTTTGTCAGGGCCTGAGCTTGCAGTTGTCACGTGTCAAGGGCCAAGACCGGACGTCCACTCAATTACCTTTTACCTTTTTCCCTTACGAACGGTTCGATCAATCTGTTCCAGTCTGTACAAAAAAGCCGTTTCCTCAAATAAACCCTCTTCAGGCAGAAGAACATTCTGCGTATTCAAATTTCCCTCATCAACCTGGCATCTAACCCAGACTGCTGAAGCTCTCTCTCTCTTTCAGATTACTTATTGATCTGAGCTGCTTCTGAGGAGCACAAACATAATGGAGGCGTCTCAAAGCGCTGGCTTGTTTGGAGTATTTATTCTCCTGTTACAAATACCAATATAAATGCTAAATATCCTTCTGAGCATTGCAGAACAGGGTTAAATATTTCAGAAAAAATACAGGGTAGAATTTTTTCCGGACAAATTTAAGAACCTTTTCATGCCACATGAAACGTGCCGAGCCTGTATTTATCGGTCAATATGTTCTGTCATCTCCTTCGGCTATTTGGTCTTCCTGACTTCATAGAATGTTTTTCCTCTCAAGAAAAAGAAAAAAAAGACTTTAAAATTGTACTTTAGCTGCTCTAAAAAAGTCTATCATTATAATAGCTCTCATTATCGGAATTGTTTCTCTTTTCTTACAAAACAACAAAATCATATGGGATGAGAAAACTGAATTAAGAAAGCACTGACAGAAAGAAAACACTAGTCATGAATGAAGTGATCATGCTTTGAGAAGGTCAAGTGATGCTCTCCACACATTCTCTTTCAGTCTTTTTATCAGGATGGCTCCCCTAGTTCCAGTCAGCCTAAAAATTGTACTAGGTTTTATTTTCAGGGAAACATCACATCTCTGACGAAACATGTCTTGCCTGTTAAAAAGCAAAGAGGAAACTGTGACAAAATTAGAATGTTGTGGCGGAATTGAATCTGTCCCGTCATGTCGCTGCTGACCTGGAGAGACAGGTGTGATGCTCTTGTCACATCGAATTAAGTCGTGTTGGCACAAGTACAAATTGAAAATGCTTACAACGTCGAGCGGACAGTTATGGCTTCAAACGACACATTAACACAACCTAAAGAAACCATCAAAAATTATCTAATCATTCTTCACTCCTTTTTTGTGTAGTTTAATTCTGAATGTCTGAGCTCTTTGAATTCACATTACCAATGATAGAGGCAGAAACAAGTTGAATCACTTCAAACGTTCCCAAGAAAGGCCAAAAAAAGTTGACAATTGGACTGTCAGAAAAACAAAATCATGATCCGTTTGAAAATTCTTGAGGATTAGCGTCTTTCGGTCGTAAACTGGTAAACATTACCAGTAAAAACTCGATATAACTACAGAAGAAATAATATGGGAGTGCTGGTCACGCTATTCTAATACTGTATGTTCCATCCCAATGCTGAGATGCTAGCAATATTTCCAGAAAGAATTGACTGACTCTGAGAGGTTCCATTGACACTAATTACAAAGGTAAAAAAAAAGGAGCCCAAACTTAAACTATAAAAACTGTATGGTTGATTTCAGTAGATGGAGATAACATCCTTGGCCCAATTAATGCCGAAACAACTTGTCTACAATGAGCGTTGAGGAGACGAGAAGTCGCTGAAAAGAGAATGGAAGATTCAAGCTGAACAATGAATTCCTTTCATAATCAATGAGCAAGAAAAGATGAAGAAGTGAGTGAGTTTGTCAATATTGTCACTAGGGACTGTATCGAAACTGTGCTCTGCGTTCAACCATCCAGTGAAGTTACAAATTAAAAAATAAGAAGATGACAGATGCCGGTTTAGAGAATTCAAAGGTTGAGAGAATTCAAACATGAGAAGATGATTTCGAAGACACACCGTGATGAACTCAAACGAACAACCAAATAAACGGCATGGGAACAACAAGAATAATAAAGAACCGAAACCCAACTGTTTTGCGCAGCTCTTCCACTAGGAACAATCTTCTTCTTAACTAGCTGAACAATCAACTGTATAAGCAAAAGACAGAGTTTACTACATGTAAGTGTTGACCAGGGTTGAGCAAAGAATTGTTTTTTATTTTTACAGAATCCATTCCAGACCTGGGCCGCAGACCAAATTAAACAAAGAATTAGACAGACTCAGCGGTTTTTCCCAGAGAGAACAGGTACATACAACAAAAACGTTGGATCTTCTCCAGTTTCACGTTAATAGAAGAGCAACCACTGAATTTGTCATCAAATGGAACGTAAACCCCGTGACTGGCATTTGTTTCCACAGGATGTCCTTCACACGGAAGCTGAGTGGCCAACTCAGCATCATAAGCAGTCTCTAGCCAGCCATCATGCGAGATGCTGCTTCTCCATGATCCGATTTCATAATTTGAATGTGTGCATCAAGGTTCATCGACTAGTTTAAACCACAGAACCAGTAAAGTTCTGCCGACTGTTAAGTGGAAAGTCCAAAGACGTTGCATGCTTCATTAGTTCAACGTGACCGCTCTGGCCTTCAGCTTGATGCTCGACTGACAGAGACGGACAGGTTTCATCTTTCACCCCGTTCTCGCTCATGTATCTGGCGAAGTTGGGATAATTGATGTGTACGGACCATGTGCTTGTGCTTTCAGGCTGGAAGCAGTGGTGCCCAGTACCACCGAGCAAATCTGCCCCACAGCGGAGCCGATCCACGCTCTTGAAAACACTGGATTGTTCATTACGAGCAGAGAGCAACTCAAAGGGCAGATTTCATCAACCAGCAATGACAATCTTCCTCAGCCTAGGATTTTAACAGAGAACAACCCTGAAACCCTCCATTATCTCACATTGCAATGCGCACGAGGTCACGCCGGGCGAAACGCGCTGCTCCGCAAATAAAAGACGCTTAACGAGAAGCCCGCAGCCATTCAGCGCCACAACTCCAACGACACACGAGGATCTAGTCTCATCTCCAGCATCTCGTATGGTCACACGGGGATGCCAAGGCAGCTAAAAATAGCCTGCATGCGTCCATTTATAGAAGGCACATGGATCCATTTCTCTCATAATCGCAAATCTTCCCTCAAAATCCCTTTGTACTTCCACGAAGCTGCTCTGAGCGATAAAGATTTCCAGTCAGGGCTGCTTAATTTACTGCTGGAACACCTCGTATCAATAGGATGACAGGATTGCACTCTATTTCATTGACATTCTCATGCATGCATTACAATTCCTTCACGATTTATGTTTTTACCAGCACCGACCTGTCAATATCACTGACACGAGACAAAAGCGAATGATGTGTGAGGGAAATAAGTGTCCATCAGGGCAGTGGTCTCCAAAGCGTGGAAGAAATGAGTTCCTTGAAGAAAATCAAAGCCATTGAAATTTCATTAAAAGGCATAAACGTACGTTACGAGAAAACCTTCAAATCAATGTTTTCGTATTAGGAAAAGTTAAAGGATGTAAGTTATCAGGTTGGGTTCCTGGTATTTGTGTTTGGATTGATAGAGAGCATCTCAATGAGTCAGTCCCTCCAGTTTTTCACACTTCTGTGGTTGCTGAATTGAATGCAAAATAAGTAAAAGGCTGCAAAAAATCCATACATATTTAATATATTTGTGCAGATATTTTGCACTTTAGCATCTGCTTCACAGAGACGCACTCTATTTTGGGATGTAAGGAAGTATTTCTGCAGCTGAAATAACGGCAAGTTTAAAATCTATATGCAATTCTTCAGTTTATGATCCTTTTATCTGTAAGAATCATGTTGTTGTGGGTAAAGCAGGGTTTTAAGGCAAGACAGTACCAAATAATTGTGTAAAATTGTAAAGCAAACATGTGTGATTTGTGTCATCCACAGAACATGAGCATCCACATATAATTTTATGTGGAGAAAAAAAAAATACAAAAAAAATAAATTTGTGGAAATTACAGACAGATCTATTGCGGTACTGGTAAGTAGAAGTCATACAGGATTCATAAAGAAAACTTTAATATAAATTTGCCGTCCTCCACCTTGCATACTGAGTTACAATCTTTTCATTAGATCTTAATTTAACGATAAAAAATATATGATGGAGGAGGCATTCATTACAGAATAAAAAAACAACTTGAGTGAAGAAAGTGCATTGTTTGCTCTATTCATTGATTAATGAATTACCTGGTTCTGTGCAATTCTTTTCTGTCGTGTTGGATTCTGCTTCGGCCATGAGTCTGCGGCCCAAGGGAATTCTGGGAGCAGCAGATGCCTCCTGTAGAAACAGTCCATGACCTGGTGAAGGTACACACAGAAAGAAGCTGAAGAACAGCCAAAACTGGGCAGCGAGAAAACTTAAAAGGACCTAAATCGGATCTCTGACTGCCACCATTTAATTTTTCTGTGAAAATACTCTGCCTGATACATTTTGCCTTGCTTGTCATTGCTTGTAATTTTCACACACAAAAAAAAACAATAGGTAATAATTGGTACGAGGCTCAATAGCTTTACTGAAGCGTGTCTGGCTGAGCGGATCCCTAGCCAATCTCAACAGTCTTATCAGATATTCTGACGATCGAGAATGTTGCAAGTGACAGCCAAACAGTTTGTGGATTGGATTTCATTGTCAATTTCTGTTTGAAGAACAGATAGAAACATGACTGTTTGAGGAATGAGACGCTAGGAGATGTGAATAAAAGAACACATTAAAGCGGACCCGGGCATTGTCTGGCCCCGGAGACAAATGCAGACCTTCGGTTGACTTCAAACAGACTGAGTAAGGTTAAAAGAATAGAAATGAATAAATTTTATTGTCAGTGTACACATATACAATGCACAATTTATAGACAACAAAGAAGCAAGAAAAAGTGAACCACTGTTTCAGTGTAAAACACAACAATAGGACACGACAAAATGTACTTTTCTTTTTGTTCAATTCACGTTGTGCTGGGACTAAAACTGCATTGGTTTTGTGCTGAAGTTGTGTTTTACTAACATACATGAAGATGTGCTGATCACCGTCACACATCTTTAATAGTGTAGCTGGGTTTTCAAGTCCAATTGAAATACTATCATTGATGTCGCTCAATGATGACAACAAGAAACTAAAAACATTAAAACACAGCACAGAAAAAACGTGCCCCCCCTACCCAATGTTCTGTTTCCTCATGTGAACCAATAATTAAAGAGTAATTAAAAAGAATATCTTTCAAGTTCCTTCGTTTCTTCCAGAACATTATAAGCTTTACAGAAAATGTGATTCAAGCCTAAAGCACAAGTATGTAAAAAAAACTAAATTACTGCAACAAGATGCCCTCAAATATGAATTATGCTAGCTCTTAGCTTAGCAGCTGAATATTAAATAATGTCTGTACATTGATCTGCATTAGACCAATCCAAATAGTTAAATGTACTATTTAAATAAGTAAATAAATAAGTAAAAAGTTAAATAATAAATACGCACAGTTAAGATAACACACACACATGCACACACATAGACGCGAGCGCACGCGCACACACACACACACACACACACACACACACACACACTCAAGGACACTTCAGTTACGCCACAACTGCCCTCGTCCGAATCAGATTTTAGAAGATTCTCATTATCAATTCTTGGCCAAACAGCCATGTTCTTCCAGCAGTGGATTGATTGAGAGGAAGATCTCAGCCGTCTGAACAATCCACAAGTGTGGAACTGCAAAATACTGTAAAAAACCGCTTTAATTAACGTTTCTGATATTATTACAATTTCTACATGATCGTTCCACATTTTAAAGCAGGGGTATCAAACTCAATTGAACCAAAACTCAAACCACCTATCAAGTCGCTGGCCGATCAGAACAAATACATTTGCTAAATAAAGCAAAATCTTTATTAAATATCATAAATGTGCACAAAACGGGC
The DNA here is from genome assembly GCA_028031935.1 of Paedocypris micromegethes. Taxonomy (NCBI): domain Eukaryota; kingdom Metazoa; phylum Chordata; class Actinopteri; order Cypriniformes; genus Paedocypris; species Paedocypris micromegethes. The sequence goes on from CM051497.1 coordinate 12,363,316, forward strand.
AGAAATATCATGTGGAGATCAGTGTCTTGCTCAAGGACATTTTCACCGGAGCGTGGACCACAACCGTTGGACCACAAATGACTATTCTAATTGTAAAACATGTTTTACAACGTTTCTACAACCTACATGTTCTAGTTATGAACATGCTGCAAACAAAAAAGCAAGTCCTGAAAATATAGTTACAGTACATGATGTGCTTTTTGGCACACGGGAATGATTTGGCAATAAAACTGGCTTTCACAGCAGCTTCATGTTGTGTTTTGGCTCTGGTGAAAAACGTCTGCTGAAATGTCAGAGTCTTGTGGAACTCCTTCACTTTCCTTCCACTGCACTGTGGGTTTTACGATTATCCTGATGCTTTTTCTCAGAACGTCACTTTCTTCATTACAGCCACATTAGATCCACAAAATATACCGGTTTACCAGCAATGTCAGTAAACATTCTCCTCTTCCTATTAGTTTTAAAAGGATCCGTTATTGGTATCAACTTCACACTTTGCAATTGAGAAGGGCTACGAAAAGTGTTCACTGATAGTTCTGCCAAAGGCATTGTGGGATTTGTAGTTTGGTTGTATTCAGCGCAGAATCTCTTCTATATTGCCGGCCGTTAATAACAAGAGTTGCAAACGATCTCGCGAGTCCCTAAAATTACATTTAAAAAACTCTTATACCTTTATTTTGATTTCCTCAACAGGCTATTACTATTACTAATTTAATGTGTATTCCACAACACTTAAAAAAAAAAACGCTTAAAAAAACGTCTGGTTTTTACAACTTTCATTTAGAAGCAAAATTCTTACATTAAAATTGACAAACATGAAGATACAACATTCATGGTTCAAAGTCTCAATATTGACTGATATGAACAATAAAAAGATACCGCTGTCATTTTATTTTGCTGTATCACCCATCTCTACAAAGAGTGCTTATATCATGATGATAAATGTTCTCCCAACTTGGCAAACAGCTTGTGTGATGGCATCTGCGATGATGACAATCCAAGCTGTTTGAAGACAATTAAAGGTTAATCTACTTCTCTGTTAAGTTCGGTTAACGTGACTGGCTCTTGCTCTTTTTTGGCTTTCTCTTTTAATCACCGCTCCTGTTGCACCATGGGGATTATTTAATTTGGGAAATTAGGTGAAGAAAAAAAAGAGAGACGCAGCCATGCATGTTATTTGTCACAACACCCAGAGCCTAAATTAACTTTTCCCGTCTCATATTTTGCTCACTTCTCTTGCTGATTCCCGCTCACGTGTAGATGTTCACAGACCTAAACAACGGCAGAATCACGCTTTAGTTATCAAACCATGGCACACGTTCAGAAGCATATTTGAGGCACAGTTGGCATCACAGCTGTCAATCATTGCACACGTTGGGCTTATTCATACTGGCTTTACAGAAAGGAAAAAAAAAAAAGCTAAAATTGTGCGTGTCAGCACATAGACAAATTTGCCAGGCCACAGACGGACATGGTGCGGTTTGTCCATGTCTAATATGGTAGAAAAATAAGCCACCAGAATGTTCCGGCAGCTGGAGGCACCAGCAGGTTTCAAAAACCCAAAAGATTGAAATTGAAAAGATTGGACCAAACAACACTAGATAATGGATTGATCAAGGACAACATTTTACAAATCAGAATCAACCAGAAAAATGCTTTTGGGAATATCAATAGCTTCTTATTTTCGGATCAGAAGCATCAAGAATTTAATTAATCAATATATCAGACCATGTCCATCTGTCTGTGAGTCCATTCGCTCATCAGGCTCTTCTTTCCTCCATCCATCCATCATTCACGAGTCAACTGTTCCTTTAATGCGCAAAAAGGTCTTTTTAATGGCCACTGTGGAGTCTATAAATACGCTGTACAGTGCATTAGGCGAAGCCAGACAGACACTAAAAATTCCACACTGTGAAATTCAGTGGAGCAAAACCTGTCAAATTATTCCAACTGCTCCTAAATCAAGCACCGAATGACCCACTTCCAGCTTATGAGACGCGAGAGGGGAAATAAAGAGCGAGTAAAGTTCTGTAAAAAAGACGAGACAAAGAGCGTGAGAGAGTCGGCGATGAGGGGAAGAGGAGACGACGTTAGGTGTGATGTTGTGTAATCACTGCGGGCTGCACAGCAGACGGACTCCTGACAGGCTTATCAGATCCACTCAACCATTAGGCAGAAAGCACAGATTCAGCATCTTCGTCATTACAATATCATGTGCAGGTAATCCCTTAAGCCGCCTGTGGTTTTGGTGTAATTAAACTCAACCGCACCCAGCAGAAGCACTGGGCTCGGCGGGCAGCGTTTTACGTTCGGCGAGAGGTTGAAAAGCGCGATGCAAAATCCCCTGTAATGAGAGATGATTTGTGTTTAAGAAGTGCTGCCTCCACAGGGAGTTTGATCTGCGCTCTGCTTAAATTGCTGCGCGGATCACAGTTTGGACGCCGTGTGCGGTTCTGACACTGATTCCATTTGCCGTGTCCTTTGGGATCCTGCTTTTCATCTCGGTATTGAAATTTGCGCCGGAGAACGTCAGGCCGTCCATATGCGTCTAACAGATGAGATTTGTTCTTCTGCTAAACTGGCCTAAAGCTCAAATTCCCACTTGAAATACTCGTGCTAAATAATCTGGGGCGTCTATGCAAATCGGTCCGTGTTGACAACCGTGATCCAGACGCTTTCTGCTACCCAAAATGCACAGAGGTTTCTAGCTGAATTATGGCTAGCCTTTCACTATTCGGAGATCAAACTTGACCTACTGCAAATTTGCAAGAGCTGTAATGAAAATTACAATGTTTAAATTAATCTATCATATGAATTGTGAGAAAAATGTAAATAAATTGACGCTCGCTGGTGACAGTTTGACACAAAACTCAAAAAAAAAAATGTTTCTCTAAATTTGACGTTCAGAGACATTGGAAGGTTAGCTCCAATTGAACATACCAAAATAATCAGACATGTTAAATAAAAGCACGGTTGTAGGTTGCCCACAACATCATGGGTTCCTTTCATGAAAAGACTTAACGTTAATGTGCTGTAAAATCTAATAGATTGTACATTGATTTGCATAAAAGTGTCTGCAAAATGCACCCGTGTAATCGTCTCGTGGTTGTTTATACACCAAATAAATATTAATACGTATTATTATACAAGCTAAACTCATTTAGAGCTCATCACATTTTTTGTGAATATGACTAAATCTATGATCATTTTTCAATTTCAAGGCAAGACCACAAGGCATGTTTATTACTGGTTCTGTAAATCCATTTATTATTGGTTCTCTACTGCAGGGGGTTAAAAACTTGAACAAAAGCTTGTGACTGACTTGGATTTTCTCTCCAAAGTTCCCTCAGTTACCGTATTGTTTGTACAAAAAGACACACTTAAAATAAAAATTTGAATAATGTTTTAAAGATTGTGCGCCTTACAATCCAGAAAAAAATACCTACTTCCTATTTGGAAAAACATTTAGGAAATAATTGTTGACTATGCACCTTAAAATGTTAGTCCAAAAAAAAAAAAA
>CM051497.1:12366856-12390999 GCA_028031935.1 Paedocypris micromegethes
AAAAAAAAAAACAGTAAGAGAACCTAGCTCTTGATTCCACAGTCTCAAAGAAGTTTGTTAAAAAAAGAATCTTACCATTGTTAAATAGAATAATAAGCAACTAAAGCACATCATTTGGTTTGTCAAAACATTTGATATGTCAGTACATTCAATAGAGAACTAGCCATGTGAAATGGACAGTACATGTCGGATTTTCTCTTCAGTCTTAAAAGCCACAAACGCTGCGTTTAGGAACAAACTGCTAGAGCCTAAACTGACCGTCATCTTCTAATGGAATTCACAAGCATGTGGCATCAGCCGTGAGTCCCACGAGCACAACTACATCTGGGAGAGGGAGACGAGGGTCAGTGGGCTGGAGGACATCATCCGGCAATCAAACTACACTGGTTGGTTCTGTTTGCTAAAATGTTGACAATAAATCCGTTTGCTTAAATATTGACAATAGTCAGAAACAAACTGATTTTACTGTTTTATTCAGAACAAAACAATCAAGTATTTGACCAATCTGATGGCATTCCTGACAATTAATTTGCATAAACAAGCATATTTGCTTATCTCATTTCTTTCCATCTATCGGGGTAGTATTGATAGTTTGCGTTTATGGGATGACTGGGAAACAAAGCTTTGTGCTTTGCTGTTTTTCGTAAAAGAGCTTGTCCCGTCTGCTGAAAACAACATGCCTGTTGGCTGTCAAGGACCTTCAGCTTTTGGTCATTAAAGAAATGTCTTCTTCAATTACCTTTGAACTTACCAGCCTCGCTGAGCAACCTGATCAAGTCTAAGCGTGTCTTCTACCATCAACGTCAAGGAGGAATAGGACGCTGATTAATTCATTATTATTATTATTAATAGTTTGGAAGGAAACAAATGACGTGTTGATAACATACTTTCGTTGGGATTAATCAGACACAGTACTGGAAATATTCCACTTTATTACGACAATGAAAATATGGATTGACTGTCAAAATGAGTTCAGCATCTGATTCTTGCTCAATTAACCCCGCCTATCAAAACATTTAGCTCCACCCATTACAATGACTCCGCCCATGTCGTGCTTTACGCACAGACAGCAATAAATAATCGATAAGCGTTATGGAGGAAAAAAAAATCATGAGCGGGTACTTCATGTACGATACAATTCTGTGGGGAATAAACAGTGATCACAACACTGCAAGTCCACATAAAAAAAAACAACGGATAGAACGTGTAATTCCAATCGACAAATCTTCCCAAAATCAGCCAAATAAGGCGCATAACCAACCGACACATCAATTGGGCCCATTAACGGCTCATCTTTTGAAAGAAGAGAGAGATTGCGACGCTAGTCCCAATCAGAGCATCTCGTTCAGCCTCTGTGAATAATTTACCGACTGGCGTCCCAAAATAAGCCAAGTGTGTCTTACCGTCGCATTATTAATGCACTAAACACACCGACACGCTCGAGTCGAAGCCCACGGTCGCGTGTCAACAAATCACGGGGGAAACGGGCAGAAGAACTCACCTGTTTTTGTGAGCAACGCCGACATGCACCACGCCAGGACCAGGACGCTGCAGATGAAGCACACCTGCACGAGCAGCATCTCCCGCCGCTTGCGAACTTTCAGGATCGTGGTGATCGTTCTCTTTTTGGAAACACTGCAGCTATCTTCCAGCTCCATGGTCGACACCCCGGGATCGAAGTCAGGCAGATGGCCGGGAGCGCAGGAGATCAGACCCGGGATGAGGTCCTCCTCATGTCCGGCGCGCGCGCGGATCACAGTGTGAAGAAGAAGAAGAAGCGTGTGTTTGAGGATGCTGTATTATTAAAGCAACCCTGGAGAAACGCGCCCTGCTGCTGTCAAAACCCTATTTATAATGACTTGGAATTATTTACTGGACATATGGACGCCATGCAGACGGGCTTCACAGCTGCTTGCTGATAATTAGACTAAAGCGCGCGCGCTCCTCGCACGGGAGCTGAGGCATCGTCAAACGCGTGTGTGTGTGTGTGTGTGTGTGTGTGTGTGTGTGTGTGTGTGTGTCCTCCTGTCCGCTCCTGGTGTCACACTGGCTGCTTTAAATGCCGGGACGCTGTGTTTTTAGGCTCCATTGCGCTTCTCAAGTTGAGGTTCCACCTCCCTCTCATGCAGCTGCCGTGACTTCTACATGTGAGAGGGTTACGCGCGCTCACGTGACGCTGATGACGTCTCCAGAGCAGCGGCGCGTCGGAGCTGCCAGAACTCGCAAAAGTGCGTTGAGATCATTAACATTTAATGGGTAAAAACGTGTCGGACACAACTGGCTATAAACGCAGGCAGACGCGTACAGTTACGCAGAAAGTGTTCATCGCTATGATCCATTTACAGACACTATACGGATTTGTGAAATCATTTGATGTGGTTTGAGAAAAATGATTGTAAAGACCTTCTTTACTAATCTACAAATTACAGTTAAGTAAAAGCGTTTAATGAATGTGTATTCTTTTTTATTTACACTGCATTTAGACTGAAGCACTGCACACAAATAAACAGGAAACATTGCATTTAATATGTTTTTGACCTATGCTAACAGAACTCCCGCTTTCTCTTAAATAAAATGACAAATATTATTATTCAGATTAATTAAAATGGACCTTGGAGGGATTTCTGTGAGTCACTTGGGTTTAAAGCAGCTTAAGAAGTGACCAAAAGCTGGACACGTTTTTTCCAGACTTGTATTTTTGGGATATTGCTTTTTTTGTACATAACGTTAAAAAAAGGGCACATGCACGAGTGTGAACACACACACACACACACACACACACACACACAGCCACACACCACCACCACTTTTTATCGAATAAAGTTACACACCTTGTGTTTAAACAATTTACTAATACACTTTTTGATTGACTAAGACAGTTAGATGGATGGGAAAAAATCAATTGACTTCCATTGACTTTAAGGTGGGTTGTCTAGAAACACACATCAAGTCTCATTCCTGATGTAGAAGATGATCAGCAAACACATGTGTATTATATATACACCATATATAAATATTGTGCAGAATTCATCTCAAAATTGTGCATGTTAGGCCTCCACTGGATTGAGCTTCAGGGAGAAACCGGTAATGCTTCCTTTATAGCTGAACAACGTGCAATTGCCTGAACTAAATGCATTCCCAGACAAAAGAAGAGGCAAGAGGATGTCGCATACTGGCAAATCTGCTTTTATCAAGTCCGGCTCAGAGCGGCTGACTTCAGCGGACTGAGACCTTTGCTAACCATTTTGCTGGCTGAATGAAGAGTTTGTCTGCTAAGCAGGATTCTCAGGACACCGATGCTGCTCGTGTGCGTCCCCGCAGGGCAGAGATGGAGAGCGGAAGTTCTGCCCACTTCTAATCATGTGAGAAATTCTGACTCAGTTTTAAAAGACCTTGTCAGCTGATGAGACTGTTAAGCTATTTCATAGAAACTGAAAGTCCAAAAAGTCCCACCAAAAACCAATCTGCACGAGGGCTGTTAGGCTTCAGGGGTTAGACAGAGGTCTAAAAGTACCTGGTATGGACTGTAAAAATTACTCCATTACAAGTTACCAATTCTAAGAAGACTTGAGTAAAAGCATCCAATTTTAAAGATCTTAAGTGCTTAGGTACTCATACTGAATTTAGACTCAAAAACCACCAAGAAAAGTGAAGAAAAAAAAAAAAAAAAAAAAAAACAAGAAACTTTGCTAATATAGAAATGACATTAAGACATCTATGTTTCAAAATGGCAGAAAAGATTACATAAAAAAAGAACTTACAAAAAAGAACTCCATCACTGGCAGCCATGTTGCCAGTTAAGCTCACAGCATCCAGTACCTTCAGCACCCTGCAGATGGCGATATTGCTCCGTCTGCCTAAAACATGTACCGTGGAAGAAAGAAAATGCAGACTTGTCGCACACAATCACAACGTAACAAGTAACAGTAAGTGTCCATTCAAGTGTAGTAGAGTAAAGAGTACAGATACTCAATAAAAATGTAGTCAAATAGAGAGTGAAAAGTGCTTATATTAAAATTGCAAGTACACAGTAGCCAAACGAAGTCCATTTCTTCAAGTACATTATACCACTAGAGTTTGGATATTTGGAAAGAAGATAGTTGGTTGTTACTGGGTTTTTTTTACCCGGGCACTTACAGATAGAACATTTCATGAAGGCCGAGGAGAGTTATTTCCTGCTGCAGGACCTTCAATGGATTTGGCATAGCAGTTTATCACAGAACATTTTCTCCTCTCATATTTTTTCTTCTCAGCTTTGTCATAAGACGCTTCTTGGGAGGAATTTTGGTGCATGAGGAAGACTTCCTCACTGACTCATGTGTTTAACTCAGATGACCTGCTCCGCTCTTCACCAATGATAAAAAAAAAAAAAAACTTGAGCCTTTTTCCATGTTAAAGGAAGAACATTTCACACTGGCTGCAGAAGACAGACCTTTTGTAAAGGTTCTCTAGCAGCTACTGTTGAATTTATATCTAAATTTCTACTGGGAATAGTTTAAACAAATACTTATCGGTGGTGATGCATTTCGACACGCCATTTATCTCAATCACGTGCTTGCATTTTGACCAGAAACGGTTTAAATCAGCCTGTGGATTGAGATGAATCCGCATGAGAGACGGACTTTATCCTTCTGCACGAGTCTGAAGAATAAGAGACACATCCAAAACAGTAACAGAACACTAGAAACACAGTTTGAATAAAGTGAGTGAGTTTGTCAATATGGCCACTACTTACATCGAGATTCCTTACATTCTTATAAACCCGACACCCAACGCGTTAAACAAGAAAAAAGACAATTCATTTACAGAGTAATGCAACACAGTATTCAGACTTAATGAACAATACTTTAATGAACCGGCTTTTTGTACAGTAATGACCAAAGCCAGTGGGCTGAAGCCACCGAAGCGTCTTGATAAATGAATCAGGCCTCATCCAGTCACCATCCTTCTGTAGACACACTGAATCACATCTGTGGCTCGTACTATAGGCCCAAGTCTGTAACACAATTACCTGCCGCTACTTGATTCCCCCAAGCAGCAGGATTCTGTAATGGAGACTATCCCGTAAGCGCACACATCCTATAACAGGAAAGTGAGGTTTGCACTTCTATCTGTGCTGCTGACACTCATCACATCTGAGATCCGGGTCTCCGTCCACTCAGATTCTCACGCTCAGTGAGACGCAAACTCGGCATGTCCCCAAACTGAGTCTCTGGCTTGAGGTTCAACTTCTTTTTGAGACCCAAAATATAGACCAAGGCTGAACGATTCATTTTTGCAACGTGAAAGTGTCGTAACAGAAGCTGTTATACCACAAAAGAAATTTGTACAAACTAAAAACGTTCATATTTTCTCATTGCAAATGACAAAAAATCAACAGTTCCCCGCATTAGTCAAACAAACAATTCAAGGCAATTTAAATCAAGCTGGATGATACAATACAGTGTCAACAATTTGCGTCTGTTTTTTTCTGTATTTTTGCTAATCTTTTTATTTTAATCTTTTACTCTTATTTTTCCTTGTAGCATTGAAGCTCATTGTTGATAGATAGTTTCTACGTATTTTTTGATCCAATAAAAATCCACGTTTTCTTAATTTTTTTCCACTTTCAATCTTTGGCGAAGACGAGACTAGCACTCTTCATTGATTGAAATGTTTAGTAGTTTTTCCTGGTGTCGTTCAAGATTGATTTGTTCCTTTTGAACGAATCTGAAAAATGTCTCGAGACTAACGAATCACGTCAGAGAATGATTTATTTGTTTTGTATTGACGGCACATTAGCATAGCAACATCGCTCTGATTCCAGACCAGTCATATTCATCCCTACAGGAGATGGAAACTGTTGTTCTGATGAAACCGAGCCTGGAGAGCATGTTCTGCTCTGTGTTCACAGACTTTTCATATTCTTTCTTACACTATTTGGCCCAAAAAAACACTCTTGTTCAAAATTGAAGCGTTTGATTCTATTTGCCTCAAAAAAGCAGCTGGTTCGATTAGTGTTTTTTTTTTTCCATGGACCTCCAACATGGACCTCCAAAGGGCCAAAAAATACCCGGTAAAATTCTGAGTTAATAATTGAGTTACCTCATTATAAAAGTAACTAATGACCAAGGAAAGTAACTATTGCATTACATACATTTAGTTTGTTATTTGTATAAAAAACCTTGACTGCTCTTAATATTAAATATGAATGTAGGCACTCAATATTAAATGAATGCAATGGACACTAAATATAATAAATTATTATTATAAAGCATAATACATTATTCTACACTGTTTTAATGTAGGAGCAAAGGAAAAGTAGTGCTTATATTTCCACTTTGCAAGAGATACCTGTACCTCTCATTCGTTTGAGGACTCGTTACTGGAAAAAAGTAACGCCGTTTTTTTTATAACGCCGTTATTCCCATCACTGCTGGCAGGTCATGGGTTCATGTCCCATACCAGAGGGAACACATGAGGAAGAGGTAATGAACAAGACAGTTGATCTGGGTTCCTTCTCACAGAGGAGCTGACAAAGAGCGCTCAGTGAAGCTCAGAGCAACTCATGTCTGTGACTCAACCAGGATATGGTCACGTCAGGCCAGCCACAACACAAGCTTCAGTATCATCTGGACCGACCAAACGCTCTGAAACAGAATCTGATTCAAGCTCTTGACAACAGAAGCATCGTCTTCATTCTACACGTCTGTAGTTGGACTGGATAGTTGCAAGGTTGGGGCTTTGGATGCCATAGTTCCCTTTCGTCTTTGACTGTGTTTGCTCCACAGGGCGTCCAGGTCACGACCCGGCATTTAAAACCACTAGCCGTCTACCGTTATCCATAATGTTATTTACACGTATTCAAATGATAAACTCTCCGCTGACTCTGCACATTTAAAGGCAGCCTTTCCTGAACCATAACCCAGCGGTAAATCCATTGTCCACTCACAGTAATGGACATTGCTAGAACAGAACCATTAAGCGGACCAGTCGCTTCAGTGTGTGCTAGAGGAAAGAGCAGATCCAGACTTGGCTGATCTCCACCTTGCTGGTTTGTAGCAGCTTGTTCCATTATCATGGTGGTGCTCTGAAAGAGCTGGCATTAGATTCACAGTAAGAGGATTAGCTGATGGACATTTCTGCCGTGCCTGGTCAATTATGAAAATGAAAATGGACAAAAGGTCAGAGTTGACGTTGAAAATTCACCCCGCTACGCAAATACGGCAAATACTCACCAATGAAAACAAAGAGGGTTATTGTAGGTCACGGCACCAGCGGCGGGCTAAACACTGGACGCTTTGTTAGACGATGCTCTCTTTATCTTCTGGTTTGTCTTGGCTTTGCTTCTCCTTTGGCTTGGATTTTTATCACAGTGAGAAACGGAGCGTGAAATAAAGTCTAACACCCTGAACGTTTCCCAACGTCAGCACAAACGATTATACGTTTGTGAAGATTGCAGGCCTTTTTTGTGTTATCAGCAAGCACATTGATTACACAATTATACAAATCTTAACGGATCAGTACACAGTACACAGAATGGCAGGACCTGAGTAAATAAAACAGACGACAGGGTGTGGCCGCTCTGAGACTCAAGGTTGAGGCCCGGTCGGAGTTTGAATGTGTTTGTGCTTGCGTGGGTTTCTTTTGGGTCTTCCGTTTTCTCCCCCAGTCTGACAACATGTAAAAATAGAGTGTTAATGTGTGTGACTGTGTGTTTCGCTCTGTGGTTGATTGTCAAGATAATAATAATGCTAATAATAATAATAATTCATTATGCTTTCCATCTTCAGGCCCAGAATATTTGCGATTCCCTGTGACCCAGAAATGGAAAACTGGTTCAGAATGGATGGATAGAATTTGTCAGCCAAGATTAAAAAAAAGGTACAATTTTGCTTTAACCATTGTTGATAATCTTGATCATTGTTTTACCAACATTTGACATTTCAGAAAAAGGATTTGTTGTGCTTCTTCTATTCATAAGGACTTTTAAGCCAGAATTATTGTGTCGTGCTTGTCCCGGAGCTTCATTGTCTTGTATGACGTCACTAATGCAGCGAATCACAATTTCTTCGGAAACACAGTCATGTGCATATGAGTGTTTTTGGAGAATGTGAAGGTTATTGGAAGTGATCACTATGATGTAGCTGGTGATCAGACGGAACGTTTGTTTTAGTGGATTTGAGGGAAAATGTCCAGCTCTGCTCGTCAACATGCTGGGAATTCGTTAAAGACAAAAGGCCGTCGCCGCCGAGTGACGTCAAAGTTTTAATAATAATAATAATAATAATAATAATAATTGAACCTTTATTAGTCCCTCAGTAACGTTATGTTTCAAACGAAGACCTTCTTGTTGACCTCCGTCCACTATTTGTCCTATATTGTGTGTGTGTGTGTGTGTGTGTGTGTGTGTGTGTGTGTGTGTGTGTGTGTGTGCGCGTGCGCGTGCGTGTACCGTTTATCTTTTACACACCACGAACTTGGTATCCACTCCAACTAATCTGGGATACAGTTTTTGAGGTTTATATTTTTTAAACAGCTTTTCAGTTTCGTCTTTCCATCTTTATTTCGCTTCACTAAAAACACTCCATCCTAAAATAACACAGACTATTAACTTCGTTCATCAAGTTTTAATTCCTACGTCTTCGAGAACGCGCAGAGCAGACGTGAGGTTTACTAGCTCTTTGTCGCCACTAAGCGACCGGATTGAGTAACTGCATCTGATAGAGCTTTTGTTTTGTTTTATTAGGCGATTGACTATTTATTACTGGTGACAAAAATGCTGGAAAGATGAACGACCACATAAAAAAACAACAACACACAAATGCTGTTAAGGGAAGAATTATTATTCGCCAGTTACATCATCCATCACGCAGTATCTTTTCACATGTAAAATGAAAGCGCATTAGGTGATACATATACACTGTATATGTCAGGGGTGTCAAACTCATTTCACATCGTGGGCCACATTCGGCCTAGGGAGAAGTCAAGCGGGCCAGACCATTAACATTTATTCATACTCTGCTATATAAAAAAATGTCTGTCCTTTGTTTTGGTTTAAAGCACAAGAACATAAGGAACATATTGCAATTTAATGAACTGTCCTCCTACAAAAATTACTATATTAGAAATATCTCTGTAAATAAATAGGACGTGGTCCATTTTTCTTTGAAAATTTTACACTCTTTATCTACTTTTGGTTGTTTGGTTGATTTGGATCAAGACCTGAGCCGGGATTTTATTTAAAAAAAAAAACAAAAAGGTCTTCGAAACAAAAATCATATGGGTTCAAATAAAAACACACACAAAGCTCAATTGTTTAAAAAGTATTTATTGTGCTGCAAGAAAACAAACAAAATAATACAAGAAACTGGAAAACAAAAATTGTGCTACAGAAATTCCAAGCCAACTTTTCATCTATACCCCTTTTTTATACGTAAATCTGTAATTTCATGACTCATGTTGACATTATCACTTTTTTTTACATGAATATTAAACACCAGTAGTACACAAACTCCAAAAAGTTGATTTTTGTGGGAAAAAAAAAAAAATAAAGAATGAGAGCAGAGCGGGAAGAATGCCGATAAAAAGAAGAAACAAAACAAAAACCAGAAGCTCGACTGTGCTTCAACGTCTAAGATGAAATAATCTTTCTTTAGCTTCCTTTTCTCGCCCCAAACGAGCCGAAAATAAAGTCAAAACCAACTCTGGCGCTCTTTGACAAATCGACAAAACACATCCGAGTCATTCTCCAAGTTTAGATTTTCAGCCCATCAATAAATTATTAAGGTCATAGACAATATATTATATCTTTCATTTTTACCTCTTTCAAAACCCATTGAATTTTTTTTTTACCTTTCAAATTTTCATTTTTTTTACCTTTTACTTTTTCCGTATTTTTTTTTTTATTTTTTTTGTCTTATTCAGTTTTGGCAAGCGAGACTCAAGTATTTAGAACAATACTTGGAGAATGCACTAAAACATGAAGGATTCCCCATAAGACCCAAATAAATCCGCAGGCCTGACCGAATCAAGCGCTTCGTGAGCAGGACGAGGAGGCAAACGTGGCTTTGTGGGGTGGAAACGGCATCTCTAGTGAACCACAGGACTCTTTCATTTCACCACAAAACACACCGGAGCAAAGATGCGGATCTGAACACTGGATTCCGGCAGAAGCGAGTCTGAACCTCGGTGGTCCAAGGGAAAGATTCATTATTATGCTGTAGATCAACCAGAATAATTCATTCCAATCAAATTTGTGCTATAAATGTTTGCTTTTTTTTTCTTCCCCCAGAAAGAAAGCAAAAGCTATTTCGGGACTTTTAACAGTTTATTGCATCGTGACATCAGATCTTCTGAGGGAAACGTCAAACGTCTGGAACATTTATTTCACATTCACGCAGCCGATGGCGTCTATAGCATAAATACATCCAGCAAAAGAACAGAACGTGTACGCCGATGCGGTTTGGTGGTGGAAATCTGGCTACCGCTCGTGAAAACGAGGCCACAATGGAAACCGACCTGCCGAAGAGAATCTGCTCTGTTCGTCTCGCTGTTTCAGGATTTGTTGGTTACAGGCGTCGAGGGGGAAAAAAGTGGGGCGACTCTTTCTATTAAAAAGACGAGTTCTCTCCATATCGAAAGTGCCGAGGCGTACAGCTCTACAAACAATCTCACATATAGATAAATATACAACCGAAACAAACTGACCACAAGCTCGGCCCCGCCCACCGGCCCGCCCACTCACTTCTGTCCAGACAATCCAGTAGTTCTGACAGGAAACTCTTACAATCGTCCTCATAAAGACGTTCAGCTGACTGGATGTGGATCAAACGCAGCTTTTCTCCCAGAAACGAGGACTGATTGTGATTGAAGGCCTGAGGTGGAAGGCCTGACCATCGTAAGTGCTCCTCTGTTCGCTCTCCACACAGCTCCACTCACAGTCTCAACCAAGTCCGAGTGAATTTACAGGCCCCCAAACATTCAAACTAGCAAATCTCTACCAGGAAAACTAGAAGAAAATAAATAGAGACACAAAACTAACGACAGAATGAGATGTTCGTCTTTTCTAAAGCATCATGATCACCTGCGCCTAGTTTTCTTCTTCCTCTTTTTTTTTTTTTATTTTTTTTTTAATTTCTTTTTTCATAAATTCATTTAACTCATCACAAGACGGGCAAAATAATGCCTGTAATCATCGGTTTGCCTTTCCATAAATCACGTTTTTTTTTCTTCCACCGTAAAAATACATTCACTGGGATAATGAAGGATCGACCTAACAGATGAAGAAGCTCGCACTCCAGCTCCTCTCTTTCCAGCTTAAATATGTACAATAAAGTTCCTATAATAGTTTTGGATCAACGTTTTGAAGTCAAATTTGTTCTCAGCCAAAAAAAAAAAAAATGACTAAAATTAAACAAAAAACAAAAAAAGGTGCCAGTAACATTTCAAAGCTTCCAGAAACCAAGGCAGTTCCATGAAACAAATGAAAAGGAAATTACAAATAGAGTATTCGCTTAAAAATGGTTTATATATCTACCCATCCTTTCGAGAAGCAGAGAATTTTTTGCATAAATCGTTCACAAAACCACAATTTCATAAACGTAACTTAAGTAACAACACCACTTTTAACATGTAACAAGTTTTACCGTGAAACTTGAAGAGAATTGTTTCATTTGTTCGTTCCATCTGGTATACATATACGCACAGTGCTATCCGGACTAGGGCTTATTTTCAAAGTATTTGCTTTTATCTAATGCCTATACAAATCAATCGTAAAGATATAAAGATAAGATGCATTATCTTTGCTGGAACTGTTATGGTGATGGTGATCAGTCGCTAAAACGTTTGATATGTTCGCTAAAATTTTTGTAAGTGCTTACGAGACTTTAATTTTACTTTTAATACTCACAACTTTTACTCCTTTTACATTTCCTGCTGCATAAAAGTACCACGAAGAACTGTTGGGTAGTAAAACACTTCAAACCGATGGCTGTGGATCCCGGAAAATGGTTTTGCGAACGACTTAGCGGAGAACAAAAAGTCTGCCTTCTTGTCAACGACTCTCACAAACAATCCAAGCAATTCGTTTATCAACCTGAAAAACGGGGTTTGGAGGAAAATCAAACGGGGGAATAAAGCAGCAAGTGTAAAGCATGGCCTCAGAACCACCTCACCTCACAAACCTCCCGTTGGTTTCAACAATCCAGCTACAGTGATGAAGGACAGAGCGAATGGTGGCTGAACGGAGAAATGTGAGCGTGTAAGGAGACACTCGTCTCCACGCCAACGCGGATCACACACGGCACTCTGGGAAATCTCAAACGTAGAGTGGCCTCTCCTAAAACAACGCAGCTGTTCCGGCGGCAGACGTTCTTTCCTTTCGCACGGAGGAACAGAAGGTCCCGTCTCCGCTGGTCTGGCACCGCAGACAGAGAAGCTTTGGTTAAGCGTTAAAGTCTTCACACAAGCACTCGCCTCGGAATCCTTCGTCCGTGAAACAAGTTCTCTGTTCCGACAAAAAGCTAGGAATGCAGGAAAAACAAGGTCGGAAACTAAAGCCACCTCGGTTATCGGTAAAGAAAAAAACCAAAACAAACCCAGAAGAGAACAAACGAGACGCGCTTTTGGACTTGTGATGGACGTCCAGGAAGTCTCACGCTGGAGTTCTGGGAGCGGCGTCTCCGTTTGACACTTGGTTCCGTCGCCTGGCGAGTCTGTCAGGTGTGTGTGTGTGTGTGTGTGTGTTGTGATTCTGCTTTGCTTGAGGTGACGTTGGTGACTATACTCATCGTGATCTAGGTGTCTCCTCCGAGCGGGTGGATTTGTCAGTCTCTACAGTTGTTCTAGGCGTTCCACTGAGCGTGGATTGGCTCTCTCTCTCGTCCTCTCACGCCGTCTGGTAGAAGTTGTCAGCTTGCAGGTTGTTGTGCTTCTGCATGCTGTAGTAGCCGCTGTATCTGGAGTCGGGGTCTGCGATGCGGAGCATTCGCTGCGAGCTGTCCACCTGGACCTTGGTCCCCTTCTGGCAGTCCACATACACCAGCTGGTTATTGAGACACGTGGGCTACACAGTTAATTCAACGGTTAATTCTCATCCTGGTGTTGTGGCTGCACTGGTGTACTGACATGTGACCAGACCCGTTGACCCAGTTGCTTTTTTTTACTGCTACTCTACTAGTGAGATTAAAAAAAGGGTTTAGAAACAAATCTGTTTGAAATTGCGGTAATTAAATACGGCAAAATCCTGTTATGATGGATTGCTTTGAGCACAAACTTAACAGACAAGATCAGCTAGTGTCCATCACACGTCACGAAGGCATGTAGGAAAAGCTTAATTACACTTTGTATATATAAAGTCTTATTTTGTTCTGGCATTTACGGTAAAAAAGACGCTATATCACCACCATTTTACACTTCTGCAGTGTTTGCTAATTCTAAGTATTTTGTGAATTAAGCCTTCCACTTACAAAAATGCCATGAATAGGTGAACACATAAAAATAGTTTTGTTAGATGGCCTTTCACTTATCTCTTGTGTGACTTTTAAAATGCAAAATTGTTTTACTTTGAACTAAAAATTGACATTGGACATGCTTACAAAGAAAGTTTTTTTGTTAGATTGCAGTAAATATTAACAGTTTTTATTTCAATGTGGCTCGTTATAACAGGATAATTGCTGTATTTAAAATATTATGGTAAATCTGTATATTTCCAAAAATTATTTGTCTAACAGGAACTTGTACGTAAGCACAGTTTCATTCTAAAAAAACTGCCTTATTTCAGGCAAACATACAATGAAACCCAATAAAATGAATCTAAAATAAACATGTTTATCATCGAGATTGTGTTCATAAAAACAAATATTTTGAACCTGACTGAGACACCGGTCTACGTCACTGTCGCTAATCTGAATTAAACTAGCATTCTGCGAAATAAACGCACCTTATTGGGTGTGCGGTAGCAAGGCACTGGGATCCACTGCTTGCGCTGGTTGACAAACAGCAGGGCGGCGATAGTGAGCATCATCAGGATGGGTAAGGCCACCCAGGCCCAGTGCACACCACCATCTTGGCTCTTTAACGGTGTTTTGCCATCTAGGAAGGGCATCTGCAGACTCCCAAAGTCTCCTGGAAAAGTGCACAACACAGTTGTTGGCATATTTCACTCCCTGTTCTGGTTCACAGATGTCAATGATGAATTTTCCAATGGCAGGAAACACAAATGGGGGCTGACTATAAAAATGGGAAAATCAATTACAGGCAAATGCCAGAGATCACCTTCTTATATATCAACTTTGACTGAAAAAATACAGCACACAGAAAAGTCAAAAACAGACAAATACTAAGTTGAAAATATTAAATAATTAAATAATGTTAGTGAAAAACAAGTTCTAAAAGTGAAATGTTGTAAAAAAAATTCTTTAATCCATCCATCCATTCAGACTCTAGACAGAAAGACTCATTAGCACCCTCTAGTGGCAAAGCTACAAGAATTTGACTACCGCTTTGATTTTTGTCTCGCTGATTTAAATTTATACTATTGTAAACTGCATTAACATTTATTTATTTTATTATTCATTTATTTATTTCTTTTTTAAGTCTTTAAAAGGCCGCACCTCTGAACTGTGGCATGATGTCGTTTTGGCTGTGAGTGGGCCAGGCTGGCTGATGCCTCTGCTTGTCTCTGCGCTGGTCTGTCTTCTCGATGGGGACGTTTGTAGGGGCGTAATTTTCTGTAATTACAACATCAGGGACAGTGAGACACAAGTACAGTAACTGAGAAAGAAAAAGTATCAGTTTAAATAGGAGGCACCCGATATAAATGGGGAAATCATGAAGTGGCCAGGGGGGCCGACACCATCAGGCCCGAGGTGAAACGAATTAAAATCTCATCTTAAGAGTCGCGTCTCTGACTTGGAAAGCTCCGGAAGGTGAATGATTACCCAGAGTGCACATCACATCGCTCTCACCCCCCCATTGATCTGGATCTAAATGACACGGCAATAAAGAGAGCAGTGATCAATGACATTATCTCCCCAATGCAAAGGCAGCTAATTTAGCCTCTGTCCAGCTTCCACTTAATCAATTCTTCTCAATGATTCATCTCAATGAGCCTGTATTTAGACAAAAGACCTCTTCAATTACAACCGAGCGTCTAAGTGACACGGCTTCATGAAAACTTGGAAAAGCGAGAAAGGTGTGGATGTGCTAAAGGAAACGCAACCGGAGGAGATTGTTAGCTCTTTAACACTGTTACGGTAACTGTTGCTAGTTGTATACATCTATTTACAATTATACAACTATATACAATTATACAACTATATACAATTATACAACTATATACAATTATACAACTATATACAATTATACAACTATATACAATTATACAACTATATTCAATTATACAACTATATACAAGTATACAACTATATACAATTATACAACTATATACAAGTATACAACTATATACAATTATACAACTATATACATGTATACAACTATATACAATTATACAACTATATA
Source organism: Paedocypris micromegethes (assembly GCA_028031935.1). NCBI lineage: Eukaryota > Metazoa > Chordata > Actinopteri > Cypriniformes > Paedocypris > Paedocypris micromegethes. The sequence continues at coordinate 12,382,358 of CM051497.1, forward strand.
CAATTATACAACTATATACAAGTATACAACTATATACAAGTATTGCTGCAAGCAGAAAGAATGGGGTTCAAGACCACAATCACTGCAGGAGATTTCCATTAAAACAAACATAAAAAGAATACGATTCAGAATTTTAAAATATGTTTAAATGGATTTTAAACATACATTTTCGATGAGCGAAATGAATCATTGATAGAACTAATCAGATGCTTTCTTTCCTCTGTCTAGAGCCTCTGATTGCTTCAATATGTGGGAAGTACACTAAACAGACTATGACTTACAAAGACAAATCCAAATGAGCACCATCTAGTGTTCAACTGGTTTAAAAATGTGAATGCACTATTTATATTAAAGAGACAACGTACGTGTTTCAAGCTTCTTTAAGCCCTAGTTTTCTTCTTACTCTGTCTATTTATATTTTATTATTACTTTTATGACTTTTTATTGGTAACACCAACCGAGGCTGCTCAAAAATTTCATTGTACCCCGGTATAATGACAATAAAGTTTCTGATTCTGATTCTGATTCTGACAAGATCAGCAACTTTACAGATGTTCCACTAGCTTCAATGTTTTTTTTTTTTCGTTACAAATTCTAAAGTTTTTTGAGCCCAAGGACACACGATCAGGATTTGAGACGGCCGGCGTTTCCAACTACTAGACCACAACTGCCACCAGTCGAACAAAATCCAGGAAATCCAGACACTTGAAGGCACGACTGGACACGTGTTTGAGCAACAGACCTGGACACATGGGGCAGCAGCTGCCCTCCACTGTGCTGGGCTGGTGGCAGGGCGGGGCGGGGCAGCTGACTGTGGAGCACAGGGTCTGGCCTTGCAGGCAGTAGCAGTGAGTGCAGCTGTCAATGTCCCAGCGCTCCTCGTCCATGTACGTCTGCCCGTTGAAGTGGCACACGGTCCTGGGCGTGGCATCTGGTGAAGAGGAAAGCCCGTCACTCTCAGGACTACCATCCTCCCAGAACAGTCAGTACCCAGGCAGTACGGGCAGCACTGGCCCTTGCGGAGCACAGGCCGGGCACAGGTGACGGGAGGGCAGGACTCGGAGAAGCAGCTGATGGCTCCGTCCAGACACACGCAGCTGGAGCAGACGTTGGGCTTCCAGGACTCGGAAGCCAGGAAGATGTCTCCGTCCTCGTTCCGACAGTAACCCGGCATGCTGTCGTTACTGGGCGTCACAGGAGTCACTGGGTCTTCTGCAGACGTTCAAAATGACATGAATGATTGGAAAAAAAAAAAAAAAAATGGTCGCCACTAATTAAAGTTGAACAGTTCAGTGAGGAAAAGAGGATTAAGCAACAAAAAAAATAAAATGCAATAGTAATAATAAAAGGGTTAGTTATTAATCTATATCTATCTATCTATATATACATTACGTATTAAGCATGACATTTAAGCAGACATTCTAATTAGACATACTGAATAATAATGTTTTTTGCAATTGAAATTTTGTTAGTAATTATGGGTCTGTAAATGACTTTGATTACTTGTCCGAACAACATTATTTCACATCACGTGAGCGTCGTGAATACGTCGTGAATTTTCCTCCACAACAAATGTCACCACAAACAATTTCAAATTCGTTTTGGCTCAAACGATGTCATTACAAATTCATTTCAGTGAGACAGGAAACGGTTACAGTTGAGTTGCAAGAACATTAGGAAAACTGATATATAGAAGTCATCGGTTCATTTTTTTCGATTGTTGCCGTCACACGCTTCAATTGACTTCACAAATCGCTATTTAGCATTTCAACATTCACAGGCAAACTGAAACGCTTGTACAGCATCTGTCAAAAGTTTATGGAGTCACTATTTTGTATTTTACTCACTTTTTCTATTTTTATATTCTTTGATTGTATTTTTATCTCGATACTTTTGTATTTCTATTCATATTTCATATTTTTATATCTACTGTATTTTATCGTATTTCTATTCTTTATCTTCATTTTATTGCATTTCCCTGTTGCACATATTATTGCATTTCCTCTGTCCCTATGTCCCTAAATACTAGAACGATCAAAAACACATTTCACTACAAGTTGTCCCACGTATAATATCTATGCGACGAATGAAATTAGAATTTGACACAGTGACAGGATGTAAGAGTGGAGAACCTGAACAATGTGGGCAGCAGGAGTCCTGTGTTCTGATTGGACTGTGGCAGAGCAGGGGCGGGCACACCTCCGTCTCACAAAGCACACGCCCACTATGGCACGTGCACTGGGTGCAGGAATCGATGTTCCATGTCTCTCCATCCACAAAGTACTCGCCACCCGGGGCCAGACACACGGCAGCCTCGCTCAGCTCTGGTTTATGGGAACTGGGCTCTTCTGAGAAAGACACAACCTCATTGCTCCTCCGAGTGTTTTGTGGCCACGGACAGGAAGTGGTGACTCACCTGGGCATGTGGGGCAACAGTGGCCGGGTGGAATGGTGGGGCTGTCGCAGGGGGGAACCGGGCATGAAATGAGGGCACACATCTCCCGTCCCACATGGCAGAAGCATTCCCTGCAGCCGTCATGCCAGCTCTGCCCGTTCTCGTGTCGGCGTCCGTCCATAGACAAGCACGAGCCGGACTTCACTGGCGGCGCCACAGACGACAAGCTCTGATCTGAGAAACACAAACCAAACATCAAATCAAACCAGGCTTTATAGTGACAAAGCTCTACGATTGGTTGATGCCCAGTCCAGGGTCCCGCCTTCAGGCTCCAGCTTTATTGTGACCCAGAAATGGAAAAGCGGTATCAAAAACGGATGGAATTCATTTCAGACATATTTGGAGTTTGAATGATTTTCTGTTTAAATTATAAAAAGGGGATTTTAGAAGTTTGGCGTAGATTTAAACAATACACAAGCCACAAGTACATAGATAAAGAAAAAAATGTTGTGTATTAGATGCGTAAAAAGATGTGTATCAGCTCAGAAGAGTTAAGATTAGTGTTTTTTCTAGAGTTATTATTGCTTTAAACTGTGTCATTTTAAAAAAATGGTGTACATGAGGCAACTTTCCCAAGAAATTAAAATCACCTTTCCTTTTCGCAAAAAACATAAAGAAACCACAAGATTTAATCCTTTCAGCTATTTCTCCAAAAAAAAATGTGGATAATTTGAAGGAACAAAACATTTTAATTTACAGTTTAATAATTATTTATCTTTTATTAACTTCTATTTAACTTATAACTTTAATAATAATTTAACTTATGTTATTAACTAATAACTTATCTTAAGTTCTATTTCTGGGTTACTGGATGCAGCATTTTTCTTCACTTGTATTATAATGGTCTTTATTCTATTCTATTCTATTTATTTCATGTTTTTCATAATTTATCTCAATGGGAGCTCAATATCTTTGTTTTACAGCTATGTATTCATTCATGTTCCTAATATCTTGCTCCATTTCAGGGTCAATGGGAGCACACCTTTTTATTTTACATCTCTATTAATTCATATTTTTTACATGTATTCATTTATCTCAATATCATATTCTATTTCAGGGTCAGGGGGAGTGCAAATCTTTATTTTACATCTCTATTTTCTCAAAATCTCAAACCATTTCTGGGTCTTGGGGTGCTAGAGCCAGTTATTTAAATTCTTTGCTTTTAATGTTGGGAAAAAAAAAGACTCGGGCCGCATCTTCGCTGCTGTTGTGGAATTATAAACTAGAGCAAACACAGCAGCTTATTTAGAGCAGCTTTTATCTCAAAGTCGGTGTGGTGTGGATGTCTTTTGCTCTTCAGACTACTAATAATGAAGCAAGAAAGCCAGAGAACTCCCCTGAATCATTCACACATTAATATTCCAGGCATCTGACCTCTTTGGTAAAACATTTTCACCGGCTGTGAACAAACGAAATAATCAAGCGATGCGTTCCAGCGCCAAACCTCTGAGCACAAAACATGCTCAAATCTCATTTTGTCTGCTGAGAACGTCACCTCTCCACGAAAGCTCTTGCCTGGCCCCGGCCTACATCACCAAACCAATTCACATTGATTAAAACGTCCCGGCGAGGCGATATGAGCAGGATGCACACCTTCAAACATTCAACGTGAGGGAGATAAAAAAAGAGCTTTTTACATTTTCTCGTCGCATCAAATTGAGGGAACGGGAGAATATTTCACGTGTCAGCTTCATTATTGGGGCCGAATGAAAGGAGAAGACAAGAGGCACATGAATAATGGAGGGATGTGTGGCTTCTCTATACAACAGGTGGCCCTTAAAATAAATGGAAAAAATGGGGAGGGGGTTTGAGTCGTGCTGGAAAGGCTGCGTCTGTGAATATGAGGCCCAGTGGTGACTACCTGTGTGAAGCTCACACTTGGAAATTAAAGGAATAACACCTCAGCATATCGATTTAGGCCAGTGGAGCCCAGGCCTGGCAACATCTGGCAGAGAGTACAACTCTTTTTCAGTCTCATTTCCGAAGTAAAATGCACGGTATAACACATTAAATCCATATATACTGTTTCTATCATTTTTTAATATAATATTCATTATTAAGATGTGAATTTTCCCTATGTAATATAAAAATAAAACATGGGGTGGTGTTTTGAATGTGGGAATGAAATAATGGCTATTTTAATATTAAATATTAATATTAACTATATATAAATATGTACTGCTTGTACATGTATATACTGTATAAACAGCTTACAATTTATCTAGCAATGTACATTTTACTTTTTAGCTACATATAAATATATATATTTTTTTATATAATAAGGAACACACACATTCACACCTTCCACACTTGTGGAGGAAACCGGAGAACCTGGCGAAACCCACAAATGAATGACCTCAAGAAAACTCAACTCAGTTCTCGAACATCTGAGCTGGCACAATTATTTGTAATAAAACACTAACATACATCACTCTATTATCACATTAGATTTTAGTGACTCACCTCTGCACTGACAAATCAGACATCCCAACTCATCGTGCTGGAAGCCCATTGGACAAGCCTTGTCACATGGCAGCTCAGGGCACTTCTTACATCGGCAGGTGTCACAGCCATTTTTGTTTTTACTGAGGAGATGAAAAAAAGCAAAGACATGTAGATGTTTTCAATGCAATGAACACATTATGGTTAAACAACATTACAGGAGCCATAATCATAACCTGACTAACTTTATGTGAAGAAGAGACAAATGATGGTCACACCAGATCCTGACTGGTCTGTATCCGACCACAAAATTGTACGGAGAACTTTAGTACATACTTTACAGCAAATATGCCTTAGCTGGTTTCTAGTTCCTATATATATTCCTCTTAATTGTCTTTAATAAAAAAAAAACTAAACATCACAAGGCTCTTATTAAACACTATTAAAATTAATTATCACAATTAATTTCGTAAACGAGCCATAATGAGAACAATGATTAGTGAACGGTCAAAAACATGGGAAATATTTTATACGGTACTATTTTACATGACATTTTGTTTGCAGAACATTTTCCAGATGCTTTGATCAAGTGACTAACTAGATTAAATACAAATCTATAATATTCTAAATCTATAAAATCTACTCTATATGATTCTGATATTAATCCTAAAAAACAAAGGTTCTATTAATCGTTGTCAAAACCTGGACGACCGTAACCCAAGGCAAGAGCCACATCACTGTTGTTGTTCTGAACTGACCATTAGTGATCACCACGTCAAGAGCTTTTAGATCTCACTTGAAGTCCTGACAGCAGATGACACCTTAAAAATGGCTACCTAAAGACCAATACAAGCGCTCCGTGAAGGCCGAAGCGCATTACTAGGCCATAAACGCCGCCAGGACACATTGGCCCGAGCCTGGGAAGCCCATCTGACACACACTCTCATCTCTTATCTGCTCTTATCTTATGAATAATGATCCTGGGTAGCAGCCATGTGCAGTGAATATTTGGCTGGGTGATAAGCTATCAGGTGTGATGTCAGCAGAGGGGAATATCAATGTTCTTTGTGCGCCAGGAGGAAGTTGGCAGGAGCTGCATGCATTATTCAGACCGCGAGCTTGAACTGTGGCCATAACTTTGAGGCGCAATAAATAGATATCTAAAATTAGAATCTGAGATGCACACGTTCGCTCTCGTCTGCTCATTCACAAAGAGCAAATTGAGGTGGAAAGAGACAATGAGGGTTCAGGGTTCAAACGGAGAAAACTCTGATCCCAGAGCAGATATACAAGCGCTGCTTCTTTGCTTGAGCAGCCAGAATTGGTTTTACAAATTTAAATGTTGTCAGTGGAGCAATTAAAGCTTTGGGCTAATGAATTAGTAATCAGGCGTCACAAACAATTATTTCCCACAAACGCAGGTCAAGGAAGGAAATTAATTGGACGCATTTTTTTTAAGAAGCATTACATGTGTGGAGCCAAAAGAAAAATAAAACATCAAAATTACAATCCTTAAATATATTTAGTGTCTTTGTTGCAACAGAGTGAGAAAAAAAAATTAAAACGGTAAATGAATGAAATTTAACACCACTGTCACTTCACTGTCACCACCATGAACACGCTGCCGCAAAACCGATAAAAAACACAAATCGTTCCTCTCCGACCAATCACAAAGAAGGACACACATTCACACTCAAACTTGTGATTCTTGCAACTATTTGGTGTCTGCCATGGTACGGTAATTTGTAAGCAACAAACAATCGTGTTCACTTCACTGTGTGTATGTAACTTCACTGGATGATTAAATACAGAGCACAATTCTGAAAATGCTAAGTTAGTGTCCTGCCGCTGTGGATCAGCTGACTGCACCTCCACAAAAGTTTGCAGAAATGGGCTGAGATCTGCGAGTAATTGGAGCAGTTGTTTGGTCTGCATGCGGAGCTGCACTGTTTATTAGCGTGAGTGTTGAGACATGATGCTGTGTGGATTAGCCTTTAACTTGGCTAGCGTAGCTCATCCTTTACGCCGCGCAATCGCAGCCGCTGATCTGAGCCGCGCTAATTAGCTGTCAGTCGCGAGCGAGCAACACACTGGTGCGCGGGAGCATTTTGTCATTCTCCGTTTCACTTCAGAGCGGCGGGAGTGAGTGTGGGATTTGATGCTGTGACGGATAACGGTTTCTGATATCATCGCACTGTCTATGACACGGAGAAGAAAACGGTCTGGAACTTAAAGAATGGTTTAATGATAATCAATTGAGTGAAAATAAAAGTAGAAAGACCTAATGCTTATACTAAAATGCTAATCGCCGTAAATAATCCAATTTAAAAAATCAATTTAGGACAGATTCAGGTAACCAAAGTAAAAGTGTAATTGTATAAGCTAAAGGTTATTATCACAGAATTATAGCAGTCATTTCTTGAATTGGAAAGTAAATGACACGTTCTAACGTCAGAATTCAGAAGCTTCAGAAACAGACAGACTTACAAAGCACAACCAAGAGAAAACAAGGGCAAAGATTCATAGGGATAGCAAAAAAAAAAAAAAAAAAATGAGTGACAATAAGAAAAAATTGTCATAGTCATGTCACGGGTTTTTTGTAACCAGTTTATCTTGGGGAAAAAAAAAATACCTGCGTGTTTGTCACATTTTCATATGGGAGCACTAGAAAGTTTATTTGAGCCTAGTTGTGTAGCATTTCAAATGAATGTTTTGAATCTGTTGAATGTTAAAACAAGCACAATTGGTTTGGTCGATTAAAACACACATTGGCTGCTAACTGTCATATCACAATGAACTACAGCATCCATAATCCTCTGTTTCCTGACATTCATGGTGGTTGTGGTCATGTGACTTATTTCCTTCACCTGTGTTCTCATTTGTTACCCTATTTGTATTGATTCAGTATCAGTTGTCGCTAATATGCAAGCTTTTCGTTCAGTCTTCGTCATTAAATGCGTTTATCGCCTCTATAGACTCTCTATAATGCCACTAACAAAATAAGCTCCTGACTTCAAACTTTTCACTGTTTGTCCTGGCGTTGGGTCACACGTTACTTACATGTAGCCAAGCGGGCAGTCCTTGCCACAAGCCACAGCCTTGCACTTCTTGTGACGTGGCCGACACTGGCAAATATCGCAGCCGTGGACGTCGGTCTGGAATCCATAAGGACACTTTACGGTGCAAGTGGAGATCAGAACGCTGCACAGCTCTTCTCCTGAAGAACAAAACAAAACCTGTAGTGAACGGCTTTGGAAAACGAAAAAGAGTTTGAAAGTTTGACCAAAACGGAAATAATCATTATGTCACATTATTGTTATAGATCTAGTCAAATAAGCGCACAGCTGTCAGCGATTAATCACAATTACTTTAGAACTGCTCTGCACAAATTGAAATCAATCTTTAGGTATAGACCATCTTTGTCATTTTCTAAAAGATGCAAAGAGTACTTGGAAATGAGTGAGTCAGAGTTAAAGTGGTGTCGCTTTAGGTCCCGCCCCATACCCTCATTGGTTAAAACTCTGATTAAACCAAATGATCCTGCCTATTGTTTGACTCCCATGTGTCCACAATTAATACAATAAATGTATTTAATATAGAAAGACATGTAACATTAGAAAATGCAACATTAGAAACATATCAAATAAGAAGGAATCAAGAACGATTCCTGCTTTCCCTCACACATTTAGTGAGCGAGTTTGGCAATATGGCCACTAGGAGCTGTATAGTAAAGTCACACACACAC
>CM051497.1:12391014-12462875 GCA_028031935.1 Paedocypris micromegethes
CGCACACACACACACACACACACACACACACACACACACACACACACACAAACTCGGAGCAGTGGGCAGTCTCAAGCATGGGGTCTGGGAAGTGTCAGCATCAGTATTTCTCAAGGACACTCAAACCATTGGACCGGGATTTGAACCTTCGCATGGAAGTTCACACTTTCCCTGAAAATCCAGTCCCTGAAAATCTATCGACAAGTGTGTGTCAATAGAAACACAACCTTATTGTTTTAATCACCGAGTTGTGCTGACCGAGCGGCGGGAAAGCTATTCTCTGACCATCCGAGTCAATCTTGAAAAATAAACAAGCCTTTAATCCAGGGGTGTGCAAACTTTTTGACTCGCGGGCCACATTGGGTTCTAACATTTGATAAAGGGGCCGGACCGGGCTCGGGGAAAAAAGTACACATTTTAGGATATATACGTTTTTGTGTAGAATTTAGTATTTAACATTAAATAGTGTTTATTTCTATTTAAAAATGCATAAAAAAAGAAAAAAAAAAACAGATATAATTCTAAAATGCAAATAAAGTGATTTAGCATTTTAACTGCTTTTTAAAATGTGTTCATAAATAAAGTAATAAAAACCTTCATAATGGAACATTGAAAAAAATTGAAATTGAAAAATTGAAAAAAGAAAAGAAATTGCAAGATCGCCAATAAATCGCGGGGTTTCGCTGAATTCGCGTGAACAGGCGCAATCGCGAAATCCCGGAGGGACCGAATACTCTCCGCGGGCCGTATTCCATTCATTTTATGAATCAAGTCACGGGCCGCATTTGGCCCCCGGGCCGGACTTTGGACATGCCTGCTTTAATCCATCTGCCTTTCAGCGTTCATATTTATTAACACGCCTTCTCGCGCCCGGACTTGACTTACGTGTCTTGCAGCTGCATGTGCGGCATCCGCTGGCGTCCAGTCTGAAGCCGTACGTGCAGCTCTTGTCGGTCAGCGTGCAGTTGTCCAGTACGTCGCAGGCAGGGGGAGCCATTGTGATGTAGGTGGGCTCTGAAAGCACAGATCCCCAGGACAGTGAGACAGTTAAGCAATCCGAGGATCACATGTGCTCAGACTGGACTGCGCTTGTGAGTCACGGAGCTGAAAGCAATTTTCTCCATAACACATTTTTTTGCATCAGCTGACCTAAAGTAACCCGTACAGGATTGGTTTAAACTGGGAACCTTTCGGTGGCCCTGCTGTTACGCAGCCATCACTAATCTGCTGCTTCGATTTGCTCAGCCACATCCAAATCTAATAAAGACTCCACTTAGTCGTGAGTGATTGTACGACTTGAAACTATCTGACGGAGCCGTTTTAATATAGCGGATCGCGGTTTATCTGTCACGCGCATCACCTCTCCGTTTAGACTGTGACAGCTCTGAATCGCTCTCGCTTCTTCCCATCGCAGTACAGAGGAACGACGGGCAGACGGATCCAGACGAAGGCGAAAAGCAGTTCTGACAGGCAGAAATTGATCCGTTTTTTTCCCCATGACTACACAGGGAGTAATCGAGACACTAGGTAATAGCAATTACTGCATGAAATAAACATGTTTTTTGGAATATATCATTTGCCACTTTTCAGATGTTAGATGCTTGCAAAACAAGCTGAAAGTAGGAACATAATTGACTGTTTTGCGCCTATTAAAGGACTCGGCCAATTAGCTTAGCCCGTGGTTCTCCTGGGCCACGCCCACTTGGGATGTCATGGATGCTGCTCTGCTGGTCGTTTTCTCATCTTAAAGGAAGAGTTCAAAGGTGTGCTTTGAATTATGCTAATGGTTCTCATTTAATTAATTTAAATATTTAATTTAATTTCAAATTCTTAAACACTTTACGGACTCGATCTTTCCCATGGAACCCATGGATCCGCAAGAAACCGGTAGCGTGGCACATTTCAGATCCCAGTCGTGTACAATTATGTATCTGAATCTATAGTGTTGCAAAACTGGATAGATATACAGACTGCTTTAGATTGATGTAATTATCACAAGTATGTATGTGTATATATACTGTATACATGTATGTGTGTGTGTGTGTGTGTGTGTACACACAAGTGTGTTTGTATGCTTGAATGCGCGTGTACATGAACATTAGGTTTGTGTACAGTAAGTCTGTATGTGTGAATGTACAGTAGGTACAGCATCAACACTGATACTCTTACTATTTTAATTGCATGCTTGATTATTGAACGCCACTTTGTTCGGGAACGCAGCTTCACAGCAGTGCCGCGTCTCCACAGCCAAGCAAACACGAGAACAACTCCAGACGCATGTACAGTATTTACAGTGGAGCAGGTGTGAAACGGCTGCGGCTTTGATCAGGTTTCAAAAGGCAGGAGCTTTGAGTCTTGACAGGCTTCATTTGCGTGATTACACAGGCCGCCGCTAGTACAATAACCCGAGCGTGTCACCTTGAGGAAATGAGGTCTTCCAACAAATAATAATTAGGAAATAAAAATGCACAGGGCGCAGGACAGCTGGCAAATGAGCTAAATGAAGCTGTCCTGGGAACAGCAGGGCTCAGGGGACGGACGCAGCTCTCACACCACAGGTCAAAGGGGATTCAGAAAAACAACTGGTCGGGTTCAGAGAAAAAACATGTAAGTGCTATTTTTAGTAGCGGTAGTTATTTTATGATTAAAGTATTTATCCTTATCCATAGCTTTTTGGATTCAACCTTGTTTGGTGCAATCTACTGCACTGCTGGATCCTGGAGTTTTGTCATACAACTAATATGTTATAAATGTTAATATGTGTAATAAATGTAAATATGTTATAAAAATGTTATACAACAATTCTAAATGACAAAACTTTAAACCAGACACCAAGATAATTAATTTTGTCCAATAGAGAATAAACACACACACACACACAGCATGCACGCACGCACGCACGCACGCACACACACACACACACACACACACCTTCTTTTAAAAACCATATCTGTATTGATTTTCAATCGACCACCACTTAAATACTTCCTCTTGGTTCCATATTTTGGTTTATTTTCAGGCCAACATAGGCCTAATCTATCCATTTAGGCTAATCAATATGTGTAGCTTTGCGTGTAGGTTTTCACAAGAGTGTAAGAATGAATTCTAATTCATCAGATCGCCGTTTTTGAGGCCCACAAGATCAACAAAAATCCGAAAAAGGTTAAAAATTGATTGTGAACCATGCAGTGTGAAAAAAGAAAAAAAAAATCATGTGCTTGGAAGAGCTCGGAAAAAGGACATTTATTAATGGCGGGCCTTATAAAACAGTCCAAACAATATGGCATACGTGGATCGATACATTCTTGGGAACATTTATTCTGAGCACAGCAGTGGAGACGGGAAGCGCTGCTGGAATGTGTCTGGAACGGCCACATGTGACATGCCACATGTAAATGTGAGGCGGGCGAACGCAGAGTTCTCTTGCCCTTGCCAACAGGTATAGACATTCAGCTATTTAGGACCACTATCGAGGGGGATGTATCAGGTATCATTACAGCTCCCTTTATTTCCCCATTTCCCAGCCTTAAATAGGGACACATATGGCTCTGCTGAGTCCACATGGCCATTACTCTGGCTAAGCTGACAAAATAAAATAAAAAATAAAAAATCCTCCTTTCTGAAAACAGCTTTATCGCCTTGGTGGTTGTGACTTCAGGCTGCTGACACTGACAGGAGGAGACAGCAGGCTTTGTTATAGAAGTGACCGGAATAGAACAGTAACGGTGTGTCACAGCTAGGTTTCATTAGATAGGATCAAAAGGAAACACATATTTAAAGTTTCATAGCTGCCGTGGATCCTGCACAGGGAAGTCACTCCTTAAAAACCTCTTTAGTTTGTAGTTAGGCTAATTATCACAAGGATGTCTTGTGATAAATCTTTAAATAAATCTTAAATCTTTACTGTGTATTCTTTTTGCACCTTAGTTTTTGCACCTTTGTGTCTCTTTGCAATTTTACTGTTTGTATTTTTGCACATTTTGTTTTACTACTGTTTTGTATTTTTGCACCTCTTGTTTATTTATTCGTACCTAAGATTTTTGCACAATTTCTACTGTTTTTAAATGTTGCTGCTGTTAAACAAAGACATTTCCCCTAGTGGGATAAATAAAGTCTTCATTCATTCATTCATTCATGTAGAGTATACCACCTCATTCAAATTCTGAGATTTTTCATTTCTGGGTCATAAGGAGCCAAGCCAACTATAGGGCTGAGGTGGGACCCGCCCTGGATTGGTGGCCAACCAATCACAGTGCAGGACACACACACACACAAGTGTACATCAAAAATGTTCCCAGTTTTACTTTGGCAGGAAACTGACGCATGGTTATGTCGTTGTACTGAAAAGTTATACGTTGCTGCAACTTCAGGCCGTGACTCAAACCGACAACTTTCGGGGTTGGTAACGTTTAAATGTATGATTTTGGAAATGTTGAACGCAATCCACTGCGACTAGCATTGCAGTACGATAGCAAAACCATTTACAGAAATGAATACAACTACTATCTTTCCCTACAATCGAACCCACGGCGTTTGGGGTTGTTGACACAGTTATTTACAATTAATTGTAAATAATCTTACCGGTTTCACCTAGTTTATATAATTATGATACATTCACACTGAATATCACACATTCACTGACCCTTAACCTTCAGTGCTGTTGGCATCTACTGAACGTTTTAACTGATTAATCTTGCTTTAATGATATATGTTCCAGATTTTGACATGCAAGATTTGTTGGGAATTAAACTGACAAACTTTGTGGTGTTTCCAACACTTGCAGAACCGACTGAAAGGCTCTAAAGCGTAATGAAGTGTGAGTGGACAAACCCCCTAGAGTTTTGAAAGGCGTCCAAACATCATCAGGAGCAAAAGAGTCTAAGCTCTAGTTAGAAAACGTGGTGCTTTACGTCAACGGTAATATAAGTTATGATGTGGTCCGCACACAAACCATTGTACGACGTTTGAAAGCCCGACAGAACGACTCCTCTGGAGTTTTACTGCCGTTTTTTGGAGCCAGAAGAATCAGCTGTTTTGCGGGCCAGATTTACGGCTGGAAACACATCTCATGGTCGTTGAGAAGAAAACAAAGCCAGAAGAAAATGTAAACGATATTTCCTTTTGCCACAAAACTTGACTCATCAAAAGTCCTGAACTGGTCTGAACCCTGCAGGCTGTGAAGAGGAGCATTCTCGCCGACACTCCCGCTTTGATCTCAGAGAAAGACAGCGCTGTTAGAGATGCAGAGCCGGTGCTGGGTGTGGAATGTCGTAGTGCTCTACCCCCTCACTCCACCTCCGAACTGAAGTGAGTGCTCTCTGCGCTCGGCCTAATCCATCTAAACCTCTAATTGCTTCACAGGCCAAAAAGGCATATGAAAGATTAATTGAAAAGGGAGAATGTGAGATCTCTGCTCAGTTTTGCCCTGCAGAGACACCGATGTCACGCTGTCCAACCGCTGCACTCTTCTTCCTCATCTTTCTCTCTCTCTCTCTGACACACACACACACACACACACACACACACACACACACACACACACACACACAATATAATAGACTATAAAACCCCAAAAGGTTTCCACTAAGACTCACTGCATCTGAAACCGGCCACAGCGCAGAAAGAACTGCTACTTTCTGTTGAAACTACTACATTTTAAAATGCAACATACTGTAAGTGTCACACTTGAGATCCTTGAAATAGATATGAACATGAAAAAAGCAAATAAGTACTAGAGTACCAAAACAAATCCTATCAAATAAGCTCAATAGAATCTGCCTCCTTGGGACAAAAATTCATTTAATTGGACTGAAAAACAAGTTGCAGTTGTTAAAAAAAGTAAAAGGAAGTCTGATCATCCAACAGGCTGGAAGAAAGACAAAAAGATGAACAAAGAGACAGACAGACAGACAGACAGACAGACAGATAAAAATGTTTAAAAAAGATTAGTACTGTAGATAACTAGACAGACAAATAATAAACAGATAGAAAGCCTGCTAGATGTATAAGTCGAGACAGAAGGAAGGATACACTCTACACAGACAGAAGGATGGATTGATGGATGGATGAATGAACAGATGGACAGATGGATAGATGGAGTGATGGACAGATACACAGACAGATGAATGGATAGATATACAAACAGATGGATGGACAGATATGCAGATAGATGGAAGGATGAATTGACGGATGGATGGATAGATACACAGACAGATGGATGGATAGACAGACCAGAATATATTTCACCAAAAAACAAAAATCAACGTCAATTAAAACAAGCAGGTAGTTACTCAGAGCACTTTGAAATGGATCTGCACAAACACAACAATGCGAGGCTGTAGAGCGCAAACAGTGGCAGATGAAGCTGAAGCTGAAGTGTCTTGTTGAGATCCTCCTGTCCAAGCGGCAAAACATCAAAACAAATCCTGATTCTGTCCTCCGAGTCGCTCAGGAGAACGTCTCCTTTGTTTGAAGCTTTAATTGCCACCAGTTGAACGCTGAGGATAGACGAGATGAGCCGAAATCCTATTACCTCCAACGGGATTAAGTCCCATATTAAATCAACAGCATTGATCATAACCAATAGAACCGTTGATGGAGTCTCGCCCCCACAGCCACAACGACCAGCGGCTCCTCGGTTCTGTCATGGCCTGCCCCCACATCTTCTGCTCTGCTGGCATATACCACAGCGCTCCAGGAGCATTAATTGCCCTAAACCAGCTCTCGTTTTCAAATGTTCCGAGGAGTTTTTGATCTCGACGGCAATCGGAGACGTGAGGAAATCGATATTCTCCAGCTGGTCTCGAGTGACGTCACGCGTCAACACGATCCCTGGAGAAATTCACCATCCCACATGCCTACCACTCATCTATCACTCTTGCTCTCGTCTTCCTGCATGCGCAATAACCTTTAGAAAGCCTCTGTGGATGAACATGGCTCAAGCCCCGGAGAGTCCAACCGCGTTCCTGCATACTGAGACTGAGGCTCTCGTCATCAAAGCTCACCACCAGATACAAAGCCATGCGTCTCAAACACAGAGCAGAAAGCCAGTCAGATGTGGCGGGAGATGAAGCCTGGGAGCATCTGCTCGAGAGAGAAGAACCGTGTCCATCGAGATGTGATCTTTCCCCGCCGGTGAGGGAGAGCAGGAAGGTGAAACAGCGGGACTCTACACAGACGGGGCTTCTGGCACAGCAGCGCATGAAAGCAGGTAAAGACGTGACAAGTGAAGCAACTGAGATGTTTAGGTTGTGTGGGGAACCCATGTTGGTCCCCGCATGGTTTGCTTTCACGGTCAGAAGGGGATTATTCACACGTTTGAAACGTGACTAAAATTGAATCCGGGAATCCAAGCGGTTGCGGTTTGAGACAATATTGGAGGGTGAAGAAAGAACACACAGAAACCAAATCTGAAAACAATCGGTTAAAAAAAAACATTTGGTAATTTGTGAAGAAGTCTCCTTGATGGACTGTGCACAGAAAATATACCATATATATATATATAAATCAGTAAAAAGTATATAATAATTGAAAAAGAATTACGGCACCTCACAACAGGATCACTTTGGTCATATTACGCAACTGGTCCGATTGAACAGATAAAGAAAACAATTTCCTAAGGCCTATTCACATTGTGACAAATTCTCTCAAATAGAGTCAGAAACATATAATTGTTAAAATGTCCTTCAGAGCTTTTTCCCCATCCAAAAATGATGTCCACAACAAAGCCAGGCTTACTGACGAAGAGCCGAGTCATGTGTAAATCCACTTCCTGTCACAAGGTGGCGAGACTCTATGCTGGTGATACTTTCCTGTGATCAAGATAAGACACACTTTTCAATCCTACCTGATAGAATGAATGAGATTTGTACTTTTGTTGACGTGTTGTATAGAGTTGTGGATATAACTGGTGCAGCTCAAGCTCAAACGGCTCACAGACAAAACTAGAAGATGAAACAAATCGAGAAGAGCCTAGAGCTGTTGGAACAGTGTGGAGCGGTAGATCACGTAGGATTGGAGAGTGGGTTTTACTTTTATGACAGGAAAATATCACCAGCACAGTCTCGCCACCTTGTGTCAAGAAGTGGATTTACGTCTCATCGTCATGGAGCATGACTGCAATGTGAACATGAAGAAAATGCAAAAACCTTTAACGCTAAAAGATATGAATTAATACGAATAATAATACGACTTACTTTTATACTTAAACCTTCTCCTACCTTGAACACAATGAACAGAGACGTGGTTCCTAAAACTGATCTGACACATTCCTTCACTCCAAGCAGTTTCGTGAGCTCGGGTATGTAAAATGATTTAAACACCTCCAGGCCTGCATGACAGCATCACACATTGCTGAAGTGTGTCTGCTCTTACCCTCGCACACAGGGCAGCACTCTCCGGGCACCGTGACAGGATTGAGGCAGCTGTGACCGCAGGCGGCTGCCACGCAGCGGGAGTCTCCACTCACACATTGGCAGAAGGTGCAGTCGTCTTCACGCCAGTGGTCTCCGTGAGCCAGGATCTGACCGTTCACAAAGCAGCCAGCAAAACTGAGCACAGGGTAGATGGGGTCTGGTGGGAGATGATGGAAACACAGGTTCAGTGATTGGTGGACAGCATCAGTTGACACGCTTTTGAAAATTGAGCCTGGTGTAACAAAAGAAAACATGGCTAAATGTTATTTTTACTTTTGCAATTAAACTCGAGCTTCAATGCCAACCATAAGCTTAATATTTACATTTAAAGCAGCAGATAAAAATGTTATATTGGAAATTGTTTAATACATGTCTGCAGCTGATTTTGCACTTTTTTTTCACCCCACTTATGTCACATTCAGTGAACGATACTAGATTTTTTCCGCCGTTTGTTACATAATCAGTGAGCTCTGATTGGTTAACATCTTAAATATCTGTGCATATCTACATATTTGGTGAATATAATTGAAATGGAATAATAAGCAAATGTATGATATCTTGTGGAGCTGCCGATGAAATATCTGTACTTTCAATAAAAAAACGAGCAGATTTCTTTTACCTTAAAATACTACGAATTATCACAAATTGACATTGACTAAAGAAGAAAATTTGCGACACATAAAATTACCCAATTCACACACTCAAATTGCGATTATTTTGGGAATTGCATTCATTCCGCGCCACGAAAATAACAATTTGAAAGTTAAAACGAAAATTTCAATTTATTAACAGTGAATTTATTAACAGATTGTGATATGCAATTCGGCATAAGGATTGCTTTTACCACCACATTCTAACTTTTGACTTGTTTTGTATCATTTGATTAATTCGACACGGTTCCAATCTCAAGCGAAAGCTACGGGGGGATGGGGGTGGGCTTCACTTTAATTACCAACATAACAGCAAAATCATTCGCAGACTCATTCCAACATGACTGCAATCTGATAAAAGCGCCAATATGGTGAGGTAATTTCGAGTGGTAATGTGTCGGACAACAGAGTCGACCCACAGGAGAAGCGCAGAAATGGAAATTACACGCTCCTTGACAGTTTATTACTGAAGATCTACAAAAAAAAAAAAAAAAAAAAAAAGAACAGATCCCTGAACTAATCAAGCGTTGACGGTTTTTTGAATTGCGAAAGAACAAAAGTAAAAGCAAAAAAAAAAAAACATAAAAGAAATAAAAAATGTATTAAAAGCCCGTCTGGGAGAATCTTTCATCGCATAATGAAAATGTTTGAAATCTGCGGTTGGTTTTAAAAAGCCGGTCACGTCATCATGGCTTCAGGATGACACTTTTCATTAAAATTCACAAAAAATCGGAATCAATCATTGAGGAAGCATTAAGTGAAAATGCAAAACAAGCCCGAAGGCACACGAGACTGACTCGGAGTGTGCGGATGCTGCTTATGCTATTTGACAATCTGTCGGAGTTGTTTTGGGAATGTGCGTTGTGCAGGGGTCAGCTGACCTTCGCAGACCGGACAACACTCGCCCTCTGGTAGGTAGTGACGCTGGCAGTGGAGGACGCCGCACTGAGCTGCGAAACACACCGACACTCCGCCCTGACAGCGGCAGAAGCGACAGGCCTCCATCCTGAACATGTCGCCGTCATGGTACTCCACTCCCTTGAAAGTGCAGGCCGGCTTTGTCTCTGCAAAACATGGTAATCGGCGCATGGCACGTTAAGTCAAGTCAAGAGCACAGATTTATAGAATAGAATAAAGAATAATAAAAACTTCATCAGCGTGATAAAACTCGTAAAACAGGGGTACAAATGAGAAGAGTTAAAATATAGATTAATTAAACAATTTAACAACAAAGCTCATATACAAGTACACAGCGTCAATCAAAAGCCAGTGAGTAAAAATCAGTTTTTAAATGAGATTGTGACGCGGATGCTGTAATGTAGAAGAGTAAGCTGCTTTAGTGGCTGCTGGCTACGTGCTGACAGCTCGAAGACCACGAGGAATAGATAGTTACACAGAGAACTACACACTGTGCATTAGTATCTGAGAGAGCTTCACACGTAGCCAGACTGATGCCCAGGGGTCGCCATGGCAACCAGCGGGAATGAAACTCCTCTCGAGCATTTCAATGGTTTCACTGGTGCACGTGGAGATTTTCGCCTTCTGGGAAATCCAAGATTCTTTTCCTTTTCTTTTTTTCCCGTCTCCTCTAAAAATGATAAATCTCAAAGAGAGAGTAAATCTCAATAGAAACCAAAAGATAAAAGGTCTACAAATGCGTTATTGAACTAATTTTTTGGGCTCCAGATCGGACCCGAGTGCTTTAATCCAATCCAATCGAATCTAATTGGATTTAGCCCAATCCAATACAGATTCCCACACACACACACACACACACGCACGCACACATACACACGAGGAATTGACACACTGATCTTTAATTTTACAAAATCTGCTCAAAAAGACCCCATCCATTTAGTCAAAAGGATCTCAATATGTAACTTCAGTGACCAATCAGCTCTCAGATTTAGGCTTTATGAATAAAATCTTTTTTATAAATTCCAAAGCTTTAACTGTAGCTATAACTATAACTAATACTGTAAAACCACTACAAAATAATGCAGAATTTCTGGATTGAGGTTGTCTGTCTTTTCCCAGAATTCATGCATGACAATTAATTGACGCTTCCACAGTAGACCTCGCTTTGTTCAGAATTACTATACCTTCTTAAACATACACATACTGACGTAAAGCAAGTCCTTGAAAGGTCCTCTGATCAGAACACAGCTGATGAAGCAGAGCCTTCTGAAGAAACTCTTGGCCTTCAACAAATGTGAGGCCTTGGAACATTCCACGAAATCCTTTCACATCACAGAGTGGCAGAATCTGAAAGCAGCGTTCTTTTTTAGTAGTCGAGCCTAGTACAGAACCCCAAGCAAAGTCAGAATTGATCAGCGTACAGTAAGAGTATCTGGGGTTTGACCTCCGCAGAATCGTTTTGTTAATTACGAGAAGATCTGTGAATTACCCAATAATCTGGCGCTGCAATTATGAAGATGTCAGTCTCTGCAGAGAAAGTGTGAATTAGCTGGGTTTCTGTTCCATCTGCCTGGGTTTTTGCTCTCCTCTGGGCGATGGCAGCTGCTGTAAGCAGCGACTAATTGGAAAGACCAACTTAAAAATCAATGCACAGAAGAAAAAAGGGAGACTTTTAACGGCAATAAAAGTAACAGCCTTCTGCTGCTAAGACAGCTGTAAAAAAAAATCTCGAGTGTCCATATAAAACGGTGCTTTCTATCCCGCACAGTGGCTAAAGAATGAGGCTGAGCTAGAACAGGTTTCATTGTGTGTGAAACACTTCAGCTATAGAGAAAGTTGGATGAGCTCAGTCTGTAGCTGGGGGGAAAAATCTTCCATCCAGAGGCATTTATCTTTGAGTGGAAAACCTAATGTTGAAGAGATGAAGGAAAATTATTGTACAACATTCAGTGCATGAGCTTGTCTCAATCAATTCACATCGACTGAAATGGGCTCACAAAAATGGAATCTAAACCGTATTAGCAAAGACAAACACGAAGACTTTAAACGTTCTAATGTCTCAGATACTAAGATTAAATTATTTAACAATATTTAAAATAATGAATTGGTAATAGACCAAAAACCAAAAATGCTCCCTCTGCTGGTGCATATGAAATATGCCTTTTAATATGAAGCCGTTTTCTAAAGACCTAGCAGAACACGTATTTTTTAATCTGAAATGTTGAATCCTAGATTTGACTAGAAACTCACTACAAACACTAATTCAGGAAATAATGTAACCGGTCTCTGATTCAGTTTCACTCCGTCTTCTCTCACAGACACAATTTTAAGCGCAACTTTAAGAAAACATTCGAATGGAAAAACAATTCATCTAAGTCGCTTGCAAGTCTTAAAGCAGTCTTAGTAGTTTAGTGTTTAAAGAGTATGGCAGGAGGATTATGGCTTAAAAACCAACTGTCAGTTGATGAGACAGTTGGTTTTTTAAGCCACATCAGCATGATGAGGGTCTTGGTGGCTCTCATCGATCAGGAGATGTGCTGCCTGTGGGAAGTTTTGAACGTAGCTACCATGATAAACCAGGAGACACAAAATGTAATGAAAGAGGTTAGAGACAACAACATGCAAGCAAAGGCAGGACCGGCTTAATCTCTAAAAAGAAGGGGTTGAGAGACTCGACTCAAGTATTAAATTGTCCCTCTGGAACTAATTACCAGAGTAAAGATGGAGCTGAGTTGGATAAAGTCGAGCAGCTGTACATAAATCTCCGACTTTTGGGTTTGCTTGGAACATGAACATGCTGTTTAGCTTAGTAAAAAGTCGGCTAAATGTTGCTAACATTTGCTTGCAACATTCATCACACATTATTGAATAATAGCCAAACGCCTGGATTCATGCTATATTGCAGTGTTTCATGCTTTGTGGCGAGGGGAGATGATTAGTTGGGACATCGGCAGTGGTGATGTCATTATTTTTGACCTTCTAAGATGTTCAGCGCAATCGCCTCATCCCACGAGAGTCTAATTCTTTAAAATTAGACAACTAGCCACACCAGGGTTGAGCTTTTTAAAGGTGAATTTCATCTGAAGGTTGTAAGGACAAAAGGCTGCCTTTTCCATTTTGTCTCACAGAATATCAGCGCTTATGCAAAATCCCCCTTTCAGCCGCCTTGTATTGAACCACAAATGGTTTTAAGATGAAGCCGATTCAGCTCAGGATGCAGAGAGATGTCGTAGGTAAAGAGATGCTTTACTCATCTCCGATTGTTTGGCTAGTTGTCATGACCTCACAGAAAAAATGCCGACCAAAAAATACAAGAAAATGCTGGCCTTCCGTGTTTAGTGGGTGGAAGGTGTTGGTGTGTAAACTCATGGATGGCGGCTTTGCTCTCAGGATTCTCTCAGCAGAACAAGCAAGTTTCTGAGCAAATATGCAAAGATTGTCAGGCTTGAGCGGACGGCTCCATTTCCCAATCCACTGGCTCCTTTTATTTGGGATTTTACCCATTGCAAAGGATTATACAACTGAAGCAAATTCTTTCATAGTTTTGTGGAAAAGTTTTTGACTTGGATTTGTTCCAGAATCCTCTACCATTAGAGGCTGGGGCTTTTCCGTTGGGACGGAATTTCGAACTAACCGCTTGATTTTCGGACCGCCATTTTCGAGCTGTAATCCTTTAACACTGTAGCCAAAGAAGGAAATGCCGAGTGTGATTAAGCTGAAAGCCAAACTGTAGGTTCTGATTTTAAAACTTGAAATATGGTTTGGGTTGGTGCAGCATTTTGCCCTTCTCAATCACCAGCCCGGGAAAGATTCTTCTCAACAAGCGTTATGTGAATCCGGGAACACAATCGAAAATAAACTGTTTTCTCAGCTGAAACCCGTGTTAGACTCAGCAGAAAAACCACAAGAAACACTTTTCAAACAGAAGCACAGCAGCGCCGCAGTGTCTGTGGAAGTGTTTCACAGCGCAGAAGGTGTGTCATCGTTTCTGTCAAACCCTTGAAAACTACTGACTTAGTGCAGAACAGATTTATTAGCAGTAAAGATTTATACACTTTTTAATCAGACAATTTACCTGATAAAGCTTTTGGCTTTGGTTAGACTCATACTACAACTCAGTTCCTATTTAATTAACCTTAAACACTCTTCATTTTGTTCAAAACGCGCATTTAATAACAATCTGTCAATATATATATATATATATATATATATATATATATATATATATATATATATATACAGAACATTGTTGTTTGTAAAGAGAGCATTCCTCCCACTGGTCTCCAAAAATTGTTGGAAAATATTACTCCAAAATATATATAAAGAATATACCTTATTAAAATAAAAAGCTTGAATGAAACAATCTCATCTTGAAACATGGCTTGTGTTAAATTACGAGAAATTGTTGGTAACCCTGGAAACAAGATCCTGAAACTCCAAAGTCTTGTTTTCTTTGCCTACACACAAAAGTAGAGGATCCCTCAAAAACCCTCTTCAACAGAAGATCCACAGAAGAATTAAGCCATACCGGACATTGTTCTGCAAACAGATTTGCCATGTAATCTATATACCTTAATAATCCTACCTAAATATCTATGGCTGACCAGTAAAGTACACACACACGTCTCTGCCCAAGGGCTTAGCTAGGGATTGATAAAAATGAATAATTTTTTATTTTATTTTTCATTACGTGTTTGACATGTTACAGAATATACAGCAATCACAATTTTTTTCATTCTTTTACAATTGAATCAAATTTTGATAATTTATCAAGTTATATTTTACTAACTGAGGTTGTGTAAGTAATAAAAGTATTAAATGCAGGTATTTTTCTCTTTAGCTTCTTAAACTACGTTTCAGGTAAAATTATGATCTACAACTCATAGATGACCAACCTGCGGCCCATGGGCCATGTCGGGTTTGACATGTGGCCCACAATTCTGATATTTGCAAACTTATTCATGGAATTTATTTCCAAATTTTGTATGTAATTTATTGAACTTGTGAAAGACTTCAGCGTTTGCAAGTAAACAACCGGAGACACCACTCTGAATAAGAAAAAAAAAATCGTGAGCTATCGTTTATTTGCAAGAAGACAAATTAAAAATACCCATTTATATGAACCACTGCCATAAAAGGGCCTTTGAAACACACACTTTCAAACGTGAAATATCTCCAAAACGCAGTCGTCACATTCTCTTTATAACCATGACAATCGATCTGTGTTTTTCTTTATGGGAGGAAAAGAAAACAATGACCTTTGCAGGTGAAGGATAAGATTGCATTTATACTTTTAGCAAAGGAGAGAACGCCTCTCTGGAAGGCTTAATCTGGCGTTTCATTTCTCTTCCTGCCTCCCGGTGTTTTCCAGCTCCCTCATACTCCAGGCCAGCTTGTTTTGGCTGCGGCCGCTGAGAAGCAGACTAAATAATGTGATAATGTGCACTGCCAGGACCCACAACTGTTCTGGCTGTGCCAATTACTACCACCACACAGCACCTGCGAATCAAGGCTGAGTTGTTGAGAAACGCCGCAAAACACGAGCAAAAATCGGCCTTTAAAGGAACCCCACCCCACCCCCGTTTATTTTGATCACGGAAAGATTGTGGCCAGAGAATATAAAAGAAAAGCTAAATATAGTGGCACATACATATCGATGACTGCAGGGTTCACACGGCTTCTTTTCTACCTCCGTCTGACCCTGTGCTTTTTTACGACGAGGGTTAAAAAAAGGTGCACATCTCAATGGCCTGTTTAGTCTGAGGGTAAAACTCGCTGGGGCAGGGAAAAATGTGGTTTTAAGACATATAATCTCCTGGAAAACTGAGCAGCTGTTTAAGCATTTTACCTAAGAGTGGCATGTCTTAATCCACGCTTGTCTTTTGAAAGAGACCCTATTGTTCTATGATTTCCATACGTCATTTGAGACAGAGCAGCCGCTATGTACGAAGCTAATCCTAATGCTAACTGCTTAAGAGTCTACAGCACAATGAAGCTTCTCAGGACTTCACAGAATGCTTTTTATTTTTTTTTTTATTGAAGGCATGTAACTAAGGGCTTGAAATTAGAGCCTGTAGCCTCTAATACATTACTCTTCCATCCACGGCTCGCACAAACCGCCAATCATGACATGATGTCTTTCTCCATGACAACCTCTCTCTAGGCAAACATTAGCGTAATGATGGGGCTCACAGCGGACAGGTGCACCAGCTCATGTGTAAAAAATCAGAGGTCTAAAAGTATCGCTAATGGCGCTGAGGAGAATGGCTTTTATTTATTCACGGTGAAACGGGAATCCAAAGGGTGCATTTAGTTCTAAATGTGGTCTAATTTTATTAAAGAGTCCGAGCCATCAAGAGTCTTCAAACGACTCAACAAAAACCAAGCACGGCAACACGCAGTAGCATGGGATATTTTTGGTGGCTTAATGCGGGCAAAGCAGTCCCTGATTCAGAAGGAATTTGTTTATCTCAGGGTGGGAAAGTTTCAGATTAGACGTGCACATAAACTCACTTATCAGTCCGTCTTTTTATCTGCTCCTGAAAGAGTGACATCACTGTCTGAGATAAATGTGGTGCACAAACATTGTCTGAGAAAACTCGCTCTGTTGCTATCCTAAAAACTCGCCTTCAAAAGTGTGTGTGTGTGTGTGTGTGTGTGTGTGTGTGTGTGTGTGTGGGTTCCTTGGAGGGAAAAAGAGAGACTGGCAGAGAAGGATGCCATTCTGTTGGTGGGACATCTGTTGTGGCTAGAATCATCAAGCAGACGATTTGTTTTGGACGGACAACTCAAACATTCACTGGAGCTTCGGAAAATGTGGCTCTGAATTTGATTTTTACTATAATCGTAGTGCAATTCTGGGATTTTCGTAAGAATGGCTTAAGGAAAATGTGGCTCTGAATTTGATTTTTACTATAATCGTAGTGCAATTCTGGGATTTTCGTAAGAATGGCTTAAGGCCTTGATGTGTTGTTTAGGTATGGAGCATGAGTGCTACTCCACATCACTTCTGCTTAGGATTTACTGCCAGATTCAAACTGGTATTTAGCCTGGAGAAGACATGGCTGCTTTGATACGGTACAGGAAACTTAAGAGCATCTCTTAATACTATAAAAATGAATTTTACACATGTTCTTACCACTACCTCAAAGCACACATAAACCTAGTGAGATCACATCTGCGCATTTAAAACATCTGGACATACGTAAAAAAAAAAAAAAAAAAAAAAAAAAAAAAAAAAAAAAGCGAACTGAGACCCATTCATTGGACATAATCTAAGACACACAACACTCAACTGTAAAATTCCCAAGAGGCCATTGCATGGTCTGGATAACATTAGTCAAAAGTCTGGTGACACATTACTAACGATGTGTACTGCCGTCAAGCTAATGACTAGCTTGCAATGTCTATGATGTGTCCATGGGATGAAACCATTGGGAAAATCTTCAAATAAACATGATATAACTGCATTTAATGAGACTCAAACCCTCATTAAGACACGCTGGATTGAATAAATCTTATCACACATTACAGAAAACAGAATTGATGGAAAGTCTGTGACTTCTTCTAATTAAACATTCATAAAAGCAGTTTCCAGCACACCGGCCTTATGAAAAGGAAATTAAAGGGAAAGTTCACCCCAAATGGACTATTCTATCATTTTTTATTCTGCCTCATCTCCAAACCTGTATAACCCTCTCTCCCCAACGGAATCTGAAGAAAAAGTCCTTGGAAGAAGCTGGATTCAAGCTGAAGCATTGTTAAAGTAACATTGACATTCACTTTGAGTTTCATTATAATAGTCACAAGTGTTGAAGGCAGATGAACCAATAGCAGAAGCAATTACGCCGATCTTTTCAATGTCTCAATTCATTTAGTCCAGGAGACCAAATTAAAAACCGAAACACAGTCTAGTCATCAAGTTACAGAGAGACTCAATGGCTTCACTGTAGACAAGAGCGGAGTAATGAAGACACTATGATCCAAAAAAAAAATCATTTTGTGACACTTTCATAGTAAGTCGGAACTTGTCGCTCTGAAAGAGATTGTTATTTTTTGGCAACGAACGATCAAGACGTGTTGTCGCTTTGTGCAAATCATAGAAGTCACGACTTCTCGTGGTCATTGGTGGTTTTCTGCACCCTAGTGGAGTGTTTTCATCTGGTGTGTCAATTTATTCATGCCATGACAGTTTGGAGAAGGTCACTCATCTAATGACGTCTGCACGATACAGGTTGAATATTAATCAGCTCCTCTTCATCCTCATGGGGACGAGTTCATTTCCTTGCTTCTTCACGTTTTTTCTCCCAACCCCCTTCTTCTGTGGAATATCAGATGAGCCCATGCACTGTACACAGCCACCGGTGGCCAGATGTTCAATTAGCCGGGATTTCTGTTCTGAGCTTTGATGCTCCCCACACTGCTCTCCGGCTTCAGCGCTTTGTTCTCCAGTCGGCCTGAGGCTAATTTCACCGCCTGTAGTGAAGATGACACACAACCTGGCACCAGACACCACACGTTCACACTCGCTTGTTTGTATACAAATGTTCTTCAAATGAAGGTGACTGTCGCCAAAGAACAAACGAGAAGAAGCGCATCCTGGGGTTCGAGTCACTCGCGCTATTGCTGCGGCTTCTGTTCACTCCAGGATTTGTGAAACAGAATAAACAACTAGCAAAGACCCGAAATCAATTTCTATGGATTCTTACATTCAGAAAAATACTCCCGAAGAGTTTGGATTTCCATGGATGCTCGGTTTAGTCGTTTTCTTTAGTCAAATCACGAACATGTAAAGGAGTCAGTGTTTGGCTCTGATTTGGTGCTGACTTCCTGTGGTTTTCTTCCGCCTGTCCCCTGCAGACACTTGATCTGAGAGAGATCTAAACCACCTGCACACAGCCGCATCTCTGCTCTCCAGTCTGTGAGCACTGTGGAGTGTTCATGGATGTGATTGCGGCTTTGTGCAAATGGTGTCTCCAAGACTGAAAGGCCACAGATGCCACTTGTTAGCATGAGCTGCTTGTGGCACCAAAGATTTGATGTCCAGGGAAAAAACTACAGTGTTGGAAAGCAGAATCTAACCAGACTGACCCTTCCACTTGTCCGTCTGTCCATCCATCATACATGTCCACCCACCAATCCATCCACTCGTTCGTTCATCCATCCTTCCACACACCCCCATCTATCCTTTGAACCAGCCAACCAACCAACATAATCATTTGCTTATTTCAATAGAAAGCCTCTATTTTTGGTGGTCCCTCTGTTAATGAAGGATTTTGTTCACCAACACTTCAGTTAAAAAAAATTGAAATTCACAAAAATATGTTCCCGTTTAAAAACTACACTTCTGTTGACAAATTCTTAATTCTAAAATTAAGACTTTCTTTTATTTTTCAATTGAAGTCCAGTGTCTTATCACTCAGTGAGACCGAAGGATAGAAGATCTCTACTTCATCACGTGTAAAATAAAATCTCGATATGGTCCCTAGTGGCCATATTGACAAACTCACTCACTTTCTGTGGGAAAATTTGCTTCACTTCAAGACCAATTCATCAGCTTTTCACGAAAAAAAAAATCATGGTGTTATATTTCAACTATTTATAAATGTGATATGACATATAGAGAGGTGTGTCTGTCTGTACAAACCGGTGGTTTAGCATTTTGCAGCTGAGATTCTGAGGTCACTATGGCAGCTGCAAAGCCGTTCAACTCACTGACTAGACAATCTCACCGGTGCACACACACACACACACACACACACACACACACACACACACAACCACGAATGAAGACAGTGGAAATGGGACTTACCGTTGACACACTTGAACACATCGCAGCACCTCCCCGGTGTTCCATCACCATGCGACACGGCCTGAGGGGAAGTGCCTGCTGAGCATTGTGGGTAGGCACAGAGTCCGGGCAGACACTCACATCTGAGCCGAGGAGAAAGTGAGATGATGTTTTACGTACTTCACACCAGAAAGACACTGAGCATTTAAACAGGACTCTAAAAAACATAATATCCAATGACTGCTAGTGAATGTCTTTATAATCTTTGTAATTACTGTTGTTTTCGCCATATAAGACGCACCGGCATATAAGACGCACCCAATTTTAAAGAAGGAAAATCTAGAAAAAAAATGATTCTGAACCAAATACTGTAGTAAAATATTTTACATCAATTGTATAAAAGTTAACAGCAGTTTAAGAACAATTGCATGCCAAACATGTGACATGAACAGTCAGTAAAGTCAGTAAACAGTGAGGGGTAGGGCTGGGCGCTATACCGGTATTAAGATGTGCCACGATTTGGATTTTGCAATATCGTGGATACCGTGATAATTCATGAATTAGATTTGTATACAGTACATAAGTATATAAACACCTCATTACAGTATTACACATTCACGCGCACACGCGTGCCGCTCCGTTTTCTGCGCTGTGCCTTTAAGAGAAGAGCGGCTGTTTTTGTTTTGAAGGCGCGCGCGAGAAAATCTGCTTGTTTTATTTTGATCAAAGTCTGTTTTCGTTTGGAAATCATGGTTTCATTGTTTCACAAGATTCTGCGCGAGAAAGAACGCGAGAGTCATACCGCGGTATTGCATACTAAGATGGCGGTGAGCGCGCTCCGCGGATCTCTGCGTTTCCCGTAAAAGACGCACCAACTTTTCACCCTCAGTTTTGGGGAAGAAAAAGTGCGTCTTATACGGCGAAAAATACGGTACATAAAAGGAGCTTAATGCCTTGAAATGCACTGCCAGTAGTTAAGGTCTAAACTTGTGTAAGGTGGGACATGTCACCGGGTGGGAAGTGTGCAGCAGCCATCTGCCGTCAGCCGGTCTTGAGTCTCGTAGCTGTCTGCCGGACACTGGACAGGCTTCACCGCTGGACACTCCACTGTGCTGCAGTCCACACTGAACACTGCGGATGGGAGAGCAAAAACAACATTCTGGAAAAGTGCCAATAAGTGTGAGTGAGAGTGTGAATGTGTGTTTGCTCTGCGACTGGTTGGCCACCAATCCAGTGTGTGTCCCGCCTTCAGAACTGATGGACACAATTCAAATTTATCCTAAAAAGTTACATAAAATGGATCAGATTAACACAAAACTGGAGAAAAATTAAAACCTTCCTGCAGCTCGTGACAACAGTGTGTATATAAAAGTGAAGCCATAAAATATTCTCGGGCAACGGATGAAATATCGCAATAAAAAAGACTTCAAATCACGGAAGCTTTGAAATACGACAAAACCAAAAGATGAATAAGATTCGAGTCAAATGACCTTGGACGTTCGGATCCAAATAAATCAAACGAAAACCAACTGAGAACAGCGGTAAATTTGATCATCTCTTATATAAGCACTTCATAGAGCAGATATATATATATATATTTTTGTGTTGCCTAAATACCGCAACAAAAGTGGGTGATAGACGTTACCTGGCTTGCATTCGTAGAGGTCGCAGCATTCTCCTGGCTTGCCAGAGCTCTTGGAGACCAGGATGTTGAGATGCCCGGGTTGGCAAACTTTCCTCAGACAGCCGGCAGGACTGCAGACGCATCGGCTGGGCAGGGGGCAGCACTCGCCCGGAGGAGCGTAGCCCTCGATTAAAATGGAGTCTTCGGGACAGCGGGGAGAAAACTGCACCTCGCATCTCGCCTTGGAACAGTCTGGCTTTTCCTCTGTGGAACATACCAAAAATGACTTGGCGTTACGATTTTCTCGCAGACTTAAGTCACTTCGTCTCAGAAAGGTTTTTCTTCCTCTCTTGTTTAAATGCAAAAAAAAAAAAGGGGTTTGGTATAAATGACAGAGAGCCATTTCTCCGGCATTAGCAGGCAGATCATGAGCAGTTGTGAGTTTAATAAAGACGTTTGGAACCCCACATTGGCCACGCGGGTCACAGTCCAGCCTTTTATACACAGTCAATTTGGCCTTTTTTCCCATCGCGGGAATGATTGCTTCTATTCCGTCTTTACAAGACAACAACAAGCTAACAAAAGTCGAAGGCAGGAAATTTGAAAAGGTGCATAGGGGAGTCATAAAAAGCAGCACAAACAGAAAAACCCATGCTGATGTGAATGCGAATGAATGGCAAATGTCAGCGGGAGAGAAGCGGCTGGAATGCTGTTACGCTGATGTTTCTCGCGTCGCTCTCTGATAGCTGAAGCGCTACAGCGGTGGCAATACATCTGCGCCGTCTGGGGAATAAACACATCTGAGCAAAAACACAACTGCCCCAATTTAGGCATCTTGACGATTGAACCCTACTTAAGATTCCCAGCTGTTGACTTAAAATCAAGGTTATCCAAGGTTAAAATAATCGTTCGTGTAGACTGAGAGTAACAGATCTTCTAGAGGATTCTCGACTCTCAAAGGTCACTAATCATACCCTACTGTGATTGGTCAGATTTGCCAAATGCGCTTTAGTAACTTTAGTAGTTGATTTGTCTAAACTGCTTGTCCATTGGCCAATTATTGGTATGCTTAACCAATGAGGTTATGAGTTGGACACAACGCCATCATTCTGAGAGCTCCGATAGACCACCAGGCTGTATTCTAGATGATCTTCCTCTGAATTGTGTGAGTAAACCCACATAAACAAGGAGAGAACGTGTAAACCACACAGAGAGATGTGAACTCTAAGTCAACTTTCCTGCTGTGTGGGAACAGCTCGACCAAAGGCACCCGTGTGCATCCCAAAAACAAACGTGACTTTCTTAGCATCACTGTCCAACGTTTGAAATAACTGTTTGGATTTAGAGTAGCACAGTTGTCCTAAAATAATGCTAAAATTACTGTTTTTAACATTGAGTAACTGTATTCTGGAAATCCAGCTTTCACTGATTTCTGATGCTCAAAAAATACCAGTCAATCCTTTTACAGGCAGCTGAATAATACCAGGATTGAACATGAGCCCAAGCTCAATAAAAAAAAAAAATGTTAGACGTAGCCCATCATCTATAATCTCATAATCATCCAAATTAAATCTGTTTCTTGATTGACTTACAGGGCAAGACAATGTGACTTTTCTAAGAGCATTCGCACCAAAAAACTCAAGTTTTCAAGATCGATCAATCCATTTTTTGGCTCTTATTCCTTTTCTGACTCATGGGAAGCTGGAGTCAATTTCAGCAATTCTACGTCTGAGACGGGACACGCCCTATATCGGTGGTCAATCACAGAACGCTTTTAACTTCAGAATCATCAGATTTAAAGCTTTCACCAAAAAAAGTCGAATTTGTTTTTACGAAATTATTAGGAATAAACACTAGTCAGTTTGTTTATAGTTATGATAGTTTTGAGTGGGTCATTTTATAGTTAAACCATGAAAAAGCATGTAAAAGAGATTCAAAATCAATCTGCAATCAACATCCTGATTTAGCAGTTTAGCAAACCAAAAAAAAAAATAAAAACCAAACCTTTTACTCTGCACGAAAAACTTTTCAGAAAGAAAACAGCATTAAAAGGCACTTTAGTGACAGGAGGTCGAAAAAGAAACTGCGCTGTTCTGTGGAACGTGCTTTTGTGCTGCTTTTATCATCATTTAGAAAAATCTTCATCGAAAACAAGATGCCAGATGCTTTTTTACCCCCCTAAAAAAACAAACCCAAAAAAGTTGTGCATGTGGATGATTTTTCATTAGGCTGTCTATCATTGAAACAATCTGGAGAGCTTTCGCTTCACAGACGATAACAAACAACCTCTGAGCTGAAGAATACGAGGAAACAAGCCCACGTGTTTACTGAGATAAGCCTCCATACAGTACGCTGATGCTGATTCATTATCTTCTACTTAATATAGCAATGCAGTCAAACCATTAACAGCCTCGTGCGGCGCTTTGTTTCATCTTAGTTCAGAATCATATCTGCTCTAAGAAACACGTTTTCCCCTTGTTTGATGTGTCGGTAAGGGCGAGCATGAATGGCAAGAATGGGTGAAAATGAGAGAGAACGAGAGAGAGAAAGAAAGAGAGATCTAGAGGGAAAGTGAGAGAGAGAGGGAAAGTGAGAGAGAGAGAAAGAGAGAGGCAAGAATGGGTGAAAATGAGAGAGAAAGAGAGAGAGAGAAAGAGAGAGAGAGATCAAGAGGAAAAGTGTGAGAGAGAGAGAGAGAGAGAGAGAGAGAGAGAGAGAGAGAAGGCAAGAATGGGTGAAAATGAGAGAGAAAGAGAGAGAGAAAGAAAGAGAGATCAAGAGGAAAAGTGAGAGAGAGAGAGAGAGAGAGAGAGAAAGATTGGGTGAGTGAGGGTGTAATTACCTCAAATGATAGATGGTGAGAAAGAACATAACGCCTGTAAATTCACAATAAGTGGAGTGAAGAAACCTCTTTAAAAAGGCTCCTCATGGTTAAGCACTGTGTTTATGTGTCATTAGACGAGTGCTGAGGCTTTCTCTGCTCACCAGGATTTCACAGCAATTATAATAGAATTAATTTTGTTTACAGGCAAATGCCACTGGAATGTGAAGTGACTTCATATATGATGTGACGAGAGAAGATGAGACACGAGCCTAATGTTGAGAAGTCTAAAGAGAGAATATCTGGCACAAATGAAGACATAAACAGGGTGTAAAGAAAAAGCTATAAAAAATACATTTCAAATCTTGCATAAGTTTCTCCGAGCAGCTAAATAAATGTGAACAATCTTCTCTCCTCAGTTGTGTCTTCATTCATTCGTCTTGTAGCATTTAGAGGTTGCAGAATATTCAACCATATTACCCATTTAACCCAATAATCACCAGATGAATGCTAAGAATAATTATATCGTGTCTTGTCCAAAAGGTTGTGGGTTTCACAGAGTGACAAGTCCTTGAGGTCTCTGGTCTGCTCCCACTTCACTGTGTGGACTAATAAAGTAGGTTTCGTATCTTATAGATCATGTCCACATCTCAACATCACAGGGAGCAAAACCTGTTGTAGAACCTACCCAACCTGGATTCACACCTGCAACGCTTGTATGGCAGGTCCAACTCCCTAATGCTGGACCACAAGAGCCACTATAGTAGAATAAAAGCCCAGCTGCTCATAAAGAATACACTGTGACTGAATGAAAGCTGCTTTAAAGGGATTGTTGAGCGTTTTCTGACCCACTTCTTCAAGAAAGCCGACATATAAGTGAGGTAATTGAGGTGTTTTTAACACAACAAAACAGCACAGAAAGGGTTCACAAGTGACTGTAGATGCCTGGAACCAAAACTCAAATTACTATGCGTATGAGTAATTTTGTCAACTAAATTGATCACGGACAGTGTTGATGCTCACGGAACCATTTTGTGATTTCTTCTGGAATGGTCGGGATAGGATGGCGTTGTTCTAGCTTTTGGATTGATGTTACTCAAAAAGATAAAATGCTAGAGAATGAAATGAAGTTAGAGTGTTAGGTAAATGTTTTCTATTACAGTTTTGTTTGCTTTCCTAGCCAATGTGGCATAACGGCTTGCTCACTGCTCAAAGCCATAGTTGATGTCAACGATATTTCTAAACTATAGACTTCTGTTTGATTTGGTCCCCGCGAAGCTGCTGTAATAAAGGAAATCTGCTTAATGTAGAAACGTGTTGCAATGTTCCTAGGCATCTGCTGCTGAGACGTAAAAATCCAATCTGGGAGCAGCCTTGACCCTTGGACTTATCAGACGCATCGCAGCAGAAGACACATCTCCAACCACTGGCTTTAATGAGGACCAGAGCGATCAGTCAAACAATGCTAATGGCGGATCAGATACAACGGGTAATCTATACAGTCAACATCTGAGTCTGAAACCTCAGGAAATGATTGTATAGGCGAGAAGCCACACGCGATAAGCAGCTTGTTCGTGTGAAGATTGGAATTTCGACCCCACCGTGCATTATTATTACCGCCTATGGAAATGCTCCTCAAATAACATCATCAGATCAGTCGTCATTGTGAAAGACGCGGCTCTGGCTCAGAGGAGCAGGCTGGGTTGGCGCGGGAAAGTCATTACTTGATATTCCGCCGAGCCCATGTGGCCCGGGAGACGAGAGAGAAAGCGACGGAAAGAGTAAATGCCCACGGTGAATAAATAAAAGCCAGCAGAGCACAGATAAACAAGCAGACGGCTTCATCCCTACCGAGAAACAGCTCAGGATTCCGAAAGGATCCGGGCCACGGTGGAGAACAGTCCCAGAGTCCGTGTAGGAGAGCAAGACTTCAGCGCATATTTTATTTACCTCATTGAGTTGGGTTTTAATATTCAGAGCCAACGCTTAAAAGACTGGATCCTAAATAATCCTTTAGGGCAGCTTCATTCTGTCATAAAAATTAATTTGGAACATCAGTCAAACTCTGATTTACCTTGGTGCATGTCAGCGAGCCATTTAAATGCAAAACGACAGAAAGAGGTTTGATGAAATGTAAATAAGGAAGGTGAAAGATCAGCCTTCTCAGCCTAAGGCAAATAAGAAAGAGGAATGATGAAAGGATGGCTGCGTTTTTCTTGCCATTTCCCCAGGAATATGAACAGGTCTGAGGAAAGAGCTGATCCAGAGCTACTGCTACCGAGGATGATTTTAAAGGGAAAGACTTTCTTAGAGGGTTTGCTTTGTGCTTTTCTTTAGTGATGCAATATCAAAACTGTTTGTGAGAGGGGTTAAAAACCCACCAACAAACCCCAACATAACTCATAAAAGAATAATAACCCGTTTCAGGTCATAGTCACTTGAAAATAAAAGTGTCTGATACAACTGATGTCAACTTTCCTCTGCTGTGTCTTTGAATTTTAATATTATTTTCAGCATATTTTTGGACAGGCAGACTGAGTTGTAAATGGCTCAATTATAAAATGTCTATTTCATAAATGTTCTCCTTATCCTTTACCATGTGTTTTTTTCCCACCACATATAAACCAATATAAAGAAGGAGAGTGTGATTAGTACAAAATAGTAAAAAAAAAAACATTTTTTTAAAATGTTAACAGACAGCTTGAAATCAATGCAAATATCATAATTCTTTCAATTAAAGGTGTGAAAACTGAAAATGGCAAATGAGACCTAAATTAACCTGGTGACAGAACGGAGACAAAAAATAAATAATAATTCACATCAATTCTTGTGACAGAGATAATACAATTTAATTATGCAACATAGTCAGGAAATAATTAGTCCAGATTGTAGATAGAATGACAGAAATGCTAATTATGAATGTGCTATTGTTTCATACTGACTTTGATAATTAAATCAATTTTTTTAAACCAAAAGCTGTGTTAATTGCATTTTCCACTTTGTATCTTTTTTTATTTTTGTCACCAAAACTCTCTGAAGAAGCTGGACCATCATCATACCTGACAAACACAAAAGCAAAGTGGGAGAATAATGGATTGAATTCATTAAAATGTGGCACGTCAAGCATGTTTACATTCAACTGGTTTGTGTTCATGATTTCCACACTGTATGGAACGAACAAAGAATACTGAACCAAACTAGCTTCCTAGAGCTCTCAACAATCCAACACCTCCACACTCCTCAAGATTCCATCCTTGGAGACCAATCCAATCAGGAAAGCGTCTGTAGAAGATGTTGAAGAGCGTGTGTAGTCCGCGTTCTCCAGAAATCCAGCTCAGAGGAGCAGTTAGCACCTCATCCCCTTCCGGAGCCCATATGAACACAGCATTGTTCGCCTCCGTCTTGTTTCTCTGGCAACCGGGAAAACATATAGTTCTCACTAACATTAAAAAGCAATCTCGATATGTTTAGCCATACTTCACGCCCAAATTAACCTTAGTTAGAAACATCCCATGGCATCACCACAATGGTGAGATGTTCATTAAAACACAAGTGCCCGTGAAAAGGGAGATTACGATGAGTTTGTCATGGGTCATTTCAATAGAGGAAAAAAATGGAACCTGTGAAAAACATCCATTCTTTGTAATGCTTGGACTGGAGCCTTTTGTGTCTACAGTGATATGAGCAAGTATGTTAACAAGACGACTGGGAAAGTGGGCTACAGGGGAACATAACAATGCTTCAATACATTTTTTCAATGCATGTTCACCAACCATTGTCGACGACCATTGTTCATCCTGTTTGGCCATGCATTAGTCTGGTTCTTCCAGGCTTGATTGGAAAGCATATCGGTCGAGTAGACAAGCAGAAAATACAGAAAAGGTATGAGAGAGAGAGAGAGAGAGCGAGAAAGAGAGATAGAGAGAGAGAGAGAGAGAGAGAGAGACAGACAGACAGACAGACAGAGATAGATAGATAGATAGATAGATAGATAGATAGATAGATAGATAGATAGATAGATAGACAGATAGAGAAAGAGAGAGTGAGAGAGAGAGAGAGAGAGAGAGAGATAGAGAGAGAGAGAGAGAGACTGAAGGAGGATCAGGGATCTGTTTTACAGTCTGATAACTGGCCTTTGCTCTGTAATCCACACACCCCAGTGAGCCGTTTACTCTCCATTAAACCACAAAACACACTGAAGCGGTGCCAGAGTCTCCCTCACAATACAGGATTCTTTACTGGACAATAAGCTCAACATTACAGTCCGCTGATGGGAAATCGCTCCACTAAATACCATTGGAACGGACAAGCTGTCGTTCTCCCATGTTCTTGTTAGAAACACAGTGGATTCCGGCTACACAAGTTAATCGTGACAATCACTTAACTAGGCTAAATTCCTGAAACAAGTTGTGTTGCGGAAGCCTGATACTGTTTGTTTAATTGGGACAAGATTCCGCATAATTTGGCAAAATGGCTAATGCAAGGGCTTGCTACTCTTGAGTTAGTTCTAAGATTCGTTTAAAATGAACAAACCACTCGTGAACGACACAAGGACACGAGGACATGAACGGACACTGCCAAAGGACAGTGAAAAGGACAAAGAAATTGTGAAACGGAAAACAACAACACATGGTATTGTGTATTGAGTGTTGTGTTCTTAAAAAAATGTGTGAAAGAATTTGGTCACTTCAATATTTTTGCAATTTTCCTAAAAACCATTACTGTTACTTTATGGGACGCGTTGAGCTCGACTCGTTGTAGTGTGTCAAGCAGTAACGGTTAAGTAACCACAAATGCACTTTTGTGTTTTATTCATTGCCTTAACCCAAGACTCTAGAAATATAACAGGTTGTAAGTTCACCAACAGCGGATGTAGTTTTGAAAAAATTAGAAGTTCATGAAGATGTTTGCATACTTTTGCACACAAGTTGCTTAATCAGACCAGCAATTATTAGGACCAAAACGATCCAATCCCGACGCTCCGATTATCCAGAGTTGACTGCATTGAATGATGCCCATATAAAGCTCATTTCTTTCCAATCGGTGGGCTACGTCGTGGAAAGCCCAAGTTTAAGAGTTTAAAAGCGGGAAACAGATGTGGTTTCCGAGCAGATGGTGGGGAGGATTATGGGAACACAGGTGTGGCTACAAACCAGTCACCGCTGAGCACATTCACCCAGCGTCTCTGTGTGTCAGTGCTGTGCCCCCATTAGTCCCATCAGTGGCTTTTTGTGGCGTGTTAGATTACAAATCCCACAGAGAACATGGCTTATTTGTTTCTTATTAGGCCACCAGAGCTGAGGGTTCTACTCTGTGCTGTCAAACGCCCAGTAAAGCCGAATAAAATAGTTCTAGCTTGTGAACTTGAAAAGCGCACGGATTCAAGTTTGGAGCAGAACGTCACCCGCATCTGATTTGGTTGTGATGGTAAGCTGAAAACACTTGGATGAATAATTTGGGACTTTCAGGGCCTTCAACAGTTCCACCGTTGTATTAGTATGGTAATTTGAAGCTGGGATCTGGAAGCTGGAAACGACTTCGGTTTGGCTTTAAACTGCAGGATTAATGCAGGGGTTTAAGAGCTTGGCTCTCGGAAAACGAGCATTATATGGAGGAGAAAATTGTAAAACAAATGCAATATCAACTCAAACGTAATTACTGGAAGAAAAAAAAAACCAGAACAATAAAAAAAGGTTGAGCAATCAAACTGGCAAATTTCAGAGCACTTGAGATGGAAATTTCCCTCTAAACGTACTGGAATTACAAGGCCAATAAACCTCCCCTTCACTTGAGGATGTACAATGTCTTATATTCAAACCCATTAGAATAGGACTTGTTCTGGACGGTTATGCCCCACATTGCATGGAAGGTAAATGTTAGACGCTTCTCCAGCAAACACCATCATCTCTGTGACAGAGGATCGTGTGAAGAGACATTCGGCTCACCATGACAAACGAGCGAAAGACAGAAGGAAGGAAAGAGAGAGAACAAGTGTCAGGAGAGAAGTGAAAATCCTCAGACCCAGCGGGAGGCAAGAGCAAGCGCAGCAAACTGTGGCTGAGCAGCGTGTGATAGATGTTCAACACACAAAAACACGGCAAGAAAAAAAGATCCGATTAAAACAGGTGACAGGAAAGAGAGTAAGTCACTAAGACCGACGGAGAAAATCTGCAGCATTCCGGCCTTTAGCCAGGCAGGGTTAGAATCAATCTGTCGGACGAATTATATATGAATAATGCAAACTTATTCTCAGGACTTGCTGGAAATCTGCATAGTAGGAAGTGCTTTACTCCAGGAAGCTGTTTTGCACAACAACTGGCCACTTTTGTTTTTGGTTTATTCACTTTAGTCCATCAGGAAGTCCGATCCAGGAGGATTGGGCTGTCGACGGAAGACTAAGCTCTTCATCTCGTGTGGACATGAGATGGTGATGAAATTCCAGCTCCGCTGAAATCTGTGTTTCTCCTTGAGCACATTTTCATTTCAGCATCAAAGTCCGTGTGGGAAACAGAAAGGCAATGCATCTGATTAAATAAAAGTTCTCTATTTCACACCTAAACCTTGAACACAAATGGGATGAGAGACCTCACACATGCTAGCAAGTTTGACATTTACTTGTTCACCAACGATTACGCTAATATCTGAGCTTGGAGTGCGGAATACAATATATGCTCTTCTGGAGCTGTGGGAAAAGTGCTAAGCAGTGAGAATATCACCTAGAAAACACTTAGCAGGTTCCATCTCTATTCATCATGAGTGTGTCTGTGTTATTCCACGTGTAAACCTAAAGTCTCCGGAATTGTCTCGGAATGCCAAATGAGTCACTACTAAACCCTCACACAATTCCTCCGGCCTTTCACTTCCCACAGGAAAGAAAGAACTTTTGTTTCAGTGCAAAGTTTTTTTTTTTTGCTAACACGAGGGCGCAAAAAGCCACAAATCCAGTAAAAAAAAAACAAAGTCGACCTTACTAATACATTCAACATCTCCTCAGCATCATCTTCAGAGTGTCGTTGTCTAATTTATCATTTACAAATGTAAAATAGGATTGCATAATTTTCTCTTCTGAAATCCTTGAGTGTCTCCCAAAAAATTTACAATAATGCCTCAATCGCTTATGGAGCAAATGAATAAAAAACTGATGTGCAAGACAAAGACACACACATCTACACACACACACACACACACACACACACACACACACACACAGTTTACTACATCATTCTGTCTATTTTGCGAGATCTAAATAAACACTAAAGATTTCCAAGAGCTTTCTCACTTGTACACACTACCTATACATCGATCACAACAGCTGGGTCACGGCACCAGATCTGGAAAATTTAGCAAGAATTGGTTTAATTTAAGAAACAGCATGAACCTTCATAATTATCTCTCAAAAAATATACTTAAAAAAAAAATTCAACACCTCCTCATGAGGAAACAAATTAAGGATTCTGGCAAGCTGTAGATTAAAACAAATAATGTATGCATATACATATGCTACAATGTATGTATAAACTACATGGAGTTGAGTTCTAAAAAAATCTTTTAATTGGTCAATCATCTAAAAACTAGACATTTTGTTAATTAAAGGATCATTGTAAAGAATCAATCACAATTCCTGTACAACAGACATTTCCTGTATGTTTTGGACAGGATGCATCGAATTGTATTTGCATATTAACAAGACTTTCTTTCATTATATTTCTTCACATATAAAGGCACACAGATTTTCCCAATTATAAGGCCTTCAGTCATTTGGTTTTACATTTTTTAGGATTTCAAGTGCGCCTTATAGTGTGAAAAATACGGTAATAAAATAAACTATTTAACAAGTCAAGACTCATTGAAGACATTCATATTTAGACAAGTTTGGATGATGAAGATTTATTACGCTGAAGTTTCTTTCTGTCAGGCCTGGATGCAGAAACTTCACCCTCGTGGTCTCACAGTGATCTGTTACAAATCATCAAAGCAAACTGGAGGCCAAAACTCTGAAGGGGAGGAAGCGATGAATACTTTGAGAATGACTCTCTCAATGCTGCTCTCCACCTACATGTGGTGGGAAAACATTTGGACCATTTTCTCCAACTTGCCGCCCAAAATCAGAAACGTTCTCGTTGTAAAAAGTCCAGCAGCCCTGCTCTCGCTCACCGTGTGACGACTCTTCATCAAAAGTAAGAACGCCAATGAGTCATCTGGAGAAACTGGAGTGTGATATGAGCAGTTCAGAGAGAATAGCAGATGAAATCAGTCACCCAGGAGTCTGATTTAAAGAGGCTGTGTTCTGAGCCAAGCTGGAACCCAGTGTGAGGAAACGACTTGGGAAATTACACAGCGTTGGGTGAAAAACGGAAAGAAAAGTTTAAGCTTCTTACTCGGCTCATTTCCATGACATTACAACCTGAAAAATGAGCAACATATAATATAAAATAAATATCTACCACAGGATAACTTCTTTTAAAGGTTCAAAGAAATGCTTTTAACTTATCTTGGTGTGTGTTTCAAAAAGTCAGCCTTAAGTCCAATTACAGTAGATTCCTGATTAAATACACAAAATGAACCTGCGATATTTGTGCGTACATAATGGAGAGGTGCGTACTTCAGAGTCAGGCTAAACGACAAACTAAACCAACCTCAACGTCGACGAGTCTCAATGCTGCAAAATCTTCTCAAAGTTAAACCCAACGTTTGCTCTGGTACAGCACGAGATAATGACATTTGTGAAGGCACCGTCTGAGATATGAGCCCCTTTACTGGGATTCAATTATTTAAAAATGTCACTGCAAGATCAGGAAATTTCACTCCAAGCTAAACTGAAGAAACTTCAAAAAACGTTTTTTAACTGATCAATCTTTTACCAAAAAAAAATGTGAATTTTTGGGAATCATTTCAGGTACTTAGGCAGGAGACTACTAAAATTACTGACACCTGGATGGAAAATTCAGAACTGAGATCAATCTGTGCCGGACGCTTTTCTTAAAATGTGTCTTTATCTGAAAATTAGCGCTGAATCAGACCACCGCTAATAAAAACAATCAGCTTTCAGAAATCCACCCTTGAGCTGACAGAAAAACGCGTGATGCCAAGAACGACTCATTACCAAAGTGACAAAAGATGCCCAGAAGCTAGAGACATCTCATGACAAAAGAGTTTTAAAGCCGAGAACCGATTTTGACAAGCGTCTTGATCTGCTCAAACATTCTGTATCGAACGTCTTCATAACACAAAGCACCTCCATCAGAAAGTTCACCATCCTTGGCGTTTGTCTTCTTCACCTCCGCAAATCTTGCATCACGGTCACGTGGGCAGCCAAAGCAGGAAGCAGCTCTGCTAGGAGTCACAAACCATTTCCCAATATGTGTTCCACTGAGTTATTAATAAATGCGGCGGCAAGTTCTGTGCAGGAATGGCAATAAAAGGACTGGTGTGCTGTGGAGATCAACAGGCCCAGGCTTCCGCGAGGCTGGATTGCTCAACATATCACACACTGTGATCTTTCCACCCCCTACGATGAGGACTGGAAATAAGCAGGAAAGGGGGTTAGCGCAGATGAAGGAACTTGACCCTGGACGAGCAGCAGAACACATGGTGGAGTGGCGTGTGATTACACAACCACAACAACAACGTGTGTTCACCGTTCTGGCCTCCTGCAACAAGACTCTATTGTCAGAGCTGGAGTTTGAAGGCCGTCTCGCCATTAGCACATGCTTTTACAGTTAAAGTTCAGGTCAAGGCAATGATTCCCCAAACGTATCAGAACAATGCCAGCCGCTTTTCTTTTGCTTTCACGGGAAACTCTGCACGGTTTTTGCTGAGAAAGACTGGCACATTTCGGAAAAGACGCCATTAGCTACAACAGCATTAGAGACACTTTTCGTCTGGTTTGCTACTGTACGTATGCCATCAGAAGTTATTCAGAAGAGCACGTTTTAAAGGGCAATGAAACGGGGTAATTCAATTAAAAACTACTGGTCGCATAAAACCACATTAAATTAGCTGTGTTTTCTCTAGTCTCTGCACTGCTAAAATTGTGCGTTCTCATTAAATCTTTGGCAATGTTGGTTATGCTAATTAGTTGTACTCATTTTGGCTGTGCAGAATAATAAAAAAAACAACAAACAAACACACGCAGACACAAACACATGCATAGACGGAGAGTTGAGGCGAAAAACGACTGTCCAAAGAACTTCTTTGGTTTATTGTGAATAACTACATCATTTTTGCTTTTCAGTTTCCGTCAGTTTCGCTCTGTATTCTCTCGCAGTTGCAGTTGGACGTCTTGCAGCCTGGATGTAGAAGGATCTTAGATGTTTGCCAGGTGCTTTTAGTCTCAAACTAAAAGTGTCTGGGGGTCGTTACAGGAACTGAAGACCCATCATTTCATCATTCAAGCACAAGCAGGAGTGTCTAGTAATGTGTTTTAATTAGATCATGTTTTAATGATCATTAGATTGTTGTAAATGTCATCACTAACATTTTTGTCATTTGCAGCAAAAATATAAAACAGCTATGGTCCTCACTGATTCCAGTAGTTCATTAGACACAAACACACACACACACACCCAAACCTATGTATATACATATATAATTTTATTTTATATTATTTTTTTTTTTATCCTGGATAGGTTTTCTTTTTTCCCATTCTCG
This sequence comes from Paedocypris micromegethes, assembly GCA_028031935.1. Taxonomy (NCBI): domain Eukaryota; kingdom Metazoa; phylum Chordata; class Actinopteri; order Cypriniformes; genus Paedocypris; species Paedocypris micromegethes. Next base: position 12,425,882 of record CM051497.1, read on the forward strand.
TGTCAGAAACATTGCAAGTGGAGCAAAACAGACATTGCATTCGCTTAGAGTGGAAGATATAAAAGAACTGCCAATCTGTCAAACCAAAAAAAAAAAAAAAANNNNAAAAAAAAAAAAAAAAAAAAACCATGACAGTCCAGACTTAAATGTCCCTGTGTTCATCTATTCATCAAATCTTTTTTATCCTTCAGTCATACGGGAGCACATCACAGCATGCGGAGTGGAATGGAAAGAAATCCTTCTCAAATCATTTTTCAGAAGCACAGCGTGCGTACACTCGCCGTTGTCGTGAAAAAGCTGCGTGAAAAAATAAAAATACAAATGGAATGGCGCACGGAGTGAATTAATCATTTCAATAAGAGGCCGTGAGTGGCTGAGGGGGCCGATCATCGTGATTGTCACCGTGCCCTGGCTTTCTTTCTCTCCTCCCTCTTCCCTCTCTTCTTGGCAAGTCATCCACTGTATATCTCCCTCAGTGGAGCTTTACATGAATCTCTTCAATAAAACATTCTCCTAATTGTCGTGTCAGATCCGAGTCACTAGAACTGAAATCCACCAGAATCCGGATTCAAATTCCCGAGTTTGGACCAAGTTTAGATTCTATTTTCTAGTTTCATATATCCATGCTTTTTTAAACATGTTCTATTGCTAGGTCAGGGTGCTTATGCTGCGTATTTGTTACATTTACTGTGTTTTATATTTTAGTTTAGACTGTGTAGTACTTAGCAAAGGCTCGTGTGATTCTGAGGTCTGGGTGGATCAGAAGATCGGAGTCTTGTGGATTTGTTGGAGTGTAATATTGCCTTAGTTGTGGTTCTGAGGCGGTTTCAGAATTTACCAAGTTGCTAACAAATGTACCGCAGCGTCCCACAGTCATCTGGAGGAAATCACGGTAGAGTAAATTATTGCTTATTTAGTGATGAAAAGTGCTGACATTTTGCAACTGTCAATCATTCCAACAACATCCAAACACTTTATCAACTGTCACACACACACACCACACACACACACACACACACACGTGTATTCGCTTTCACTCTCACTCTCACTTCAAAATTCTCAACCGCTTTTCCACCTGCTTTTTCACAATCACTTTGTCAGAGAATTCAGCAACAATCGCCAACCAATCACAGAGCGGAACATACACACTCTCACTCGTGCTTTGGGCAATTTCCAGACTCGAATTCTCCAAAATGGACTTTGAGGCAATTCATTCATTCATCTCTATGATTCACTCTTAATCTCACATTATTTTCTCTTTCTCTCTGTATGCCTGTTGCTTTTTTTTTTTTATCTTTCTCTCTTTCTCATTGTCTTTCTTTTTAAACTATATCTCATTCTGTCTTTCTCCGTAAAGCTGTTTCTCTCAAACTCTTTCTTTCATTCTTTCATTTTTTTTCATTCATTCTTTCTTTCTTTCACATCATCTCTCACTTTCACTCCATTTCTTACCTCTATTTCCTCAGATTGCTTTCAATGTCACTTTTTTGACTCTCTCGTCATCGCTCTCTTTTGAAAAAAGCCCTACTGTCAATTACTCGAGAAAAAAAACACAACAAATCTTTGGTTAAGAGCAACCAGTTTGTGGTTTACACCAACCCAGCAGTGTACAAACGAAAACACGGATGTATGATTTTTTTTTTTTTCTGTCACACTTTCCATCCCAACCTCATCCATAATCAATCACAGAAGAATCAGAAAACCCGCTGCGTGTCGTGCCGACAAAGATCATCTGCGCTTTAAAATGACAGGCGACCACTTCAACATTCCTGTCCAATCAGGTCGGGGAAAAGGCGAGAAAAAAAAATCATCGAATGTCACAAACAGCTTGTCAAACGGTGGAAGAAAAATGAAGGACACACAAACGCTGAGAAGCTCAAGCACATCCCCTCACAAGCACCTTCAGAAGAACAAGCTTCTTCTCTAATTTGTGTTTCATGCAGCGGAATCAGGCCATTTTAAAACACCATCTCTGCGTGGTGTTTCTGCTACATCATTTCTCGCTCCAAAACCGCCATCTGACAAAGCATTAATCTAACAAACTCAGACAAACAAAAAGTTGTTCTCTCGTTGCGCTATTTATAGCGTCCTGCAGACTGTCTCACTGAGGAGTTACGAAACAAATGACTAGCAAGATCATTCATTTTAGCCCGATCATTTTTATTCGCTATTTTCACCTTCTCCAATTGGTCAGATTTTGAAATTGAGTTCACACCCATTGGTGTGAGTGAGAGTGTGAATCCAGCTCTGTGATTGGCCCACAGTTCAGGCCCAGCATCTCCCCGTGACACGGAAATAGAAATCTGTTTCCGAAAATGAATTGATGCTTTGACTTTATTAGATTTGAAAACCTGCTGAACATTTATCGGTGAAACTATATATATATTCAGCCGGTACATTTCTGCCGCTTTATGCTCAGTGAAGCATACGAAGGCATAATTATGCAAATACCGCAATCAAACCTTAATTTACAGTTGAAATGACACAAAAAAAAACGCTTGGAGAAAAATGCTGCAGAAGAACTCGATCCTTTCCCAGTCAAATCCCCCATTACAATCCCCTGTGATGCCGTGAAGTCCCAATCCTCCGCGTCAAGAACAAGCCGGTCACACGTGGCAACAGAGCATCACTGAGGGAATTCACTCTGCTTTTACATTCTGCTTTAATGCCCTATATTTCCTCAATGCTTAGCTTGTCAAATCCACCTTGAAATTGAACACAAGCTGAAATCAACAGAAGCGGACACAAACAAACTTTTTGGTAAAAACCCGGAAAAATCCAAAACACTTTCAAGACTTGCAAAAAATGGAACCATGCTAAAGAAAAACATTTACCGACACTATCTCTCTCAAGGACACAGGTAAAGTAGTTGAGAAGGTATCTCTCACTAAAGAATTCTTGTAGTGTTGGATAAGAATGATATCATTCATTGCCACAAGAATTTACAAGCACATGATATCACTCTTATCCTACGCTCACGCTTAAATTACCTCATTAACTCACACTAAGCTGTAAGCAAGAAAATATCCATCCACACGACTGTGAATTTAATCCGTTCAAACATTGTCTAACCTGAAGCCAATACCAACCTCAGTGGGCTGAAAGTGGGCCAGGGACCAGCTTTGCAAAGAACCTAAGAGTTCTAAATTAATGTATTATTCTTTACGTCTGTTTTGTTGCGATATTAACAGTACATATATATTTAGTTTGTTCCTTTTTTTTTACACTATCATTATCTGCTTCTACATTTCTCTATCATTCGATTTTTTTTAAACTAGTTCCTTTTTCAAGATAAAGAGAGGCTTTAATAAAAACTGTAACATTCATAGACATTGTTTCATTTGAGAACAGAAAGACATGTATCTTTATATTAATTTAATTAAAGAAAAACATTTTACAAGTATAAGGTAAATTGTACTACTAAAACGTTTCACTGTTTCACAAAACTCCAACACGGAAGGACCCTGGAACTGCCATTTGGTACGTACACAAGTAGGGTTTGGGTTCAGTGATGTTTGTTTCCACCCACATCGCACCTGTTGCATCAAGTCGGTCCAGTGTTGCTGATCAGCTGACCTCCAGAAAAATACAGGCTGTTCAAGGTCGGTGGACAACAAGTCCTCAAACAATCTTAATAGCAGTTGCTGGACTGCTTGTCTAGTTGCTTTGTCTGATTTCACATGGCCGTCTCTCCATCTCAGTCCATTCAGGAGCGCTGATTAGAGCTGCGATGTGGAAGTGCATTATGGCTTCAGCCTTGTCAGTCTTTGACGTTGGACGATAATTCCCCCACTTCCCCGGCTTCTAAATGAAGGACGCTGGTGGGGAATAGTGGAGGAACGGTTTGATGTTTCCTGTGAAGGTGATGGATGTGCTGGTGTGAGGTCTGGTCTGCTACAGAGCGAGCGTGAGCACACGGCGGGCAGGGGTGTAAAGTACTTGAGTAAATGTACTTTGTTACTTTACTTAAGTATGTTTTTGGCTACTTTGTACTTGTGCTGAGTATCAAAAATATAAGCAACTTTTACTCGAAACACCATTACATTTCTGATTGAGTAGCTGTACTTTTCACTCCACTACATTTGAATGGACACTTACTGTTACTCGTTACCTTTTGATTGTGCGCGACAAACCATAATCGATTTTTTTGTTCATTTCTTGGGCGAACGAGGTTTTGTCATGATTTTGTCATCTGTCGTCTGCTGAAGATACTGGAAGCTAATTGTGAATTAGAAACCACATGAACGCGACTTAGAGACGTGAATATTTGCCAGGATTTTATTGTATAGGATTTATTTTATTTATTTTGCACATTTGAGTTTGATCGAGACTGACATTTTGTTCTTTAGTTTTACCATTTTTGAAACATGTATTAGTTTCTGTATTAGAAAATAAAACTCCACGAAGAGACATTTTTCACATTTCTTTGTATTTTTTTTTTGGCCTAAATTTAAAATGAGTAAAATACTCTTCTTTTACTTTCTTATTCTCTTCTACTTCTTTTAAAATGCGATACTTTGCTACTTTGGCTCAAGTCTTTTTTTTTATAGCGGTGACTTTTTACTTGTATTGGAGTAACGTATACAGTACGTATCTGTACTTTTACTCAAGTATGGTTGTCTGGTACTTCTTACACCTCTGATGGCGGGATGGCGTGTACCACCCTGTGGCGCGGAAAGCTACCATGCATCAGCGGGAACCGATGTGGCGGAAAGGAAGAATGGGCTGACAAGCAGATAAGCGTGGCACCGACAGGTCTATCTGTCACGTCTTTATATCACGATTGTTTTTTTCTTTTGACTGGACACCAGTGGAATTATTTTTAACCGAGAGCTTCTCTCTTGATTCAAGGACTTCTTGTTGAAGACCCGTGCGACGAGGAGAGGGAAAAAAAAAGCAGGCTGGAGATAAGCCGCCGATTGGGATTTGGCAACAGACAGAAATGTTTATAATGTACAGAAATCTTGTTTTCGATCCTCGGGCCGAGTAAATGTTTATTTTGAGGTGAAATGGGTCTGTTGAACCACTCTTGTGGTTAAGGAGCTTCACTTCACACTGAATCAAGTCTCCTGACATTTACATCTTCTCTTTGTGATGGGAACGATAAAACGAAACAAAGAATTATGCTTGGCATTTACATTCCAAGTATCTGATGTTTCTTTTGTGACTTAATCTGGTGAAAAGGAATGGTAGCCATTTTGCATTTCCCTTGGAGACTAGTAGTTAAGTGGAAGGACAAGGATCACAAAAAACCTCTCAGCAGTCGATCTCATTAATGTACAAGCTTTGCACAGACAGATAAATCTGTAGTTAGCGATGTGGCATTTCTAGCCTTCGTTCCAGACTCGCAGTGAATCAATATTGTTGACCTTTACTGATGGCAGTCATATTGAAAGCCAACTCATCATTTGCCTGAAAACCCACAGAGCTATTGAAGTATTGAAGAAGACAAGTAGACGATTTCCCCTTATGGGTTATACATAGAGCGTTGCAAGGAGCACTTTTCCCTTTCTGAATCGAAATCTTCGCACGGTTACGAAAAATGTTGAGCCAATGTTGAATGGATTGGTGCAGTTGCACTGAGAATTGTGTGAAGAGGTTTCAAAACTCCACAAGAGCTAAAAACACACACGGTTTTATTCCCATTTATACAAGGGAAAATCTAGACGACCAGAGTTACTAATACTCTGAAACCACTTCCGGGTTTGCATGATAATAACACTCAAATTTCATCGCTAAAATCTCATAAAACTGGAGGCTTATATCACCCACCCCTACGTGAGCAATAGATTTGATTAATGTCCTGCATTGTGAGATAATGGAATGGAAGTGAAGGTCTTAGTTTTCAATTGAAAACAGTCAGTGATCCGGCCAACAGAGCAGTCTTCTCTCAAACGCCCACACGGACATTCCTTTATCAGACTCGCCGAGCTTTCCAGAGTCAAGAGTAGCCTGAAGTTCAATATTCATTTACTGCGGGGGGGGGGGGGGGTTCTGTGAGTGAAGAAGCAATGAGCGAGAGAGAGAGAGAGAGAAGAGAGAGAGAGAGAGAGAGAGAGAGGAGAGAGCAGAAAAGAGGGGAAAATACTGAGATAGTAAGTATAGAAAACGGAGAATGTGAGTGAGAGAGAGAGAGAAAGAGAGAGATAGAGGGCGAGAGAGAGAGAGAGAGAGAGAGAGAGAGAGAGAGGAGAGAGCAGAAAAGAGTGAGGGGAAAATACTGAGATAGTAAGTATAGAAAACGGAGAATGTGAGTGAGAGAGAGAGAGAGAGGAGAGAGAGAGAGAGAGAGAGAGAGAGAGGGTGAGAGAGAGAGAGAGAGGAGAGAGAGAGAGAGAGATAGAGGGTGAGAGAGAGAGAGGGTGAGAGAATGCAGAAAGGGAGTGAAGAGGCAGAAAAAAACCGAGTGAGTGAAGGGACGGACTGAAAGAGAAAGAGGTGTGTGTAGGGTGGGGGGGGGTAAGGCAGAAAGAGAGAAAGAGAGAGAGAGAGGTGAGATGGTGAAAGAGAAGAGAGAGGGTAAAGAGAACAGTAAGTGAGAGACAAGGACAGAGGACAAAGGGTAAGAGAACAGAAAAAAGAAAGGGAGAGAGAAAACAGTGAGAAAAATGGGAAAGTGCAAAAGTGACTACAAGAGAGTCAAAGAGACCTAGAGATAAAGAAAAGGGCATTGAGAAAGAAAAAGAGAGAGAGAGAGAGAGAGAGAGGGGGAGAGAGAGAGAGAGAGCGAGAGAGAGAGAGGAGAGAGGATGAGAGAGAAGCGTGAGAGAGAGTGAGAGAGCGAGCCGAGAGAGGAGAGAGAGAGAGAGAGAGAGTTGAGGGGGCAGACCGAGCAGAAGACACTGAGAACGAGAACATATCGATAGAAAGAGACAGACAGGGAAGAAGACAGAAAGTGAGAAAGGATATCAAAGAGGGAAATAGAGAGGAGAGAAAGAAAAGTGGAGATAAAAAGATGGGGGGGGGGGCGGACAGTGAGAAAAGCAGAAGGAGAGGACAGAAATAGAGAGAACTGAAAGAGCGAAGGAACGATGAAAAGAAGCTCAGTTAAAGCAGCCGTGGCATGTTCCACATTCCAGAAGATAAGTCATGACATGCTCTGCAGGATAAGTCCACAACAAACCTTCAGTTACATAACCATTATCCAGTTACACACCACAGGAGCGCCAATCAATAGCTTAATACTTAATAACCCCGTCAGCCATCTCACCTAATCATTTGTGAAAAGCTACACAAAAACCATAGTCTTCAGCTGGAAATTAATAATTGAACGCTTTACTGTAAAAATCACAAGTACAGTCCATCCAACTTCATTTAGAAATTGTGCAGTAGCTCAATCATTAGAACGTCTCCTTGAGCCAGACACTGACCCCCACATGACCCCCAGACACTGACCCCCACACGACCCCCGGCATCATCACTTTACGCTGCCCACTGCTCCGGGTGTGTGTGTGTGTGTGTTCACTTCACTGTGTGTGTAACTTCACAAGCACAATTTGGATACTGCCCCTAGTGGCCATATTGACAAGCTCACTCACTTTACTTTCTAGTGTACTAGTATTACACTCAGACTTAAGTTAGTCTTCTCCGCATGGTCACTAACTTTCAACGACAATGATGGCCCTGGTCAAGCTATAATAAATAATGAAATAGCTATTATTATTCCAGTTTAGGCAATGTAGGCATCTATCCATATACGTATGATAATTGTCCTTCCCACTCCAGCTTGATCATCGTATTTAAGCATCTACATATATTATAAACTGCAAAGTCAGATTTTATTTATGTATAAGCTTGACCAAGGTTGTTCAGTACAACCACTATTGTGCTCTGAAAGATGTAAACGTTACAAGCTGGAAATGTGACGGAAAAGATCTTCGACTCGTCAATGGACCAATCAATGTTTCAGTGACATTGACGTCGCTTCAAAAGCCTGGACGGACTAGCGCCGTCGTCGTGAATTAGCAGCGTCATTCAGATCTCTGCACGAGTACTAAAGAGCTACAACAAGCCTTTGGTTCTTATCTAAATGTAGCCTCGGAAGAACTGCATCAGGCTCTTTTATCCGTCTGAATCAGGGCTCTAATCTTACTTTATAACCTCTTGCTCGCTTCCTTTATTTTAAAAACAAGCTTGTGCAGACAAAGATACACAGGCCGTTTCCTGTTTGTTCCTACCCTGGCATAAAATTTGCTGTAATCGGACAAACAAACTGAGGGAAAAAAACGGCACATGACCCAGAAGGCCTTGTTTTCGCAGAAGTGTGTACAAAAAGCTGTTGTTTTGCACATCCACTCAGTCTTTTGCTGGTGAACGAGGCAGTGTGGAGTGAAAAATGGGCTAATTTCCACCTTAAACATCAGCCCGCTCTCCAGCAGAACACGTTCTGGTCATGAACACGGACACGTGCCTGGCCTGGCTCTTCTCTGTGTACACTAAACAGGCAGCGCTGACCTCTCGGGAGCGGAGGTCACTCTCTAACCCAGACTGAAAGCTTTGGTCACCTTTAGCAAAGGCCACGACAAGACATTAGGGTTTGAGAATGAGACCATCCATAAATCCATAAGCACCTGAAATAGTCCTACAATGACTAGTGTGACCATTAGTTTGAGGGCGAAATGGAAATGTTATACAGTATTTTACTTGTTCAAGTTCCTTACGGTTACTAACTAAAAAGACTCATTCTATAAAATAATACAGTGGATTTTGGTCGACCGGGACACATTGGGAGTGGATTATTTTGTCCCATTTAACCAACTTTCCCATTAAGTGGAATGCCCCCTGTTCACTAGAATATAATGTGATGTATGATATGGTAGGATGAGTCAAAGTGCTGGAAAGTGTGATGACACAGGTCTACTGTGGCGAGTATCTCAGGTGTCATGGTCGTCCCACAAACACCAGATAATATCAACTTTAGGACAGTAAAATAAGGAGTAAAACACACACAAGGCGAACATACGAAGAACCACAATTTCTTACAAACTTCGCTGTTTGAAATAAACACGAGGCTAAGAGTTCCACTGTTTCAATATCTTTTGTAGCGTCTTGCCGTGTTCTGTCATTTATTGCAGTAAGCGAACCTTAAAAATTGTTTCTCTTTCTCGCTCTATCTCTTTCTCTATCTATCTATCTCTCTCTCTGTCTCTCTCTCTCTCTCTCTGTCTGTTTCTGTTCTCTCTCTCTCTCTATCTCTCTCTCTCTCTCTCTCTCTGTCTATCTCTCTCTATCTCTATCTCTCTCTCTCTATCTTAGCTCTAATCTGTCTTCTCTCTCTCTCTCTCTTCTCTGTTCTCTCTCTTCTCTCTCTCTCTCTCTCTCATTATTTAGGATTATTTAGGAATCCTAAATAATAACAAACACTATTAGTCTTTTGAAATATAATTGTATGTATTTGTGTAATAATCGTGCCAAACTAGAGCACGCAATCCCAGCAACAACATGTAATGAGAAATGTAATGCCACGCATCTTATTTAAACAAGCCTTTTAGGAATGTTGAAGTGAGGACAGCGCTTACGGTAAATCACACCTGAATCTGGTGTTGGGATTGGAGCCGGCCTCTGGTAACTGATGTTTAACCGGTCAACACACGGCCCGAAAGCCAATGTTTACTCTACAAAGTTGTGTCAATTATGATAAGTCTTTTGGAATGTTATGGAAATTGCCATCTTTGATAGGTCTGCACGAACATGCTCTCCTGACAACTGTAATTCCGACCTCATCTGTAAAATGACTGGTGTCTGAGTTGCGCTCGTTCTACTCGGAGGACGGCGTTTCGAGGGTGAAATTCTTCTACAGAATCACACCAAGGGAAGCAAAAGACGGTTCACGATACGCTAAAACCCAGTAATGTGCCATGAGCGTTTTCGGGCTTTGAAAAAAAGCGGTTTAATGATCAGTTGATGAACTGTCAGAACAACCAGTCGAGCATGTGCAATAATTATCAGGCAATGTCGCATAGTGGCTGAATAATTACATCCATTCAGAGTGGAAACAACAGGATGTGCACGTGTTCCCACCAATTATCCAATCCTCCTCAAGGTGACAATTAAAGTGGATCTTCATAAACAAGACACGCAAGACTCCCGATACCTCCAAAAACGGAAGATTCTTCTCTACGGTGGCAAGAGATTAAGCTTTCCAAAACAGCATTACACAGATTCTCCCGAACCTTTCCGAACGTCTGATGGAACGCAGAGTGTAGATAGTAGTAGCTCGACAAACCCTCTGGAATCCCACAGAGAAGAGGAAAAGCAGCTCCGCTATCTGCAGGAGAACAAACCAGTGGCACGCTTCAACAAGTGCGATTCATCTTTATCAGCCGACCACACCAAACTCTCAGACCCAGCACCTAAAGATGGAAACCACAGGGACACTCGGAAGTCAACAACAAAATGCCTCGCTTCCCTCAAAATATCGCCCACATCTACCAAAGCAACTGCAGAGAAACGGCAGGCCTGAGGATGGAATCTGGATGAAATGAGCTTATCACCAAATGCAGTTGTAAAGATTTTCAAGGAAATGAAAGGAATGTATCAAAGTGTACAAGAGCACATGGATGGAGGCAGCATTTGGACTAAATGTCAAACTTTGAAGTCCAGTCTGCACACGATTCCCTTTCGTTGAGGTTTAGAAGGGTTTTTTTTTTTTTTAACAATTGGATCATTTGAGAAGATAGGATTAGGGTTAGGCCAGGTGATTTAGCAAGCTATTTAAACAATTGAAATTCCGCATATGTAAACACCATTTATTACAAATGTTATTTATTTATTTATTTATTTATTTTTATTTATTCTTATTAGAGCTTTAGTTGATACATGCTTACAATTTACTTACAAAATGTGCAATTTAACAATATACTGTATGGTACTATACTTTACCTCACAATTTCATATATATGAGATAAAACCACAATGTATATTTTAGAATATGTATGTACAATTAAATTAATTGAAACATTTCTCTGCAAAGATGAAAAAAAAATGTAATTACATAAAAGAATATAAGAACATGTTTTTTAATTATCATCAAGAGAAAATTGTTCAAACTACTTAAAAACATAATCTCTATGTAACGCAAACAGTGCGAATAATTCTACAAGTATAATTCTATTTTAAAACCTTTACAGGTTAGGTAGCTAAATTACCTTAATCAGTTGTTAAATTATACAATTTGTTCTGTTGTATTCATTCAGCTGCTTCGGTAAGTGACTGTGAAATGAGCTTTATAAATAAACCGATCTTTAAACTTAAACAGTACAATATTTCACATCTCCCACTTACATTAAAATAAAAACCATTTTGCATTCCTTGGCAACAGACTAAAAAACAACAGTCTATTATAAAATGCAAACACTTTTTAGCACTAACCCCTTTTTTAAAACAAAAGGTTAAGCAGAAATATATGTCATATACGAAAATATTACAAAAATCATTAAAAAAAACACCAACATATCTACTGTAGAATGGTTTAAAAATGAACAGTATAACTCCTCTTAACCATTTTCAAGAATGGACTTGGCATTGTCGGAACGTAGTGGTGATGAAAACGGATTAAATTCAAGGATATTGCTGAAAAAAACCCACATATTGCGTGACCCGCTATGACCCCGGGTCATCTCTCTGAACCATAACACACACACTTTAGCTGCAACCTCCCAATCCGTCTGTCTCCACGTGACAGGAATCCCTCAATCAACAGAGATGAAGCAGAATGGTGTCAGATGGATGAAACCTTCCACACCAGCGGAGCTGTCGATAGCGTGAATGTGGGAAGCAGAGTAACAGCCCGCAGGAATCATGGGCCACTGTGTTATTAGAGATTTCAGATCATGTGATTTGATTGTTGACAAAGGGAAGCGATGGCCTGTTCGGTGTGTTCTGGGGCACGAGATATAGTTCACTGGGCTTCATCAAACGCCCTTCAATCGGTCGTAACCCAGCTGGGAAAGCAACGGGTCATAGCTCAAGAAGCTCAGAAATGTGAAAAATTGATCAGTCAAAGCATCTGTGAACAGAAAATGACTAACTAATAGCACTCAGTACTGACGGGCCAGTCCGTTTTACAAGCTTCTCTTCCCAGGAGAACATTTCTCCGTCATGAGGGTTTGAAGCCAATACCAGTCAAATGGTCAACCAATCACAGAGTGGGACACACGTTCACACACTTACTCACACTGGACTATTGAGGACTAGTGGTTCTAAACTCCAATATCGAGTCTAGAACGGAAAGTGAGCCTAACCACTACGCCATGGCGAACTCCTAAAAAAACCACGTAAATGCCTCCACCTGTCCTCCACTTCCTGTCACCAACTAAAACGCTAAAAAAAAAACATATTGATCATTTGATTTATTCAAACTGGTGAGCGCTCTGAGACTTTATCATCAATTAATCCATGAAGAATCAAGGTCCGAGTCCTTCAAAGCTCCTTAAGCTGTTCCGAAGGGGATAATATATCAGGGTCGCGCCATCTTTAAAAGGTAAACGAGAAAGGTTTGATTTTCCCGGCATTGACCTCCGAAAGCAGTTACACGGACGGTTCTCTGGCAGAAAAGGAATCAATGGCATTAACGCCCTTCACGACCCTGCAGACGTGACAGCCACGCGTCCCATTAACACCCGTTCTCCCATCTCACCAGCGAGCTGATGCTGGACAGACTGAGGGAAGCTGCACTGCCGACTGGACAAACATCGATTGACAAAAGTCTATAGTGAAGTCTGTAGTGAAATCTGACCAGAGGCTTGATCTCACATGGCTTTCACACTTAGACATGAAATAATGAAATATCAAAGTTCGACGATATATATCCATCCATTCATTAGGGTTTCAAAATAATTTTTTGTCCGGAAAATGTGACAAAGTGAGCGATTCTTTGTCAGCGCAGCACTCGCCACAAACATACATATATTACGTTTTGCATATATAATAGCCGTAATAGCATTAGCAATACATATAGCAAACGCACGCTAACAAAATCCCAGACTCAAAAGGCAAAAAACACAACATTCCAACACAACGTTCACCAGTGTCACAAATACATCACACACATACAATGGCACCGTGTTTTCATTGAAGATTTATTCGTCTTATTTAGTTATTTTATTAAAAATGTTAACACAGCATTAGTATAAATAACACAGGGATACTTTACTTTGTAATGCAGACACTTTTATTGCATTTCATTACAATTTTTTAAAAATCAACAAATTCCTGCTTTCCCTGGGAATCAAACCCATGATGTGGTGTTTCTCTCTACAGACTGAGCTACTGGGATAGCAGACGTACCTTTTCTCTAAAGAAATAAAAACTAAAATATTGACCATAAACAATATGGACCCTTTTGAAGCAGCTGAAATACACGTCACAAGTGTTCAGTGTAAAACTGGAGAGTTTTCAGAAGAAACCCCCCGCACAGCCTCCAGTATGTTCTCCAGCGTTTCACCGAAGCTGTCAGAGCGCTGCTGAGGCGAGAGGAACTGAGATTCTGAGACTTGAAGCTGTTTTCTTTCATATCGCACACACCCGTGTTCTACATCAAACGCTCGGATGCCTCTGCATTCGCCTCGACGGGACGAGAAGGAAGTCAGAGTGCAGCACTTTCAGGCATTCCGTTCTGGGGTTTGGCCGAGCCACCACGCACCCTTTGAAAACAGGACATTGTTAAAACAGTAACATGTTGCTCTTGGCACGGGACGCCGCTGTCTCCCTCCATACAAGCGCGGCTGCAATTAGCACGGCCGTCTCCCCAGAACAAACCCTGCCAAGGCGGCAGAGACACGGCTCCACTGCAAGAATGCTCGGCATTTCCTTTCATGTGTTTTGGTGGAGGAAAACAACCAAACACACACAACTGCACTTCCTGTTTTCACTCACTTTCCCTTAAACGGACGCGTATGTGTGCTCGCTTGCTCTCGTTTGCTTTCTTTTCAGACTCGGAGATGTTGCGCTTGTGGCCGCTTTAGTTTGCTTGTCCGTCTGATTTCTTATCACAATAGTGTAGCTTTAATAACGCTAAAACAAAAGCATGTGGAATGTTAACGTAAACAATAACAAGCAATAATGTAAGCAGAGTAACATTCCAAACAAGTTGAAACATTTGAAAACAAATTTCAGAAATAATGTAAAAACCAAAAGTAACCACTACAGTACCAAGGTCGGTAATTACAGATTACAGAAACATGTCATGTGTAGAATGCTCTCTGGCGTTCAGCTCAGCGTGAAACACAGCTTGTTGCTTTATTGGAACTTCTTGTCTGTGTCATTTTTATTGCTGTTTTATTATATTGCTTGTTTTTAAGTCTTGTTTGATACTGCTTTTTTTTTTTTATTCGGTTGTTTTTACTGTTATTTTAATCATCCTTTTGGACACTCTTTGTACAGCACTTAGTTGTCAACTACAGTTGTTTTTTTTTTAAGTTCTTTATAAATAAAAGTTGATTGATTGATTGATTGGTTGATTGATTGATTGATTCGTTGATTGATTGAATGATTGATTGATTGATTCATTCATTCATTGAACAATTTATCATTATATCATCAAAGAGTTCGTTTTAAAGTACGTTTTGTGATTTTATCAAAACAATAAAAATTGAGTGTACATTTATTAAAATTGACCCATGTTTTCAGAGTGTCACAAATTTGCTTTTGTATTTGGAGAGTGTTGTGTTGTATTATAGCTTTTGAGTAGTTTTATTAATTTCTAAAGAATGTTTTAAACATTGTGGCATTATTTCTGTTGACCACAAGTATAGCATGGCGAATACTGTTGACCATAAACACATGGCAAAAATAATCGTATCAAAGATTGAAACTGGATTAATCGCTTATCTCACCTAGTTATCACAATTCTGAGTTCTCCAAGTCTCCAAAGGTCTTTATTATATCTAAATCTGAAGACGAAGAGCGCTTCAACATGTGTGAAGCTTCGGCAGTTTTATGTGGTGAATTAATTTACCACCTGAAATCTTCAGACGTCTTCAATAGTTTGATAGCAAATAGTAGTTTCAAAGCATTTATTAGTGCATTATTTATTATTTAAAACACCAAGCCTAGTACCAGCCATGTAAAACTCGTTGCTGTTAGTTTAAACTCAAGAACTGATTAGTTACCAAAAGCCCTTTTTGGCTCTTTGTAACCAGTCGTTTTTTTTGGATTGGTTTGTTTGACCGATCTGAACTGACTTTGATTTGTGTTGCTAACAAACCGTTGAATTTCAAATAACCACAAGAGTAAATATGAGACGAGTCTAAAATCACCGTCCTTCCATCAGCACTGGCAATGATTTACTGAATCAGTAGGTTTTTTTTTTACACTGAGAGAAAATCTACCTAGACATCAAAGGTCAACATATTATTAAGGTTTGCTGAGGATTGATTTGTTGTAGCAGGCAATACGGATGTCATTTAGAGACCTTGGAGAGGGCAACGCGACACCGTGATCAATCTCCTTCACACCTTCACCGGGCTCTTCTCATCACAATGGAGCTAAAGAAATCCAAAAGGTTGCTGCTCAAACTCAAACCGTCCACTGCTTAGACGCATCACTGATACTATCAATACCACTTATCTATTCGCCATATACGAAACGTTCTCTGATGCGGCGGAATGGTTTTTCTCCGGGACCAGCAAACTCAGAACACACCCCAATAATTCAGATTTCCATTTGGTGGAGTGAAATGAGAAGAAGAAGAAGAAGAAGAAGAAGTGGATGAGTTTAATCATCTCAGGGAGACGACTGCACTTCTGCATGACGGAAGCAATTGTTTTATGCAAAAGCAAGTGGCATAATGTTTGACGCATCAAGACCAAAAAACGGCCAGGTTGATGAATTAAGACGGTAACGTGTTTCTTATGCAAATGACGACTTGAGAACACACACCACCAGCAGCACACCATGTGTTTTGGCTCGTGCTCTTCACCGCACTGAACACAAACAGATGCCGAAAAGATTGGAGGAAAAACAACATTACGCAAATGCCAAAAAATGAATCACGCTCTCAAACAACTCTAAAGTTTGCCAGAAACATTTCTCCAAATCTATAAAAATACATGACACATTTTCAGTGCCGCGTTTGCTAGTAAGAGAACGGAAAAACTGTCAGACATTGTTGCAAAAACTTTGGTATGCCAATTCTGTTTTGACAGCCTTTTCTATTTCTGGGTCTCGAGGAGATCCATCTCAGAGACTTTGGTCCGGATTGTGGAACACACGCACACAAATAAACATGGTCAATTGTCTTCTTCCAATTCACCTGGCAATTGTTTGAAAAAAAAAAAATACTGCTTTTAAATGTATTATCTTATATTATGTTCTAGTAAAATCATAAGGAATCCCAGTGGCTCAGAAACAGAGTGAGCGGTTCCGTCCATCTATACAGAAAATGTTGTATCTACAAAAGTGACCTAAAACAAGCTATAAAATCGTTTAACTAAAGCACTACTAATCAATCAATCACTAGTCAATAAACAACTCAGTCAAAATAATTCTGCCAAACTGTCACAACTCCACTAATAGACATTTCCACACAATGTCTCCTAGACAAAACAACACAATAAACTTCAACAAGTCAAGAGCGCTAGTCAAAACAACTCGCCAGGCAATTATTAGTTAAACCAAACAGAGCTGACGAACCTGCCGCGATAAAACAACACGTGTTGCTACCCGTTGCTAGGACCGTTGTGATAACAAGCGTGTGTTTTTTCGTTTTAATTGCCAGTGCGCCACTAGTTCAGACTGAGCGTGCTCGGAGAAGGCAGGCGAGCATCCATCAGGGACGACGTTTCTCAACGCAACATTTGCATTCTGATCGCTGTAAAAAGAGCCTTATCTGCAGCCAGTAAATCAACCTGTTTGTTTGCCTAATCACCGTGTCGGAGGGGGGGAAAATGCTGTCGCTGTAAATTAAATAAATAAAATGAAATAAATAGATAACAGCACTGACGAAAGTGGAAAAGTCTGTTTTTTTTACCCACACTGAAAAATCCTCAAGGTTTCAAGTAGATTAAAGAAAAAGCCTTTCTGGGAAATAAGTCTTTTCAATGTTTGCAACGGTAATAACTGTGCCTTTAATTTACAGATAAAGTGTTGTGTTTCTTTTTTAATATATGCATAACTGTAATGAATAAATATCATTATTTGAACTTGTTTCACAAATTCCCTCCTTTATCATAGAACTGTTTCACTCGGCTGCGTTTAACAGCCTGAGAAAGTGTCTCGACCGCTTGTAAGTCGCTTCTTGTTTCAGTCTCTCAGTCACGCTGAGTGTTTAAAGAGTGTGTGAGAAAGATTTATGGCTTCAACTATTTAAACCAAACATTTTGGGGGATTGAGGGCTTTTTCGCAGGGTACATAACTACCGTGAAAAATGTGTAAAAATAGACTAGGATCTAACACAGTTCAAATCAGGAACTGCACATTAAATGTATTAATAATGAAACATCAAAAGCGTTATTGAAACCAAATCAAACGTATTACCACAGATTCCGCAAAAATAAAACTAAAAACAAAGTAAAAAAAAAAAAAAACTTTAAGGCTTTTGCACTTTATAAAGTAAATAAATGCAAATAAACTAGTACATTGCATCTTTGTATGCATTTTTACATCAAGTTTTTTATCTTTATGTGTCCGTCATATGGCATGTGCTTAAAATACTGAAAAAATACAGAGGTTTTACTTCTAAAAAAAATAAAGTAAGATGCTGACCTAAACACAACAAAAACATTCTGAACGTATTTTCATAAAGCTAGAGACAACCAAATGTTTGTTGCATTTATGTGATTTTCTGTGAATGGTTTTGCACGCAAAGTTTGGCACCAGGCATTTACAGTAGGTGACAGTGAATCCGGATACTAGGCCTTTATACTAGTGGAACCTCTGGTCACTCGTCGGGACCTTTGGCTGGACCCCACAATTTAAGACCTGCTCGAGGGTCAAGATGGGATTTGGAACAGAGTTTTAGTCTGAATTACAGTAGGTGGTGGTTATTGTTTTGTATGCAAGTACAGTAATCCCTCGCTACTTCGCGGTTCGACTATCGCCGATTCACTGTATCGCGGATTTTTTTTCTTTATCACATATGATCGCGGATTCATTTTTTCCCCGACCGTATCTCGGCAGTGCCTCGAGACGGAGCGCCGCCGGACGCGTCTCACCGCGGAGAAGCGAATCGCTATGTCGGACGTCTCCCCGCGAGGCCGCGACCACTACCGGGCCGCCAGCTGTGGAAAACACGCGCGTGATCCTCCCGTTCACACCCTTTGAAAATGAATATCTCCGCGGGGACGGCGGGGAGAAGTTTGTTAACATTACTTTAATAAAGAATACTACTAGAAAAAAGTGTTTTAAAAGTCTGAATAAGTGTTAAACTTAATGTAAATGTTGTTCCTCCACTTATCGCGGTCGGGCTTTGAACGTATCTACCGCGATAAACGAGGGATTACTGTAAATGGTGGAGAAATGTGTTTATCTCTGTGTCATTGTTGCCATGCCACATATTTATGATTATTGCTTAATGAAATAATTTAGGTACTGCCCAGCATCTTGAAAAACACCATTTTGTCAATCCTCTTCATAAAAATGTACTGATGATTTAATAAACAAACATCAAACCACTGAAAACCATAGACTGTGGGTTTTGATCCTTGCGTGAGTCTTAATAACACGAAGTTCAACCCCAGTGAAGACAGACGGCTCAAACCCATCACGAAGGCATCACGCAGCCTGATGGCATTACGACTACTGCGGAGAGACAAGCGCATGCAGGTACAAGTCTGTTCATCGGAAGGAAAGAGATGAGAATGAGAAAGAAGAGGGGTACCTTCAATCTTCTGCAGGGCCGTCTGACAGGCTTCCTGGCTAGCAAACTCAAATGGGTTGTTGCATGTTCGCACACTGTCACATTCACACTTCCCGTCAATGATGTTACAGCCTGTAACCAGGTTTTCGTTGCATGGCTCGAAGCCCAAGAGCTGGTCGTCATCCCAGTTTTCATCTGGAAAATGAAACGGACACGTATCAGTGAGCACGCCACAGCAAGAGAGCTTGGTGAAAACATGGAGTAACTGGATCTCGTCTGGCGGCTTGATTAAGCAGCTGGATTTGGAGTTGCACCAGCAAAGCCAACTGGTCTGGCGATTCTGTCGTGATAAAAGCTACTGTTAAAATAGCCCGACCTCCAATTTCTAAAGATTGGGTTTCACAAAACAGAGTTCATGCATCTTTTGACCCTTTATCGTTTCTATTATTCGGATATTATTCTTATTATGTTGATATTCTATTAGAAATAATAATAGAATAAAAGAGAAAAATAAAGAGTATATTGGTATTCATATACTCTGTACTAATACAGTATTATATTAGTATTGGAGTATATTAGAAAAATAGAATAATCTAATTCCAAGAAAATGGTCCTTTGGGTCTGCTGTAGTTCTACCCTGTCCACAAGAACCATTGATATGGAACTGTTCTTATTGGTATTAATGGCGATTGAACAATCTGTTAAACAAAAACAAGCTGCCTTACCTTGCATAGACAGTATAATTGTAGCACATTTTTATTAAATTGTAAAACATTTCTTTTTCCGTACATGTATCGCAGCATTTTCATATTTTTAATTTCTATATTTCTAACTATTTTTATGAAGGACATTTTATTATTATTTTTTTATCCATTTCATTTGTATGCTTACGTCTCTTTTTACGTTTATTTATTCTGGAACAATATTGAGTTTGACACCTCTGGTATAGTGGGACACAAAGACATAAACACTCGGAAATATTTCAGACTACAATTCACTCATCAACAGTAGAACATCATTTTACAATGACTAAGACTTTTTTATAATGAGAAGTGAGCAAGCAGAAACACTACAGAGACGTCAACACTAGGAAAACATAACGTAACATGGGAGACCCGGTGGAAACCCAGGAGGAGACGAGAAGAACATGCAAACTCAAAACGGAAAGGTCTCAACACAGGCCTGGACCACCAACACATCACTGCACACAATGCCGCACACAATACAAAGGGTACAATCTTGAGGTAAACAACTGAATTGTTCTATGAGATAAAAAAAAATCAGTGTCACACGAGATAAAAACAAAAATTGCACTGTCACATGAGATTAAAGAAAGTGCACTGTCATCTAAGATTAAAAAATATCATTTTCATATGAGATTGAAAAAGAATGTGCACTGTCATTAGAGATTAAAAAAAATCTCACTGTAATTTGAGATTAAAAAAGTGCACTGTCATAAGATTAAAAAAGATCATTTTCACAAGACATTAAAAAAAAAAAAATCACACTGTCATGTGAAACAAAAGAATGTGCACTGTCATATAATATTTAAAAATCGTACTATGAAAAAAAAATTAAGAGCATCATGTGAAAAAAAAAAAAAAAAAAAAAAAAAAAAAAAAAAAAATCGCAGGGCCGTATGAGATTAAAAAAGCACAGTCATGTGAGATTAAAAATAGCACGCTGTCGGATGAGATTAACAAAAAGATCACTGTTATAAGAGATTATACCACTCCTGCGTTCCTAGGCACTTCCACCTTAAACAGACTGTAGCAGAGAGCAGCGCGTCCTCACAATAAAAATCACCTCAGTGCTGAAGACGCCGCTATCTCCCCTTATGAACGTCTTATTTGCAGTGCAAACACAGTTCGGTGATGAAAGCACTGGTGTTTCATCCCACTGCGTGTTCATTTGATCAGCATGTGTGTGTGTTTGTGTGCTTAAGACAGATGAACACACACTCCAGTACGCTGGCCCATCAGACCTACGCCACAAAATATTCTTAGCAAGTCGTTTGACTGAATGAATGAATGAATGAATGAATGAATGAATGAAGACTTTATTTATCCCACTAGGAGAAATGTCTTTCTTTGTAGCGGCAACATTTGAACAAATTAAAAAAAAACAGTAGAATAGAAATGTGCAAAATCTAAGATATGATCAAATAAACAAAAGGTGCAAAATTACAAAACAGTAAGTAAAACAAAATGTGCAAAAAATACAAACAGTAAAATTAGTTTAACAAAAATACTCTTGAAATGCTATTAAAAGCAATTGAAATCATCCTAAAAACTAAGACGAATAATTCATGTTCTGTTTATAATATTATTTCAAGAGTACGTTTTTAACCAGTTTGGTCTAATCAGAAGTGGAGAAGTAGCAAAATGAATTATAAAGGGCATAATAACAAACTATTTAAAAAAGTCTAACTTAGTTCAACACTGCAGACAATACTTTCAAATTTGCAAATTTTTCAAATCACAGTTAAGTGTCCGTAGAAAAATATAAAAGAACGCTTAATTGGGATGCAAAGTTAAACGGCTCCATACTTCTGTTCTTCGCTTTTCCTCGATATAAAACGTAGCATTTAAAATCAAGAGAATTTGAAGAGAAGCGATTGGATTCCACGCTTTTTGGAATTGCAATCAGAAGGTTGCAGGTTCGAATCCTGGATTTGAAGAGTTCTCTAGCAAGACAAACAACCTCAGATGTTCATTCGGTAAATGTCTTTGGACAAACTTACGAAACACCTGATATTTAGCACAAAACATTTTACTTAATAAAGAAACATGCTTTATTATTACATGCTTTATATTTCTTTTAATAAAGAAACAAGAATTTATTTTCAAATTCACTAGCGACTTTTAGCTGTTTAAGAAAGACACAAAGAGAGTGTGTGTGTGTGTGTCTGTGTGTGTGGGTGTGTCTGTGTGTGTGTGTGTGTGTGTGTGTGTGTGTGTCTGTGTGGAGGGGGTTATTAAGATTAGTATCAAGACACTATTATATATTCAAATATTCCGAGCAGAAATTTTAGCTTGTGACATTGATAAATAAAAAAGTGCTTTGAGCATTTTTCATGCTATAGACCAATAGACTATTTGCCACCCACTGCCCAGTAAAGAAGCGTTTGACGGTGGTCTGCATAACCGCTCTCTCGTCTGATCTTATTTACAGTACATCATAATTGGTGTTTATGATCAGTTAAACCACCGATTAATTAATCAGTTCAAAGAGATTTAAAAAACCCAGTTATAAAAAAAAATTACTGGACGGATATTTTTTTTCTCTCTCTGGATTATATTTCAAACAGTCTGCTTCAATACGCCGCTTCAAAGCACGGATTGATTTGCATTGGTATTTGTAATTTGCGCATGTAATCTGTGTCATCGCGTCTCTGGAGAAAGCGGCTTGTTTGCCAATAAATAACGGTGTGTGTGTGTGTGTGTGTCTCTCTATCAAAATTCTGCGGCAGACGTTTTTGCATTATGGAAAGAAAAAAACTAGTTTACATGTTTCCAAACATGCGCAAATAAGAAGTGCAAAAATGACTTTCGCTTCCCAGCGAATGCTTTTCAAATTCCTTGGAAGTCACTTTAGATTCCGTACGATTCCAAAAGTCGTGACAGATAAAAAAAAATCAGTGACGTGTATGTAAATTTAATTCAGAATATCCGTGATCATTCATATACATCCTAAATCTGTAATGCGCTGCTTGCAATCCTGGGCTAGTTCCTGCACTGAAATGCGTCCTATTCGCCAACGTGCCTCCTTGACTATTTCTGGGTCTGATGGTTGCACATTCTCCAAATTTGGTCCCATGACTGTCCGTCACCAATCCAACAGACAGACGCACAACTGTGGAATTCCACTGGGGATTGTCAACAGTGTTTGGGTGCGTGATTTCCTAATGATCTGAGACTGGAAAGTGATGTTCCGAAGCTCCTGCACTTGCTGTTTTCACCAAAGCCACAGGCGTTGAAGTCCCCAAATAGCTGCTGTCAACAGTTGATTCTTCAGTAACTGAGCGTGGCTCTTCAGACTTTAGCTGGGTGTGGAGGGTTGAGTCCCCTGACAAACTAGGTTGTCAGTGGCCTGGCAATGGGATGTTCTTGATAAACACATCATGGTGGCCCAAAACACACACACACACACGGGCTTCAGTCTTGTCTGGAGGTCTCGAAGCCTCCAATGTTCCTGAGTGAGAGATTGCTGGTGCTCAAATAGTTACTTCTACACCAATATTCTCTCTCAATATTTTGAGCATACTAGAATTTATTATGTATTTAGTATATTTACATTTAGTAGTATATATCAGTAAACTGCTGTTTCAGAGCAATCTCACATTAGCAAGGATTTTGAGCGTAGAAGATGGGAATTTTGGGGCAAATCAATAGACGATGCATACTTTGCGGTTCAATATCAACTTGCCACTTTGTTCCAGACTATTAGTGCAGACGCGAACATGGTAAACAGACCACTGGTACAGTCAGGTGCTAATCACACAACATAACCACGTGTCTTTTGAATTACAGTAAAAATTGTCGAGAACTTTAGTGCATATTAAATGACAAATGAGTAAAAAATAAAAACTATTAAAAATATTTGGGTTACATATAGAATATTGCACTTTTTTAACTTTTTTTTTTAATAAATATTTTATTTTTATTAAAAAAAATGGATACATTTCTCAGTATTGTATCGAAATTGCTATTTCTAGTATTGTGACAACACTAGTGTCTATACATCACGTGTAATAAGACAATGCTTGAACGCTAATAATTAACATTTCTGCATTCATCCGATGACTTCCGTATGCCGCATGTGACCTGAGCAAATATTCCCGTTCTTTCATGTTACCTAATACAGTCTGACGAGGAACACACAGCAACACCGGTCATGTGGACTCACAAACAGAAGGATAAACCGAAGCCGGAATAAACTGTGGGGATTTGGTTGTACGTGCCGATTCACTGACATCAAAGCGGCCAATCAGACGGCAGAGCTGAAACGCAGCGTTCGATTGGGAAAAACAGTCGTCTGGAAACTACATAGAAAGTTTCTCTTCTTTAGTTTGTGGATTATTGTGTACTTGACTGGAAAGTATTGACAAAAACTAGCTAGTGATGTGTAGATATAGACACTATTAGTATTAGTATAGATACGCCAGTTAATCAGCTGCTGGTTTAGACCACTTAAATAAAAATAAAACAAATCCTAATACACAAGCTGATAAATCTTTGCTTATCTGGGACAAAATTCCCTTCAGTTGGACCAAAAAACACGCGAGAAAATACTGACATTTGCTCGGTGAACTTTTAGTTTGTGTCTCGTCTCTGCTGCAGACTGAAAGTGAAAATGGTGACGAAAATGTTGAACTTCATCAGGTCGTAAATTGCAAAGAGTTTGTACCCGTGGACAACAAGTGTCAATGCTCAAATTAAAATAAAGACTACGCTGAAATGTTTGTTTTTATGCTCTTAAAGTTCTGTGAGAGGATCACGCCTGATATACTCAGCAAACGAACGTGTACCAACCACAGACTCCCGCCAGCTTTTATTCCTTGTCTTGTGTCCAATTCGTGTTGAAGTGTCACAACGTGTCAGTGTTTCCAACAATAAAGGTCACACTGACATTATCATGCCACGTATAGTGCATTTCAAGCATGTCCGGTTCTGATTAACCGGAATCGATTGTTAATGTACAAGTACATGAAAAAAACCTGCCACAATTGTGTCAAATCAATCCATCCATTAATGCATCTAACAGCAGAAGAAAAAAAATCCCGGCATCTATATATATATCACTCCTATAGCCCACCAGACACGTATATGTCTACACGCATAACTCAATGAGCCACTTTTGGACGAAGGGCGACAAAACATTTCAGAAATTCCGACAAAGACTCAAACTCGAACTTGGGTCTTGAACTTGGCTCCTACTGCTCCAGCATTCCGCCCAATTTGTCAGATCACATAAGTCCCGTAGGTTGCACGTGTCAGTTCGCATTGACTTTAAAGCTCATGGTTCATTGTTCGCAACAAGACCCCCTTTTGACACAGAGCATCCAACCTTTAAGCCACAACCCGGAAAAGTCCAGCAGGCCTCTGCGCTTCGCCCCGTGAAGACACTTCAGGGAAGAGCATGACAGGAAACCTGCCGAGAGGGAGGACACATTCACGCTTGTCTTCACTCACTACACAAGACAAGCAACACATTTCAACCTGCCTTCACCGTCCTTTACTGTACATGAGAAAAATGAACGCATGGCCCTGCAGCTCAGTTGCATTTATATCTGAAATCGGTTTACTAGTAGTAATTAATATTGGCCTTCATGATAAGCCTGATGATGCTCCATCCTACATCACCCTATTTTTTGGACTATAAGGCACATTTAAAATCCTTTATTTTATTTTTTTATTAATTTAAATTACTTTTTTTTTTTTTACTTAAAATCCAGTGTGCCATTGCCAGTGAGTTTTGATTGTTCCTTTTGACCAAATCTATGTGGTTTATGAGGCTGTTGTGTTCAAAATCTGTTAAAAATGTGGAAAATGAATCAATTTAAAATGGGCGTGTCTCGTTTTGTATTTATGATACAATGTAACAATGTTGTGAGTTACTGCAAATGACTTTAACAACATTTGTTTTCAAAATTTGTAATCAAGATCTGCGATTTGCAATCCGGTGTATTATGTATGGAAAGAAAAAAAAATAGACATTTATAGAATATGCGCCTTGTAATCTGGTGCGCATATTTGTACAAAAATTACACAGCTCGGTAGTTTTCTTTCTCTGTCAGAGAACGATAAATGTTTACGCTTTTAAAAGTGTTTAGTATAGGTTCTCGACATGTAATAAAAACATTATATTACATTTACATTTTTTTCCACTAACCACACTAACTTAAGTACCGTTCATTACAAACAAAGCTTCAAGCTCAAGTCAAAATCAAAAAGCTGATTCCATATGTTTGTGAGATTATATGATTTAAGACGCTATATGATTTTAAAGCGCTAATTTAACATCTGGATGAGATTGGGAGAAAAAAACAATTAGTGAATCTCTTTTATTTTACAACAGGCCTTCGCTGCAGCTGCTTTGTAAAAAAGGAGAGCAGAATTCTCCAGAACTACTTTAAAACATGTGCATTATTCATATTTTTTCCTTTTGTGAAAAAAAAAAATCCCGCAGCTGTGGAACATCATGAGCTGACAGCGTGAAGAGACATGACATGATTTCAAATTGAATATAATTGCTTCTTTTCCCATTGTAAAGTTCTCCCCGTTTGCTCTCTGGATTACTTCTGATCACCACGAAAGGTGTTTTTTTTTTTGGTTAGATGGGTGGTTTTTCTGGTAAAGACTGAATTAGCCGTAAAGAGGAGTGATTAAGGAGAACATGAAGCTGCTCTGAGTGCGGACGAGAATCCGTGTGGACAACACTTTCTTTTCCAGGTGTTCCCTGTGTATAATGCGCATTCCATTCTTCCCTGTCAGAAGCCATTAAAACGAAAAAGGCCACTGCTTTTCTCCTATACTAGGTCAAATGTGAGTGAAGCGCACAACTGAATTAATAGTCATACAGTCATATAAATAACATAAATGTAGTTCAGGAGGCTTCTGTTTGTATAAAAAAATAGACAACAGTGAAAGTGTGTAAAACACTGTCAACAAAGCAGATTGTTACTGAAATGTGCAAAGAAACGTATACAACTCAATACTGCTTAATACGTGTCCCACAAAAAAATGTTAAATTAAAGTCTTTGTAATTTTGTCGACTTACAACGGATGGATTTTACAACCGCCTGGCAAGCTGGAGTCGCCAAATCACTCTTTAGTGATGCTCTTTAGACACTATCCATCCAACTCTGGGTCACAGGGAGCTGGACCAATCCCAGCAACCAATCGCTAGGCCTGAAGGTGGGACACACACCCAGGATTAAAGGCCAACCAATCCCAGAGCAGGACACAGACACACACACACACACAACACATTCTCTGATTGATTGATTTCTGATTGGTTTTGATTTGATTTAGATTTCCTCAGCACTACTGAACAGGTAGAAGCAACAGCGATGCTGTAGTGACGTGGCGTTCATTATTGAGTTAGATCCGCTCCTGAAAGAGACGGAAACTGTTGTTCTGATGAAACCGAGTGAGGCGAGTACGTTCACCTCCATCAGCGGTACACGGGCGACTTGTGCTTCTTGTTCTTTGTCTCTCTCATGATCTTTAGCCCAATTGTGAGGAATTTGTCCCAAAAAAGCCAACAATTTCCACCTTGTATTAGGATTTGTTTCGAGGTTTCGAATTTGGCCCTTTTAAGTGGCCGATTAACAGCTGTCCCGATAAACCAGAATCAAATGTAACCATGTAATCAAATAATCATGTATGTTACCAAATCTGCACACATATAGACCCTAATCTAACCTCACAGTCTGAAAACAAGTCTGGCTTCAGCAGGTTCACGCAGAAGCTCTGTCCGGTTTCTCTAGACGAGGAGCATCACGTCGGTGGAAAGGTTCAGCTGGAGGCTTCTGACACGAAGCCCCCTGGGTGTAGCGTGTGATGTGTCTGTGCGCCCATCTCCAGAAAGACCCGCAGGGCGGTTCAGGACCATCAGCTCCACTGCGTGCGCTCACTGTACACAGCCTGTCCAAAGCCATCTCTCCTTTTGGAATGCACAGGAATTTATGGGCTTGGACACGGGCCTTACTGTCAAATCAGATAGAAAATATGCATTTGTGGTTTTCTCCTCCACCCTTTGCCTCGCAGCACTGCAGCTAACGTTCCTCGGCCAAAATTAAAGTGTCATTATTTTAGACGTTTCCAGCCCGGGAATTTCTTCCATTTAGCAGGGATTTACCGTTTCGACAAGCGCTTTTGGACACCCGACCTAAATCTTGCTGGTTTTAATATCCTTCCACCAAAACATCAGACGGAATCCTGCACCCCGTTGGAGAAAGGAAGTAAAGTGCATCCGGGACGCCTGAAATAGCTTCTTCTTTTTCATTCCAGGCCTGAACAAACTCCAGATGACTCTTAACAGAGACCGCCTGCAACAAAGATACTTCAGCCCATAATTCACAGTGAAGACGTTTCGAGGTCTCAGTTCATTAGGAGGCAAGGGTGTATGTTAGCAGAACGTGGCCTTTCCCAACATCCCCTGCTCTCTCTGATCTGACTCATTCGTCTGACAGTCAGTGCCGCAGTGTTTTCTTGGCTGACTTACAGCAGATGTCACCCCAGCAGTTACATGTCAAATGGTCGAGACGCCTTCAATTTTCACAGCCAGCCAGGCTGAAACCCGACCCTTGACCCTGCTAGGCATGTCCTCGGCCCAAGCGGGCACCTCCGCCCGGCCTGGGTCTAACAAGCAGAAGGCCTCTTCCCAGAAGCGCTGCTTGGAATGAGAGAACAAGCATTCAGTGCATTTCTGTCTCTGCGAAGAATTGGCCCGAATAACATTCGGCTAATCGGATGATTGTTGAGGCTTTTGTGTAGATGATAACTAATTATTGTAATTAAGGATTCTGCAGACACTGACTGGTTCTTCTTGAAAGGCAAATTATGCAACCAAAGTCAGAACATTTGGAGTAAACCAATGTTTATAGGCTTGTTTCCATATACTCAATCCAGGGAAACTTTTAGCGCTGGTAAAAATCGAAATCGACAAACCTGGGCTATATGAAATCATCACATTCTTCATTTCATTTTGCTTTTATTATTTGCTTATTACAATCGATTTATCTGCAACAAAAGGTTGAAGTTGAATCCGTGCTTCACTATAAAAATAGCCTATTTGGATAAAAGTCCAAATGAAAAGCAAAAATGTCTAATATTTAATTTTTAAATAGCTCAGCTGTTATGGAAAGAAAAATGTAAACATTTTTAAATACTACTGACAGTTTAACATTTACCCCAATGCTTTTTGGTTTATAAAATTGGACTGCTTGTTGCCAGGATTAAATGGAGTGACATTGTTTATATACACGTTACACATATGTTTGTTAATATAAACACACGCCTGGCTTTCTTATTAGAAATGTCTAAACACGACTAATACAATCAGACAACGGATTTCAAATGACGCAATATTAATGTCCAATTGAATCACTGATTGATTATTTGATTAGTTGCGCCTCCAGTTGAGAAGCTTGAGCATTCCTTGCAATATGAAAATAAAAAACAAGAGTAAAAACGCCAAAGGTGAATCGTGGAGTAAACTTTACTAAAGCAAGAGAGACTCTCCGAACTCAGACGTGAGTATGACAGCAGTTTAAAGCGCCGAGGTGTGAAGGAAAGCCTCGTGGAAGCCGTTTATCCCACAATCAGAGGCGAGAATCGCTCGTCCAGCGGCTCCGGTGTCAGACAGACGATCTGAAGTCACATAGCAGACATTCCGACGAAAAACCAACAAGCCTCGGCGGAAAGCGCGAGACTGGCACCGCGTCCAAAAACAGCACGGAATCCGCTCGCCGTGCCTCGAACAAGCGGAGAAGCGACATGCTGCAAACACATTAAGCGGCTCGTTTCTCTCGCACTCAGCTCCGAGCGACAGCGCGGTGACACCTCGACCTCGTGCGGGAACGACCTGCTTCTCAAACCCGCCCGAGCCCACACCTAACGCCACGGCTCCAAACGCTTAACACCGCCGACACGCTTCGGTTTTATTTCTGGCGTGGATGAAAACATTTGTGTGGCAAGCCGTTTGCAAACTCGTTTGCTCTCCCGACGCAGATCAAGTGCCAGGTAGTTGTGTAATAGCAAACAATGATTAACACAACAATCTGTGTTTTTCCATTTGAACTTTTGGAACAAATTTCCCAGTCGCACGCTGTAAAGACATGCTGTTTTGCTTTTTAACCACACAATGGAGAGGTGAACCACCAATAACACTGTACAGTAATCCGATTACTTAAAAAATATCAAAAGAACAACCTCAAGAACGCTAGTTTCGGTTGTAAATGTAAAGCAGAAGTTGACGAGCACTCTTCAAACCCGCTTGCCACACACAGATTCCCGCTTTGGAGTAGTTTCAGCGATAAACAAACCGAAGTGATGCCATTTCATCCCCAACTCGTAAATAAAACACAATAATTTTTTTAAAAATATAAAAAAAACAACAACAACAACAACAACAACAACAACAACAATGGAAAAGAAGCAGGCATACAGACCTTCACAAACTCCGACCTCGTACTGAGTGATGGATCCGCCGTTTAAAGGTGGTCTGATCACGCACCGGAGCCCCCGGTCGCAGGTCCCGTACAGACCGTAGACGCCGCCGCAGCTCTCGTTCTTCTGCTTGGCGCAAACCGAGCAGCAGCCGCAGATGCCCAGCACCACCGAGCCGGTGCAGAGCTTGGGCTCCTCGCACTTGGACTTATCGCAGGGCAGACAGATGAGCGCGCGGCTGCTCTTAGCCACCAGCAGCGCCAGCTGAAGGACCAGCGCACACTTCAGCAGAAGATACATCCCGGTGGAGGAGGAGGAGGCCACGAGGGGAAAGTAGACGAGTCAACGGTATCCAACCCACCCCCGTCCCCCGAACCGCACCAGCAGGAACCGACTGGACCCCTGTCGAGCACGCGAACAAACAGTACAACACGGGCGAGCTTCTGTCCGCGATGACGCGTTAGTGGTCAAACAGGCGAACACAAAAAACAGCAACAACAACAAAACCCAACGCGGTTCTGCAGCTAAACTTTTATCGGTGCAAGAAGCAGAACGGCATTTCTTTCCGACAAGCGACGCCGAAGACACTATCCCACGCTGCGCCGCCAGTGCATGGCTCGTGCGTCACGATTACGGCGGCGGTTACGTCCAGTTAGTCGAGCCGCAAAACTTTTCCCCCCGTCCGGCTCTCGGGAGCGCGACGTTCCTCGCGAGTTCCCCGTCGAAGTGTTGTTGCTGCTTCTCGCCAGCAGATTCATTCAGCGGTGCGAGCGAATGTTCCCAGCGACCGCGTCCGTCTCATGACTGACTGAGTGAGGGAGTGAGTGTGAGGGAGTGAGGGAGTGTGCGCGCGCGCTCGGTCCCGCACCGTGACCTCATAACGGAACCACTCCCATCTCGCGTTACTGCGCTCCGCTCCGGCGGAGGAGAGTTCGCCCGTTCCTGATATGAGCCACAGGAAATGCTGGTAACACGACACTCTGAAAAACACGCGTCCGCGATACTGAAGGTGCATGTGAGGAATGTGGGGCCCGCACAACTCCGCAGGAATCCGGGAGCTGCTGCGCACCTTCCGCGCGGGTTTCTTCCCGAGGTTGTTATGGCTTGCGCATTGTTTCGCGGAATCCAAACATCGTTCTAGATTTCACGCTGAAAATGTTGACACGTGAGAGAGTTTTTTTTTTTTTTTGGGGGGGGGGGGGGGTCTGGCAATACACGTGAGCCCAGAGCTGAAAAATGTGTAAAAAAAAAAAAAAAAAAAAAAGAAAAGTTTGTATGTGCTTGTCTATTGTAGCGAATTCAAATAAACGTAAGTGTAAATGCAAATGTTTATATATTTACAAGATGTTTATTTATGAAACGGGTGACCCCTAAAATAAATAAATACTGTACATGTATTCGCCAAGATATAATCTGTGGAATGAAGGATGAAGTTTGGGACGTTTACACATACATTTGTGGTCACACATAAACCACCATTTAGATTGAGGTTGCGGGTTTGAGTCCCGGATTGATCAGAACCTTGTGTCTTGGAGCAGGACAGGTGCCCCTTTCACACCGCAATGCCGGTAAATTGCTGTAGAACTACTGGAACTACTTTACTGGTAAAAACTGTTCACACAAGCACATTTCACACAAGCATTTTACCGGTAAATTTAAAATACTGGCAATTCCGGTGACATCATTAACTGGCAATGACCTGTGAACTTGCGAAGAGTACACGCACGATTAGCCCAGAGCAGTCTTTGCTTCGTGTTCACACAGGGAGGTTTGTTGGTAGTTTACAAGGAACTTTACAGGTACCCTTGCGGCAAATTGCCGAAATGAATTAACCGGCATTTGTTAGTTCACACATGACTACATGCTGGCATTTGGCCGGCAATATACCGGTAAGGTATGTATGTGTGAATGGGGCTACCAAAACCCATCTGCTCATTCTGTAAGTCGCTTAGGATAAAGGTATCTGACAAACTAATGTAATTTAACGATGTTATTATTATTATTTCATTATTTTAATCATGCTTTTAATTATTTTAATATCTAGTCGTTGCTGTGGCATTTCTGTAGCTTGGTCAATAGAATCTTGCGCTGGCAACACCTGTAAGAGTCCTGCTCTGTGGCTCCACCTGGTGGCTGCCTGGTTAAGCAGCAGGATGGTTAAGATCACCTGGACAGTCATCTCCTAGCACCTGAACCTAATTCAGGTTAGCAACTTTTACTCATGCCATGTTTTCGTTGTATGTTATGTTTCAGCTTTGTTTATTAAATACTTTGTTTGGCTATTGTCGTCTAAAACTATTGTCATTTTTTTGGTTAACCGCCAAGAGGAAACGTGACAAAACCACTCTGATTCTCAGAGAAAGCCAAGAGTTAGAAGTTGTATTGGATTAAAGGGAGTGCCAAACCGTGCAACAGTATACATGCTTCAAAATGCTAAGATTGACACTAAAGTGAAATGCTGATGGCGTTCTCCGTGTTGTCAAAAGTCATGATGCTGTAGATGATGATTGATGCGTGCGGTAAAGCCAGGACGTCTTGCCTTGAGAAGCCATTTGTACAGCGATCGCCAAAGAAATTCGATATTTGGATGATTTTTGCCTTGCTTTCATCTCGTTGCTTTTCTGTGCCCCTGCTTTGGGCGCTAGTCAATTAGCAATTGCCTCCGTACGTTAGCGATGGATATCAATGCCAAGTGTTAGATCTGAGGCTCGAGTTGGCACAGACATTTGGTTTAAGGCTGTTTGGATATGCAATGAAGACGCTTTGCCTCTGTTAATTCTATTGTCGGCAAAAAGCGTTCTGGTCCCCCGAGAACTCGAATGCCAGACATGGAAACATTTTTCGATGCAGAGATAGTGTTTTTATCAATCAATAAACCAGAATCTCACTTTTAAATTCTATTTCTTTCCCTTCACTCACACAAACTGATTTCTCAACCGAGGGATTTGACTTTTTTTAATCTCTGCTGCTGTCAGGCATTGGGGAGGATTTGAATACTGTAAAACATGATTTAGAAGTGTGTGTGTGTGTGTGTGTGTGTGTGTGTGTGTGTGTGTGTGTGTGTGTGTGTGTGTGTTTGTTCTGTGTGGTTGAAGGATTTGAATTTTATATTAATCGAATCTAGTAAAATTGTTCATACACCGGTTTACACGATTAATAAAATTCTTGTAACAACTTTTAAAAAAAATTCTACTAAATAATCTGTTTTATATATATTTTATCTAAATCTTTAGCATTGGTTTTTATTAAAAAATATATTATAAATAAAAAAATATTGCTTTGATTGTGTTCATTAGTTGTTTTTATTTTCATTGCAACGTCAATGGACAAAAAAATGTCCCCACGAATATAATTCTATTCTAATTGTTTAATCGGTTTGCGTAGTATTATCTTGTTTGCAGGCTTCCATTCAAACTCGCTTTATTTCAATTATAACCGGTTAAATTTAATCATGCGCAAACACACAAAACCCTCTAAACAGAACGCCGCCGATAAAATTCCCATAACCAATCATCAATATAATTAATATTCATTATGTGTTGTGTAATTTATTCATAAGCCAGACTTTATTTATTCATTCCATCAACGGAGAAATCCCGTCAGTACGTGCTCTCCATTCACACGGGCTGATGTGATTAAACTATTTCCTTTCTGACAGTATTATAGCATGAAAGGTTGTATTGGGATAAGGCTGTGACATTGTGAGGAGGAGGAGTTCACTGGCACGATGCTCCGGGTTGTTTTCATTTGGATGTGTCTAATTGTTTAATGATGTTAGGTGCTGGCTAATTGAACACGGACTGTTCCGCTACCCCTGTTTGTTGTGATCGTTCCTGGGGAAACAGCCACCGGTGTTCCTGCACCACACCGAATCAGCCCTGATGAGCAAGTTCTCTCTTGATACTCTCCTCAGCCATCAGCTCCGGCGTCATTAAAAGGGGGTTGAATCTTGAAAATGTCTTGGGAAAGAGTGCATGCCTAGTCAGACGATGCTAATCCTGTTTAGCAGGCTTTTTAACAACTGTAGCCATCAACCGCTGAAATATGTAGGTGGCTCTCACGCTGAGGAACACGATTAGATTTGATGTCAACCCGTAGCTCAAGACTCAACGTGGCTTCCATTTGTTCGTTGGCTCTGCAAATTACTGGCATATTTACCTGTCAGAGTTGTCACGTCGGCATCAACCGTTTTCTGACAGAATGACTGTTCAGGCAGAGCAAGAATGTCCGACATCTCCATTAACGCTCCATCAGAAATCCAAATTGGAGTTATTTTTGAGTTATATGTGTGAGTTAAAATGTAACATTGTAAAAAAAAAATGTAAAAACAATTTTGCCAACAGAAAACCGTTGGGATTGTAATTTTGTTCAGGAACACTGCTGATAGCCCAGTCAACATAAGATTAATGTTCCAAAAATACCGTTTTTTTTATAATGCAAAAAGCTGAAAAACACAATGCAGGTGACTAGAGAGACAGGTGGTGAAACTAAACCAATAATTGGGTCATTTGAGAGAGAGGAAAACAATAAACAATTGCTAAACACCAAACAAAGCAGCGACTTAGACGACTTGTCCAAGAATGTTTATCCACTTATGTACTTGAAAGCCAATCGTCTTGAACCTTGGGCCCTGAAGGCGGGACACCCTGGATTGGTGGCCAAACCAATCAAATTCTCAGAAAACGGAGACCCGGTGGAAACCCAAGCAAACACGGAGAACTTTCAATCACACGAAGATTCAAAACAATTCTCACATCCCCTGTTTTATCAATGTCTTCCTACACAAAACTGCATTTTCGCCAACTTTATTGTATTTATGTCAACTTTTTGTTTCTCTGTAAGGTATGTTATCATGTCATGGCTGTGCTTTTTCTTTTTTCTGGCTCTTTCCCACCGAGATGAATGTCGTTTGTCTTCTCTTTAAAGACAGATTATCTTTACAGTAATCTGCGTGTTGTTGTTTTTTTCTGCTTTAATCACACATCAGTCAATCCCAGTCTTCAAAAACAAGTGTCGCTGTGTCCCTCCTATTTCTGTCTAGCAGAAAGTAACCAAAAGAACACAATAAGACACAGCCCAAGTCTTTGTCTCTTTAGCAGCTCCATCTCATTGTGTTTTCCAGGTACAGAATGACAGTCGGCCATTGGGCGGCAGACATTGTCGCTCCGAGGACAGTGCAAATGATAATCTCAGTGGCATCTCCTTTGTTGGAGCTGCTGTATTTAACACAGATGATGTGATATTGTCTCCCAGAGGCGGCACTTGTGAGCCTGTATCAAATTCATGGAGGTCAGTGGGGGAAAAGAGATGGAGTGCGGGATAACGCAGTGAAGCGTCTGATGTTTTATGGGGATTTGCGGTCGTGTGCGAGCACGGGATAGGCAGTTGATCCTGCTATTAGCGTCGATTCCAAATATTTGGCCGCTACTTTGTTTCTCCGATGCCAGTCCTGTGTTGTGTTCGCGCGGGAACAAGCTTGGCACAAACGGTGAAGCTAATTAGACGCGCGCTGCATCAATAGCCGCTGCCCTTCCCGTGGCCTTCTTGCTCAGCCGGACTTACTCTGGCTATTTTTCCCCTCCCATTACTTTTCATCATCTCACGCCACAACAACGGCTTAGATCAGGCATGTCCAAAGTCCGGCCCGGGGGCCAAATGCGGCCCTTAATCAAAATTGGACCGGCCCGTGACTTGATTCATAAAATGAATGGAATACGGCCCGCGGAGAGTATTCAGTCCCTCTAGGATTTCGCGATCGCGCCAAATCAGCGAAACCCCGTGATTTATTGGCGACCTTGCAATTTCATCCAAACATCACAAATTTACTGCAAATTCAGTGTGCATGAACACACCATGTGATCTCAAACGAATACGGTTTGTTTCACCACGCCCACCCGAGCTTGTAAAAAATGTAATCAAAATCATGTTTTTTTTTCAATGTTCCATTATGAAGTTTTTTTATTGCTTTATTTATGAACGCATTTTAAAAAGCAGTTAAAATGCTAAATCACTTTATTTTCATTTTAGTATTATATCTGTTTTTTTTTTTTTTTTAATGAATTTTTAAATAGGAATAAACACTATTTAATGTTAAATACTGAATTATATACAAAAATATGTATACCCTAAAATGTGTATTTTTTTTCCCCGAGCCCGGTCCGGCCCCATTGACAAATGTTAGAACACAATGTGACCCGCGAATCAAAACGTTTGGGCACCCCTGAGCTAGATAAATGGCATATCTTAAATTAAATAACAAAAGCCAAACACAATCTGGACGGGATGGGGTGAGAAGAAAACAAAAAAAACAACAACGTGAAAGAAAACCAATAATTAATGGTGCACAAGAAGTGACGGCCCCAATTCATAAAGCAATTTTATTCCCTGGCCGTGGCGACTCGGTGAAGCTGTAAATGCGGGGCCGGGGAGCAGCACACGGGGTCTGGAGAGCGGCGGTGACAGCCAGTAGACTCATTGTGACTGGAGAACTGGTTCTGCAGACGCCGGAATAACTGCTCCATTAATCATCCACAGTGGCTGCACATCGGCCCCCCAATTTCAGGCATTTATCCCAGTGTCCACCTGCACGGGCAAGAGCGCTGGAGCCTTGCTTGCCTTTGTCAAGCCCTTTGATGGAACGTTTCTGCTTGATTGGGTCAATATATATAACATATTTTAACATTTATACAATTTGCGGATGCTTTCAAAGAAGGATGGATGGATGGATGGATGGACGGGTAGACAGACAGACAGACAGACAGACAGACAGATAGATAGATAGACAGACTGACATTTATTTGTCCCAAAATGGAAAAATTTGGAACAATTCTATACATAGAATATATAGCTATAGCAGAAATATAGCTATAAGAAAAGAGCAGAATCAAAAGTAAATACAATTTAGAACAAGGTAAAAAGATGTGCCAAAATATATACACAAATGCATACTGATTTGCACAGGATAGGGATATTGCTTAGAGATATTTTTTTACAAAAGTGTTAGAAAATACGTGCGTGCGTG
>CM051497.1:12462897-12474231 GCA_028031935.1 Paedocypris micromegethes
GTGTGTGTGTGTGTGTGTGTGTGTGTGTGTGTGAGATAGAGAGAGAGAGAAGAACATTTTAGATTTAGAAAATAAAGGAGCTTTAAAATCTGCTGTCTTACAAGAAGGACACGCTCAAGACTCGGGCTTGATGTCTTGTACATGCTAGCGTGGGTTTCCTCTGGGTCTCTAAAAGCATTCTGGAGACCTGCAGCCTGAGAAATCATCCACAGCTGTGAGTGAGAATTTGTGTGTCCTGCTCTGTGATTGGTTGGCCACCAAACGAGTGTCCCGCCTTCCAATATACAGTATATGACTCCAGCTTTCCATGAACAAGAAATGGAAAAGCGGTTCAGAAAATGATCGGCGAATGGTTAAACTCTTGTTTCCGAATAAGTGCTTATATATATTCACAAACTTGGTTTTTAATGTAGTCATGTTTATATAATGCTTTCCACCGTGTGCAGTATACTGTAATAATGCAGCTGTAGACAGACAGGTAGCATGGAGATGATAAGGAGATGATGGGGGTCCGACAAGATCTGGTGCAAAGTTTCGCATGTCACAACATTTGTTACTGAGGAGACTAGATGTTCCATAACACCAGGATGGAAAACTACAGCGTCACAGAAGAGTCATGGTGACAGGGTCTTTCTGTACAGCTTTGGCATGTTCTTCACGTGTGGGTTTCTCCGGGAGCTACTGTTTCCTCCCCAACTCTGATAACGTGCGTTCATGTAAAATGGAGAATTTAATTTGTGTGTTAGTTATTCTTTTCCTGTGATGGGTTAACCAACACCACAGGGTTTATCCAACCTTCCATTGACTCCTGCTCCCTCCAACCAGAATTTAACGAAAAAATAATTGAGTAAATTAGTCATGTTGCATAGAGAATGAACCTGATATTTGCAAAATTGGCATTGGATTGTTGAAGATAGTTTTAAATTGACACTTTTGATGCTTTGAAATCAAAATGATTTCAGTTCAAATTAATCAGCTTCTTTTCCATTCATATGCAAGGAGAAGATCCTTTTTGAAAGGTGTAAGTGTGTGTTTCTCTTTATATACCTATAGATTTGTGATGTCATTCTGTGGGTTACCAAATAAATTTGAGCCATTTGTTAG
Source organism: Paedocypris micromegethes (assembly GCA_028031935.1). Taxonomy (NCBI): domain Eukaryota; kingdom Metazoa; phylum Chordata; class Actinopteri; order Cypriniformes; genus Paedocypris; species Paedocypris micromegethes. The sequence goes on from CM051497.1 coordinate 12,464,002, forward strand.
TCGCCTTATCCAAGGCTAATTCCCTATTTGTACACATACCAAGTCACACGCACACACATGCGCGCGCGCAAAACACATTTTATAACAGCCTCAAACATTTGGAAATTCAAAACACATTTGTTCACTCACACACACAGTCAAACTTAAACAGACACACAGTACAGTATATTTACTATGTGATAGAATAAAACATGACACACACACACACACACACACACACACATATAATCAACATGACAAAGATTTGAAACACATTTTATAGCACTCACAAACATTTAGAAATTCAAAGCACAGTCTCAAACTCAAACAGACACACAGTCATATAATTACTGTGATAAATAAAACACAAAACTCTCTCTCACACAATCATTCAGAAATGTGCCACAATCCACATGACAAAATAAAAAATATATTACGGTAACTAAAATTGAGAGTCCAAACAAAACCAAGAGTCCATAAAAACAAATAACTAAAAGAAAGAGAGTCCGAACACTCTCCTGACCGCTATCTACACCGAGTTGACATGGCTGAAGCATGTGAAGCAGTACACTAAGAATAACCCCTGCTTCGCTTTTAAAGCTCCAGCGGAATAAATGTTTTGTGATGACAGAACAATTACCTCATAATTGAATTGAAGGCTCATTGTCCGGCAGGCACAGAAAGCTGGTGCTAATGGCTTTCACTGAGCTGACAGCGAGCATTCATCTGCACTCATCAGAGCATTCCCAGCATCCCAAACATTCCCCAACGGGACAGTGTTTATACACCGCAGATAATCATCAGCATAACTTCGGATCAGACGCTTTCGGCTTCGTTGCAACTTTCAAGCGGATTTATATAACACAACGCTCTAAAGTTGTCCACCAACAGGACTTCTTCTAGTCTTGGACCACCAGACTAAACAACAAGGGTTCCGCCTGACTGTAATATTTCACCCGTCTTTCATACACTTTTTTTTTTTTTCCCCTCTGCTGGTCTGTTTCGTGAGCACATGATAAAGGAATGTGTGGAATGCCAGTGAGCGCGGCGCCAGCAGCCGTTCCAGTAGCAGTGACCGATGAGAACTGGGAGGGTGGAGGTGGGCTCGAGTCTGGAGGACGCGTTTCTTTACTGTGTTTGGGGGAAATTGCTGCTTTTTTCCATATAAAGTAGTACATTCCAGTCCGGCTGGAAAACGAAAACCTCAGCGCAGGGATGTGGATGAATACAGATCTTTAAAGTGGCACAGGAAAAGGGATCTGAGCTGGAATGGTAATAAAATGTGGTGATGACATCACTTCCTCAAGTGCACACAGAGGTCACATTCCTAAACAAACCATGAGGCCTGTTGGAATTATGAGCGATAAAGAGCGACGTGCCGCAAAGGCAAACATATTATCAATAGAAATGCATATAAAAGTCATTGTTTTGTAAGAATGTCTTTGATAAGTTCAAAAACCAGGATGACTAAAATTAGCACAATTGTTCCGCCGTAACAGCATGTAACAGCATGTTAAAAGTCTTATTTTTATCTGCTTTACAGGTACAAACCAATAACAAATTAGACGGGTTTTGTATTACTGTAAATGCCCCTTCAAAATGTAGACTTATGTGTTAAATATATTATAAAAGACGGCATAGGTTATATATTTTGAAATCTAGAATAAATTAAATTGAATTATATTAATATAGAATGATTCTAGATTTGAAAAAACAAAACGTTTTGTAGCCTATTCATCCTCAAATTTTTAAAGTTTTAAGAGTTTTAAGTAAGAATTCTGTATTATAACCGACTTTAAGAATAAATTAACGGTGAAATGTTACTGTGTGTAACTGTTTTAACGCTGTATTTTCTAAAAAATATTCCATGGGTGCAATAAAAAGCGAGCCTGACTGTAATATTTCACCCGTCTTTCATACACCCCCCCCCCCTCTCCTCGTCTGTTTCGTGAGCACATGATTCAAACAAACAAAATTCAAACATTTTGGTTTACACCAAAATTAGTATGCAAATGGAAATCAACGAAAAAACATTTAAAATTCTAAAAAAAAAAAAACAACAACTACAACAACAACAAAAGATATAAAAGATAATATAAAGCTTGAAAATCATAAAACAAAAATGTGACAAAAGGGTTTTAAACCAATAAAGTCTCATTAGATAATTGTATTTCTTTAAAGAACAGACAGCACACCCACACACTCATTAGCGCATTCTAAATCCATTTGTTAAATAGTTTTCTTTTAGATTTAGCTTTTCCCCGCAAACAGGTGATCAGTCATTTGCAGAACATTGTATTAAAACCCCCGAGCAAAAGATTCTGTCATTGTGGATTTGAGTCCGAGATCAAACGGAAGAACACGCACAAAGGTGCCAATTTCATAAATAGTTGCAGGGAAGGTCGGCCATTATCCCCTGTGAAATTCAAGGTGGTAAATCCAAAGTTCTCCAGCTCATAATGTACGCCACTCCGTCCTGGACAGAGAGTGATTCATTCAGAGTCTCTCAAAGAAGATTAAATTGAATTTTAAGTTCTGTGCAGATACAATTCAAATAGCATTTTGGCCATTATTTGATCTTCACCAGTGGGAAATGTGTTTTCTGGCATGAGGTAATTTTACACCTCTGTCGATGCGGTCGTGATGTTCAATTTAATGCAGCATCAGAGTGTCTAAAAAATTATCAATTAATTATTTCTGGTCTTGAGATAATGAGCCATTCACTTTTGATTGTTGTACAGTTGGATTGATGCTCAAATGACACACAATCTAAAGAACAACATGCGAAAAGAAACAATTATGACCGTGAATATAAAATAACTGAACAGAACACAACCACCAGCGTTAAAGACTACAAAAATGGTTCCTAACTACAAGATAAGGCCTTAAATAGACAATGGCAACTAAACACAATAATCTCAGCGCATTGTCACATTGACAAATGAAGGTAAGCAATGTAATAAACTTAGAGGAAGCAAAACAGCAAATACAAATTAAAAGTTGAAGGCGTTTTGTACAGATTCTCTCTCTCTATTAATTCTTTTGAATCTCTACTGAGATTTGTCTTGTCCCACATATCAAATGTAATATGATTTATGAATAGTAGCATTTCGATAATATAAAATAAAGGCCGCTATATTCTTGGTTATCTGGGTCTTTATTGCATTTCTCTTTTACGGTGACTAAAAGATCTCTGTCAAAAAACATTCTTAATGGGTTTTTCAAGTAAGGTACATTTGTTTTCAGAACTTGTGAATGTGATTTTAAGTGTGAAAACAGGTTTTAAGTGTGAAACAAAAGCGCCACATGGGGCAAACAGCAAAACTAGACACATTGGCAAAATCTACAGATCCAAACAACTTCAAAAGGCAAAAGTCAAACACAAACGATGACCCGGGTCCCATTGGCCCAGAAATAGTATAAGAGGTTGAAAATAGAGCTACTTATATTCCTTTTTTAACTTCTTTCCCAACCTCCAACCGTCTAAGCTACAAAGCAGAAGAGAAATGGAGAGAGAGACCGTGGCAGCACTGCCTTCTTTCTTCATTACGTCGGAGAGCTGCACCTCCTTCCTTCCAACTGTGAGGTCTGATTTTATCCCCAAACAGCTCTGAAAGCCTGTGGAATCAAAACAAGTCAAAGTGCCGCGGCTGTTCGAGTTTTAAAGATGCCATTAAAGAAGTCACCCGGGCTGATTCTTCTCCTGACACTTAATGATCAAGAGTAGGCAGACGCAAAGCCATAATCTGCTAATGTGTTGGGCTCTCGGGCAAGCTTCACTGGGTAATGATGCTCTTGCCCTCTCTCTTTCCTCAGCCAGGAGATGTCAAGCTACAAAACATTAATACTACATGAACTTAGTTGGGAAAGTCAAAAGCGGGCCATTACGTAGGATTCGCTTCAACCTTTTAATGCTTTTGAATGCAGCACAGGGTTGCTTAAGATCTCGCTTGTCTTGCTTAACCACTCAACAGTGACTCGCGGTTTTGGCTTACGGTTCCTAATACGGTTTTTAAAAATCCCATCATGCTCTGGAGATGGGTTTGAAAGACCTTCTTCCTACATTCTCAGTTCTGGAGCGAATCAGCAACTCCAAACATGAAGAAGCCAAACATGAGAACAAGAACCACACAGACACAGAAAGACCCCGATTGGTGCAATGTCAGAATTTAGCAGGGAAATTAGTGAGTAAAAAATACTTGAGTAAAAGTATGAATACCTTACTGTAAAAATGACTTCATAACTTCACCAAAGTCACCAATTCCTAAGAAACCTGAGTGAAAGTTGTAAAGTATCTGTTTTAAAAAAAAAAACTTATTTAGACTCATTTAGAATTTACACTGAATGTAGACTCAACAGCACCAAAAAATGTGAAAAACAAGGCACTCTTCATTTATGAGATTTTTTTCCTGATAAAGAAACGAAAGTTGTTTCAATGACAAGAACCAAATGTTCAAAAAGACAGAACAAAATCGATAAAAAATAGCAAAAAGTCAGTCTCAATCAAACTCAAATGTGCTAATAAATATCATCCAGTACTTTCAGCAGCCTGCAGATGGCGATATCACCTCGTCCGCCCAAGAAATTAACCGTGATAGAAAAAGATTAATACCAACAAAAAAGTCTAATAGACAGACTGACCCAATAATCGCCCAAATTAAGCTCACAACATTCGCTGTTATATTAAGAACTCCATTTCCCATCTCTCCAAGGGTTTTACAGCATTTTTGTGGTTTGATCATGTGTTTCATTTGTCTCAGCTATGTTGTGTTAATTATGTTTGCAAAGACCATACAGTAGGTACCGTATTTACCCGACTATAAGCACACCCTGATTTTTCAGGCACAAAATAGTAAATGAAAAAAAAAAAAAAAAAGAGTATTTATTTATTTTTTTAATAAGGTTTCTGGTTCAATTACGTTAATGTTAAATATACAATTTGTATTTATTTAGCAAATCTAACTTGTGACTTGTATTATTTTGATATTGGATTAAAAGCAGAGCACCAATTTCGTTATGGTTCACCATATCAACAAACTCACTCACTTTACTTGAATAATAGATAACAACAAGTCGATTCTAGGGGTCAGGACCTTCATTTTCCCAAGATCCTTTTCTTTCCAGCTCGGGCCTGTTTCAAGCTCTCTGTTTCAAGCTATCCGAAGCCCTGTGAAGAGATTACTGTTTATAATTTATTATCCCCTGTACATTGACTGAGCGTTTTAACTGTGTCTGTTCCTTGGATTGTTTTTTACCTCTTGCCTGTGTTCTTCATATTCGACTGTTTCTGCGATGACACATTGGATTCGTTTGTAGCCAGTTGCGCTAAGCTAAGCTAAGCTAAGCTAAGTGGTTTGTAGTCTCTGTTTATTGTAATATAAAAATTGTACTGTATTTAGTTTAATTTGACTTCTTCCAGTGTTATTTTGTTATAATTTCTGTTATTGAGCCAATACAAGCTTTTATTGTATGCACGTCTTCCTACGGACCATTGCATACGCCACTGCATAAAGACCGTTTATTTGTGACTGTTACTGACTTGAAATACGAAAAAATGGGGGCTTATGTTTATGCGCATACTGGAAATCTGCGATTGAAAGCAGCCCGCAAGTTTTTGAGGGGAAAAAAAAGGGTGCTTATATTGGCGTAAATACGGTATATTCTATTCCTCCATTCTGCGTCAGTCAATTGGAATCTCGATGTGACTCAATCTTCGACGTTCCTCCAGTTCTTTCGGATTTTTTAAACGTCTTTCTGTGTGAGACGTTGACTTTGGGAACTCTGCTCTCTCCAGTGCCACCAGTCACATGACAACCAGTCGTGGCAGACTGATCAAGGCACTCAAACACATTTCCTGAAAGCATGGATTTCAGAAGCAGAGTGGATGTGGGGAATCAGGTTGATGAGAACCCTGTTTGGAAGGATGAAACAGGGACACGTATTGACGGGGTAAAAGCCTCCTCTGGCGATTTGATAAAGAGAACATTTCTAATTATATCACGTTGACAGCGCTCTATCCTCTAAATAGGGAATTCTGCTCTAAAAACTAACATGCTATGAGTCATTATGTGTCTAACAAAGGATGCATATTAAATCAGTACACATGCGGATGAAAAGAAAAGCAGCGGCACGGATGTGTTAGTCTGTCAAGATACCGTGGCTTTAAATATTAAAGACCCGAAGACGGACATTTTTCACCCAGTAACTTGTTTTAATTCTAATCATCGTCTTGTTACATCACGTCAGTAACTGGACTGTACGGTGAATGTTTTTGCTCTGGTGATTATTAAAGGTCGTCGACTGGTGTATAACAAAAGAGAAAATGCATCCTAAATATAACTCAACCATCATATGTCATATAAAATGATCCCAAATTTTATTTCCTTTATAAAACCTTCCAGTATGGTAAGTTTGGAATGTGTGGCGTGTAATGCACCTTAAAAATAACGTTTGTATACTGGTACATTTTTATTTAAAATACATACCGTATACATATAACATGCATGTATAATGCCTTCAGCATAAACAATAAACATATTTTATCATGTTTATTATCAGCATAAAAGAAACTATATACATAAAAAAATAAACACATTTTTTGAGGAAATGAGTCTTTTCCTAAAATGGTTAATTGTCCTTGTGGACCTTAAAATGTTCCGGAATGATAATCCACAGATGAGGACCATGAGGAAGACTCCATCTTCAGGGGAGCAGTTCTTAGTTTTTGGGATGATGGTGATGGATGTGTGTGTGTGTGTGTGTGTGTGTGTGTTTATAAATAAACTTGAATTGAAAAATGATTCCTATTAAACTGTTTTAATTAATACGTTTTTTTATTTTAAATGTCATGTCGCATTATTGTCAAATGTCTAAAAAAATCTTTTTTTTGTGTGGGTTTTTGTCTGTGTGGCCATCTTTAGCTGCCCCCTTATGACTTTTGTTTTTGTAAAATAAAAGTCCTTTTATACTTCAATTAGGCCCAACCACTAAATAAGAGCAGAAATGGTGATTATGAATCAAATTTCACAGTAATGTCATTTATTTTATATAGTGTAGAATTTATATTACACATGTTTATACACAACTGTTGTATTTGTTATAGGCCAAAAGTGTACAGTTTTAATCAGATTATTTAGAACGATAATCACACAATTAACCAATTATTGAAATGATTGTTAGTTACTTGTTAGTTCGGTCCTATTTCTGTCATGTCTTTAATTTGAATTAGTCCACTTTGTTTTGTCAATCAATCAGCCGTGTGTTTTATAGTCTTATTGTTTGTTTGGTCGACTGACCATATTGATCTCAGTGTTATTACTGCTGCTGCTGCAGAGAGATCAATTTCTTTCCTCGTTGGTTGTGGCCTATTCTGCTTTTTTTATGGAATATTTTAGTGTCTCTAAATAGAGATTGTGCGACTTTATTTTGACTGCGTGCTAAATAGTCATAGTCTAGTTTGGAAGCAATACTATAAAAATGTGAGTTTACATTTCAACTGCAATCCAATGTTCAACTTCCACACTTGTACTAGCAGGGTTTAAAGTGGATTCGTGTGAGCATTTTGCCCCCTCTGGTTGTTGTGAGTACTACAAGGATTAAATTTTATGTAATAATTTAGTTCATTAACATAAATTAATTGAAGATTTTAATGAATATATCAAAATCAAATCTGTATACATTTTAATCCTTCAAATGTCACTGGACCCGAGGAGAAAATGCAAACACACGTCACATAAAAGAGTAAGTGTTACAGACGTGGGAAGTGTAGTTTACAAGACAAGACAGGAGACACTGCAAGACACGGAAGACACGGAAGACATCAGCTCTGTCTTTAGAATCTATTGCCTAGATTTTATTTTCCCCAGTGAGCAATACCAACGAGTGAAAAAAGATAAATAAATAACAAAAATAAACAGTTTTTTTCATTTTTAGTTGTCCTAAAAAAACAAATGGCACATTAGAAATAATGTCACACTATAAAAATTACTCTAAAATGTACTTTGGAGTAGCATTTCAAAAATGTCTAAAACATCGGCACTGGCTGTTGTCCATGTTTTATTGCGGTCTAACAACATACTAATATATTTCATCAGTATACAAAAATTTTAATTGAATATATTGAAATAATAATTTTTATATATTTATTTATTTATTTATATATACATCTTACATTTAGTGAATGAATTAATTGTGAAAAAATGTAAAACACAAAAGCACAAATAAAATTCTTAATGAAAATTCTTAACTGCTTTTCCATTTTTGGGTCACGTGGTTTCTGGCAACTCTGGGTCTGAAGGCGGGACACACCCCTTGATGGCCAACCAATCACAGAGCAGCATACAGGTGCACACTCACACTCTCACTCACATGGGAACAATTTTTCAAACTCAAAGTCTCTTGAACGCATGATTTTGGACTGTAGATGGAAACCACAAAGTGAACATTCAAACTCTGCACAAAAAGGCCTCGACCGGGACTCAAACTTGACTGTTGATCCGGTTATTTTAGCTCTGTAGCGTCCTTGTGGGACAAATTATCTCACAAGGACAAATAATAAAAAGCTGACAAACCAAGACAAAAACCTAAATAACACTCAACTCCTCAAACTCTCATCTAGCTACAGATCTTGTTCATTCTAAAGCGGGAAAGACTGTATCATCCAGGAGATCAGATTGTCCGACCTTCATGCTGCTGCTTCTGCCCCAAAGGTTCCTGAAGAATCATTTGTTCTAAGAGCAAGATATTTCTAACCTTGCTGTATTTGTCCTTAAATCACAGTGTTTTCTTTTCGATATTACTCTTATAAAATCGCATTTGGGAGCATTGCAATGGAAATTTCAGAACGTTGGCCGAGCTTCTACGCTCTTCTTCACAGAGGATCACTAATGTTTCATGATACGTTTCTGATATGAAGTGTGTGTGTGAGCAGAGCAGGTTTCCAGACTCTTATTGGGACGTGCGGCACATGTAATAAGAGCTGTTACGCCGGGATGTTGGCTCATGTCTGACCTTGCAGTGCGTTTGGCCGGCACTCATGCATAAATGCAGCCTCTTACAGTCCTTTTGGACATCATTATCAAACCATACACCTACTAGACAGATATTATTTGCCGGACGCTACTCTGATAAATTACACATCAGCACTCTTTGTGTGGCTCAGAATACGGCCAACATTAAGCAGATGGCTCACGTGCATCACAACGCTTCTTTCCCAGCATTATTCTTCATTTCAACGCTATTAGGCACAATCAGACGCATCCGAATGACTGTACACCTCATGAAGACACGACACGCCGCTGCTTTGTGATTGTCCAACGTCAGAGTTGTCTTCATTTGGGTTGAAATCACAGGGCCAGAGTGTGAAAACCTCCGGTGGGACGAGAAAGTGAAATCAATTGAGATACTGTGTGTTTGCTGGAGGAACAATGCTAAAAATACAAATCTTCCCAATTTCATGGCCATAAATAATAGCAGGTTGTTTAATATGGCGGCCTCTTTCAAGCTAATGGCGGTAATAAAAGGGCTAAAAGCCTTTGAGGATGAAGAAAGACCATAAATGTGAATTTTGGAGGTATTCAAGCACATTCCTACTTAGTTTAACACTAAACACTAGATAATAGTGGTGATAAAATAAAGTAGTGCTAAGTGTTTGTGATCCAATCTGCTGAAAATCATTATTACCATCTCTCCGCATGCTTTATTAGCTCAATAAAAAAGTTTTACATTAGAGGTTGGACACTTTATGTTGGGCTTTTATTGTCAGCAGGACTAATGGCTCTTGGCTTTTTCATTTCTGGAATTTTCTGCGTTTGTTCGCAGAAACACATTTGTTGAAATAGTTCAACCACAATAGTTCAATACTTTTTCTGATTACATTTTCTGATACAGTATCTTCACAGTAAAAAGGAGGCCAGTGTAAGGCAAAATTTAAAAATATCTATATACCTGTATTTACGTAACTATAAGCCATCCGAGAATATAAGATAAAAAAAAATCACAAAATAAAAAATAAAATAAAAATAAATGTTTTTTTTTTTTTTTTTTTAAATTAACGTTTTTACGTTAGTATTTTCTTTAAAATTCTACAATTGTTTTATGGCTGTTTCAAGCTCTCTGTTTATCCGATGCCATAGCAAAGGATTATTTATCCCCTGTGCAACATCCGGACGTTTTGTTTGGGTCTGTTCCTTGGATTTTTTTCACCTTTCATTTTGGGAGATTATATGCACCTCCCAAGTTTTTGAGTGTTGA
>CM051497.1:12474248-12497007 GCA_028031935.1 Paedocypris micromegethes
AAAAAAAAAAAAAAAAAAAAAGGTTGCTTATATTCACGTAAATGCGGTATTAGCAGCTACAGTACAATAGATAATTTTTTCAAACTAATAAAAAAAAAATATCTAGACTAATCTAGATGAGCAAATACATATTTTTTGCAATAGCTAAGGGAAGCTTTAGCACCGCTAAGTGGTGTTTGAAGAACTAATTTTTAAGTGCAAATAACTTTGGTCTTTTCGAGGTTTCCATTCTTAATGGCTTCTTAATAATACATTTAATGTGTATGGTAGTTTTGAACATTTGCATTAATCGCCAAGCTCTTTACTGCCACTAAAACAAAATAAACAATTGGGACTTTTTTCTTCTAAATATCAAAATTCGGACTTCATAGCTCAAAAATATGTAATATAAAGACAGTAATGCAAAGCATAAAGTCAGAATTCTGACTTTAATAACTTCCAATTGAGAAAATTGGAATATGAAAAATGATACAGTACACATATAAGGTTACAGACAAAAGTATTCATTTTAAATGTATCACCCTTTTTTTTTTAGCATTCCTAATTAGATGTCTACAAAATTCCTTTTGCACAATTACCTTTTATCCATCTACACGTCTCCAGTAAAACAACACCGGAAAACCTGGTAGCAAACATCGCACTTCGCATTGAACCACAGGGAAGCATTTGTCATTTTCTCTCCGTTAATAATGAAAATCCAAACCAGTACAATCAAGCAAACAACGGGGCTCATTTAGAGCGGCATTTCAGACTTAATCTGCAGTATCAAGCTCCATCAGAGTCTTCGCCTCGTGGGAAATTGTCACCTATCGGTAAAACCCAAAACCCACTGACGATTGAACACGTGCAAATAGTTGATTTTCCCCATTTCTCACCCTGACTGCGGTGAGGTTTTATGCAGAGGTGAGGCTGAATCCCTGGAGATAGATCAGAGGGAATTATGATGAAAACTGAAGAAAAAAAGAAAGCGTAAACCTGGAACAATGCGTAGCGCATCAACACTTCAAAAGCCTTTTCTTCCCCACCGTCCTCTCCGTATTAACAAAGCCGAAGGAAAGAATGAGAATGAAAGCGTCATTGAGCAGAACGGATCATCGGCTGCTTTGTGACCTTGACTGATGGACTCGTTTAATTTTCACACAACAAAGCAAACAGCCAAACATCGTTTAGAACAAATACGATAAGTGGAACAGTTTGAATCCATCAATGGATTGAAATCAACAAGGTATCCGGCAAAAAAACAAAAACAAATACGGATTCGAAACACAATAGGGCTAAAATAAAAAATCCGGACGTATTGTAGCGTGAAGGAAACTGCACTGATGAGAACTCTATTTTCTCCCTGAAAAGATAACCGTAATGAATTCTTAACAGAACGAGCCAACCAAATGACCAGGCCATGACGCACGGCCACTGAAGAAAAAAAAAAGGTGAGAGGTTTTCTAATGAAAATTAATCTCCTTCATAAAGGCCACATGCGTCAGCGTCTCTCAAGGTCTGTAATATTTCCTGTTCTTGTGATCTCCGTACGTCGTGTGTGTGGCTTTAACGTGCTTGTGGTCGGCGATTGAACCTGCCACTGCCCACTGCTCCTGGTTTGTGTGTGTTCACTGCACTGATTTGTTTTTTTTGGAGAGCACAATTTCGATATATGTCCTAATGGCCATATTGACCAACTCGCCTCACAAATTTGATCTTTTAGCTAGTTTTTAGCTGATTCAAACCGCCTGAACGATTTGCGACATTTTCATCCAAAGAGCATCGCTGGCGTGACCTGCTGCTGTAGGACTCTTACCAACTCTGTGTTAAATACGTGGAGCCTTCTGTGAAGGTCAGACCATTCATCTCCACATTCAAGTCTGGGTTTGGCATGTGTGCTCAAGTTTCTAATGTATGGTGTGGCAGAAGTCCAGGACTAAACTGGTTAATGTGGCGATTTGCAACAATTACAGCCTATTCGTTCAATAGTCCAGGTTGTTCCAATGCCAACCTATACGTTGAGAAATCACTTAAATGGTTGGGAAAAAAAGAAAGAAATAAACATGTCTGGAAACAAGCATTGTTCTGGAAAAATAAAATGGCTTAATTTGTCTCAAAAGGCATTGTTTCCAGAAGTCTGGGCTGAAAAATTAAAATGTTTATTCCACTGTTGTAATTTTCTCGTAGCACTGACCTTTTGTCTAACAACTTGAATCTAGAACGTTGTCACGAATCTGATTTGTATAATTTGTATAAACTGTATAATATATATTTGTCAAACTAAACCTACAGTATTCAACTAATGGGTTGTTTTATAAGATTGGAACAGTGTGTTTTCCCCCTTCTTTTCAACTAATATGCACATAGAGTAAACTGGAGTAGCAATTAAGTGTGAATGAGTGTATGTCAAAGTGTAAATGCAATCTCTGTGATTGGTTCCCGCACCCTGTGAACAAATATGTGTATATTAAAACTATTTTTTATCATTTGAATAAGAAAAAATAGCTTTTTTAGGTAGAATTGTGTTGTGACATTTTTTAAAATAGTATTTTTTATCGCTAATATTTCTTTTGCCTTGTGTTAAGTAAATCACACAACAGTTACAGTTACACAATACATTTACTAATGTATTTACACATGTATTTTTTATATTCATATTACATTTCGTTTTATTTTAAACGTCCATGTGAAGTAAAGCAACCGATGTGAGTTGCTGTTTTGAGGAGCGGTCAATGGGAGTGTCATGTGACCGACCAGTCTAGACAAAACAAGTCTCCAGTAAACAGAAGAGCTCAGCCTGTGGAGAGAAAGACACTAGTCCAGGTTCATCTCGTCCCACACAAACACTCCCTGTGACTCACGTCTCTTCACGCAATACAGATCCAGCCTTTAGGAAATAAAGGGATGGAAGCTGCAATCAGATGCACCAAACCTCTGTTATTATACCACAGCTTGGACTAATATAAATGAAGGGTCATTGATAAGTGGTAATTTGGTTTTCACCAGATGACATTTTTAATTACAACCTTTACATTTCAGATTGCCTAGTGTGTGTGTGTGTGTGTGTGTGTGTGTGCACTTATAAAGATATACATGAATACATTTGAAAACCAAATGACTATAATTAATCTTTTTTAAATACTTTTTAATAATAAATAATTATGAATATTTATGATTTGGAATCTACAAAAAACGGCACATAATTTATGATATGTGTATATAAAAAAAATATAAATAAATTAAATAGGTAAGCCAAAAGAACCAGTTTACCATTACTTAAAATTTTCATTGATTTTGAAAAATAAGAAATCCTTTAAGAAGCTTCTTAACAAGATAATTGAAACCTAAAATATGATATTTCATATAAATATACAGCAAACTAACAAAAAATGTTTTGTATCAATATACAGCATTTCATTTACAATGTAAATATATTATGTATGCGGTATGTACATTGTAACCGAGTGTTTACACAATTGTATAACGTAAGGATTTGTCTATTTTTGCATGTCAATTTTTAATCAAGATTACTTTTTTGTGCCATCGTTTAGATATGTTTTTATAGCTTTTATAAATCACTTGCTGTTCCAGAAGTAATAAGCAGTTACTAAAAAGAAAATAATAGGGTCACTTTATAATACGGGAAGTCATTTGCTGCAGGAACATTAGGAGCGTCTTTACACGTTCAACATCCTGTTTTAATCTTGCAGAATCCAGCACATTTAATCATAATCAAATTCTGTACATTTAAATTGAAGTTTTACAGCGAAATACAAATTAAAAGTCATGAATAAAGTTGTTAAAGTGAGTCCATACCTATTATGTGCTGTAACTGTAAATACTGTACATTATTTTGCTGTGAATAAAAAAATGAAAAAAAAAATAAAAAAACTGTAGGGAATTGTACGATGGCACAGTGGTATAGTGCGCAGTGATGTCGCCTCACACCAAGAAGGACACATTCCTTCTGTATCACGTTTGCATGTTCTCGTGGGTTTGTATTGTATTGTATTGTATGTGTATTCCCTAAACACGTACATGTGTAGTCTTTGGTCATTTTACGCTGTTTTCTATGAGATCACATTAGAAGATGTACACATTAGAATGTTAGACACTAAGAGAAAACGATCCAGAAAGAGGAAAAGGATTCCGGCACGAGCTCACTGGGGTAGTGAGAGCCTGCGGGGAACGTTCCACACAGCAAATAAAGGTCGGACACTTTACAACCACACAACTGCTGATAAGAGAATGTTGTGAGGGACAGTTTCCTTTATCTCTCCAGCTGACATACATGTGACGTACTTGTTTTCCTCTGAAAATCCAGTTCCCTCTTCTCTCAAGACAATATGCAGCTTTAATAGTAAGAGCAGGTCTCTTGCTTCCTTCCTTGTTCCCGAACATGTCGGCATGGAAAGAGAAACTACGGAGTGTTGTTACAGTGGAGCCGGTGATTTTCCTCTACATGACCAGCACTTTCATCATGATGCCTGCGTGTCAACTGATGATTATCACGAAGGTAAAGGAGCATCCACTTCTCATCTCAGCAGCTGCTTCTGAGAGGTTACACGGAGAGAACGCTCACACGTCAGCAGGAGAGCGAAAGGGAGAGGCATTAATCAAGTCGCTCCCAGGGAGTTAGTGTTTGGTTCCTTCCCCTGAAGAACAGGTCAGCAGGGTCCAGATCCAGTACGCAGAATGGAAAGGCCCGAAGCAGATCCACGGAGCGCTGGGTGGACAACAGAGGAGCTCAAGATGTATTAAAAACCCCAAACTTCAGCAGACATTAATCACAACAACAGGCAGCGCGCTATCACTCACGCTCCAGATTAAACACTCATTCACAGTCATTAGGCAGGATTCCGTTGCTCAACCTGAACATTCGTCATACTCCAGGCTTGTTCGCCTGTTTTCTTTAATCCCCTGCTTGGGGACATTTGCGAGAAGTTCACTAAAACTATTTTCAGAAGCAAAATGAAGACTATTTTGGAACTAGCATGAATCAAGTCCTGGTCAGGGTGAGCAACCTTAGAGTTTTGAAGTCCACTACTTGAGTTGGACAATTTTGTGTAGTGGCTTGTCTCATTCATCCCTTTAATTTATTCGGCATTCACTCATCACTTCAACAAACTGTAGGTAGAGACGACACAGAATGTAAATATTAGCTTAGTAGGTCATTGTTGTTTGTCACAAAATATTACATCTCATGACACTATTAGTGACTAGCGCTGTCACATCACAACAAGAAGATCGGTTGGACAAGGGGTCCAAAGAAGGATGAGTTTGATGTCCAGTTAGAGCTTTTCTGTGTGTGTGTGTGTGTGTGTGTGTGTGTGTGTGTGTGTGTGTGATTGGTTGGCCACTAAAACAGGGCGTGTCCCGTCTTCAGGGCACACATTTCTGGGACTGGCTGCAGCTCGCCAGGACCCAAAAATGAAAAAGTGACTTAATCCAAAATATGATTATTATGAAAGACATGAATAGGAACTTGACTTTGGAATAGGCTCTTCCTGCTTTGAGGCGACTTGCACTACACAATCTGTTAGAGAAATTACCAGTATATTTGAATGTCTGATTTGATTGGAAAAACAATCTAAACTAAAATTATATTTCTTTGATTATGAATAAATATTGCGGATTTAAAGTGGATTTTGTGACATATCTGAGGTAACACAATAGTAATTCAAGTTATCACTGGATAAAAAAATCAAAATCAATTAAATCAAAGCTGGACTTAAACAAATGTTATTATCAGTGTGAAGTGTGATCTGTAATTTTAATTGTGTCACATTTATACTTCCATATCAGTAGTTGCACAAATCTGCTTTGAGCCGTTTTTAGAAAATCAATAAATCAATTTGTTTACAAAGAAAACGATCAACAGTCAAACATTTCAGCAACAGCTGCATCAGAACACATTTTAGATAATAGTATATGAATGTTGGAAAAGCAGTAACATTCCCTCAAAGATTGAAAGTAAAGGAAGAATCTGCTCATAAATGAATTCACTTGCTGAGGGCTGATGCTCACCAAAGCATGAGGTGATTTTTTTTTTACTTCTTATTTTTGTCATTCTGAGCAAGTCTCCCTTCTTCCCTCTATCTATTTTAAATTCCCTATACCCTTCCAATGAACCCTGCTGCTCTAACAGCTCTCAGGAAAAGTGTAGATGAATATATCATACGAATGAGCACAACTCCACGCAGAGCAAACTGCTGAAAGATTAAAGAGGGCCCAATCATTTACTGCAAAGTGCTCATTTATGCCACTCTTAATGGCCTTGATTCTCGCCATTTACTCCTTGATATCATCATATTTGTGAGGTTGTGAGTTGTGCGCTTCCCCAAAGCTTGTTCTTGCGATAACCGAAGGCGTTGACATAGTGTGCCGACTCTCTGTCAATCCCATAAAGCCTCCGAGCACCATTACTGACAGAGCATCAGAAACTAAAGATCTGGAAAAATCCCCAACGCTGACCTGAGAAGCAAATCCCCACTTCTATAACAATTGATGAAGCAAGAAAAAACACTGGTAAATGTCAGGGCCTCGGTGCAGCCAGTTTTGCACAGTGTGAATGCAGAAATCAATCCAGACTCTGCACAAGAAATCTCACCTTACGCTTACTGACCAATTCCGCCTTAGCAACTGCTGCCGTCCATTATATTAGCCGAGAAGCTTTTGCTCTCTCTTAAAAGAGAAACACGGTGAACAAGTTCAAGCTCAAGTTCATTTGTATAGCGCTTTTCTTAGTCCGAGACCAACGCAAAGACGCTAAAAAGTAGATCTTCACTGTTCCTCATTCTCATTTCCAGTCTTCACGGCGTTTATTCACCTTACTGTGCACTTCACTAGCTCGAAGAAAAGGAGACAGCAACTATGTGAGATGAAAGCCCATTTTTGATAATACCATTTGAAATGATGCTACTCATAAGGACGTTTTGCGTAGCAGTCAGGCTGCCAAACTCTGGTCTTGAGGGACACTTGACTACCTTTGCCTTTCACAGGTGTGTTTCGGACTTCTCGGGAACCATACAGCCTGCACCAGCCCCGAGAACCACGAGTCCCACACCAGCGAGGAAGAGATTGAATCCACTGCATCCTACATCATGCTGCTCTTCAGCGCCACCCTCAGCCTGCTCTCCATCCCTCCCGCCCTGCTGCTGGGCTCCTGGTCTGACCAAGCCGGACGCCGCTCGCTCATGGTGCTCCCGTTCCTTCTGTCTCTGTTAAGTGGAGGCTTGCTTCTTGCCATAGGAGTGTGGGAAAGCTTGAGTGTTTACTGGATCCTGCTTGCCGCTGCCTTGATGGGCTTGACCGGAGGCCACGTCTCTATATTCCTCAGCTGCTTTAGCTATCTGGCCGACCTGACACTGGGCTCCAGCTCCAGCCGCACCCTGCGCATGGCGGTGGCAGAGTCCATGGTTTTCGTTGGGGGCACTGTGGGCTTCCTCTCGGGTGGGTTCTTACAGCAAGAACTCGGGCTGAAGGCGTCTTTTGGAGCCTACATCGGCTGCCACGGCTTGGCATTGCTTTATATATTACTGTGGCTGAGAGAGCCCTCCACGGGAAAAAGTGCATGCACCTCTCTGATGAAAGAAGAGGAGCAGGAGGATACGCCACGACCATTCATCCTGAAATACGCCAAGCTGTCTGTTAGAGCAGTATTCAGGAGGAGGCCGGGGCAGGAGAGACTGAAATTGCACTTTCTTATTCTCTGCACCTTCATAAATAACCTGGTGGCTGTTGGTCAGTCATACACACACCTAAACACACCTCGGTTCATTCAAAGTGCTTTTATTGACGAAAGGTCAGACACTAGTTTTTCTCGTTTAGTAAAACATTTAAAGGGGGATCGCTAACCAGCTAGCTATCTCACACATTCCTCAAAGAGAACTGGAAGTATAAAGGAAGCTAGAAATAAATTATAAAAAACGTGAAGAAAGCTGTGACTGTAATTTATTATCAGTGTGGAAGGAGTAAGATGTGCCCCGTGGTTGATGCCGGCTGTTTATGTTGATAATTCTGCCGTGGCACCGCAGGGAGGTTTTAAAGCACTCAATCTGTGCACTGTCACTCCTGAGGGCAGAATCTGAGAGAGAGAGAGAGAAGAGAGAGAGAGAGAAGAGGAGAGAGAGAGAGAGAGAGAGAGAGAGAGAGGGAGAGAGAGAGAGAGAGAGAGAGAGAGAGAGAGAGAGAGAGAGAGAGAGAGAGAGAGAGAGGAGAGAGGGAGAGAGAGAGAGAGAGAGAGAGAGAGAGAGAAGAGAGAGAGAGAGGACAGAGAGAGAGAGAGAGAGAGAGGCAAGGAGAGGGGGGGGGCAGGGAAGATGATGGGTGCTGCATCCAACTCAATTAATTCTTCAAATGATTTATTACGAGCTTCAAATATTAGTGGCTTTAATTTAGCTGATGTTAATTGTCACTAATTTTTTGAATCCTGATTAACGTTCAGTCGTTAGTTTTTTTTTATCACTAAACCTCGTCACTGCTGTGAAAATATTGATCTTGTGAAATCGTGCCCATGAAGAATTGGAGAGTGAGAAATGGCATTAAAAACAAGTGCTTTATTGTGCATTTTTTTCTCCAGGGGATCAGTCGATCTTGCTGTTGTATTTGAAGTATGAGCCCAGAGAGTTCACGACTGCTCTGTTTGGGGTATTTAACTCGGTGCGGATGCTCTTGTTGGTAAGTGCTCTTGTTTAAGGCAGTAATGCTTTCGCAGTCTCTTAGTGAATTCAAGAGTGGGTGTCCTTGAAAACCACTAAATTCTTTCATTTAAGTCACTTTGGCTTCTGTGCCATTCACTGTCTTAGCTCTTGCTCTAAAGTACTGGATATAAATGGATTTATATGAATCTGACATTTCGTCTGCCTACCTGACTGCCATTAAAGCAAGAATGTGGGTGGAACACTGTCAGCATTGTTTTTATGAGTGCAACAATGACATATGTGTCATCTGATCTCGGACTAAAGGTCTTAAACAAGCAAATCATTGTCTTGTGATGTAACTAACTCTGACTGCAGATCAGTTACTTCAGTATTGCTGGGTTTCCCCTTGGTTTATCTACTGCGCTGATGTTATGTCATGTCATCCCGAATGCAAACAGCAGTCAAATTTATGCTCACATTGGAAAACGTGGAGAAATGGCGTTATAGTTTGGTTTCAATCGCCGTCTTCCCAGCTTGCAATGAGGAGTGAATAATTAACATGCTGCATTCTTTGACCATAAGCCAAATGTATTCACGCCATTGATTTTGTTGTCAAATGTAGGAACTTGTAGGATCTTGTGGTGTCGGGTACAGTCTGTTCCTCTATTCAAATAACTACTGTGTTGTTTCCTCTACAATTCCACAACTTTGTATTGTTAAAAATATTGGATTTTGGAAGTTTACGTGCAATTATTCTTTGACTGGCATTGGTATAACAGATCATAGTTTGAATGGCACAATTTGGGAACCCGTCTAGTCTGTGAAGGCAAAGGATTGTGGTTTACCAATAACAATGATCCGTCCTAAAATCCAACCCTTCTGAAAAGCATTGAAGTTTGAGGTTGTCTGTACACCAATGCTACTCAGAAGCAGACTGAAGGCTGCTTTGTATTTGCTGTCTGTCGCCGAAAACCTTTACTCCGAGAAGGTCGATGTTGTTGCCCTGAGTGACACTTAAACAAACCCTGCCTGTTAAGGAACGCTCTTCCGAAACGGAGTACTGATGGCTCTCTGTTAATACCATAAGCACTGCTGAACCACCTTTGTGCAAATGACCACCCCATTGATCCCAATTCAACCTATTCCATAAAGCTGTCTGGTCAGTCAAGAGGCTGGTCACCTTGTCGAAGAGCTAACCAGGTTTAATTAAATACATTTGAAAAAGATGAAGAACCACACAAAGAAGCATCTGATCTGTTTTTTTCCTGAAGATCTGAGACTTCTGAACCTCAGCAGGTCTAGTGTGAACATTGCTCCACGGTGTTTTTCTTCAGCCAAAGGGCTGGAATTGACTTGTAATTAGGATAGCATGGAGTTGGTGAGGAATTATTAAACACTCCAGGCTCTAATGAGTCGATGAAAGTAAAAACATAGAGCGTTGACCTTTTCCGTGGAATGTTTATGCATTCCCATTATGTTTTCTGCTGCAAATAAGAGATGGTGGGAAAGTGTGTGGAGAGCAGGGAGGGGAGGGCGTAATTAAATCAGAGTTGTGTGCATGAGCGGACAGGGCAAATGAGTCATGCCGGGCCTCGCACGTGTTTGGTCGGAATTGGGAATACAGGTGAGTTTGCTTTCATTCGCTTTCAGACATTCTGACTGAGACTAAGTGACGGTTTCTGCCTTGGTTTCATCAGGCACAAATGCTGAAGGTTAATTAATTCACTGGTTGGGTTTATACATGTCTAAGAGAATCTGAATTTTCTGGGCTTTGTTTTTCATACCAGAGCTGATGAAATGAACATCTGCTGCTTACCTATTCCAGTGCTGTCCTCTGAATAGCCATTTTTAAACGAGATACAGATTTTCAAATTATCCCTTGTATGTAACCTGACCGAAACCAGGGTTTAATTTTGGCTACTTAATGTGTTGCAGAATGAAAGCCAGCAAGTTTTCAGTAAATCCATAGTGTTAGCAAACACTGTGGGGAACGCATTTCTTTAATTCTTTAAACTAATGCGACATAACTCACTATGAATTAATCAAATTGCACAGACTGCAGGTCACGTGACGCACTTGCATCATTGGACTCATGGGGATTGCAGGTTCTTGGCTTGCTTTTGCTTGCTATATGTTACAGACCCCCTCATTATGAACGACTCCCAACACAAGTACCAGGATAGAATCTCACAGGACTTCTGAACCATCAGGCAAAGGATGAACAATTTACAAGGTGTCAGGGAGTCAAAGTGACAGAGAATGAATTCTACCAGGACTATTGCGAGGCCATTGTGGTTCAAGTCCAGACATAAAATCCTTGTAATGAATGGAACTTGTATCAAACTGGTCACATAAATATAATCAGGTAGAACTACATTTGCAACACAGGGTGGTGGTAGGACCAGGAACCCTTGCTGTAGGAGCATATCATGTCACCAAATTCTGTTCTTACTTATGCCTTTCCCTAAAGATCACCACGTTCAACAATAAGGATGCCTGAGGTAGACCCAAGAAATGTAATCTGATCAGCACCTGGTGATGAGTTAAATCTTGTGGCAGAAGATGACTTTAGGAAGTTTGGCAAAAAGTTGGACCTTGGTAACTACTTCTGTTAGGGACCTACAGAAGTTCCTCGGTGCTATTGGCATGTGATGTTGTCGTGTTAGCTTTAACAAGCCAGGACCTTCAGAAGCTGCTAGCGCAGTTTGCAACCCAGTGTCAATGTGCTTGTATTGGTATCAGCACCTTTATTTTAGAACCATTCTTTCTGACTGGATAAAGGTACCTTGCACATTCCAGGTTGGAGGGATGATTCTGCCTCAAGCGGAGTTGAGGAACCTGGCATCAAGTTGGCCTTCTGGTCTGTTGGGGTGAAACATAGCAAAGTCAACAGGCAGAATCTTAGTTGTCTGCACAAAAGATCTGCCAATATGAGAGACACCAATCTCAGAACGTTGTTCTTATTTTAACTGTTACAATGTTGATTGCAATTTTTCGAAATGCAGAGGAAACAACAAGGTCTGAATGATCCTTAATTTGATAATGATTTGGCATAAAATCTTTTAATTTTAAGATTGATCTAAAAAGTGATTTATTTATGATACTTACGATTGCTTCTAACTTGAATGTTAAATATTTGACCAGAATTGACAAAAATAATATATTCCAGCCAAATAATCTAAAATTAGTTCTTTTAATCTGCACATTAATGTTTCCTACGTCCTGATAGGGCTTTGGCCTGCTGGTACTATTTCCTGTACTGATGAGGTGGATGAAGGATTTGACTTTGGCCAAACTTAGCATAGTGTCCAAAACTGCTTCTTACATACTACTCGCCCTGTCAAGCAACACATGGATGGTCTTCCTCGGTAAGCCCCTTTCTGTCATTACGACAGCATTTCAGAGCGGTCGTCTAGGTCAGAGTAACGCAGAGAAATATATGTTGTCAAGTTAGCTCTGTCTTTGTAGTGACATCTTCAATGAAGCAAAACAGCTAAAATGGAAAATGTCCACAACATATTCTGTCAGAAAAGATATCAACACCGTCAATTTTTCTACTTAAAGCAATAGGGACTTCTGTCATCCACACAGATTTGTGATAACCGTGAATTTACCTTACCTTCGGGCTCGTCTTTCCTCAAGTGATCTTTGTAAAAGTTATATCTTAAACATAAAGTCCCAAACAGACATTTTGTTTTTAACGTCTGTTTCCCTAAAGGTCAGTTTTCAGTGTGGCAAATGATGATAACATTGTAAGAGAAGCCAAAGACCTACACTTTCATACAGAAAGAGCCAGACTCTTAATACTGTTTATTAAATAAAAGGCTGTGGAAATTGTTATTCTAATGAAAGTTGCGGACTATAGCCTTTAGGAGGAAGATGAGCGGCCACTCTGATGAATAATCAGCACCGTGGAGGGTAGAATTAGCATGCTGGTCTATTCAGTGGGCTGCGATAATGAGGGGCACTGCCACCGCACACGAGAGTCATAACCTCCATTCCGAGAGTCCGGAACATGTGTGGCATCTGGCATGCTCACATCGAACAAAAATTAAATATAGTAAAAACAGGCAAGTGTCAAGAGAAATTCAGAAAACCGTTTGTTCGCTTTTACTTGAACGTGCATTGTCAGTTTGCTAAAACGAGCCAGTGCCTTTACATTCCGAGTCATTATGAAAAGCTCCTGCTCTGTAATTACTGTTCAGGACTTCATACATATAGATTGAGCTCATGAATTATTGAATATTTGATTTTGATTCGCCCGCTCTTCAGACTGGCCAAGCAATCCTTTGCTATCGCCAATGAGATTAGTCAAATCTGGCTGTATGTAAATATATTAGAGTTTAAAGCCGGTATTAATGTACTGCATTGATTGGTATTAATCATGTCATTGTGCTGAAGTGGTAATAGTTTCTTCTGCTCTTTTAGTCGCAGTGGTCGGAGCTCCAGCCGGAATTAATCAAGCCGTGATTCGTTCTCTGTCTTCTGCAATTGTGGGACCGGATGAACAAGGTAAAACATTATAAATCTAGAATGACCACAAGAGACAAGGTGAAACTCAGTTCTTGTTGGAACCTTGTGATGCTCAGAAAGCAGATATTGTTTAGATTGCGATATCTGTCTTTGTGAACGCATCTCTCTTTCTGATCGGATGGTTTTCCCGCAGTGTCCAAATCACCGTTTTTGCTTTGTTGCATTTAGCAGCTGTCTTTGTTTTCCACGCCCTCTCGTTTCTGATGCCAACAGGTGTTTGATTTTCTAATTAATTAAATGTGTTCACTTCCCCTTTCTTGCTAGTTTACGTCAATTTTTAATGGACTTTCCAGTTTTTTACATTTTACATCTTACATTACTCTTCCCATATCATCATATATACCGTAAAACCTCTAATAGAACACCACCTCTACCTCTTCTTTTCAGACAAACAGCTACAATGAAACAAGATCATGTAAACATGTCTATGATTTATTTTATATCTTAATTTATTATAAATTTAAAAAAGATAAATAATCGCGTGCAAGCTTGTCATTGGCCAATTCTCATATTCCGGCTCCACTTCCTTTGTTTTGGCTCTTTGCTTCAGTTTTATTCAGATTTGTTTTAATCAAAATAACAGATCTTTTAGGATGCAACTCTGTGAAATAATAATTTTATTATGTATCCTTAATGTTAGTGTCACAAGCGGGACTAGAACCCCGGTTGCTGGGTTGGCAGGTGAAGGTGTTCAGCTCACGTGGAAAAAAAAAGTTCAAGAAAAGTTCTCAAAAAATACAAATAAGGTTCATCTCATTTCGAGGTAAAAATGGCAGACAAACAGGATACTTGAGAACAAAACTAAACACAAAGCTTCACGATGGAAAAAACCCAACAGAAACAAACACTAGAAAGCTTGAGAACTTGAGAATATCAAAGAAACAAACAGTACTTCACCCAGGAAGATCCCAATGTGTCACCTGACGACTTGCAAAAACCAAGTATAGAACAAAGCAAAACATGCTCCTTATATACACAATCTTAATGAGATACACCTGCTTCAACAATCTAGAGAGAGAATTAGGAGCAGTGCCCTCTAGAGTCCTGGAGACACATTACATTAAGTCCAGATGCTGACCGTTAGATATTTGTACTATGCAGTGATGTGTGTGAAGTTTTCATTACTTTATTATTTATAAAAGTAGTATCCAAAAGCTTTCTGCTTGACGCAGCTATGCAGAACCTTAGACACCAGTGTCAAAAACAACCCAATTCTTTGGCTTGATCCTGACCAGTAGGTGACAATATAAAGATCAACACAACACTGTACAGTTTTTACTTTTTGGGAGGACACACCCTGTTCAGTAATATACAAATGAAATCTTCTCTTTCTTCTCTCTGTTTGATCTAAAAGCCCACAAATGAGCTGAAATCCCCTCAGGAAGCTCCAGAGTGCTTTGACCTTCACTTTGACAAATACATTTGAGTCATGCTTTTCTTCTAAATCTTTACTTTCGCTGACATTTGTTTCTCCCTGATAACCGAGCTAAAAGCCCAAGATTTAATCTCGGTTTTCCTTTCACCAACTCTTAATGAGAAGAGTTGCAGCATGCATAATTAACCAGAGAACCCGACAGGAACATTCTCAAATCACAGGATTATCAAACTCATCTAAGTGGAAAACAATGCACGAGAAACAGAGCGGAAAACAGACAACATCTTGTCTAGAGTTTCACACTCCCTTCCACGTTATTTTCTCTTGCACAACAGAAAGATGAAGAACAGCGCTTTTGTTGTGAAGCAAAGAGACTTTTATTCATATCCATTGTTTATTTCTGCCGTTGATGCAGGACTGATAGAGCTACAGTATGAGCGGACACAATGATAACGGTGGTTACTGGCACTTAAGTCACCTCTCTCCACTTTGACAGAAGCTTCTTCAGCGTCGTCTCAGATTGCATGTGTCACTAAATGTGTTGCAGTTATTGGTCATCGAGGGGCACTCAGACGACTTCCAACTCGGCTGCGATCAATAAGTATTGCATGTTTCAGGCACTTAAAGGCCGGCTCGGTCATTCTGCTCCAGTTAGTTGGAGCCGTCACGAAGTTCAGTGTAGCTCGGGGAGATATTTTATCCAAGTAAATCAAACCATTATTCATGCCGACAATCTGCAGCACAGAGCTCAGTTTCCATGGCCATTATTCTTTCAGTCAGATAAAATCAAGCGTTATGAATTTCAGTCACATTCGTGGCATGTTAACAAAGCGGTCGACTACTTTTTTTTTCTTTTGCTCTTTGATTTTGGTATGGGTGTTGTGCTTGTGCTTGAGGTCATAGGAACTTTAGAACTTAAAAGTATTTATGCTTACACACCTGGATAATAGATGGTTAGACATTGGATGGCATGGCCTGGGTATGTCTGTGTAGAGTTTACATGTTCTCCTCGTGCTTGCTTGGGTTTCCTTCGGGTCTCCAGTTTCCTCTCCAGTCCAAAAATATGTTCAGGAGAACTAGAAAACAGGAGAACCTTAGTGTGAGTGAGCAAATGTGTGTCCTGCTCTGTGATAGGTTGGCCACAAATCCAGGGTGTGTCTTGGTTTCAGACCGAGGGCTGCCGGCATTGGCTCCAGCTCCACAGAAGTGAAAACGAGATTCAGAATAACCACTGAAGATTTACTTTAGTACTGCAGTTAAGCTTCATTTTACGTTCATGCTTCTTTTAACTGGAATTGAACTACTCCAGCTTTACTAACTGTAATTGTAATAAATATACAGCATTTTACTCCACTACATGGGTGATAGTTCCAAGTATTTTTGAAGTTATCTTATTATGAACTAGAAGTGACACGTTGACTTTTCATTACTTTTGAAAATGTAAAAAGTTTTACAAATATAAAGTATGTTTTATTTGATCTTTCATGTGTATCGCCACTCAGGAACAAAGATTCTTGATTTTTCACCGTTTGAACAACTAGCAAACAAAGAAACAAATGCTAATTACTGGATTAAAACATTCTTAATGCTTTTTAACCCATAAAATAAAATTAAGAAACTTGAAAGTGTATTCCAATGATAATGATATCAGTGTATTTTATTTGTTGTGACAGTGTTACAGTTCATGCTCAATTTATTAATACAACTTTTTTCATAAGAAAAAATAATTCATTTATACAGTATATGTTCAATAAATGGAATAAGCTCAACCTTTACTTAAAAGACTTAAGCACTTCTGAAAGAAAGAATTGGTTTGTCAATATTACTTACACAATTAAATGGAAATATCATTTGACCTGTACAATCTGTACTTTTATCTATTGATTTTGCCATCACTTTTTGTCTGTTGCAATAGTAAAGATTAGCACAATACTAGCGGCTTGTTTAACTTGAATGTAGTTAAACAATGAATGTGATAATCATAAGTTAAAATATGAATGTAAAATCCATATTCATGAGTGGATGTCAAGCAACTAAAGTTTGTTTCGAATAATTATCGCTTGACATCCGTGTCTGGTCTTTCTGATGGGCTTTTCTCTGTCCTCAGGTGCCATGTTCTCCTTCTCCGCCTCAGTGGAAGCCACCTGCATGCTGATTGCGTCTATTATCTTTAACGGACTCTACCCACTGACCCTGCCCACCTTTCCTGGCATGCCCTTCATCACCATGGCTGTCTTCATGCTCATCATTCTCATCCTAATGCAGTAAGATGCTTTCTTTCTTTTTCACATGGACGTTCACTTATTAATCAATGAGTAGACCTTGCATTAGGTATTCTTTTCTCAACATATTTTTGTGACACTTTTTCAAAACCGATCTTTCAAACACGATTACATATCACATATATTTGGCAAACAAACCTGTCAGAGACAGTGTCAGCCTTTCTGTGTGAAGTTTACACATTGTGCTTGTGTGCGTTTCTTCCGGGTCTCCGGTGTTCTTCCTAAAGTAAAAGAATTTGGGTTTATAACAACTGGACTGATTATAAGACATGGAAATTGACCATTTGAGTGTGAATGCATGTGTGTATCTATACTCTTCAATGATTGGATGACCACAGATCCAGCGTGTGTCCCACCTTTACGCCCAGAGTTGCCAGGATTGAAAAATGGTTCATGAAACGGATGGATGTCATTTTCACAGTTTTACTGTCCAAAAACATTTCAAGCATTCATAGACACAGCAAAAAAAAAACCTCTTAGTGAAATAAGTCAACCCTATGATGTCCCGGTTTCAAAAAGAACTGACACCAATGCACTATAAAGGTAACAAAGTACTTTTATTTTATACAAATAAAATCAGTTTTACGGAATTTTATTTTTAAAGCAGCTTACAATGACGGTTGGTTGAAGTGCAATTTTTTTTTCTCTTTTTGTGAACCAGTCACAAAGGGAAAAACATATTAACTGGACTCGAACCCCAAACTATCAGGGTGAGAGGACAAAGAAAAAGAAAAAAAAAAAAAGAAAATGTAATTTACTTCACAATTGTTCCTATCTGCATTAATAATACAATCTAAAAATATCACATGAGAGAAAAAGAAGCCTGTCCTCAGAATATTAGCAATAATAATCATTATGATGAGATTGACCCATTTCATGTAACTGTAATGATCATAATGTTTTCTAGGACTGAAGTCACATGCATTTCTTCATTATTAGATGCATTTTAGTTTGAAGGTTGCCATGGCAATTCTTGTTTAAATGAGGTTACGGTTAGTGTCATTAATAATTGCCCTCTGTTCAAGATAATTCTTTAAAATAAGCAGTGACATATCAGTAAAAGCACAAAGTTTTAGTAAAAAAAACAACCTTTTATTTGTTTTTAATAAGCTGTTCATTAACTTTAATAGCTTTCCTGCAGCTTAATCAGTAAAACACATTGCTAAACGCACTAATGCACACACACACACACACATATATATATATATATATATATGTACAATTTTTAACATATATTATATAAAAACAACAATTTTTACAATGTGACACTTATCCAACTTTTTTCTGTTGTTTTTAGTATTTTTTGTAATGTGATTGCCTTGAGCTTTTATGGCGCCTTCATGTAATGGGTTTTCCATCTGCGTTTAAATGCATTAATGGGTTAAAGGTGGCAGACACTGTTTTTCGCCCAATATGAGTGCCCACTTCTGTCTGTTCCTCTTCCCTACCTTTTGAAACAAATTAAAACATGAATTCACCCTTAATTAAAATAATAATTCAACCCTTCAATCTAAATCTTAAGGATCAAAATCTGGACGTTTGACGTTTGTACCCGAATGTTCGTAAAATGCGAATGGAAAAAGCTCTACAGTCTCACTATTATCATATTTTCTAGAAAAGTTCGGAGAGCCGACCGGAGAACTTGTCAAATTGGCTGATGAACATCTCCACCAGGGCCATGATCAGCCCTCCGACTGATTCTGACGGGCATTAGATGGTCTTCCTCTGACTGTATAATTAGGTGATTGTCTTTGGTAATGAAGGCATTAGGTTACGTACACCTGTAGTAAAGCCTGTGTGTGGTGGGTAGTGAAGTGTGGCGCAGTTATCACACCCAGGCTGTAATTACAGCTCTAATGGGCTGTTTCTGGAGGCTACTGAAGCTGTACAGCCCAAGACATGTAAGAATGAGGAAAATGAATCAGTCGGTCAGTATGGCCACTAGGGACTGTATACAAACTCCAACCAATCAGTGAAGTGAAGTGAAAACACACAAACCCGGAGCAGTGGGCAGCCTTAAATCATGGCCCCCGGGGCTCAAGTGAGGGTCAGTGTCTTGCCCAGTTACTATTTGGCTATTTATCTTCTGTTTATCTAACCCTGACCCTAATATACTGAGGATTTAAAATTCTTCTTAAGTGAAGTAACTACCATATTTACGCAAATATAAGCACCCCACTGATTTTTAAGGTGCGAAATAAAAATTGCAAAAAAAAAAAAAAGATTTCAACAAAGTTTTCCGTGATCAACCGGATCGAATATTGTCTTTGTATTAGAATATTAAAACCTTTTAATAACTTTTGATTAATAACGTATGTATTTAGTTGAATCTTACTTCTCCTAGTGTTATTCTGTCCCTATTAACTGTCGTAACTAATGTTTCTTTATTTCGGTTCTTGAGCCAATAAAAACTTATACTGTACGCACGTCTGCCAACACAATAATTAAAGACGCATTCTGTTTATTTGTGATTGCTCCTGACTTAAAATATGGGTATTTGAAGTCTGTAATCATATGCACCGCCTACGTTTTTGAGCGTCGACAATTCAGAATAAAGGTTTTATAAAGTTAGGTTTTATAAAGGTTTTATAAAGAATAAAGTGTTTATATTGGCTTAAATGAATGAAGGAATGAACTTTATTGATCCCACAGTGGGGAAATTCAATTGTTCAAAATATGGTAATTACTTTGATTGTGTTACTTGACACCGCTGCCCATGACAAACGGTTCCAATTAGTTCACGGGCCTGACCAGCACAGTTTTCACACTGGTTTGATGGCCAACCATTCGCAGAGCAGTACACAGACAAACACAGTCACACTCTCACTCATACCTACCATCAGTTTTCCAGTCCCAATTTTCCTGCATGTTTTTACACTCGCGAGAACATCTGCACAGAAAGACGGACTCGAACTCACACACTTTGAGTTCCCAACAGATACGTCATTGCTGTGAGGCGACAGCGCTACCCACTGGGCCACTAATCAGTGGATGGATGTTTGAGGACACCTATTATTTTCTGATAATATACCGGTACGTAATTTTATTCAGATTTGAATGCGTCTTCAGACGAGCCAATTGCGTCATATTTACATTTCTGACGTTAATGGCTACAGTTACACTATAGATTTCTGTGCGACTTCAGGCTCCTGCCAATCGTGGCATGAGGTCACGGTGCCAGTCAAACGCAGGAGGAATTCCAGAGCGTCTGATATCTGACCTTATGGAATATTGTGTGCCTGAGGAGAAATAAAAGAGAATAAAAGAAAATGTAATGATAGACTCGGTGGGTGAATGAGCGCAGTCTGTCTCTGTGGAGCCATAGACTCAAATCAGAGTTTACTCAAGGACTCTGGAGACTTCAGACTTAAGACCAGTCTTAATCCATCCATCAAAGCCTCTCTCTCATTACGCTCCACAATTACCGGGGCAATGAAGGGCTTGTCTCCTAAAGTCAAACTTCAAACAATCGTTTTTGTTTTTAAAGCTTAGGCCATCTTTATTTTCCATTCATCCCATTCAGCTTCATATTCACGATTTGAAATGCAATTTAATCTGCTCAAACATCGTACAGGGCCCGTTCAGGGAGAGTGTTTGCATTCATTGAGAATGCAAAATGAGATTGGACTGCTGAAATAATGAAAGCTCCACAACAGCGCCATCTCAAACACTGGCTTAAGCTGTTGTCGTTCCCTTTCAAACGCAGATAATGGTGTTGTACGGAAAAGACTGTTCAGCTGTTTGGTCAACAGCTTTATGAACTTAATCGAAATGGCAATTTTGATTCATTTTTTGTATGTGTTTAATCAAGAGGAGTTACTTTTTTAACGTATTTGTCTCAGCATAGGGTTTTTCAAAACTTTGCAGGTTTGCTCTCCACGGTAAACAAATATGTACAATATACAACTCAATGTGAGTGGATGAGCAGTTTGAATGCGAAAAACAATTCTTTCATTGTTCAAACTTCTTCCAATTCTGGAGCAAAAGAAATTAATCTGGGGCTAAATAATCTTCAAATGAATCTGGGGCTAATTTCATCTTATTTCAGCCAGAAACAACACATTCGTTGGGTGATCAGTCATTTGCAAAGTGAATGTGCACGTTATGTACATTATTAAAACACCCATGTTTTTTTTTTGTTATGTTTAATCTGCTTTTATGCACTTTTGGGTCAAAGAGATGAGAGCAATTGAATTTTAAACTTTAGGTAAATATAGACTGGATTATTATTTTCTTGTTATTACTTGATTAATAGCAACCCACTTTGTACAGCACTTTGACTTGATTACTGGCCAAAGTAAAGTGCTTCATAATTAAAGTTTAAATTGAGTAAATTACTAACTGATTGTTACAAAATGTAATAAAACATTATTCAGTTGTTAAGTGTTTTAAGTTTAATTGATAGTACAAACACTATTCCAAAGGAGTTGAGATTACAAAAGTAATCAAAAGATACAAAAGATTAATACAAAAGAATGCTAAATAAATTACAATTAAAATCCCATAATCTTACATTGTTTCACAGAAGAATTGCGAACATTTCATTTGTTAAAAATGAAACATTTTGAAATGTCGTGGTTTACAAATATTGGATCATTTTGGATTAATGAAAGCTACACTATTTAAATGACTGAATAAATGAAAATGCCTTTTTTTATCCCACAGCGGGTAAATTGCATTTTTGTAAAACCAATATGAAAGGCCGGACAACAAATAAGAAATGCAGCGGGAGAAAAAGTTCAAAACAAAGTGCCTAGAATTTTGTTTGTTTTTTATTAATTTATGTTTGATATTTTTAAAATAGATTTACATTTTTAAAATCTTTTTATTCTTCATCATCGATAAAAGGCTTTCAGCTTTTTGCTATCGGACCACTGAATATTAAAAGGAGGGCAGGAAAGTTTGATTGGCAGGGAATGGATTGAAATACAGGAGAATGTTTTATAGTTTTAACGTTATTATATATTTTTCAAGCTTTGTCTGCGAGCCAGATGCAGCCACCAGAAGAGCCATGTATGATTCGCGAGTTCAAGGTTTCCGACTCCTAATATAGAAGAACAAGTTTATTACAGTACATATATGTAAACACATCTACTGCATGAGGTTGAAACAGGAAGATTAAGGATACAGTTTCCATACAAATGTAAAACATTGCAACTTGTAAATGTGCAATTGTGCAAACTGACAACAAGACTAGACAATAAAAGAGCCGTCTCTCACAAGAAGATCACCAAGTTCACCAACAATGGTTAGAGCTTGTGATGTGGTTACTTGTGAACTTTACATGACTGCGTGAACAGGAATGCGACAGTAATGAAATCACAACATGAGCTCAGAAATACTTTCAAACACCATCCACTGTGCCCGTGTCAGCTAAAACGCACGGGTCAAAACAACAAGTCATATCTAAACAGTACCGAGAAGCGCTAATTAAGGTCCAGAAGAGTTTTATCTGGGCCTTGGCTCGTTTTAAATGGACTGTGCAAAGAGGATAATTGTTCTGTTCACTACGATGTGAAGTTCTTTATTGAATACTGGACCGCCATGTCATCCAGACTGAAGAGGACCGGTACAACCCAAGGTGCTATTAGCGCTCAGTTCATAAGCCTCAGTGCGTGTGACATGGGCAGAGAACACAACTGGAATCACCACATCAACACTGAAAGGTATTTTCACCTTCGTTTACAACGTCATGGCTGAATTTGTGACGTAGAACAGTTTGGATTCTGAACTAGCTTTGGTCCAGAGATTTCAACCATAGAAAACACTTGGCGTATCATAAAGAGGAAGATAAGACAAAGACGTAAGATCTTAAAAGCTCCGTTTGGCAAGAATGGTAAAACAACATTCCTATTCCTAAACTTGAGCAACATCAGTTTACACACATTGCAGTCTTTTATAAAAGAAGAAGAGATTCCACACAGTAATGAGTGTTTTTTTTTTTTTTT
>CM051497.1:12497028-12521318 GCA_028031935.1 Paedocypris micromegethes
TTTTTTTTTTTTTTTTCAGTTTAAACATCTCTCACGTCATACTTTGCCATACTTTGTCGTTGTAGTTTTATTCACAATTTTTACATCTTTAAGGTTTGTTTTCAACACTACACTTGGATAAGTCTTAAAATAAATGATGATTAGCACTTTTGCTGCATGGTAGCATTGTGATCAGAGGCAGGTCAACATACACTCAGAATTGAGGACTCGGGAAAATTGTGCAAAGGTGTGAGTGAGAGTGCGATTGTGTGTGTGCTGCTCTGTAATTGGTTGGCCACAAACCAATGGGTGAGGGTCAGGCTCCAGCTCTCCATTACCCTAAATAAGAAAATGCTCAGAAAATTGATTCCGAATCAGTTTTTTTTTGACCAAGTATCCAAATGACAAACAAGGAATTTGATGTGGTCTGACTCTGTCTTTTCTTCCCTCTTGTTCCAAAAAATGAATAGAAAAAATAAAAATTGAATAAAAATACACATAAATATTAACATAAATATTTACATAATAAAAACAAACAGTGGTTTGTTTTGAAGCATAAATAAATAGAAATAGATTGCACAGAAATTGCACGTTCACAATATTTTTTCAACAATAAAATCATTTTAAAGTCCTTTTCCTGTGAGATTTCTGTGGTCATCAGAAGACGCAATGTACCAAAGTCATTTTCTATCTAAAAAAAAAACATGTAGTTACACGTGTAATAACGTTAAGAGGTCATTTAAAGGTACACGACACAAAAGTGCACCATGATTTACCGAGGCTCTTGTAATCATCCCGTCTAGATTTGTTCGTTTATTTAAACAAAACAAATCCACAACTCAAGCCGGACCTTTATTGTACAGCTCCGAGCTAAAACACGCATGGCAGCTTGTCAATACCGTCCCCTTGTTTAATTGTTTGTTTGTTTATCGGCTCTACAGGGGAAATGTGTATTGGCATGGGCCTGAAGGGAAGTACAGTGCTGGGATCCTTAGAGTAAATTGTGTGTCTGGTTTCCATAGTGGCACCATGAAAATGAGTGTTGGAATCTCTAATAACGGAGAGTTGCAGACTGGAGATTATAAAAGAGATTTGTGAGGGCCGTGTCCAAACAAACGATACGTCGCACTGACAGTATCCCAGGGTTGGTAAAACAGCAATATTTCATTTTTTAATGTTTTTATATTTTTCCATTGCAGGTGGTTGGTAAGATCAGTGTTGGATGACTGCTGACTTAGATTTTTCTGATGCTGCCTCCAGCACAGATGCTTCTAAATATGCAAAACTCTGGAGACTCGGCGCGTGGTTGTGTTTTATTGTGAATAATTAGGAACTTTCACAGCCTAAACAACAACACAGACAATCTACGTGTTGTACGTTACATCCACTTCTCAATTAAACCCATTAGCGGGAGGATGGTTTATTTAACACTTGAAAATGCTTGCAAGTTCGAACTAAACTTTTTTTTTACGAAGAAGCTTTCATGGTAAAGAACAACATACAAGACATTCATTTAAAAAACACATGGCTGCAAGCAACATGAACTCACACCTTCAGTATCAAACGAGTCTGTCTTTGCTGTGAGGAGATGGTTCAGAAATATAATTGTACATTTTTGTTTTTGTGTTGACATATGTACAGATTATGTAATGCACATTGTGTATTTATTTAGCAGGTGAAATAAACATGTAATTAAACAGAAAGTATATGTTTATATAGCCCTTTGCCAAAAATGTATAATTTACATATCTGTCATATAGAGTTATGTAGTAGTAGAAATGCCCAAAGTGCATTTCAGGTCATTTGTTTCTGAACAACTCAGGAGAGAGACGATGTGCTAACGCAAAACTGAGTCAGCTGCTTCTCCATTGTTCTCTCACTTTTTTTTCCTAGTCATTGTTTCCTAATGGCTTGCTCTCAGTCATAGTCAACGACTTTCTTTGAGATGGTCTGCAACTGTCAGAAACGCTTTATAATTAAACTAAACTAAAAACTTGCACACAGCTCTTGATTTTTATCTGCCAATTAAGTACAACAGAGGCAAATGAGATGGTCATAGACGTCAGTGTGTGGAACAGATGTCAGTAAAGGAATTAAAAGAGAATAAACCGGTGTGGTGGCACTTGGACGGTCTATTCAGAATGGTTCAGAACCGAGTGTGACTGCACAAATCATCTTTGTGGGTAACAGTCCAATCAAGAAGGACCAGACAGAGAAGATAAAGAATACGAGGGGGAAAAAAACATGTTTTCTGATGATGATTGCAATGCCACTGGCCAGCAAACACTGTTTAGCAGCTCACTCTCTCATTAAGTCTGGAAGTGAAGGCCTGTCGCACTGCCAGCCAGAGTCATGTGACACACCTGCTGTCTGTCTGACAACAGCAATTAGCTGTGAACACCGCCGCCTCTCAAACCCTCGCCACATTTGGCTTCATTAACGCCATTCAACGGACGCACTGTTAAAGTTCCCTCAGATCGCTAGTGGAGGAATTACACTCTGCATATCTCTCACAGACCCTTCAGTGAGTTAGCAAATACTTGTATATGGCTGCTCTCTGCAAAAACCCAAGTGTCTGTCTGGAAAAACACTGAAGTTTAAACGACTTACACGTGGTCGAAAGAGGAGAGAGCTGATGTAAATCAATGATGCAAGGTGTCTGGAAAAGGCTGGTTCTTTCATTTGAGAAATATAACAGGAAGTAGATTTCTCTTTTAAGATTTCACCAAAAATGTTAGATTGTTGCATTTTATTATTAAAAAAAACTTTCAGAGCTGTGATGGATGGATGGATGGATGGATGGATGGATGGATGGATGTCCGACTGACTGACCGACTGACATTATGTAGAATTTATGGATGTTAATTTGACGGAATTAAGTACAATTGATGGGTGAATGAATGGATTACTTAGAGCAGACTTAAGGATAGATAGATAGATAGATAGATAGATAGATAGATAGATAGATAGATAGATAGATAGATAGATAGATAGATAGATAGATAGATAGATAGATAGATAGATAGATAGATAGATAGATAGATAGATTAGTTAGCAGACAAATACATATATTTGTAGATGGAATGCCATTGACAGATAGATAGAAATGAAAAAAAAAAAAAAAAACCAGATAGACAGATAAATAAATAAATAAATAGACAAACAAACACATGTATTTGTTGACCTAAAGTGAGATGCCCAGCTTTGCCTTACAGTGAGTGGCGTGTGACTCTCCATGTTTTCTAGATGGATCAGTGAGATGCCCACCACTCACCCTCCACTGCTGGTTTCAGACTGAAAGTTGGGAAATTCATGCAGCCGGAATGATTCCGGAAGACGTGCCAGTCTCAACCATGTTCTCTGGAATTCCAGAAGAACAATAAAACTCTGTCCGTTATGTTCCCACATTGTTCTTCAAAACCATTATAAAAATAAAGTGCACAATTCACACATCACAATCCCCCAGTGCACCAGAGGCTGATTGTACATAATATATGTAAGTACTGTAATAAACAAATGCTTTTTTCATCTATTGTGTTCAAACGCAACTGATTTTTTTAAATAATGAATTTGATGTGTAGCGCAAGCATTAATAACACACTAATAAAAGGAGTTCTCTAAACTCTGAAGTCATTCCCTGCCATTAGAGTGTGGCAGCACTTCCCTGAATCCTGAAATCATTCAGCAGCGACACGCTTCGTGCCGTCATGGAAAGCGGAGAAAGTTGAAAAAGCACTTCTCCATTTAACTGGGCCACAGACGTTTCTTTGTAGTTTCTGAGTGACAGAATCCACGTGGGCTTCTCGTTCAGCCACGATCCTTCGATCAAAGCAGCTCTGCTGGGGACCAAACTAAATAAAGAAGGTACGAGTGTGATTCCAGACTTTCACAAGTCTGCAGTTCCTCTGACAAACTCTCACATGAATATCTCAAGCATGTAAAGATCTTACCGTCTGTTTGTCTTTACTTCTCTCAATCTGTCTGCCTGTCTATCTGCCTTTCTGTCTGTCTGTCTATTTATCGTTGGTCTGTCTGTCTGTCTTGACATACAATCTCTGTTTCTCTCTGTCTGTTTGTTTGTCTGTCTGTCTGTCTCAATCTATCTATCTATCTATCTATCTATCTATCTATCTATCTATCTATCTATCTATCTATCTATCTATCTATCTATCTATCTATCTATCTATCATCTGTCTGTATCTCTCTGTCTCTCACTCTCTCTCCCTCTCTCTCTCTCTCTCTCTCTCTCTCTATCTCTCTCTCTCTTTCTGCAAGCCATCCTGTCTGTCCAACCCCCCATCATTCTATTCTCTGGGTCTTTGTCTGTCTTCATTTCTCTCAGTCTGTCTACATGTCTGTCTGTCGGTCTGTCTGTCTATCTGTTAGTTGGCCGTGCACCACTGCTAATTGTCCCCGTGCCGCTCCAGAGACCATAAGGCAATTTTCTAACCGACGCCAATTGCCACAATTGTCCCAATCAACTTCACAGCAATAAACAGTTACACAGCGTCTCGAGAAGGCTTAATATTGATTGTCCGATTGGAATGACTATAAAGCACAGAAGTTTCACCAACACAAGGCGCTTGGACACATTCAAACAGACGTTATCTCACATGCTGCAGCACGAAGCTCACCATCTCCGATAAGACTGACTCTCATTACACACAGACTTCACATCAGCTGTAATTATCGCTGGTAAACCCACTGCCAGCGCCACCGAGATCAATTCAATCACCGCACTGCAGCGTGACTCAAATTGAATTGTATCGTATTTAGATTACCGCGGTGATTCAAGTCTTATCGTGCCAGTTTCGGTAAACACTGAATATGCAGAGTCGGACAAGTGATCCTCACGAAACCGTTTAGCACGTAGCTGGACCCGCGTCAGGCTCGGCGTAGCGTCTACTCGGCTGGAGACTGCACTGTCCTTGAGGTGTGGGAGATGCTGACATCCGCCATAATGAGAATCAGAAGCCATTAATTGCCTGGCAATACTGTATGTTGTGGCGCGGTCGAAAAACCCATTCAATCTCAGCATCTTTCACAGGTATAAAAGAGAATCATTATTTTTCAATAGTCTCGCCTAATTGCAGCTCAAATCAATAGTGTTCCACATGCCTCAATGGGCTTCTGCTGCCGTACACAGACTCGTGGCATCACTGCGCATGATAATGCAGAGCACAGTCTTTTTTTTTGCTTACAGTACATTAGTAGTTTACATTTTGTTAAAGTATTTTATCGTTTGAGTGGGTTTCCTCTAGGTCTCCCATTTTCTCACACAGTCCAAAAACATGTCAGATGAATCGTTGTCTAGCAAATTGCCCATAGATTTGAGTGACAGTGTGTGTCTATATGTCCTGCTCTTTGATTGGTTGTCCAAATCAGGGTGTGTCACTGTGGCCGCCTCAAAGCAAAGAGAACTTGAGGTTGAGACCCGGACAGAGTTTTCGTGTGGCGTTTTCATGTTCTGAGTTAATAAAAAAGTGTGAGTTAATATCTGTATTTCTCACAAATCCAGAGTGTGTCTCCCGCTTGCAAAAGGATTCTGGGTCTGGATTCTGACCCAAACACGGACGACGAAAAACGAATGACTGACTGCTGATTCTAGCATCTTTTAATCCCCCACTCATTATATTTTTTTTCTAATCAGACGGCAAAAATAAATACCTACCGTACACATATGTACTCTCCCAATATTCCTAAAAACACAATTAGAAAGAACACTGCAACATTAAATAATCAACATTTTTTGCTCTTCTACCTCTCAAGTTACTTTTATATAAAAGTGCCACATTTTTTGTGCTATAAGGCGCACTTAAAATCCCAACGATTGTTTAAAACGTGAGCGTGCGGTAATGAGGTTTGAATTTTGAGTCTTGCAACCATTCCTTCATCCATGGCGTTGAGTCCAAACTTCCAATATTCCACGGCTTTATTCCTACACTGACCGCTAAAAATAGAACTTCGCCATTGCGCGGACACTGCATGTTCCGCTACTTTTGCTAATGAGAAGTTTGTTTACAAGCCACCGTGGCATCTGTCATGACGACAGGAGACAGTAATGCATCAAGTGCAGCAGTTGCAGGACAGGTGCGCTGGCGTGTTCGTCTGTAACCGCATTGTTGCATTTCACAGATGGCGGGAATCTTGGGAAACGCTGTTAAAGGAGACAGATCTCTCCAGGGCAGGCATTCATACAGTTAATACCCTACAACACACACTCGTCTCCCCAATGCCAAACACATAAAGACTCTTCAAGCCGCGGCCCTTTGGCCCTGAATTAAATCAGATACTTGTGTGAGGCGTTCACCATCATTCCTCCGCATCGCCAGGGCGGTGGAGAAAGCGAGAGAGAGAAATGAAAGCGGAAGCATGGCACCTTGACACGCAGAAGCTCGAGACAATTCCATCTGACACTCGATTCATCACTCGCCGTAGCCGTCTTTTCTTCACACGCCTGCGATGGACTGAGGGGAAGAGCTGGGATTTCTTAAGCGCTTCGCACGCGTCTGTTTCTGACAGATTCCTTTCAGACGCCTCACGCCAAAGAATGCGTCATTACGTGGAAGGAGCGCGGAGATGTAATTAAAAATGTTAAAAAACAATTGCGGCGCTATGAAAAAGCGGGTGATTAAGAATGATTTGAATTGGCTCGAGCTGTTGGGTTTCTTTGGAGACAGGCCGAGGAAACGTCTCAAGGCTTCCGCTGTCTCAACGCGTTTCATTTGCTCATGTCGGTCAGTGTTTCGGATGAGTGCAAACACAACCATTCGAGGAACGGCTTTCAGGCAAGGCTGTAGTGAAAAAAACCACCAACTCAAATAGTCAAGGAAGAAAGTATATTTTACTTTATTTTCTTCTAAGATTTTAAGGTCCATCAATGAACCACCACAGCATAACATGTATTAATGCTGTCTCTTACTTTTAAATAAGATTAAG
The DNA here is from genome assembly GCA_028031935.1 of Paedocypris micromegethes. NCBI lineage: Eukaryota > Metazoa > Chordata > Actinopteri > Cypriniformes > Paedocypris > Paedocypris micromegethes. The sequence goes on from CM051497.1 coordinate 12,503,947, forward strand.
AGAATCCATCCATCCATCGATTTTTCAAACCACTTTCCGTTACTGTCTCAGGGGGAGAGTGAGCCAATCCCAGCAACTCTTGGTCTGAAGGTGGACACATACTAGATTAGTGGCCAACGAATCACAGAGCTGGACACACACACTCACACTCTCACTCCCACCTATGGGCAATGATCCAGACTTCAGTTCTCCTGAACGACGCTTTTAGACTGTGAGATGAAACTGGAGACAACATGCCAACTTTACACGAACAGGAACCGAAGCTACACACTGTGTCATAACAGGCGCCTCATATTTGCAATTGTGAATTGTGCAATCGCCATACACTTTGTTTTAATCTGACTGAGATCCAATCACCCAATTTACAATTAACCCACCGTTGCTTATAGATCTGTTGATGTCGGCACTTCTGTTACAGTGGGTCCAAAAAGGCACATTTGATATAATAAAGTGGATTGCAACCGATTAGAATCAGCAGGGCAGTGGCACTCAACTCTACAAAGAGCCTAGCAAAGATTAGTTTCAACTTAAGACGGGCAATTTTTTAATTCCCATGGTGCCCCGAGAAAATTAAAGAGATTGAGTGTGTTTGATTTGTATTGGAACAAAACTCTGCAGGACAGTTTTTAAAAGCCTATGCTGATCTACAGAATAGCTGATGAACTAAGGTTTATATTTTTTAAATAATAGAATTCAAATAAAAAGAAGAAGTACATTGTCTTTTGGCTGAAAAAATGTGGTAGGCATTTTTATCCATTTTTTGTTTCATTGGAGAATTCAAGATACAAATAATTTGTACTTAAAGTAACAAAAATTAGAATATGCAAAAAACGACTGCATGTTTACTGAACACACACACGCACGCACACACACACACACACACACACACACACACACACACATTAAATATATTACCATTATTTAGCCTTGTTACATCAAGCACATTTTTATTACTATCAACAAAGAAAATACACATTTCATCGAGTGCTCTAAAGATTATTTTGATCTGCATTTTATAGAAAGTGCAGTGGATTGAAGTACAAAAATGTTTTTTCTTCTAAAATATAAAATATAGTGAGTGAGCTGTATTCAGGAGCGCTGAAGAATGCGGAAAGTATGTTATATAATTAAATGCATCTCTAGTTGAAAAACAAGGTGCCCATAAAGAAATTGGAGCAGACACTCCGTAAATAAATCACATGCATTTTTCAATTATGAATCAGCGCATATTAAAGTTGACTATGAAAACAATTGTTAATTAATCTTTCAGTTTCCAGACAGTTCTGCTGTGGCTGACCCCTTCCACCGTCCAACTCCTCTAATGTGAAAGTGGCCGTCAAACAAACCTTGACTTAACATCTTAGACTTACCAATCTAAAGACATAAGACTTAACGTAAAAGTACAAAACATGGCTTGGCATGGCAAAATTGGAAGACAACTTGAATAGTGGATAGTAACAGTATATTGAATAGTAAACTTCAAACATGGCCGGCGAATCACTTCTCAAATGTATCAGCTGCAAAAAATGAAATCTTGACAAGCCAAAATATCTTGAATTTACACAATAAATCTTGTTTTTTTTTCAGACAAGATAAAATATCTAGCATAGAATTAAGACTAAAAGGTTAATTTTCTTGTTTCATGAATATAGGTCTTGTTTCAAGCTGTCTTACCAGGTAAAATGTTCTCACCCCATTGGCAGATAATTCTACTTGATTCAAGTCTTTTTTTACTCATTTTGTTTTCCAATTTTTTTCAGGTGTAGTTTTTGCAGCGCTCCAAAGGGAATTATTTGCAGCTGCTGCGCTAGATAATGGGCTAGCCGGTCCATCAATCAGTCCTGCTGCTTTCATTACTGTCCACTAGGAGGAGCCCAGGAGTAGGACACTTTCCCCACTCCAAAAGCTTTGAGAGAATTGGAGTTTGGAAAGTTGCCCAAATGAGATTGTACATGTGTGTTCTGCTCTGTGATTGGTTGGTGTGTGCCACTGTCATACCCACAGCTGGGGTGACAGGCTCCAGCTACACGTGACCCCGAAATGGAAAATGTCATAAAGTCAGTCAACAGGTAAATAAGTCATCATCAATGATCCAATAGCCTTCAAATCCATATCACTTTATGAGTATGACGAATTGTACTGTACTTCCAGCAAACACGAATAATTTCCAAGAGCCATTTGCCTGACTTATTAAGTGAATTATTCATGGGAGAAAAGCAGGCTGGTTTGATCAGTAGACGCGCTGGGAGTTTAAGCAGATGCCAGGAAACATTTTGATGCTGCTGACAGAACAAGCTCCGTCACGTGCCACGTGCATCACCCCAACAGAACATGGCTGCTTTTATCTGATGCGACTGTGACGTGTCAACATACTCCAGCACGCAAAAAAACATAAAGAACCCAGAAGATCCTTCATGCTGATCAAACGGAATTGGAACAGTGATTGATGAACTGATCCACGCTACAGACAGTCGGCTGCAGTCTGATTTACCATTCAGATCATTTACGGTTGAAACAATGCAGCCGCTATTCATACTTCATTATGCATTCCTCTAAACCACTCACTCCGTTTCTGGGTCACGGGGAGCTGGATCTGTCACTGAGCCTGTAAGCAGGTTACACACCCTAGTGGTGGACACGTAGAAACACACTCTCACACCTATGGAATGGTTTAGACGTTTAGATGCTTTTTGAACTGTGGGAGGAAACCAGAAATTTGGACACAAGAAAAACATGTGAACTACATAACAAGGCCTCAAATGGACCTTCAACTTGGATCTGGGAGATATTGCAGCAAAATATGGCGAGCAGACAAACTCAATACCCCAGGAGCTTTAGCGATGAGATCACATCAGAATCAGTGTGGTTTCAATGGGACTATTTGGGATTATACGTACATTGATGGGTTCTCGCTCAGTCTGGTTCTCGATCTTTTTGGATTTCGTTTTTATCTGCCAGTCGCCTACTGATCTCTTCCTAGGTTTATGACCTGTCTCTCGTCTTGCCCTTTGGAAATATTAAAACCTCTAGAACTGCATATAAATTGGGCCCGACACTCATTAATGACAGCATTAAACATAGTGAATAACTCAAAAAAAAAAGCCTTTCATAACAACCGATCCAATCTGCAACTGCATACATTTTTAAAAGTGTTTTTATTTTAAGACATGCAGAAAAGTACATGGTTTAATTTTAGTGCAAGAAAATTATTAAAAGGGTTTATTTTAATTAAATACAAAAGAATAAAAATTAATTAAAAACTAATTAATTAAGCACAGGAACAAACTAGAAGGTTTGATAAATTACATGTTGAAAATACACAAATAAAGAAATCCAAACAAGTAAACAACCTAAACAAATTAATAGATAAATATGTATTGGTTTACCTGCTTTGTGATTGGTTGGCTACTAATCATGAGTGTGTATTCGCTTTATAGCCCAACATTGTTGTATTTGGCTCCTGTTTCTCATGACCCAGAAAGGGAAAATCTTTGTCGAAAAATGTATGTGTTTTATAATTCAACTGCTTAAGAAAACCTAACAAAATCATTTGAATCATTAAAACATTTGTATCACTACTACTACTACTAAAAAGTGTTGTGCTGGCGCTGAGTCAGAAGAGCACAGGGCTTCGATTCATGGGAAGCAGAAATTTCTCAGTAAATGTCTGTGACATTTAGAAAATTCCTCACCTCAGTGAACATTCTGGCATATCAATAAATAGCTAAATGCTAATGTGTTGTTTTTACTGATACAATATTCCGCGTAAAGAAAAAAGTTTAGAAAAGACATTTACAAAAACCAAAAAGTGTGTAAACTACGTGACCACTGACCTTTTCACTGCGTACACAGTCGCTTAAAGTCTCCGCCAAACAATTTCCACACCAATGCAAAGCCAATGAGGCAAGATTTGCCGGCGGCGAGCAACTATCGTCTCATGACGTTTGGGAAGTGAATGTGGTCTACTAGCATCTTCTCACGCTTCCTGTGGTGGCATTTTCCCATTAGGGCTGCAGGGACGGCTCCACTCTTGGACGAGTTCTCGGTACCAATCTCAGACTCGCCTGCCCATCAGCGCTGAAGAATTAAGTTACACTGAGCAACTTATAAAGGTTTTATGGCTTTCACTTTGATATTGGGATCCATTTTGTTTATACATCAAGTGTCCTGGTGCATGAAATTGCTTTTTTCACCCATGTTCCCAGTTACTATAAAACATAGAGGTACGCATTCGGAAAGAATATTTTAACAGGAAACTACAGCAAAACTCTTCATGATGACCGGAGCTGTGAGTGACAAAAATGTCCTTCAAACCAATGAAGCCAATATGTGTGAAACGTGTCGTTATGCTTTACCATTGTACAAACTTCTTCATTAGAAAACCGCTTCTAACATTACAAAACAAGTATTTTAGTATTAACATTTGGACTTGTAATTTGGTACGTTTAAAGGCTTGTTCACTGGTTGACATCTTCACAATGCACTTCTGCCTTCTTTTTTGCTATTTTTTTTGGGAATATGGCATTTGTATGATTCACAAAAAAGCAATTTTCATGCCATGTAAAGTGCCAAAAAGACATCAGACACATGTTAATTAAGTCTCCTATTTGCACATCGTAACGTTTTCAGTTTTTAAATGGATTTTGTCGGGAAGACTCAAACGTTTCATATGAAACTGGTTTAATTTTGAAAGACTAAAAACAACAGACTTATTTGATTTTGGAGCATTCCTTGGAATTAATTAAATAAAGCACTTCACTCTACCCCAAAGGGTTTGGTTTGCTCACTTCCTGTTTAGTTTAATTAACACTGATGAAATCAATCAAAATATATATAGGATTTTAAGAAACACCTGGGATGACGGGTAATGGAGTCTATAACATAGCAAACAACAGTGAGAATGTTTAGGCAAAAACTGAGTGACATGCAAATACTTTTCTTGACACAATGTGTCAATTCTTGCATCATACAAGAACTAATAGACTCAACATGAAATCCCACGTCATCCAAAATTCAGCTCCATAGCCTTCTCCTTTTAAAACTGTTCATTTGTCATTTGTTTTATCAAAAACAACGTGCCATCATGTCTTTTTAGTAAAACCAAAGTGAGCTGAAAAATCATGATTTTTGTTTTATTGTAATTTTGTCGGCTCTAGACACACAAAAGTCTCAATTTTCAGCAGATTTTTTTTCGCACCGGGGAATGATGAAAAAAAAAAAGCCCTGAGGTGAACTGATTGAACATTTATGCCTCGTGTTTTGTGTGTGCGTGTGCGCGCGTGTGTGTGTGTGTGTGTTTTGTGTGTGCGTGTGTGAACACTCACATGCAGTAAATGATGAGCTGCGAATCGCTGGCAGTGGATGCGTGCAGAATCCATGGCGAAGTGAACAGTCTGAGAGGTTTTCTTTTCATCGTGTATGCCTTTTGTTACATCACTTTAGCGTTAGCAAATTAAACGGATTCTGCATTTAATTAGCTGTTTAGGAATATAAAAGGAAATGTCTTTTTTTTTTTCGTTTTGATTGTTGCATAAAAGAACTGCCAGTTTGTCACAGGTAACAGAGCGGTCACTGCATGACCTTTCTGAGATTCATGGGGAGACATGGACATTTGTCACGTTTTAAAAACAGCAGAATGAAAACGGGGCAGCGGGGCGGTGTAAAATGTGACGCTTCTGCCTCATGTTTCAGACTCAAGCTCCTCTGTGTGGAAAGTTCATGTTCTCTTAATGTTTGCGTTGGTCTGCAAGATCCAGGGTGTGTCCTGCTAGAGTTGATGCAGAAATGGAAAAGGCCAATGCAATAAAATAAATTCATAGATGGAACAAAAACCACGTCGTTTCTCGGTAGACACTTGTAAAAACACTTTTTTATCCTTATCTTCCATCATTACTATTAAACCACAAGAACAGACCGGCTTGAACTGAAATCCAAAGCTCATTTTGTCTAATGTGGGCTATTAAAGGCTCAAATGTGAGGAGTGTGATGATTATGGCCGATACCTGAAGAGGGCGAACGCCTCGTGTTCAATCATGGCTTGCTCTTATTTCGAAATAATTCAAACAGCTTCAACACACAGTCCTGATTCATCCAACCACGTTCTTTTCTGCCCACAACTGTTCGTTACACGATCCCCCATGAGCTCAGTGCTGGTTTTTATCGGGCGTGAATGAAATAAACCGCTCTGATTGCGACATTCTGACGCAAGAGATATAGAGGAATTAGGCTTTGCACAGGACAGGCAAGAACAAATGTTGACTAATCCCAATGAACTTAAATTGTAATACTGACACTGGTTAGATTTTTTTTTTTACTTTTATTACGCACAGTCACATTTCTAGCATTTATTAAAGAATAATTTACTGATAATACAAAAAACGAGTGCATGCACAGACACACCAAGATACACATAAATAAATGATGCACTTTTTCCATTTTATTTATTCAAAGGGTCACTATAATGTGTACATTTTCTGAACTGCTTTTCAATTTCTGGGTCACAGGGAGAGGGAGTCAATCCCAAAAACAAATCACAGGGCAGGACACACACACATTCACTCTCACGCTTTGTCCAATTTTCCAAATTCCCATTGTCTTAATATTCTGATGATTTTGGACTGTGGCAAGAACCAGGAGACCTGGAAGAAACCCACGCAAGCTTATGTTAAACACGCAAACTCCACATTAAAAGTCCCAACCAGGCCTTGAATTCTACTGCCCGTACTGTAATTCATCAATAATAAAATACTTTTTTACTATTATATAAAATAATCCTTTTATTTTTGATGTCTTATATTCATTTGCATAATAGCTCCGACTTCTTTTAAAATGCAGACTGAGTCAACAAGGACACAGTATAAATATCTGTTAAATTGTTCAGATGCAGATGTAAAGGATATCACAAGGAACACGAACGCTGGGAGATGTTTTACTAATTTCCATGGGACAGTGCCAGAAGACAATATACGGGACGCACGGCCAGAAGACATCAGAGGAGCAGCCAGGAAGAAAGTAATGTGGATGAACATAAAGAGTGAAGAGGGACTCGTGTTTGTGTGGGAACATGAAAAAGGACTTCCTGATACAGATGCGTCTTGGCCCGTTAAAGCTTCTCGCACAGAATTTTAATGAGCTCTCCAGCAGCCGTAGTCTCTGTCTTAAGGCTCTCAGGAATGACTTTAATGTGCTCCAGAAGCTCCACATCCCTGTTCACTGCACTTTCTACTACCTTGATGTGTAGTGTGTCCAGAACTGAAAGAGAAACTGAATGTGTTTTCATTTTATTTTGTATTATTATTATTATTATTATTATTATTATTATTATTATTATTATTATTATAGTATTTTATCATATATAATAACAATAATGTGAATATGCAATTAAGACATCAATCAATAAATCAATCAATCAATCAATCAACCAATCAATCAATCAATAAAGTTTTCTGTCTGTCTCTTTCTCATTAGTTTGTCCATCCATAAGTCCATTTCTCTCTCTCTCTCTCTCTCTCTCTCTCTCTCCTTCCATCATCAAATCATCAATATGTATGTATGCATACTTGTCCTCTTCTCTGTCTGTCTATCTGTTTGAGTCTCTTTCTTTTCATTTATTCATCCAACCATCTAGTACTCTGTATAATTATGCCTCCTTGTCCTTTTGCTGTCCGTCTGTCTGTATATCTGTCTCTCCCCACTCTCATTCTTTTTCTCCATCTGTCTGTTTCTCTCACTCTCTCATCCATCATTTATTCATCTAGTTGTCTAATCTGCGTGCATATTATTTTTCTGTCTGTCTGTCTGTCTGTTGGTTCCAGCCATTCATTCATTCATCCATCCATCAATCCATCTAGTTGTCTGACTTGTTTTTGTCTTTCTGTTTCTCTGTCTGTCCGGCGTTCTAACATTCGGTCTATGTTACAAAAACCTGTACATATTTAAAATATTTATTACTTGAAGATGAAAATAATGAATGTGGATTTAGACACTTTCGACATTGTTCATTTTGCTATTATGTAACACAAATAAATAAATGTTTATTGCTCTAAAGATTGCATGTCGTATTACAGTTTCTATGGAATAAAAACGATAATCCTGAAGCTGTTAACATCGTGTTATGCTGTCTGAAGTAAAATCTTTTAATAGCTACGGACATGAAATGAAACAGATGCATTTGTTCTGGCAAAGACTGCAGTGACACTTTCGGAACTTTGGTTTGTAAATGTTAAGGTCGTCTTTTTGTTAGTAAAGCAGGTTATCAATCATGTCACAAGACGACTCCTTGCAAAATGTTGAATTGCACAAGGTTCTTTATCTCTATGTAAATATTATGCTAATAGAGCTGAGCTAGTGATCTTAGATGCAATGGTGCTTTTCATAGCTGACAATGGAATGAGAAAGGAAAAAGCATCAGCTGCCCGTCGCTATGAGGAAACGACAGAGCTGTGAAGACTTGTGATTGATGAGGTAATTCATCCATAGGGTTATCAATGTTGTGTCTGTTCATACAAACCAACCAACCCCGCCGCTTTTCCTTTTACTTCCTTAAAGAATACGTCTTTTTTTTCCCTTTTGTGAGAATCCCGACTCCAGAAATGTGGCCTTTCAATGCCGTTGCATTCATTGTATTTCTTTAAAAAAGGAGCTTTTGTAATTCACACATATTTACCCATGTTATAACTATAAATCTAGAAATCATACATAATGATCAGAGTAATACTGGAATAAAAATAGGAGGTTTTTTTTTAATAAATAGACGTTAACTCATTAATGAATGGATGGATTCAGTTAAAAGGCTCATATCTCAAAAAGTAAAGGTTTGTGTAAATTGCAAAGAATTTTCATTAATTACATTTTATCCAAAATTCAATGTAGAAAATGGGACTTTACAGGCCCGTGCATGTCGTCTTGACTTCTGCTGTTCTATTTAGCAAGATGGTGGTAAATCTCCAGAAAATTAAAGGAATTCAACAAACCACAAAACGTTACGTATAAAGCACTTGACGTAAGCAGTTGAAAGCAGAAGAAACAAGAACAGCTTTTTCCGTTAATAAACGACACACAAAACAGAAGCACTTGCGCTCAAACAGACAGCGTGGCTTTCCAAGCTGTGCCAGTGCCGTCGGGCAGGCCGAAGCAAGGATTAGGTCCTGTTGGATGCTGGATCTCCTGTGGAGTGTAGCAATGTGTTTTCTTCCCTCACAGACACCTCAGGAAACCAAGACAAGATTACTTCAGTGAGGCGGCTTCTGAAAGACGTGAAGTTATGGTGATGTCACCAAGAAATGCCACGCGTGATGGCGGTTTGATGTCTGAGCTCCTGCTGGTGAGGAGCAGAGGGTGAAGGTTCTGCTTCCGCTTCTTAGCTGCTGCCCCAGGCCACACTACAGGCTGGAATTCACTTACAATGGCCAGTAAACTTCTCTGATGTTGTTTGCTAAAAAACACTCGCACCGAAAATCAATAGAATAATAGGACTTCGGGATTTTTTACTTGAGAACAGAATTATAAAAACACCAGGAGCAAAAATAATAATAATAATAATAATAATAATAATAATAATAATAATAATAATAATAAAATATCTGCTTTTTAAGATTAAGATTAATTTTAAAACTATAAACATATTCAAAACCCAAAATGTATCTGCTAACGATCAATTTACTTCACTGGTGTTCACTGTCATTCTTGACTGAAAATGTTGAAGACAGATAATAACCAGACTCGAGAATAAACAGGAATCCATTTTTCCATCATCATGATGTTTTCCACCATCTTGCTATTTCAAATAGCAGAATGCTAGGGGATGTGCAAGTGCTTGTTTTATAAATGTATACAATAAACAGAGTCAATATAAATAATAATACAGCAAGATAAAAAAAAAAAAAATAGTTAGCTCTAACAATATGATTATGTGACTGAGATGGTTATCGAAGATCCAACAAGCTTGAAAGATTAAGAACAAAGGGTTGGCAATTAAAATAGGGTTACTATAGACTAATGATACTGGTGTCTTACTGTTTCTCAAACTCCATTACCCAGAATTCCTAGTGTCCTGAATCAGAAGACCAGTCAAATCAATATGAGCATATAGTTTCTTGTGTTGATAGTGACAATCATCATCTTAATCTGAGACACTGTGCAGAAAAATGTGTGCAGTTTCAATAGGCAGATTCAATAGTGAATTTCACTTCATTCTATGTAAATTGCAGTATAAGTCTCACCACCAGACTTGCATGTCAGCTTCACTTCCCACACATCACTTTGGTCTAAACCAGGCTTGGGCAAACTAAGGCCCAGGGGCCAATAATGTTTTTGAAAATTTAATGAAAGTCAAATATTTCGTTTTAAATTTTCCTGATTTTCATTTGGAATTAAAGAGTATTAATCCTCCAAATCACAAGTTGCGTATTTCTTCTCCAGTGAGGTGATCTGCTCCCTGTCCGGACCCTTTATCAGATTTCATAACACATTGTGGCCCGGGCCGTGAATTAAAAAAGTTTGTCCACCCCTAGTCTAAACACAAAGCATCCCCTTAGTAGTAATGAGAAACCCTGCATGATGCTTGGTCCAGCCAGAACAGACCATTAACAAATTATATGATGCTATATGTAAAACGATATGACGGAAATTACATACAGACAAAATGTCAAGAATAGCCAAAATAATTGGTAAAACTTTGGACTTTGACCAGTTGTTGTTTTTTTATTGTTAAAGGCAAATCTAATGTATGTTAATAGCACGCATTATTGCAAATCCCAGCCTCAGTCTTAGTCAATGATTAATCTCATAATGACCCGGTCAGTCACTCAGGCCACGTCACACAGAGGATGAGCACAACACAAGCTCACAGACTCTTGGTTATTATGCTCAGAAATGACACCGAACATGTGGTAGGTAAGTAGACACATACATGCATACATACGTAAAGGATGGGGTATCATTACATAACATTAACAAGATTGTGGGGGAAAAGCATTCCTCATGAGTACATTTAATTCAGAGTTTTCACAGAATGATGGTGAGGAGGAATTCTGGGGTTTGGAGTTTGGCAAAGAAAGATAAGTACTAGAAAGATACTATTATAATCACACGAGTTATTTAAACTGGTAGGTAGATAGATCAGATAGATCAGATAGATGGATGGATGGATGGATGGATGTATAAACGAACAGACAGACAGACAGACAGACAGATAGCACTTCATCTAGTTTGTCTTGCCCTCATCATAGTCAAACTCAATGAATAAATGTTAATCTCTTCAGCTCTCCGCTGGTAAACTGAAGCAGAGTATTGATTGCTCTCTTTGAAACTAATTGTCAATGTATGAAAGAGCAGAGAGCGACTTATTAAACCTCTCGTGAAGTGGATTGAGTCGAAACAGTCGCATCTCTCTTCTGCATTTTAATACAAATGTATATCTTTCAACCTCCCCAGAGATTAGAAGCTCACACCTTATATTTCATTCAAAACAGCCACTTAGTTGATTTTCTAGAAATATTCCAGTGCTCCTCTGTTGGTAAAATGAGCTGTAGAGTTTATTAGCGGGTTGTTCAAAGTCTTCACTGAATGACTAAAATTATCTGAATCACAAATGAATAACATTCAAAATTGAACCGGGACACGTACAGACTTCTGCTAAAAAAATCAGGCAGATGTATGTACTTGTATTTTAATGTATGTGTATTTTAATTTTCAATAAGCGAAGTTGGTGAACAACAGCCGTTTTCATTTTTATGTGTTCGTCATGTGTGTTTTGACCAAAAAAGGAAATACAGTAATGACATTTAAATGTTAAATAAAACATGTCTCATCTCACACATAAATATGTTTTATTTATTAACTTGTAAATATGTATGCCTTATATGTGTATAAATTCATATTTAAATGTGTCGTATGTCTGAATAAAAATGATTTACTACAATCAGTTGAAAGATATAAATTTAGCAATGGGTGTTATTTTAATAAGTCAAATAAGTCATGTGAAAGAGATACTGTAGCTTTATTTGGAGAGATTGCTCTGCACTATGGAACACAAGGGTCCAGCTTTCTCGCTCTTTTGCAACCCTCATCACCACGTTTGATCTGGATGTCACAATACGATCATCTGAAACTCTACACTTCCAGCAATGCCAAATTGAAATCAAACACACACAATAATAAACTTAAAGCAGCCCTGTGAGCGATTTGAACATTTGTGTGAAGCCATAATCCCGTTTGATCCGTGTGATTTGACTAGACTTGCATAAATTGCATTAATAAGCTGTCCTCTGAAGAAAGCATCGTACGTAGAGTGTAGTGAAGAATTACCTGGCAGGGAGAAAAAAGCTAAGCAAATCTGTATTTGAGATCAAAGAAAATGTAGCTCAGTGGCCCGGCTCTGCTCCGTTTTCCGAGATGCCTTTTTCATAGGCCATTAGCCAGTCGTGGAGAGAAAGGCAGGAGGTCTCCTCCCGCTGAGTGCATTCAAAGAAGCCATGTCATTTCCTTCTACGCACCAGCGACAGCTCGCACCACAGCACCGAGGCGACGCCACCTCCATCATCCATTCTCACATGCAGAGGAGTAGTTTAACTGCCACGGCCTGCTCTGCATGCGGAATACTTATGAGGCTTGAACCCCGGACTCAGATCCAGTCAGCCTCAAAGAAAACTTTTAATGATGGCTGTAAGTAAAAGGTTGGATTTCCCTGAGGGCTAAAGCGTTCGCTTATAAAAATAAATAAAAAAAAATTCAAAATTGGTATGAGAGACAAAATGCCCCCCAGCCAGCAGCGTTGCTGTGATGTTAGTGTCGCACATTGAGCGTGCGACAAATATCATTTATTTTGAGAGGAATCAGCTCAGGGGGGAAATCTCGCGCTGTGGCCCAAAATCACGATCTGTCCCAGAGTCACGCCGACCAGTGAATTAGTACCTGTGATGATCGGCTGTTAAAAACTGTTACAGCTTTGGAAATTTACATGAAAAAGGTTTGTGTTGTAATTAAAAAACTATTCCAGATAGTTTGGACACGGGTTGATCAAACTGGATAAGTCTCGCCAAATTCCAAAGAAATACATTTCTAACCACTCGAGTTTATTTGTAAACCACTTGTCTTAGTTGCACATTGTCCCAAAAAGGAAGAAAGTGAAGAAAGTGAAGGTTTCGGCTACAACTGTGACCAGTGAGCGAGGAAAAACACACGACAGTTGCTAGATAATAACTGATGGAGGGCGAGAGGAAAACAAACCATCTCTCTCTGGAAAGACGCAGACTGACCACAGGTCTTCTTAATGGTCCAGACCAATGACATCACACACCAGCAGGGGTGTAAGGTACTTGAGTAAATGTACTTGGTTACTTTACTCAAGTATGTTTTTGGCTACTTTGTACTTGCACTGAGTATAAAAAATATAAGCAACTTTTACTCTCTACTCCACTGCATTTGTGATTGAGTAACAGTACTTTTCACTCCACTACATTTGAACGGACACTTATCGTTACTCGTTAAGAACGCGAATTAGGGGCGTAAAAATATGTTTTACAAATTTTATTATATAATATATAACTTTATATAATACATATAATATATAATTTACTAATCAGATTAATCATTTTATTTTATATCTACTTGCAAATTTAAGTGATTGAGACTGACTTTTTGTTCTTTTTATCTACTTTGTTCCACCAGTTTTCAAACATTGAGATTAAATTCTGTTTCTGTCTTAGAAAACAATAGTTTGTTTTCACATTTCTTTTTTTTTGGGCCTATATTGAGCACGAATAAAAATACTTCTTAATACTTAAGTTCTTTTCAAATGGGATACTTTGCTACTTTGACTCAAGTCTTTTTGAAATTGGTGACTTGTTACTTGTAATGGAGTAATTTTTTACAGTAAGTATCTGTACTTTTACTCAAGTATAGCTGTCCGGTACTCTTTACAGACACCATCCAGCGCTCCAGGAAACCAGACGAGCCAGAGTGATGTCATCTCCCAACGGATGATCTAGAAGACGCCATCCTTCCGTAGCGGTCAGAGCTACGTCATCTCCATCCATGCAGAACAGACACTCCTTCCGACAGAGGCATAGATCAATCAGGACCTTGGGGTAGAACAAAAGAGAATGAAGAAGCTATTAGCAAACACGAAGTTCAGTAAAATGAATAAAAAAGGATTTGAAACTTTAGAGTGCATGTGGGTTTTGTTTCCAGAACCAAAGTAAATTCAATTACATAAAACTAATTGCTAAAAAAAAATTGCTTTTCTGGACAAAAAAATGTAATGACGTGAGTCCAGTAGTCCTGGCGTCTCTATGTAAGTGCTTTTATTTAATTATTTTTTGTGCAATCCCTCTAAAACAAAGACCCTTCGCGACCTAGCACACTCATTTTAGTTTATTATATAACTCTGACCAATCGAAATTGGAATAGAAATCATTAAATATGAATGTATTTTATCATTGCAATAGATTTAGTGTTTTTCAGATTATCAATGCATTTAAATGCCACAAATAATGAACATCTAAGTTCATGTCGGCTTTAATGTGACGTAAATGCTGTAACCTTTTAAAGCGGATGCATTAATGCAAATCAAGTACAACAAAAATGCTTTACAACTCAATGTGGGAGACAATGAATTATCAAGCCTCATTCAAAAGAACCGAGTCCTTAATCATAGGTGACAAAAATGCCATTGAAAAACCCGTTACACCTACTCTATTGTTTAACCAAGCTGCAGGGCATTCTGGGGGAAAAAAAATAGGCTTATTACGTAGATTTAATAGTTTTATTCATCTACTCGGAATTACAAGCAAATGGTTATTGACCACTTGCAGTTAGCACATATTTCAAACATAATAACTTTCATACAGGAATTGTGATAGTGATTAATCTAGTATACACACACACTCACAAGCACACACACACGCACAAATATTTATATAATATTATATTGTAATATGTGCTTATAAGTCTACCCTTCGGTAGAACACCCTAGCATTCCAGACCCCACTTTGATATAAATGCATGTACACACTCATACACACACACACACACACACACACACACACACACACACACACAACAACGTTTGCCACCCAAAAAACAAAAGGAGGTGAAACATTTGCTTTGTTGTCGCTGTATGTCTTGGCTCCTCTTTGTAAGGCAGGAACTGATTTGTAGACGAGTCTATAATACAAAGATAAGCAACTTATTAAAGGGATACATCAAATAAAATAAACATTCTGTCTTGTTTTATGCACCTACAAATTTCAAATTCATGTGACAGGTTTTACTTGCAGTTATCTGTTCGTCTCAGCAAGACATCAGGTAGGGATTTTCTTTTAAATCAGCCAATGAGATGTTCAGTAGCACCTTCATCACACAAAAAGACAAGTTGAATCTGATCAGGGGGTTTTATGTGGAGTGTGTATCCATATGTGTCTGGATTATCGGTAGTTTATTCTCACCAAGTCTTCTAAAAACATCTTACAGAGCTTACAAGCATTTCATCTGTTCGCTGATGAAGCTCGATGAGACGTTGTGTTGTAGTGATGACATTTTTTTGCTCAAATATGCTTTTATGACCTCATTGTTGCAGTTCTGTAATGGATACAATTAAATAAACGTACAAATATTCAAAGGCAGATGTTTGTGACATGTCAGTCGTACGTAAGTACGCACCTCTCGCTTAAGTACTCACAAGTTTGATTTGCTCTTTGGCTCCCTCTAGTGCCGGTGGAGGGAAGCAGCAAGGAAGTAATCAAGCACCTGGCCACGATCTCCAGCACACGCCTGCAGACATTGTGCCTCACTATTTAAAGGCTGGAGGTCACAGACTGTCGGTTTTGACGTCATGTGCAGTGTGTGAAGTTGCAACCTTCTGATTCTGGCTATTATGCCATGTTTTTGTATTGTGTTATGTTTGAGTCTTTTTGTTTATGACAATTGGTATATCTGATAATCGTCGTCGTTCTGTCTGACTCAGAGCCAAAAAAGCGTGACAGAAACATTCAGTATTACTTTACATATCATTTATTTTCCATTATATGTTAAGCTAATTAACAAGAAATTGTTCACAAAAAATTTTTTAACATGGAAAAATGATAGAAAAATTAACATCCTTTATTCCACATTTCCAAATTTATAGCATTATTAATTAATGTAAAAAATAAGAAGTTACTGTGGATACCATGAAATAATAAATATGCATTAAGATAATTGCTCGGTCCGGGGCTTGGTCAAGTGTAAGGAACTGTGGGTAATGTAGTGTGTGGCGACAAATCATTTAAAAATGATACATTTCGAAAAGCCATGTATGTCAATTTGTCATTTTCTAATAAGGGAATTTGCACACACACAAACTGGGTGTTGCCATACATCACGAGTGGCATTACGGTTGCTCGACACTTTTGTAGAGCTTCAACCGTTTTCCGAAAACAGATCATTCCACGTCTGCCTTATAACGGATGGAGGCAACATCATTCCATCCTTCACGGAAGAAATAAAAGTCACACGCCTTGGAAAGGACACGCGCGTCAGTAAATGATGACTTTCCTCCTCAGTAAACGGCTCCTTTAAGGGGAACGTTTCCCTGGACGGTCACACAAGGATGAGCAGCACCGTCACAACGGCCGACGCAGCAGAAGTCCCTCGCAATCACGCACAAGCTCATTAAAACGCGGTCACTGCACGAGCCAGAAATGACCCGATAATGTGAGGCAAGACCTTGATAGTAAATAATCCACTCAGACGCTTTGGGTTCTCCAGCACACGTGTCACAGTTCGCACACTCGCCTGGAATGTGATTCTTTCCTCACTATTCCAACATGTTTGCTGCAGCCGAGGTGACCTTTAATTAACTGTGACTTTCAACATTGTAACAATTATGCCCGGTGCACGCCTGAGCGGCTTCCATTTACCAGCGAGAAGCTTTGTTATGATGTGTATAATTGAGGATGTGGAAGCTGTTGAGATACCACCGTTATCATTAACTGGAGGAACGCATGTGCGAGGAGGATGTAATTGCTGAAGGTTGGTTTGCTCAGTGTGGTGCATTCAGACCTTCGTGCCCGCAATGATGGTCGTGTCGTCTTGTGTTATTTTGGCGTTCGGGACAAGTGTGTTATCGCAGCACTTGAAGGTTCTCCAGCTGTGTGTGTGTGTGTGTGTCTGTGTGTGAGAGAAGAAATGGAATTACAAAGGAATGTAGCTCTCGGTATCAGCAGGAGAAAAAAAGAACAAGACACTCACAAAATAAATACACTCAGAAAGAAAGAACTGGCATTGAATAAGTCATTTATTTTATAAGTGAAATAAACAAATTCATAATCCAATTCCTTTTTTGCTTTAGGCAAAAACTTCTGCCAAAAGGTTTTTTTTTTTTTTTTTTTTTT
>CM051497.1:12521324-12568824 GCA_028031935.1 Paedocypris micromegethes
TTTTTTTTTTAACTTTAAAACTAAGGTGTTCCTTGTTGTCAACTATGCTAGCATCTTTAGCAAACTACTCGCTTGGAACGTTTTTTTCCCACACATCACAAAGCTTCTGCTTGAAAAGTCCTACCCGCAATGCATTCGGAACTCATGCATGTATTTACTGGTTTTTGTATTTGTCTAGGGTCTTAACTTTCCTATTTAGTCAGTAAACTTTTCATGTATGCTGTTTGAACTTGTGGATTAAAAAAAAAAGAAAAGTGTCAAAATATCATGTAAAAATGTACAAATAATTTGAATCTATCAACAACAATGAAACTCAAAAAAACTGTAAAAATAATCACTATGACCTTCTAATTGTTACGTTTGAGACAGACAGACTGAGATTAATTTAATCTGCCCACATTTTAATATTCATTTTTACATTTTATCAGTCTGTGATAACATGCATCAACAAATGCTAAAGGATCAATACATTTTGGTTGTACTTTAATCCTTCCTGATTACAAAATAACGTGTTAATTAGTTATGAAAAAGGTTTTTAATGCAAGGCAGCGTTAAATAAGAGTGCTAAACATAGTTTAGAAATTCTACACAGGAGTCTTATTTTATCAAAATGTAACAAATATAAAGTGATTCAGAACTGACAGCCACATAAATTATGTCCTTGAGGAGACATTTATCTTGGAATTTGCTCACCTATCAATGCGGTGAGGAAAAATATAGTACGTTTAAATGGTTTGTTGATTTCAGGACACCTTTCAAGCTAAAAACATTGCTGATATAGCAGTGTGTGTGTGTGTGTGTGTGTGTGTGTGTGTGTGTGTGTGTGTGTGTGTGTGTGTGTGTGTCTGTTCTAATGCCTTCCAAACCGTCTGTTCCTCATCAAACCTGGCAGAGCTGCCACCCTCAATCTAACTTTAGTGCTTCAGTGTTTCGGTGGAACTCTTGAGGGCTCAAGTCTCCTCTCTGTACTCGCAAAGAATGAAACCACTTTTGACAATTCAGAAGCAGCAGAACTGGCCTCATTCGAAAGTTCTTGAAATAAAGCAACCCGGAGCTGTTTCGATTGGGTTGAGAATCCCCGCACCATAAAAATATACAATTGCTGAGAGCAAACACACAGAAATGTCAAACTGTGGAACTCGGACCATGAGACTAACAGACAAAGACATCAAGCCTCAGGTTTAGTCTGAGGTCTTTGAGTTCCACAAGCTTCAGAACGCTGCAGACGTTTCACTTTCACGTTAGTAGCACTTTAGATGTTTGGCCATTTTAAATGCTTAATCGTTTGATCACATCTTAATTAATTAGAGAGAAATACTTATGGGAAGCCATTGCAACCAAAGAAATAAAATAAAGTGTCACTGTATCGAACAAATAGTGTATTTTAACTTAAAGCATGCGGCAATATCCATAAATCACAGGGAATGTGGATATTAGTAAGTTAATGGACATTGTCCACAATGGAGTTGTTTTTTCAGTGAGCTTCTGGTCTAAAAGTCTTACCTGCAATGCATTCTGAACTTATGCATGTATTTACTGTATTTTGTTTTTGTCAAGGTTCTTAACTTTACTATTTAGTCGTCAAGGGTCTTTAGTTTACTATTTAAACTTTACTTCAACTATTTAATTATTACTTTAACAGTTCTGTTTGTATTGTGTCATTTGGCTTCCTGGTTACTCGTTTTGTAATACTTATTTTCTGTATTTTTACTTAAAAATGCATTTTCTTCCCCAAACGTTCATTGATTGCTAACTGTAAATGACAAAAGTACAAAACTAAAGTACAAAATGTCATTAAAGTATACAATCAGAGTTTTGACTTTTTAACTTGCCACATATGTACTTTATTTATTTTGTACGTTTTTGTAATTTATTTTGTAAAATTTTGTATTTTGTAATGTATTTTAACTATTTCCGAAATCAAGAAACCAAAAACTAGTCATTGGTGATAGCCAGTAGCCGTTTGATGTCACTAGTTCGATCTTTCACCGTTACACATTATATTTGTTACGCTAATATTTGTGGTTCACATGTGTAATTACACTCATATTATCTGAAGATAAACAGAGAAGTGCTGTGGGACAGTGTTGCATCGGACTGCAGTGCTTTTATTGTTTCTGTCATGGCTCCAGCACACGGGTTGTTTGTCTTTCAATATTCCACTCCATTTAGAGCACAGCGGGCGAGAGATGGTGAAACATCTTCAATCACCAATCTAAAGACAGCATGCATGATTCCTCAACCCTCAAGACCACAATCTGTCCCTTTCATTCATGATTTTTAAAATTTTTTTTATCAATCTCTTATTCCATCTTATGCCCAACCTTTCATAATATGGGGTCAGACTCGACTTAGCTGTAATTTTGCACAGGCCACAACAGATGTAAAAAACAGATGCTGAAAGGTGAGAACAGAAATGAAAAGTCAATAATTGTCAGACTCCCCGACCGATGCTTTGTTTAACTAGTGCGTCGTCTGCAGGTGTTTGTCAGAAAACGTGTTTGGAATTGGTTGAGATTTGTCAGAATGAAGATGAAGGTTTGTAATGTGAGATTGTGAGGAGTTTGCTCTTTGAAACTCTTCTTCCACCGAAGAGCTGCAGGCTGCCCACTGCTCCAGGTTGGAGTGTGTTCACTTCACTCTGTGTGTGTGTGTGTGTGTGTGTGTGTGTGTGTGTGTGTGTGTGTGTGTGTGTGTAACTTCACCAGATGATTAAATACAAAGCATAATTTTGATCCTTTAAAGACGTCTGAAGGTCATCTCGGATTAAATGTTATTCTAATATTAGCGTACCGTCAAATGTGTACACCTTCTTTCAAATAGACTAAACTAGTATTTGAAAAAAATACTAGTATTTGAAAGAAATTAAGTATGTAATATATGTGGCAGGTTGAGCATTACTGGCTCATGGTTCACAAAAAGCTGGAGATAACCAATGTTTCTCCAAACTGTCTACAAAAAAAACAATCTTTTGTTTTTGTTGATATCATTTGTGGTTATTATTGGTGTTTCAAAAGATAGAAATTAAAATGTGCATATATAGTGTGAACTTTATTATTTATTTATTTTAATACTCATTTTTTATGTTATATATTAGCTAATATAGAAGTGCTCTTGAGCTTGAATAACAGATAACTTTCAGTCGCATTAAAAATTGCACAATAATACAAATGAGGAATATTATTGTCACTTCAAAAATGAATCTATAAAATACCAAGATGATTTAATTAATTCTAGTTTGCTAATAAAAACGAATTCAGATAAGCACTAAAAAGCCCCATTTAAAAAAACCCAAGAACCAGCAGCTTGTGAGCTTAAGTGATACTTGCAGGATGGAGAAGAAGGAGCAGTAAAATATTAATTGAGGCATGAGTCCCAGAGTGACAGTGCGCTAAAATAAAGCAGATTATTTGCCACACCACTTCCTGATAATAAGTTAAACTGTGATTGCACAGAAAACTCATTAACATTGTTCTCTGCAGAAGACCTCATAGGACCCGTCATTACGCAGACAACAGATGTTCTCCAATGTTCCTGTTAAACACAAGCTGAGCGGGTTTAAAGGTTGCACACTCGCAAATGAGCCAATTTAGCATTAGTTTGCCTCCAAAGGGAATTATTCAACTTAAAGTCCGGCACTAAGCTAATATTGATTCTTTGTTCTTTTAGCCGCATTAGCGCCAAACCCAATCATAATTCCGCCTGGCATTGTTCGAATTTTGTTAGGCTGAATGTACCAAAACAGAACATTCGGATTCACGTGTGCAAACTTTCTCCAAGCGACTACGTTTTACGTCCTGAAACTATCTTAGAATCACTAGCTTAGAATTAAAAGAGAAAGATTATATTGCTTGTTTTGAGAAAATGAGACTTGTTTCAAGCCGTCTTACCAGGTAAAACTTGTCAGATAATTTTACTTCGTTTAAGGTTTTTTTTTCTCATTTTGATTTGTATTTCCTTATTTTCACATGTAGATTTGTTCTTATCAAACGTGAACCTCTGGAGATCTTACACCATGAAATGAGTTTCAATCCCGACTCGGAACGTCTCGGAGTCATTTCGTGTCCTCAAAAGGCCAGTAAGGTCCGCAGAAGAGCCAGCGATATACAGGCAGGACACAGAGAGCACAGGAAGCTTCCGCAGACATTCTAGCGTTACGCACCGTGTGCTTTCCATAATGAACCCCACTGTGCTCAACCATTCCACCAGATTGATTCATTTCAACCACCAGTTCACTCCGATGAACTACACGAGCGCAGTTTTGCATAATCCGCTTTGTGTGTGTGTGTGTGTGTGTCTGTGCGGGATTTTCACGCCGGGAAATTCCTCTGCCAGTAATGTACTTTGATTTCAATTAGTCTCTCATTGTTCCCCCACAATACCAGCTTCCAGAACCTTCTGGGCTGAGAGAATCAGGGCCACTCCACTTCTAGAGGAAACCTCCACCTGCTGAGCTCAAGTGCGGCCTGGGAGCAACCAGAACGTTGGGAATTTAAACTCATGGTTAAATTGGGTGCAAACGTAACAATAGTTGGCAGCACGTGTAAGTGAAGATATAAATCCCAACTCCATTAAAACAGTAACTCGGAGCATTTGAGAGGATTGGCGTCTGCTGTGCATTTGAATCCATTAGGCTCCGACATGTTTCCGTGACGGGCAAAATGGAGAAGAATGAGATGGTTGTCAGTACAAACGAACACCGGAAAGTGGTTTTTTTTTGGTCTTCCAGCCTATGGATTGACAAGTGTGTGTGCTGTGACCTTCTGACGTCTGTCTGTAGATCAGTCAGCTGCGGAGATTTAAGCGTTATCTGCTTTGATCCACAAGCCCTGCTGACACCACCCTTCTCAATTAAAGACCACCACTGACCATTATTCTCTGCATATTTATGAGGAAACCAGCAATCAACCGCATCGCCGCTACTGTGTTTGTCAATAGTGATCTCTTGATTCATGGAGGGGCGACGTTTAGCGTTTATTGTGTTTTAAATGCTTGGGCATTTCTGTGCAGATTTTTTAAGTTTTCCCTAATGTTTGCGTGGGTTTCCACCAGTTCTCCAGGTTTCTCCCAGTCAGATCACATGTATTTAAGAGAACTGGAGTTCATATGTTTGAGAGGAACATTGGCCATAGATGTAAACGCATAAATGTGTGTGTCTGTGTGTCCCGCTCTGTGATTGGTGATGTGTGTGTCCTGCCTTCAGAACCTGATTGGTTTTGATTGGATCAAGCTCCTCGTGTCCAAAATATTGAAAAGTGACTCTGATAATACATTATAATGCATAATACAAGGATGTATACTAACACACACACACGCGCACACACACACACATACCACACACACAGCATTTAGCGATAAAGATCCTTCTGATTCATAAAAAAAAAACAATTCTAATAGAATTATTTAGTAAGCATTTTATTTATAATTTCCATTAGTTGTTTTTTTTATCCCACAATCCTACCAAATAAATAAATACAAAAAAATTATTTAAAAGAAATGGGAAGCTATTTGGAATGCCAAAGTCTTTTTATGTAGTATCCATCAGTTTATAAGATCTGTGTGGCTGTCAAGCACCATTTACGTTAGTAATTATCACATGATTGAGCAATTAAAACACATGTGGTATAAGTTAACTGATAAGTGAGAAATTAACCAACAAAATTATTAACAAAGCAAGAGGGCAGTGAAATGAAATCACACAGTAAATTACTACAGTAGTTGTACTTTTTTCATTTACCCTGTTTATAACATAGTATTGATACGTCATTAAGGATTCCATTTCTTGTTTTACTTAAAATCCTTGTTTGTCTTTATAAAATAAAGAACTAACTGACAACATAAACCTATACGAAAAGATGTAGTGTATAGACATTTTCTTATTTAGCTAAATTATAAAGTAAACGTATGTAAGTGTAAAAAATAAGTATATAAACTAAAAAAAGAAAACCACAACAGGTTGCTGATGTGAATATTCAACAGTTGTAGTTGAAAGGAAATGCCTCACCACACCAACAGAGGGCGCACTTGCTTGAGTTCTGTCTGTTCTCTCACTTCTCACTCTGCTTCTGCTGTGACTTCCTGTCTAACGGCCATATCAGCTGCAACTAAACAATTGACACGGCGAAGAATCGTTTGTAGCATTTCCATGTTTCTTGAACCATTTTTCAATTTTTCTGTTCATTTTTCCTACTCACAATATTCTTCCGGAATCCTCATCATCTTTGCCCATTTTCCCAAGCTTTAGATATCAACATGCCGAGTGTCATTTCACTCAGTAGGCATCATGATACCTATTTTAAAACTCGGTGAACTAAAAGTTTGTTAAATGAATGTTTCCGTCTCACGATGCTACAAACGTTGCCAGATCCGAGCAAATCTCTTCATACTACACAAAGTGAATCCCTCTTCTGTGTCCGACAAGGTCAACCTGATCCGTGGAATCTCAGCATATCGTAAACACGGGTCTTTGCGTCGTCCCTTTGCTCCGGGCCGAGTCTAATGCATGAGCCGATAAGGAACATTCGCTCTTTGACAAAATCATTTGATGAAGACAGATGGTGGAATTGGCTGCCAGCTCGGTTGCTGAAATCACATTAAAAACATTTTTTTGTCCAAGGAAGGGATTATGATGTATGGAGGCCGAGCCTTGAGATACAGTCACACACTAGACCGACCTTGAACCTCCACATATGGGCCGGAGCTGGCTCTCTCTCTAGCATCAGATCTGCAGTCGTCCGCTGGGAATTACTGCGCATGTCATCGTGGCTCTGAGCAACTGTCCTCTCTCCTTGAGGCGCGAATGAGGAGTGAATGTTAAATCAATAGTTGGCCTAAAATTAAAAGTCTGCTACAAAAAGGCCGATCGTGGTGGATGACGAATCGTGCGTCTATTAAAAAGCAGTGTACGGCTTGGAAAATAGATATTGAAGCGAGTGTCAGTCTTGATTTCATCTTCGCTGCTGATGTTGATGTCGTGAGATGGCTCTCGTCTCGGAGCAAATGATCGAGTCATTTCGTGAGATCTAGCGCCTAAGTGGGCATTTCATGAAGTCCATCTATTTGTGCATTTTCTACCGCTTGTTCCATTTCTGGGTCACATGGAGGGATTGGTGACCAACTATTTGTAGAGTTTAAATGTTCTTCAGGGCTTGGGTGGGTTTCTTCTGGGTCTCCGGTTTCCTACCACCGGAGAATTGGATCATTATTATATAGTGAAGGTTTTATACAAACACACACGCACTATAAATTTGCTCATAGATCTGAGTGAGAGTGTGAATGTGTGTCTGTCTCCAGCTTCCCTTGATCCTGAAATGGAAAAGCGGATCATGGATAAATTGGAACTATTGGAACTACACAAGTGATAAAAACATATTTGCTTGAGGAAGAAAAATCCACATTTCTTCTCAACTTACAACAAAACTATTTAACATTTGTGATCCAGTAGCTGTAATTGTACGTTTGTATTGTGATGATGGATCCGGCTGTATTGTGTTTCAGACAATATTTGGCTCTTCACAATATGGGTGATTTTTCATTTCACGAATAATAACTGTAATGGGAAGAATGTCTGGTTTGTCTGAAGTGATTAGAGAAAAATTACAAGGAGGGTTTCATTAGGTCTCAATGATTATTTGATGCTGTGTATTTATAACTTCCATATTAATATTTCACCTGATTCACTCTCCGCTGGAGGCATTACGGTGTTTGGTTCCCTTTGCCATTTAATAAAGAGAGGCAGTTCTAGTTCTAGTTCAGGATAATTCATGATACCAAGTAAAACAGCGCAGCGAGGTTGTCGAATGTTTTATTGAAAGGCTCAGAAGCCATTGTGCTATGGATAAATTATGGAGTGAGACTAAAAGTAGATTTTTTTTTTTCACATTTATGATTCCAGATGTCTTAAAAAGTCAATTTCCCATCAGAGCAGAGGTGTAATTTGTAGCTGAAAACCATTCTTGAGTAAAAGTACAGATAGCTTGCTGTAAAAATTACTCCATTACACTTTGGTCACAAGTCACCAATTCCAAAAAGACTTGAGTAAAAGTGTGAAGTATCCAATTTAAAAATAGCTCTTAGGCATGGGAAAATAAAACAAGAAACTCTTTATTTATGAAGATTTCATTTCCAAAAATAGAACTGAAATTTGACATTTTAATGTTTCAAAATGGCAGAACAAAACAGATAAAAAAAATAACAAAAAGTCAGTCTCAGTCAAACTCAAATGTGCAAAAAAGTGCAACCTATAATTGAAATGTGCTTGATTTAGCTCATACTGTAAATAGCGTTCAGTACTATGAAGATATCAAGGATATGGCCTTGTCCGCCTCAGAATTTAACTGCAGTACAATAGGATGTGGACAGGCTGTGCACAATGTAACAACATCACAAGTGTCCATTCAAAATGTAGGCAAGTAGAGAGTAAAAGTTGCTGAAATTTTTAATACTGCAGTGGACAAAAAAATACTCAAGTAACATAACACAGTCTTTTTACTCGAGTACTTTACACCACTGCATAAATGATTCGCTGAATTGGTTTCTCGGATCTTGTACAATTATACAAATTGTGTGAAGACAAAATACGGCCGTTTCGTGATTTCTTACTCGTAAAGTTGGAAAAACCCAGACAAAACATGATGAAGTGAACCCAGTAACATGTCTGTTATCAATTACTATTCATTCTCACATTATAAAACGTAGCTTTTACCTGAACAGTAACATGGGGGATGATTTGGTCGCAGTGTTGTGAGCGTTTACGCTACGTGGATGTTTTCGCGAGACTTTAAGCCCGGAGCTGTGTTTATGAAGCATCTCAAAGGATCAGGTTCTTGTCTGAAGCCGTCTCGCACTGAATCACAATATCTAAACTCTTCCTGCAGCAGCTCCGTTTCCAGGAGCCTTGTGAGCTTTGCTTCTTTAAACAGCCGGTGCGACTGGTGTTTGTTCAGGCAGAACAGAGGAAGCAGGAAGATGGAGGAGACGTGTTAGCCGTGACTTATCCAGGCAGCGTAGAGAAAGATGCCCCCTGTTGTTTATCGCTGTAATTAAAATGTGTCTTTCATCCTGGCAATTTTTTTCTCTTCGTCTCAGCAGCCAAACTAACACTTGTGCTGGGAACATTCTGGGCTAATAATATCAAAGGTTAATAATAGTTAAGGCGTTCTTTTCCTTCTAACTCTAAATGCAACGGATAATAGCAAGAGTGATCTGAACCAAATAAGTATTATGCTAAAAGTAAAATGATTATTTAGGCCTATGCCTTATGAGCGGAAGACGGTTCTTTTACTGCTTAACTTCTGGAGATTCTCACGTGGACACAAATATATTTTGGTCAATGACGTTTTCAAAGTGTTTTTCACTATTTTTACACATCTTTTAGAGTCAACTCATGTCAAGAGATTTTTGTACTTCACGGTTTTTTTTTCACTCTATATTTTCTAGTTGTACTGTTTTGTCATTTTATTGTTCACTATAATTCTTTTGTTTTCTGTTTTGTACTGCTGCTTTAATTTATCATTATTTTTTTTAATAGCTCAATTGATTATTAGTTATTAATTTAAACAGAAATCATTACTGTTCATGTCATTCTTGTTAGAACCATGGACTACAATTCCCATGGTCCCCTGTTTCCGTGTGTGTAGTCACGTGGTTCATCTGTCCCACCTGTTGTTTATTCGTATTAGTATTTAAGTCTCACCTGTTTCCATTCTCCTTGTTGGTCAATGATGTTGTCTCACCTGCGTGTTCCTGAATTTGTTCCCGAGTTTATATTTAATTACTGTTTTTTATTTAGTTATCAATTTGCAATAAAATGCTACACTACTATTAATCTAAATTATATCTAATAATACTAATTATCAAGATTGTATTCAAACTTTAAAATTTTCTATAGATCATAATTTGTTTACGTGTACAAAAAACAAGCAAATTATTTTGATTATAAATTTGTTGTTGACTCACTGTCTCATGTAAAGTTCAAGTTCAAGTTCTGAGCATTTGTAATGTTCAGAACTTGAATCTTTTCACAGTTTTTCACAGTTTTAACGTGAGAATTGTTGCTTTTTATTTATTTGATCGTCATTCATATGACAAAGACAAAGACCAGTGAGCAAGCACGACAGTGGCACGGTCAGTGGCAATGTCACAAATACATAAAACTAAAATACAATAAAAATCATGCAATTACAATCATGAGCAAATGTTTTCAATGTAACATCATTCATTTCAATGCATTTTTTGTTTACAAAAAAATAAAATAATGAAATAATGTTTACAAAAATGAAATTATGCTCTATAATTCATTTTTAGAAGTGCATAAATGTAAAATTGAAAAAAAAAAACATTTACAATTACGTAGCTAAACTACAGTATTGCATGTCATTGACGTTTTTTTTTGGTACTTGGGATGGGAGGATTTTGAAACTGAAATAAAAAATGTTTATCTAAAGACTTGAATAGGCCAAGATTTTCATAGATTTATCATCCACGGGTGCAATTTAGCGCTCACTGAATGCATCCCTCGCAAATAGTTTATCCGATGGTTGTATGTGTGGAAATTAACACTGTGCTTTATCACCTTGCTTGTAAATCGCTCTCTCAACCCAACTGTGATGAGGACTGATTTTTGTTTTGTGCGAGGTAAAAACTGAGTTTGAGGATCCATTTTTCGGCTCTTTCAGATGACATAGCAGTGAATTACGAGCGAGTAACGTTTAACGTGTGGGGCACAAGCAAAAAACAACAACTGCTTTTTCTATAAATAGAGCGGCAGCAACCAACCGTAACAAATGGAACCTGGA
Organism: Paedocypris micromegethes; assembly: GCA_028031935.1. Lineage (NCBI taxonomy): Eukaryota > Metazoa > Chordata > Actinopteri > Cypriniformes > Paedocypris > Paedocypris micromegethes. The sequence continues at coordinate 12,532,121 of CM051497.1, forward strand.
GAAAGAGAGCCAGCACAACAGGCAAGCAAAGAGGCTTCGTACAATGGCGGACGGCTAATCCTGTTTTTAAGTCTTGCGATTCCAACACGTCTCACGAATGTGTCTAATTAGCTTAACTTTTATTTACTTAAAAAAAAAATTCAAATTCAAATATTTTGTGGGGTTAAGGGAAGAGTTCTGAATTTCACGTAGATCATACATTTCAATCTCTGGAATCATGTTAGAAAATTGTGTCCAATCGTAAGCCTTGTCAAATATAGAATTTGTACATTAGCAAACGGGAAATTATCTTCCACACCGGAACAAGAAACAAAAATCTTTCTGCTATTAAAAGTAGAAATGCAAGGCAAAAAAAAATTACATAATTCTACTGAAATTTTTGCTTCTTGGCCTAAAACAAGCAAACCACCAGGACAAAAAGAAAAACGAATTGTTAAAAAAAAAAGAAATGCGCAATAAAAAAAAGTGTGAATAACTCTCTGAGTTATCATCGGACATCCATCCCTAAATGTGAAACTTCTGGAAGTGGAAGTGCATTACGTACACAGCTTTCCTGATACCTCCTGATCACCCATGACAATCTCATGCAAGTTGTACGAGACGTATGAAACTGCGAAGATGAACAAACGCAATGGAAGTCTGAGTAAAGCAATTTCATGTTAGACTAAAACCTAGCCATGTCACAGAATTGCCGGGGCTTTCAGAGCTTCAGTGTAATAATCCATTCTCCATCTGCAGTCGCTTTGATATGCAACATTACTGCAGCAGCGACCTGATCGGAGCTGTGAGCGTGCTTAATTCAGCCCATCTGCCCATTATTCTGCCCAGACAGTTACTGAACCCCAAATCGAACTACACAAATGTGCTTATGTCTTTCCAGTTTCATAAAATTGCTGGGAGCTGCTTTTAAGTTCAGCTTTTTACTATACTCACGACACTTTTTAAATCAGCTAGAATTGGAGAGTATCAACACATCCCATGGTGTAATTTATGAAAATGGTCTGCAAAAGAGAGAGGTGCAGAGATCAAAAAACACAATGCTTGATCAGTTGAAGTGAAAATAACAGTTACTTCAGGAAGGGGATATTTTTTAACAAACATTTTGAAAGGACATTTTTGTACACCAAGTAATTTCATGATATTGGAATATGAAGTGGAATAAAAATTAGTAATAGTGCACTAATGCAAATATCAGCCTTTAATAAGAGTCCACAACAGATAATTGTAAACCATGAGGGACAAAACTAGATCTAATATACAAAACTAAATCAAGGCTAGACTAAGGTCACAAAAATGACTTGATTCAAAACTGTTGTGGGAACTGTCAGAATACCAGTCCCAAAAATACAACACACACCACTGCACATGTCACCGATGTCTTCTGCGTACTTTTGTGTTTGTCTGTTTCAAACCTTGTTGAATATTAAACTCCTTGAACTAAAATATTATTACGATTTACAAATGTATTTCTTGTTTTTGTATTCGATCTTTCTCTCTCTCTCTCTCTCTCTCTCTCTCTCTCTCTCTCTCTCTCTCAAATATGAAATTTAATGAAATATAAAGATTGCAAAATTATCTCAGTGGGTTGGATTAAATACACAGCTTTGCATTGGACCATAACATTGTTTTTAAGTCTAAATAATATGCACACAAAAAACAACCTGTAAATCACCAAAAAGTACGGCATGAAAGTAGATAAAAATGAACAAGGAGGTTCCGGCCTGGATTTGTTGCCCTAATGTCTCTTTGCTTCTAGTGAGAGCTGAATTACATTCAGAGTCAAAGAGAGAATGACAGCAACACAGATCTAAACAAGGTCTCATCAGAAAGCGCTGTGCTTTTTGGCCATCAGAACCTGCTGACACAGCAAAGCCGTGTGAAAGACACACACTCGGCAGCAGTACGTCAGCGCAGCTGTCAGAAAGCAGCTAATTTCCCATCTGTATTCATGCCGCCTGTCCAGGTGAGGCAAAACTGGGAGCATCCTGCATTGTACTCCACCTAATACTTACAATAAACTACGTGGTGATATCCGCCTGTCACCAACCAGTTAGTTAGGATTAGTTATGTAGCTGTCCGAAATCAGGAAGAATTTGTTGAAGTCTAAATGCTATAAAAGCACACGTTTGTTTGAAGAAATAAAATGTCGAAAGAGTAATTTTTTTATTACCGTATATATTAAGTTATAATGTGTGGTTTTTTGGGATTTGTGATATGCTACAGTATATCACTGTCTTTCACAAACGCACACACACTCTCAGGCAAATGTGGGTTTCAGTGTCTTGCCCAAGGACACTCAGTTGTAGAACCAGGAGAAAGTCTTTCTTCATCTGTGAAATGATGTCAAGAATGGCTATTGTTTCTTTCCAGTGCACTCCAGACTTAAGGGATTAGAGTGATGAGAATTTACAAATAGATTGAGGCAAATTTTTTGTTCTTGGATGACTAACAAAAATTGTGATATTGGTTTTCCTGTACGAATTCTTCCTGTCTCCACCGGTGAGATGGCTTGGACATCTATTTAGATGCCCTGGAAATGTTCGGGGAGATGTTCCGAACATGTCTCACCGGGAGGAGACCCAGAAACGCCTCCATAGAGGAGCTAAAGAAGGAGGCCCGGGAGAGGATAGAATGGGCATCTCTGCTGCCCCTACATCCAGGATAAGCGCTAGGCAAGATGCATGGATGGATTATGTCTCTAATTCCTAGACTCAAGCATTGCTCTCGTGAACTTAGATATATCTTTGGAATTAGTTTGGAAGTGAATTAAGCAACTTTATGATTTGCCTGGGAAAAAATAGTTTGTCTTCCAGATGTCTACTGATTGAATCTACAATTAATTGCTTGAGGTTGGGTTCTAAAGACTTAATCGTACATTGAAGTGAGTTAGTAGGTTTAAGATACCTACTGTATTTCAGACCCAACCGTACACAACAGAGCTCTTTAGATTTGAAGACACATGCATAATCTCTCATTTCAGCATAAGATCATTATTAAACTGCTATTGCAGTTGACAGTTCCGCATTGTCCTTTGTTGGGTAGGTTTGAATATTACCACTTAAGGCAAGTAAGATATTGGATGGTTCTTTGTCTTTCCGTTCCTCTAAAATCTGCAGAGCATTAACATCTCTGTGAGTCTCAGATCACTGCACTAGTCAGGCTGGCACGAGACAAGTCCGCCTCCAGCGCGCCAAAGGCTTTTTCACTGCTGATATTCTGCCATTAAATAATGAAAGAGAGACCGACTGAGTTCTGATGTGCTGTTTTCAACATGCGCTGAAGGTTCAATACGTGGTTGATAGAGACTTGATACATAGTGTAACATGGGCTTTTATTTTTTTATGGTTTATTTACTCAAAAGGCTGAAGCGGTCAAATGCATACATTGATTTTAACTAAAAGTAGAAATATTGATAGTTTATAGTGTATAAAAATGATGTTTTATAGATGGCATATACCTTAAAAACCACACTGGAGCACAACTTGCTCTTTAGCGTGAAAAGACCTGCTCTGGTTCAATCCTGATATCTGGTTATATGGGGAACTGAAAACAGCTACCGGGCAAACATTTCATTACAAAAATCTGTAATATTCAGAAACGACTAATCCACTGAACAACAATACATACAGTACACCAGCACAGCTACAATACGTACGCTAGACTTTACACTTTGGTTAAGCTTTGGGCAGACTGGACTTTTTAAACAGAAGTTGAACACCAAAACAAAACTAGGGGCAAGAAAAAACAAATGTTGCTGCAAACGAAAGAGGTTTTATTAGAAAAACTAAACAAGTAATGAGAAAATTAACAGGATAACAAATGAATAGGATATAAATCTCAGCTATATTTTTAGATGACTAGGAGTTATTTTATAAACAAAATTAATAAAAAAAAAACCTCTCCCCATTACATTTCATAACTTAATGTTTTTCTTTGCTGTAGGCAATATGGAAATATTTAGTCAAATTAATAATTAATTTTAATAAGTGATGTAAGAAGTGATACGGGATATAAATCCCATGAAAATATTACATATTAATGAAGCCAAGGAACAGAATGTCAACGTATGGTGAGCAGATCGGTTCGAGTTTCACCTCGGTCCTCAGTCCAAGATTCAAACTCGGAACCCCAATCGTAAGTCAAATTCTAACCATTGGGCCTCAACTGTCCTGACAGAATTCTTCTCAATCTCAGTAAAGTAAGCATTTCAAATTTCACTTTTCATTTTCAAAAGAAGAGGCACAGATGGTTGAGTCTGCTGCACTGAGATAGGCGGGAAGGGAGAAATAGAAAAACACATTTGGATTAGCCACTGAGCTGGTCCACAGCTCTCAATCTCAGCGTTTCCTCATCTGATCAGGGACCTGGTGTTCTTGCTGAGCCAGCACCGGCCCGCTCAGGTAATACCGCTGTCCTTACTTAAGCTGCGGGTGATTAATCACAGCACCAGCTCTATTAAAAAACAGATAGAGAATTAAATCTCAGGAAAATGAACTTCAATTATCTGGCGGAAGCAGGATTTTCGCTTTCTCAAGTATCACCTGCACAGGAAATCATGTCTGCTACCGCTGGTCGAAAGCACTAATCTGTCATTTTCCTTGATGTGTCACAAATTGTACGTTCATGAAGGAAGGTTCAATGGAACAGGCAGTGAACATTTCCCACGCGTCTTTAGAAATGTGGACGTGCTTGCAAATTCACTTGATCGTTTTAAAATGGAGCCATTCGAGATTGATAATATGAATCAACCCAATTTCAAATCACAGAAAGTATTTGCAAATTGTCCTTGGATTATAATAATTATTCGAATGGCATTTTCTTTCAGTAAAAATAGAGAACAAATTGAACAAAGACAAAACAGTATGACGTGTTCCCTTTCATCGTCGCTCTACTTCGATGTCTGTCAGATGGACTGAAGATGGGAGATCGGACCGCAGCCGGGCGATGCTGCATGAACTTGCATGTCACCTTTCAACCTGGATCAGGTGGTGTAAAAGGGACGGAGCGTCATATTATCCTTTTGTTGATTGAAACAGATGACTTTAATTCTCTTTCCGAAAATGCACCGGAAGCAGCAAGATCTCCCTGGTCACATGTTTCACACTTTTACTCACCTGTGGGCAATTTTTCAACTGTGAAAGAGAAACGACTAAAACAGAACAGAAAAAGACCTCAGCCATGCTTCAATTTTGAGTCTCCAACATGTCTGTCACGGATCCAGACAGAACTTTTATGTTGAAGTTTCCACAGACTTTTATGTTGAAGGCTTTCGTCTCACCGCCATGTTTTGTGTGCCCAGTCCCTGTGTGTGTCACTATGGTTCCCAGGTGTTTCGCGTGTGTGATTGTCAATCTAGATGTGTATTGAAGGTCGTCCCTGTCTCTGTTTCTTTGCCAGTTTGTCAGTCGTTTCTACCTGTCACTCTCGCCACTCGTTTTGTCCTTTCTAGGTTCTAGTTCATGTGTTTTGGATTTTCTCGTATACCGACACTTGCCTGTGACCCGACCTTGATACTGGATTAAACCTTTATTTGAACATTTAACCCCTTGTGTGTTTGCACGTGAGTCCACCCTAACGCCTTTGTCTTGGTGACAGTCGTTACATGACAATGTCCTTCTTGCTGTCGGGCAGTGATGCTGCCATCCATTATTTTTGCTTATGATTATGTATTATATTATGGTGCTTTGTATTTTATTTGTGAAGAATTTCCCCTTGAAGTGAACGAAAATGAAAGCTGACAGATTTGTTGAAAGAACTTTCACAAAAACTAACTTTGTAATCCCCCTTTTTTAGGATTATCCAGCTGTGACTCTACTGATATTTGCTGTGGCATGTTTGGTTGTAGCTGTAGCTGAAATGCCTCTGGTGACATGCAAGGCCCTGCTGAATTCCCTTGACCTTTTCCTCAAGGGAAGTTTATCTGACAGTATTTTCACATTTATTTCACAAAAGATTTATAATGAAATTCAATATTCTGTCATTTTACAATAAAGCAGGCTTGAAACATTTCAACCTGCCTCGTTTTATTTTCCAATTTGAAAGGGTCTATTACGGGGTTTCTGAGGTGTCCTCGTGTGTGCAATATCCCAATTGGCTAAATAAGTGCTTATATTGTGTTTTATAGTTGACGCAGTTCTCATTTAACACACACGATTGCTGTAAATGATAACACAATTGAAAAACCATGGACACATAATAGCAATTTCATGCTCAAAGCATTAGAATAAGAGATCTTAGGACCATTAGGCAAGACTCAAAAAAAACCCTTGACCTAACATAATTTTCCATTTCTTCTGGCATTTATGTTTTTAGAGGGCTGAAATATTTCAGTTATATTTGTATTAAAAATTCCATTCTACCAACTCATTAAAAATGCAATCTGTTATGGAGCCAATAGACAAACGTATTAGCTCCAGCTCTCTCTCTCACCCAGAAATGGCAAAACAGATGAACTCATGAATGTTTGTTTGTCAGATTTAAAAAGAAATCGCAGAAAAAGTAAAACAGTAAAAAAGTCACAAGAGTAAAATTATCATCTATCCACAAAGGCAAAAAAAACGTAGCAAAACACACCACAATTTAGATGGAAACGAGACATGAGCGAAATACAAAAGCAATACTTACGCAACGTATTTGATTGCAAGTGGGCGAAACAAACAATAGACATTTGGCAAACACAAAACAGTGACTTTTGCCAGGTCAGGATATCAGTCCCATCAGCACCAAAAATAAAGATGATGACTGCATTCTAACTGAAACACTTGAACCGAGGATCCCAATTATGTCACACAAAGCACATAATAGCATCAGTCTTACCACGATGTGGAAGTAACATGATGATCCAGGGGAAGTGGCTTTGGAGGTAAAGAAACGGTGCAGAATAGCTCAGATATTCCTTAAGAGATGCTTGGTCTTCAATGCTGTTTTGTGCGTACTGAACAAGGAAAAATATCTACAGAACAAAATGTTACTAAGGATTGTAGCTGAAACTGGTAACCAGTGTAAGAAGACAAGCAGTGGAGTAATAGCCATCTTTTATTCTTATAAAAAAAAATGTAAATAAAAAAACAGTACTACAAGTACATACTTAGGTAAAATTGGCCGCTTCCAAAGGTCAAGGAAGACAGCGATTGCACAAGAATACAATGGAAGCAACATTTGAGAGAACAGTGAAGCAATACAAGAGCAATCTATCCAACAGTAGTTTAATGTAAAAAAAAATAATGGAGTAAAAGCTAAAGAAAATTACATATACATAGGGATTTCTTAGAATTATCTTTAAATGTTTAACTTTAAACTTTTCATAATCCTACTTTTCAATTTTTGAACTTTTCTACTTTTCAAACTCTCAAATCAATTTTATGCTGGTATAAATGGTGCATTTGTTTTTTTCTGTTTGCAATTCTTTATACTGAAAAGCAGAAAATATGTGTGAGACCTTGTAGGAAATGTTTTGGTCGTGGTGGATTATTGGACACAGCCGAAGGGAACGTCAGCACCACTTGAGCTTGTGAAAGGGTCTCATACTAATCAAGACAGCTGCTACTCTTATCAGGCTGTAGCTCTGCATTGGTTCAGAGGCAGGAGAATCTGTTCCACATCACATTCCGAATGCTGAAGGATGGAGAGGACAGAACAGAAGGAAAAAGAAAACCCAGGGAGCTCTCGTATGCTGTGGCTGCCCAAGGGAATCCTACTTTATTGATAAGTAACAAACCTCTATTCTGCTTGTCCAAGTGTGTGTGTGTGTGTGTGTGTGTGTGTGTGTGTGTGTGTGTGGGTGAGTGTGTGTGTGAAGTCTGACTGTTGGAAAAGTTGGTTGTTTGCTAAAGAAATGTCTAGGGAACATCTTTTTTCTCTTTCACTCTAATATGGAACTACTGTTGATTTAATACAAGTTTGGTTCTGTTCAAGTTTACAATAAATGTATTTATTTGAGTACTTGCTTATAGTGCTTTTATGCAAACACAAGCATCCCACGAATATGCACCCCGCTGATTTTTGAGGCACAAAATAAAAACAATTCACAATACTAATAATTATAATAATTTTCTCTTAAAAATACTATTCTTTCTTTATTTAACAAACTTAACTTGCGGCTCGTATCACTTCAATGTCGTTTTTACTTGAATAATAGTTAAAAAAAATATTTCTCAGTCTCTAAAGCTCCCATAATCCTCTATTGAGCCCTGGGGCTTCCATGAGCTTCCAGTGCCACCAGACCAAAGCTGAGCTCGGTTTTTGTCAGATGTAAATTTCAGAACAGAATTTTTTTTGCTGTATCTGATTGCATTTGACTCCGGTGTTCGTTTTGAACTGTTTTCTTTTACTCTGAAGTTTTTGTGTGCTGGACTATCAGATAGCCGATAGCGCAGATCTAGCGGACCGAATATGGTCTGTCTATTCAAATATCAATGACTTTATTTCGTTTTTCCTTACTTTGTGTTGTTATGATCCTGTTAAGTGTTGCAGCAGAAAAAGAAAATATAGCCAAATTAAAAGTATTGTTTGTTTGTTTTATATATTTGTTAGAGAAATTGTATTGGTATTGGAGTCCTTTGCAAAGATTCAACATTTTGTAAGCAATTGCTGGTTTTGGAATGTAATCTGACAGAATTGGTCATGGGATTGATTCAGCCGTTTTTGCCAAACCAGATTCTGACCACTTGCTCAGCTGATGTCTACGTAGACTTAAAGACATTCAATCTCTGATCAGCGTTGAGTTCCTTTGATCTAACAATATTATTTAAATTTTACTTTTTTTTGTTAATTTCTTACCTTATTGGTTAATGTCACACAACTGTTTTTGAGCTTCTGGTTTGTTTTTGAGCAACTGGTTCATCTTTTTTTGTCTGTTTAATGCTCTAGTTTTGCACTGGGATTTGTTGAATGCATTTCTGTTTTGTTTGCTTGGTTTTGGTTTTGTTAGACTTTGTCTGCGTGGTCATCTATACTGTAGGTGCCCCTCGTGACATTTTGTTTTATTTTGTTTTTTTTAATATATATAAATAAATCTTTAAATAAATAAACCATCTCTACCTGCACCTGGGTCCGTTTCCCAGCTTTACCTTGGAAACAGTGACCGAGCTAGCCGTGCCAAATTAGCCAAAAAATACGTACGCATTGGCTACAATTAATTTACTTTTACGCATCAAAGAGTAAAAAGGTAACTGTTACAATTTACAATTACAAAAAGATAGCTATATGTTAATGTAGTCATTCATAGTCATGATTCAGGAGAGACATTTTCCTCATATTACTTCCAAACAGAGGTACAGAGGTGTGTTTGTATATATGTGCACAAACTAACACCTGGCTTCAATGACATTTCATCATACAAGAGGGATTTTGGGAAATGGAGTTTTCACATACAACACAGTGAAATCCTGCCAGTTAGTGCACATACGTACATTTAAGCTATATGTTTCTATGTTTCTTCTTGCTGCTTCTACTTTCCTGTGGCTGGAAGCCTTCGGCATCAACAATTTTGCCATCTCAAGCACACAAACGCAAGAGCTTGTCAGATCTGCCATATACATTTCCACACCACTGCTCCCCAGTACAATTGCCACTGGTTGTGCATCCTTGAGTCTGAAAAGTCTTTTTCCAGTTCCATCACTTTCGGACGATCTGTTTTTTCTTCTATTTCCACATCAGCATCACCTTATCGTTGCTCCTGCTTTGGTAAGTATCAATCCACATAAAAGGGAACAAAACAGCTGGACAATTCTCAACATTCCGAGCATCTACAGCCCATAGAGAATTCCAAGTAGACTAGCCAGCCAACGCTAACTCAACTGTCTTTCTTAATTTGAGTAGATTTCAACCATTTTATCACAATCCGTCCAATTCACTACAGAATCAAGCCCAGCTTTTTAAAGCTGTTAAACACCTTTGTGAATGGAAATGCACCCTATGGTGGGCAATCAAGTTTCATTTAGTTTAAAGTGGGAATTCAGAGAAAAGCACATTGCTCTTTAGCAACTGCTATATGTTAGCTAGTACGACCCTGGTTCAAAGCCATCAGCTTTTGTTTTTACCCAGAGTGACAAAGTTAATCATGGTCTTTTAGCTTGAGAATGTTGTAAGGTTTCAGGTTCGGGCACAGGCGGTTGCCAGGAAGGCAAACAGCTTGCCCCACAGTCAAAGAGCTTCTTAAGGAAATATTGATTATACGCTCGGTGCAGAGCACTACACGAGTCAGGCGCAACAGATCAGTGCTTTGCTCTTTTTTTTTTTGAAAAGGATATTTCTACAACTTGACAGAGCAACTATTTGGCCTTGGTAAGAAACAACAAAATCCCCAAAAATGAAAGACGTAAAAAAAAGTGATGAGACTTTGTGTAATGGTTATTTTGTTTTTCCCACAGGAAAGTGGGGCTATTTTGTAGGCAGAGATGTTTTTCAATTGGAAAAAATGAAAAGATGAAAAAAAAAATCATTCTTCTGTTATCAATGAGCTACAAATTTCACACTTTTTGCAAACGTTTTCTTCTGAATAAGACAACCCTTACAACACAAGATTAAACCATCCAGTGCTCATGTTTGTCTAGTACAGGTTGTATTTTTTCGTAAATCATTTTTCATCTACAGACGTCTATAAGCAGCGACAGAGAATCGCAAAATATCAACACACACACACACACACACACACACACACACACACACTCACGCACGCACGCACACACAAACACACATATTTCTATAACATGCAACAGAAACATGTTTTGAAAGAAACATTTAATATCTTTAGTGGAGCCAGTCCAGTGTCTTTGATAGAGCATGTTCCTAAAGATCCACAAGTCGTACAGTTATTATTCGATGCTATTACTGGTGGGAAAGCCAAAAAACAAAAGTGACATTGATAATAAGACACAGAGAGATGGACAGACAGATAGATGAATGGATTAATAATTCTAAATACAAAATTCTGGTCTGATCCAATATCTCCGTTCCATTAAGTGCTTGGAAAGACCATTATCAATATTGTGTAAAAAAATGTTAAGTGTTTTTTGTTGTTTTCCAAACTCCAATCCCCAGAATCCATTGGGTTTTCTGTTGATTTTAGCACTGAGTTAGTTATTGGTTGTGAATGAAACTGACTGCCCATGTCTTCTCGGTAGCTTGGACCCTTGCTTTATTAAAAAAAATTCCATTTGGATTGTGTATCTGCAAAGATTACCGTAATCAGAACGAAGAATGAAAACGAAAAATCCAAGAAGGCTGCCAAGATGGCCGCCCCAAAGGTCTTTAAATGTTTAAGAAACCTGTAAATAGCTGAATTTGAAGGATCATCTATTTCAGGGACAAAACATAATTTCAGTGCTTAAATATCCCAGCTTAAATTGTTCTGCTATAGTTCTATACTCTAAACTTCAGGTTTCCCAAGACTATGAGAGCAATTTGTTAGCAGCGTGAGCTGAGAGCTGCCGGACCGGCTGACAGAGCTGCTTTATGTCACTAATAAACACACGACATCTTGCCATTTCCACCGCCTGATTGCTCTGCCAAATCCAATGAGAACAAGTGTCTGTCAGAATTGGGATCAAAATAAAATAATCAACTAAAAGAATAAATGAATGCCACGGCGGTGTAGTGGACAGTGCTTTTTTGCCTCGCAGCAAGATGGACTCTGGTTCGAGGCTGGCCGGGCTTTCTACGAGGAGATTGATTTGTTGTGTTTCCTCCAGGTCTCCGCTTTCCTCCCACGGTCTAAAAGCATGAAAATGGTGTGAGTGAAAGTATGTTTGTGTACCCAGCTCTGTGATTGGTTGGCAGCCAAACTGTGTGTTCCGCCTTAACCGCCTGTCGCTGGGATTGGCTCCACTCCCCATGTCCTGGAAATGGAAAAGCAGTTCCTGGCGATTAAACTTAATCCTCCTTCAGCAGGACTCGTTTCATTTTACTATTAAGAGAAATGGCGGTTTCTATCTTTGCAGGGTCACATACATTTGGACGGATGTGTGGGAAAATAGTGCAGCCGTTTCTGGATAATTATCGTAAACTCCAGTTTGTAGTAAAGGGTTGAATTGATTGTTACACCCACACTAAAGCAATTTGGGCTGTTGGGATGATTCATGCCAGATTACTACAGGAACGTGGAAAGCTGAGCAAGAGAACAACAATTCAGGACGGTTGTACTGCCTGGAGAGAAAGGACACACATTTATCAAATGCTGATGCTCATCTCCTGTCCTCTGAAAGCAGCTGTGGCCTTCAACTTTCAACAGAAACAGCGAAATGAAAAGAAACTGCTCCAACGGTCCATATTCTCACAAGAACTACAAAGTCAACACATACATCTATAAGCGAAAAGCTTTCAGAGGACTGAATGAATGACGAAACAAAAAAGCAATCGGGTCATGATGTGATTAGGAAAGAAACTGTTTATGAATGTATATACGGTAATTTTTACTCCGTTAACAATTAAAATCTCAGCAAATTTGCTGCATCAGATCTTACAGCTGTAGAGTATTTCTTTTTATGGCTATTGCTTTTTATGGCTTGTGAATTTAAGCTTGTGAACACAGCTTGCGTTGTTGAATGTAGGAGATTTGAACAAAAGAGGGTCACAGAGAATAGTAGACAATCTAATAAATACAACTTTTTAACAATATGTATCAACCACGTTTTCTTCATCTCTGGGTCTTGGGGAGCAGATAGCAGAGAGACATAAATAAATAGATCAGTTTAGGGATGGATGTGTGGGTGGTTAGAATAGAAAAATAGAAGGATGGACAAATGAACAAATAAAAATAAACAAAGAGAGGATGGGACAGGCAGGATGGATGGATGAATGTTTTATGCCACATTAGATCAAAAAAACGAAAGGAATAAAATGAAGGGGTGCACATACAACATATAATAAATACAAATAAAATGTTTAAAACTATTCAACAGACGCATACTTGCATATGGTCATCAAACATTGCACATTAATTAAACACAGTGGCATAAAGCCCTCATTATTCCAGACACAGACTGACAGCATTTATCGTTTTTTGCGCGACAAGAAGAGAATCGAGTGGTAAAAGTGCCATGACCGGAGCAGCTCTGATTGAAATGTCTAATAACAGCAGCAAGACTTTCAGCTTTCAGAAATGTGTCACGAGAAAGCAAACAGAGAAACTAGTTTGTGGCTCATGTGATGCTGATCTTCTCTTCCTGTGCAACCAGTTTCTCACATCACAAGTGTGGAGAGGAACCTCCATTAAGCCCGTGTAGGAGACGACGGGCGGTGCACAGCACAGCAGGCGTAATGTGACAGATATCTGATTAATGATGCGTGCTCTATTTCTGTGTCCATTAGCTCAGAGCGCAGCAGAAGCTTCAGCGGCGTTGTGGAAGGCTGAACAGCTGAAAGATCTACAGTCTCGCTGGGCCTTTCACTGGCCTCGGCTGCCCTCGGGTTTATCTCTCCTCTTCATCAAACACCTTTGCCCCTTGTTGATGGCCACTCATCTGTTGGCAAAGTGAAGCAAAGAGACTGAAGATCTTGATATTTAAGCAGCTTGGGATATCTGACTCGCTTGTAAATACAGACTTCAAATCTCATAAACTCGTAACCAATCCATGTAAAAATTTTTATACCCATACAAATTTTGTAAAGCTTTAGTAAAATCACTAAAAATCTGCTTTTACCCGTTTGTACCACAGTTGTCTTGAAATTATGGTTGCTTAGTTACATAGAAGTTGCAGTATTTTCCGCTCCAAATACTAATTGGGTGCCATAGTGTAGAATCTTGATTTATAAGTGTTTTTAGAACCAAATTTGAAAGTATGTAAGTAAATTCCCTATTTATGGATAGTTTCACCACTTACAAGGCTAATGAAATATGATGCAAACATAGAATATTAGCAGACAATTTTTTTTTTCTGTAGTTTGTGTCTACTTGCGCAAGTAAGACAAAAGCAGATTATTTCTTGATTTTTGAAAGTCAGATTTTCTTTCACAAATCCCAGCAACTATGTATCGGAAGGCAGGATTAGTCTAGCCTAAACCCTAGATTAGTGATCAGCCAATCACAGAACACACCTACATTCACACTCTCACACCATTGGGCAATTTGTGATTTACCTAAACTCTTGTTTTATCTTCAGTGGTAAGAAACTCGAGAACTAGTAGAAATCCTCAAAAGCACAAGAAGAAACAAACTAAGGAGCAAAAAAAGTATGAGCTTTCAAGGTGGTTGGTCTATCCATGTGGTAAATTATTTTTCTAGAATTCATAATTCATTATTTCAAAATGTAATAAATAGCAAATTAAAAATGTAATAAATATCACATTAAACTAATGATGACGGATATCTTCTACTTGTCTTTATACCAGAAAAATGTAAGTCATTCGGCACAATTTACTCATTCCAAGTTGTAAAATCCTAAATTGCCCCGAGTCGCAAACTTTCCAAAAGTTCATTACAGCTGCAAGTGTATGAACCTACATTCTCGATGTTAAATTATCTGATAAAGATGAATGGCTGAAACAGAGCGCTGTCTTCCATGGCTGCTCCTCTTTTCATGGCTCAGCATTCATTCGCCCTCAACATTTGTTCTGTTTAGTTTGGGGCGGTTGTGGAATCAATACCTGTAGATGTGGAGAAAAAATTACTTCTTGAGCACATCACCAATGGGGATCATTTAACACTGTCACAGAGCCATACCGGAGAACACACAGAGGAATCCCGCTCCAGCTTACGCACACACTCTTGTTGAAGAATGCAGCGAGCTTTCTGTCTTTTCATGGCCCTGATATCAGTATGAAACATAGAATTGGCCATAGTGTGGTATTGGAAAGACTCAAAAGTGGTCGCTTCGGGAGATTAATAAGAGCGGGAGGAAGGAACATCACCAGCAGTCAGGAATAAATGGTCAAACAATTTATGTGTTGTAAACTTTATTAATCTGCCAAGCCTTGAGGGAAAAAAAAAAGAGCACGGTGGACTCATTTGTCAAAGCTGAATCTCAACCTCGCCAAAAAGGAAGCTACGCAAGCTATAGCGTCCCTCTTTGGAAGCGTCCAGAGATAATGTGAAGGAGCACTCAAGGGTCACTAGTGCTACCTGCGGATGAGGAACCTTCCGTGTAATCCCTCGTAGCACAGGCCAGACAGTGGGATATTAGGAAGAAGAGGTGGAATCAGAATGAGTGCAACACATTAGTGAGACAAGAGCTCGCTGAGTGGATCTTCAAGGCAGGAAAGTGGGATAAATCCTCTCATGAGCATTTAACATTTTGAACCAGCTCCCGTTCTGAAGAGATACTTGACTTGTCTATGAAGAAACGAGGTGAAAGGGAAACTTGAAGGTGCTGTAGACGAGGGAAATCCGAGGAAAAAAGAAGCGGCTCAGACTTGCCTACAGGCTTCGGAACACGGGCTGCATTTCAAAGCCGGGTTTTGCACTTGCTGAAGGGGAGGAAATTAAAAGAGCCATGCTGGTGTACTGAATGAATACATACATGTGAAAAGAAAATCAGTGTAGCTCTTATTTTGCCTTGGGGAAAGATATCTATTTGGGTTTGGCTGGTGGGATTGGATTTTAGTAGATTATATCCCACAAAAATCTCATGCAGCACATTAAATTGCATCCATTTCATCCAACCAAATGTCTTGTTAGTGGCAAAAAAATACAGTCCAAATAAACAAAAATGTATCATCACAAGTCATGATAAGGTCAGTTGGTTAGAGAACTTGTGATGGTTGAAGTCCCCAGATGAAGTATTCTTGAACAGATTTGCTTCACCTTCAGAAGCTGCTCCTGGTGTGTCGGTGTTCCTTTACACACATTTAGGTGAAGGGGAGACCTGAAAATGTGTTTTTAATACTAAAATCGTCTATGGCCATTTGTGGTAAACGTTGTCTGGGCTCCACAACTAGTGAAGACGTGTTTGTGGGTCATGGTGGGATTTTAGGATACTGGATCCAGTTGTGAAAGCAAGAGCCTGAGCGGTGATACCTAGACTTCCACGTTGGCGTCTTTCTCTTGGCCACTTGGTGAGGAGACGTGTTGGAAATATCTTCCGTGAGAAACGATCGCTATAATTCTCAAGCCACATCAGCTGAGAATGTGAAACAGAAGCAGCTTTACTCCACCCACAATCCACCTACAATTTTTATACTGTAAGTTAAAATTCTGAATCATATCTGGCTTTTGATTTGGGGTTCTATGTCAAACAGCTGCTGGCTACATCGCAGTTGTTCTGATCCAAAGACAAGCAAACGTATTATATGATGGAAATTGCTTCTTATTTAATTGCTCCTCGATTGCTCAAAATGTATCCGACTTGACCACCTATTAAATATATATTGTATTTCAATGTTGATCTTATATTTATATAGACACAAATCTGATACCTATTTTAATAGGTAATTTAAAATGTTAATATATGTTATTAATATATAAGTTCCCTTTTTGTGTGTCCACTGTTCAGATGGCTCAAATGCAGTGACTAATTTACAAACTGAGGGATTTAAAATTTCAAATAGTATCATATATTATATTTTTAGTATTACTGCATCACTCATTGGTTAATTAAAGTCGTAATATTTTGCTCTGAAGTCCTTTCTATAACTATGATAAAAAAGACAGTGAGATTTGTCATGTCGCTGCAGAAGATGTACTTTTAAACGCATTATTTAAACCCTCTTTAAACTGCAGGCTACCAACTGCTCATTTCCGTCTGTGTCGGACCTCATAATTTGCAAATTGATCTCTGGCTAGCTTTCATTTTAAGCTGCACTTAATTTCATTTAACAGGCATGGTGAGACATGTCACTTACCAATGATTAGACGAGACAGAAAAACTCGAAAGTGCTTAAACACTGTTATTCAAAAATATCTGTGTGAGAAAAAGCGTTAACAAGAATATCTGATATTAATTGTGAAGTCACGCATACGTTCACAGTCTTTAAAACTGTCATATTGAACCGTGGAGTGTAAATGTCTGCGATTTGTGAAATTTTCAACTCCTCTCATATGAAGTGTCATAAAAAGTAAATTAATTTCTGTATGAGTTAATACAAAAATAGACCATTTGAAGCTTTAACATTTACTTTATTTCAGACTTCAGATAATTTATGCATTAGGCAGATGGCTGAAATGCATAAATCAAAGAACTACAATGCTGTTCCCAGAAGAGCACTGGCGTTTGAAACACCCGATTCTCAGAGAAAGCAGGAAGTTACTGATTTGTAAAAAAATAAATTGTAGCGTCATTTTGGATAAAAGTGTATGCTAAAGTCATTTTAAAGTGAAGCAAAAATTACTATAATCTCATGATGCTGTAAAATCGTTGACCAGAGATGCTGGCCTCCAGTTCCACACAAGTTGAGATGGAGGAAGAGGGTTAGAAAATGAATGAATGAACGAACTAACGGATGAATAAATGAATGAATGGATAAACGAATTAACGAAGGAAGGAATTAATGCATGAATGAATGAATGACTGACTGAATTAATGCATAATGAACCATTTTCATTAAATAAACAGTCCTAATAACTACTGTACAATGTAAAAAACACATGAGTTGGCAACCACACATATAAGAAGATTCAAAAAGCTTGATGCATAATGTTAAAAAATATCACCTTTAATGGGAAGCAGTAGAACTGGATGGAGGGAGTCTGATTAAAGGTCAAAACGAAGCCAACTTTTATTGAACATGGATTGCTAGCTAAAAAAGCCCAAGGCATTTCTGATCTGCAAAGTCTGGCACCAACGAAAATCATTTTTATGAATTAATTTTAGCAATTACATACAGTTAAAACACTGCATTTTAAAGTCTATTTTAAACGGGCAGTGCACAGGTATGATCAATAATTTCTACATGTGTAGTAAAATTGCAACCTGAATAAACTGCAAGGACTTAATTAAATAAAGTTCAATAAATCTTGACAGGGCAACTGAAGATAAGTGCCTTATACTGGTATGTCACAGCACCTATGATTCAAAAATGCAGTTGCATTATGGGAATTGGATTTAGTTTGGCTCATTGTCAAAAAAAAGTATCAATAACAAGTCAAGAAATCTGAATGTGGGTGAATTTAAGTTCAAATTTAACGGGAGGAAAACATCTTCCAGTTTATAGAATTTCATTATAGTTAGAGCAACAAACCTAAATTGATGATGTTTGGGTCCAATTTAAAAAGCGATCATTTCCTCCACTTTTTACCATTTTTTGCTATTCTGGGTCACAGTAAGCTGGAGCCAATCCTAGCAACTCTGAACCCGAAGGCGGGACACACCCTGTCCCTCACACATTTGAGCAATTATTCAATTTCAAATGATCTGAACGCATTATTTTGGACTGTGTGTGTGTGTGGGGGGGGACTGGAGACCCAGAGAAAACCCATGCAAGTCACGTGACACAATTACATGCAAACTATGCATAGAAATGCGCCAACCTGCCTGGAACACACTTTTTGCTGTGAGTTGACGACACTACCCACTTCAAGTCACAGAAAAAACGTAAAGATATTTTTAGAAATTAGTCGCAAGGGTCTTACTACCATGAGTATAAAATAGCTCACAATTACTTGAGCATAAACGCATATTACATGGTTTCGTTCAATGTCCCCATGGGCTAGGAAGAGTTTTTAATAAAGTTTTAATTTTTGTGAAGTTAGTATGTGGGCTGTGTTGAGTTTCCTCTCAGAGGCAATACTGATGCAGCTCAGGTGGATGAGTTTTCCCTCAGTTCTTTCCTTCTTTTAAGTCGCTCTCAGCAGAGAAGAGCGGAAACACATTGCTTGAAATAATTCATTGCTTTTGATCCTCATTGATGTGCATCCATTTCCACCATTTTCCTACTAGATATTCAACCCAGAACACAACAAAAAGAACATCAGACCAGTGAGCATATGGATCACTGTTAGAAAAAACCTTTCTCAACTAGGTTGTGTTAATTTTAATCCGGAAAACTGGAGATGTGGTAAAATCATTTGGTATTCTATTCAGATCAGGCTGGGTTTGATATTAATGGGGAAGTATGGATGTATTATGCTGTGCATGAATGCTTTTCTTCTACATTAATATACTCCCTTAGTTAATCTCTGCACATCTGGCTCAGCAGAAGGCCATGCGCACTAGACAATGTGTTTGCTTTACTCAAGTGGCTGTAGTCTTTGATTAATTGAGCCTCAGTCGCGGGTCTAGGCTTTACTAATGTAGTCGTCATGACCTCCGCAGCATTATCTGGCATCTAAAGTGAAATGTCAGCCCCCGAGTGACCTGCTGCTGCGACTCATCCTGTTCTGAATTCTACAAAATAAAATAAAAGCTTTTTCACGTTGTTGGAAAAAAACAAGCAAAAAAATAAAGCCAACCAGCTGTTCTCTTTGCATTTTGTTGTGTATAACTCTCGTTACAGAGTTGACTATTTTTCTTCTTCCACCTGATTCTCTTTAGTACCTTCTTCAGTTTATTTGGAAAAATCTTACTTTACCTTCCACTTTACCTTGATTAGAAAATCTTAGCTTTCTTTCTTTGTCACGTACCAGTCTCTAAGAACGTCCTCGCACTGGGATTCATTCCCGGGTACCAAAACACGGTTCGTACTGTGATTGCTCCCAACCAGAGTTTGTTTGGCCAGCCTTGGCTCGATTGGAAGAGGTGGACTTGAGCACGGTTCGCTGGACTCAGGCACTTGTAGTGTGAGTGCAAAGCGTGCTTGGTTAGGAACAGGTGGAATACTGTCACATTTGAGACGCATTCTCCCGCTTTGGGAGTCTCTTCATAAGAGAATCACAATTTCATGGAGATTTTCGTGCAACACAAGCTATAGACATTAAGACTGTGTAGGGGATGTAGAGCTCCGCAGACCAAGCGATTCAAAATGATACGCCTCAAACTAACCTGAGTGACAGAATCCATTGCATAGTGAAAGCGCCGCTCTTTCTGTTTATCTAGAAACCGTTGCACCTTGATAACGAAAGTTACGTCTGTATCATTTGCTTAAGAACATATACATTTCGACTGATTTGGATTCCAGGAAAATGCAAAAATCAGTTTTTAATCTGTTTCGTATTTATACCAACTTTTTCTTCAACATTGTATCACTGGCAAAGTATCATGAAAACCCACACCATCTATCGGCAACTGCGAGTTTTACTTAATGCACCTCAATATGAAATATAAGCGTACTGGAGCACGATTGAAAAAACCCTAGAGTGAGTGCGGGCCAGCAGGAAGGAGGGATGGAATCGTTCTGTACACTGGTTTTGGTTTTAGCCTCTTCAGGAGAAGTGTATTATTTTTTTGCTATTTAGAATAATACCTAAATCCAGTTCCTGCATTTGGGTCTCTCCTTACAAAGCTTTGACAGTAAATAGTTCACTGAACCTTTAAAATTCAAAGTTGATCTGGCAAATAGTAAGCTTTATTTTTACAGAGCAATAAACAGCATAACAATAGTATTAATTTGATCATGTTATGAACAAGTCTAAACATGTCTCAACATGTAAAAATAAATGGAATTTTAGTTCACAATCTGAGAACACGCATATATATGTGTGGCAGGTGTTTCTTCATTAACATAAATCTTCTTGGTCACGGTTTCTTCCAGGTGTTTAGATGGCATCATTAAGTTTCTTAGTTTTTATTCACCAAGATTTTAAACAAACGATTTGCACACACACGTCTACCTGCTTGTAGGAAAAAACAGGGGCCCGTTGTTCCTGCTTTCAGTTCAAATGGATTCATGCAAAAGTAACTAAACACCTGAGCAATCACAATCTCTTCAAGCAATTCGAGTGGAATGATTTCACCTCAAACAGTTATGGCATGTGACTGGCACGTTTAACAGGCTGACCTGCAGACAGACTCCTAAAAGCTTGTGGGAGGTTTAGCATCATCTGACCTCTGATCAAGACCGTCATTTAGACTGACAGCTCGTTCTTCTTGTGCTGCAGAAGTGATTTGTGCCCGTTTGTGTATTGACAACAACACACATCACGTGTGGTGACAGGTATCTGCAAGCAAAATGTAAATCAAAACCAAGTGGAATGGAAATTAATAATGTTGAACTGGACGGGATGAAAGGGAAATGGCTCCGTTAAGATTAACGACGCAAATGAAGAAACAATAATACAGTAAAAACTAAAAAATAGCTGACAAGTGCAAAACTGCACAAAGCACGTTTTGAAAATACTAGACGAATCCGACTGAACAAAAGTTGAAAATACTGTAATGATATACTGTAAATACGCGAAATAAACTGTTTCACGACGTTGCGCTTATAGCCAGCAGCAATGCTACATTTTACAAAACAGCAGACAGTAATAGAACAATCATGCTTGTTTTAGGAAGGGGAAAATGAAAACTTTTTAGTTTTAAATTCCAAAGTAATCCAAAGAAGCCTGCGTAAGCTAAAAAGGAGCCAATCGCAGAAACTCTGGGCCTGAAATGCGATGCACACTCGAAATAGGTGGCCAACCAATCACAGAGCGGGGCCAACACACACATCCACACTCTCACTCACACTTTCCAATCCCAATTCTTCAGAACGTATGGATGTGAACACATTTCAGAAAGGGAAAGATGAAAACTGTTCTGCGTAAATCAATTTCTGCCTGCACAATTATATATTGGTCTTTTCATTATTTGTTACTATATAATTTATTTTATTAAAATTTCTGCTCAAGCCGCTTTTGCATCTCTGATGTGAAAGCTATGTGCTTTATGAGGTGGCAAATAAACCAGAGAGACTTTTCATGGGGTAGTAAAAATGGCCGATGAGAGTGTCATAGGAACAGAACATGGAGGCTGTGATTACGGTCTCATTGGGCTGTTAGCAAGAATGGACCAGCCATATTTAGAGTGCCATAAAGCAGAGGAAGGCTGACAGCTTTACAGCTTGTGGTAATGCTTAATGGAAGCTGGATGCTACAGGCTTGTTACAATCACAGGTGTTGTAACCATGCAGCTTCTTTCCAATCACACAGATGAAGTGTCTTAAGCCTGTGGCAAACGTGTTTTAATAAAAAAAAAATGGCTACACGCTGTTGTGCTTATTAAATAAATGCATTAAATAATTCAAGACGCTAATGCGTTTGTGAGGATAAGGACATCCATCTGTTTTATGAATCACTTTTTCTGTTTCTGGGTCACTGGAAGCTTGAATTAATATCTGAGTGATTGATGCTGGCCAACCAATCACAGAGCGGGACACACAGACACACACACAATAAAACATTCACACTATGGACAATTTGTACAACAGAACGAGAGGAATAAAAACCTGCACCTCGTTGTGATCCACGAAATTGTGTGAGCATGCGTCTTATCCATCGTTGGTTGGTTTTTTTGAGGTCGATGTGACAATAAAAGTGATGAGGTGAGTTGACTTCTCAAGACAACATGCTTGTGTCTTCTAGAGAACTGGGTGATCAAAATCCAAGCGGCAGGAGAAGTTACGTGTTTGGTACTGACTATAACTTTACCCATGTACAATTCTTGGGCCGTAAAAACATACGTTGGCAACAAGGAACAATGTGGCTAATAACAGCTAAATGTCTCATCTATGATTACATTCAGAGATGAACATCACATGATTTTTCAGACCTCAACGTAAATACTACCAGTTACAAGGGGGAAGGAAACCAGCAAACGCAGAAAAGCCTTGTTGCAGTCAGATTAAATCAAACACTTAGCAAATAATCTACTTAAAAGCAAACAGGTGACAATACACAGCTGAGCACAATCAGCAATAAGCGGCATAAAACATCATTTGGGAAATAGTGACATCTAGTGGCCTAACAGGCACTGAACACGGAAAGTTATTTCAAATTGAAATGTACGTGATTAGAAATGTGGTTGCGAAAATGAATGGATGTCTAACAAAGTGTACATTACTCCTGAGGAGTGGCCGTGTCATTTGATGTTATAGAGATGCTCAAAGTCAGTGTCTCTGCACGAAATTGAAATTACACAAAGAATGAATTGGTACAACAGAAGCGAGGGGAATAAAAGCTACACCCTGTTGTGATCCGCGGAATTATGTGAACATGCTTCTTATCTACCGTTTGAAGGTTTCTTGAAGGTTTACACAGTGCTCAGACTTTTTCCTGCTCGATCTCATTCCCAGTAGGACCAGTCAAGGGTGAGAGAAGCTCAAATGGATCATTACCCTTTGGTCCACGACAAACACGCCAGACACAGATAAGTCTGGAACAGTAGAAGCGTGAAATGCCGTTCATACATCATTCCTTTCATAATACCACAACAATCCTTCCTTGCCAGAACACTGAAAACACTTAATAGAAAAAGTCATGCGTTCAGTCACAACAACAATAATGCATTTAGCTTTTCTGCTTCGCTGATTACCTCAGTAATTTTAATTTAAAGCCATATGTAAAGTTCATAATCAGAAGTATTTATTTTATTGTTATCTCTTGTGTTAAAAAAGTATTAGCAAAAAGATGTTTTGGAACGGACCAATAAAGATAATTCTACAGATTCAGATCAAGCTTTGAAACATCAAGCTGTTGCAGATGCGAGATTGTAATTGGCATCTAGCTACTGCCAGATGTTGTGAAGCAAGTTATATCCATTTTTTTAGCGTTTCATCGTCATTCTGAAAAAGCTTTAAATGCGTCTGCCTTTTTCCTGCTCTCTTATGATTTTGAGTGTGATGGGACGATGCTTCATAAATGTCTGTTTTTGCCTTTAATGTTTTACCTTATTGAGACGCGTGTGTTTGGTGTTTGTTGACTGTGTGTGGTTTTGGTTATTTTATAGATAGTTGTAGTGTTGATTTACACAAGATTTAAAATGTATTTGAATGGTAAAATATATACACACATAATTAATTGTTTTCTATATGAGATGAACTTTTTCTAAAATAAGATAAATATATTATGTATTATTATATGTTGTTTATAATTATATAAAATACAGTATACAGTATATACTAATCCAACCAAACTTTGGTGGGTTAAGATATAAAACTATCCATTTTCGGAATTGCTTTTAATTTTTGGGTTACAGGACCAATCCCAGTGAAAGACACCACACACATCCTGATACACCAATGGGAAATGTTCCTTCTATTCCTCCTAAACCCTAGAACTCCTATTCTCCTGACTTTACTTTGGAAACGGAAGGAATTACTCGGCCTCTACATCAAACGTAATGAAATGAAGTCCATGTGTTAAAATCCATTAATTCCCTTTATTTCCTGATTTACAGAGCCTCCACATCAAAAAAAACGGAAAGAACTAGAACACATCTGTCATAACCTTTCAAATGTACTCAGACATACTTTCCTTCAACACGGATACAGTTGTGTTAGTGGTGGTCCGGAAGGTCTGAGGGAGTGTGAAACATCACATACTTTCCAAGATTAAAGCTGTGCTCGTGGCTTAAGCTTTGAAAATGCTCAAATCAGACTGCCAGCTCTGTTTTGATGTTGTTTTCCTAGAGGCTTCAAAATGCTGCATTAAAACACATTAAAACTGACTTTTAGGAAGAACTGGAGAATGGGAACTGTTTGAGTTGGTAGACACGGCGGTTATTACTAGGTCAGGCGGGATAATTGCATTTGAAACCTGAATTGTGAGTCGTCTTTGCGTAGACATTGTGATGAAGGCTGTTCCTGCTCCGCTGATTGAGCGGGTTCAAAAGCGCCTGATTTAATGAACCACTTATCTGCTAAATCTAAATCCACTAAGACCAATTACTGGAGCTGCTGATTCATGTGGAGCTGAGGTCATCTGACTTCTACCAGTGAGATACAGATGATGTGCAATGAACTGGTCTAGACTTTGTTTGTTTTGCAGAATGTTCAGTAATCGGGACTGGTTTAACTCGAATAGTTTGTGCCTTTCCAGAATGTTATCGTGATGATTTTATAGTTTTATTTTTTTTTATCAGAAGACCCATACATACACATTTGTTACGCCATGCCACCAGAGGGAGCTCTTGTCAGAGTGTTTTCTATCTGCTGTGACTTCCTGTCTAGCAGCCATATTACCCTTGCACTTGCAAGAATTTTTTGCATTGCCGTGTTTTATGTTCATGTTCATGTCAAGTTTTTGTGTGTATGACTGTTTAACTTGTTTCAGAGGTTGAATTTAATTTGGTCTGGATATTTTGAAATGCCCGTTGAAGTTTGATATCTGAACTTGCTGTGAGATATTCTGCCTGTGACCTTGACTACCGGATTAGTTTCGCAAATCGAATCTGTTCGAAGGCTGTTATTGCTTCATTAGTTTCTGCATATGGATTCTACAACGTTGTAGAACACACACACACACACACACACACACATAAGAAAGACAGGCGTTGCACAGAATGCCTAGATATTGTAAAAGGTGATGCGGGCAATTCACGGCAAATTTATATTATCCGGATCGGAATGTCATTTATAGTAAAATGCTTCAAAAAGAAAGATGAAACATAAAACGAACTGCAGAACACACTGGGAAAACCAAACGATCACTAATAATCACAGTTCTTACTTGATGTGTCATTGTAATCTGGGAAAGTTAACTAGTCACTGGTTTATGAACAGTTGTCGAACATGAGGGTTTTTTTTTATCTTTTTTAAACTCTTTTGCAATTTCAGGCGCCACTGACAAAATATCTGGTGAGATTGTAGTTGTTTCACACTCACTAACCTTTTATGCAATGTATTTAATATAGAAGAAATGTTTTAAACTTTACCATCCCCTTTTCAGAAATTGTGTGAATTTCCTAGACAGATACGTGATATACCATTTCCAACATATATTTTTTTTCTTTTTAAGCCTGACAGGCTTAATCGTCTGGCACTTTCATTAAACGGAACAGTGATCTTGGTATTTTTCTCTGTATAAATCTTAAGAGAATCCATTTAGGGATCACAATCAGTCATAGTCAAATTGTGTCATAAATATTCAGCAATAAATAATTTGTAGATGTATGTTTGTGAGACTATATGAAGAAAATCTGCTCATGCGCAGGTTTCCGTTCTTCAATCTCCGGAGTTGGTCCGATAATGTCCGTTTTGTCAGTCCTGTGGGAATTGTGAGCCTTCTCGCTTTTAAGGTCGACTGACTGTAATGAGCTCATTAAAGACGGGAAATCTGGTTATGAGGCATGACCAAGACGAAATTGAAGAACATCTTTGTTTGGCAAAGTCCCGGGAAGTCAGGACGATTCAAGCTTTGTTCTTCACATTCACCCAGTGTAAAGTGTGGAGAGACACTTCCCTGAAGCTACTGTGGAGCTTGAGAAAGCACTTGCACAAACACTTCGTAGCTCTTTGAAATGATATGACACTTGTGCTGGTAATCCACCATTCATGGGAATTAAGACATGTGGAAGCGTAGTGGCTTTGTGTATAATTAATTTTCAACATATTTATTTGGAAATTTTTATTTTTTATATTATTCGTTTTGCTGTTTCTGTGTAGAATATATATATATATATATATATATATATATATATATATATAGTGGCAATACATAATCTTGAATCATGATCAACTTATGTTGGTTTAAGAACAACAAATTCATTATTTTAATCACTAAATCCTTCAAAAATGTACAAACTTATCCTTACACTGCCACGTTTAGTCACATTCTTGCTTGTCCCTTTTGCAGTCTTTATTCCACCAAGTTATTCCACTCGTCTCACTCTTTTCCTCCATCCACTTCTCATTTATATCTCTTCTTTCCTTTGTCTTGTTTCAGCTGTCAGCTTTAGTTTGGAGTGTTTATTCGATACAGCTAACGTTAAAGTCTAGTGATCTTTTAAGCTCCTGTCTCGCATTAGTCATGATTTATTCTTGCCTTGTCTGACATAGCTTATAGTCTTACTTTAAATGTTTTATGCTTCTGTTCTTTTGCCGATTACAATTTTCTAACTAAAGTTTTTTTTCTGCATATAGGTCCATCTTTATATTTAAAAAGTTCTAATGCTTGTGACTCCCCTAGTCACAAGCATTAGAACTAGTATTTTATTATGGATT
The DNA here is from genome assembly GCA_028031935.1 of Paedocypris micromegethes. Classification (NCBI taxonomy): domain Eukaryota; kingdom Metazoa; phylum Chordata; class Actinopteri; order Cypriniformes; genus Paedocypris; species Paedocypris micromegethes. The sequence continues at coordinate 12,559,067 of CM051497.1, forward strand.
AGAGGTAGACTAGGTCCTTCAATGAATTCAGCCAATCTGAAAAGGCATTGAAGAGGCAATCACACAAATCTATTGAATAACACTAATCAAATCCAATCAGAGATGGCAATTAGCACTCGCTTTAAACTATTTCTCGTATTGAGCAGACAAGGACCCTTTATGCTCCAACACAAGGTTCCTGTCAAAGTCAGAAAAACCATTAGATGAAATCCCTCATTGCTTATGATAATGTGTCAATTGAGTGTAATGAAGTCCTGAATCCTGCATGTTAAAACGCTGCATGGACTGAAAATGGAAATCTAGGAGAGCAGTCTAGGCGATGTAATATCACAAAAAAACGTATAAAACAAATCAAGGATAAAATATGTGCAACATTGCGTGACAAAATAAGCTTATGATCTTCAATGCCACAATCAAGTCCATAAAAGGTGTAAATAAAAAGAGAAAAACTGGGAGTTTCTTAGTGTGGTTGACTGACATGATATTATCAGACGTGCTGTTTGTCCTTCCATCTAGACTTCTGCCTTTCATAGTGAGATGAAAGTACTGTGAAACGTCTCTGATCCTGGGTGTGAACACTGGACATGTTGACGGGCTGCGTTTCATTGTTCTCTCTAGAAAGGTTTCTCACTAGAAGATCTTATAAGAGCACATTGGGAACAGCCAGATACAAAGATACTTGCAAACCTGGTACTGTAGGTACGTACAGTATACTTATACACTAGCTATATACTATATAGCTCACCTGCCCTATCTCAGTATGTGAACTAAAATTAGTTCCCATTTCTAATCCATATTGTTAAAAAAGAAGAAGAAAGTGAGTGAAATGTATTATTGAGTCCACTCGGGACCATATTGAAATTGTGCTCTGCATTTAATTATCCAATAAAGTCTACACACTAAGCTGGAGCAGTGGGCAGCCTTAAGACATGGACATTCCGGGGGGGAAAAGTTTTACTGCCAGGCAGTTAACTACAACTGATTATGATGTCAGTCCCTTAGTGTCTATATTAGATTCAACTCTTCTGGGAAAACTGTTTGGGAATGTGTTGGGACAATGGAATATTTCCCAATTCTTTCAGAAGATTATTAGTGAAGATACCCCCGGATATTGGACAGGAAAGCTAGGATCTCTAGACTCTCGTTCATCGTTCAAAATACTCTTGTCTGTTGAGTTTGTGTAGGAGAGTCAAGTTATTCAACACTAGAACTTGCAAGACATTATTGATCTTACTCTGTGTATGTCAAGTGACATGAGTTTGTCAACACAGCCACCATGTAGCATTTAACCAATCCAGTGATTGTACATACAGTACGGGAGCTGATAGCGTCTCGCTCAAAAAAGTAAACTTGAATCATGCAACCTACCAAACTGGGATTCCAAATAACATCATCTGACTGGTGGGTCTAATTGACTAATACTATGCCACAACTGCTTTTATGCCCAACACATGCTGTAGTGTTCTCACAATGTTGGTGGCATGAACTTGTCCAAGATGCCAAAATTGGTTTAGTTCAATGAAACTCAGGAGCGGCTCTTGAAGAACAACCTCACACCACAGCCACTCTTCCACCACCACTAATATACTTGTAAAAATGCAGCCAGGCAATTACTGTTCTCCTGGCAACATGGACGGATTCGTCAGATTGGCGTACGAGAAGCAGGATTCCAGACTCTAGAGAATCTCGGGAGTCTCCACTATTCTAGACTCTGCTTCAGTCTGCTTTGCAGTTGAAGAATGAAGCCGAATGGAAATAGAAACCCTTTTCATTAAAAACTTTCTGCATTGTTCTTGAGCGAATATAAAGGCCACAAGACGTCTGAAGGTCAACAGGGATAGACTTTGGCTTTGATAAAAAAAAAAACTCTCTTTAGAATTGGCAACCTCTTTCCTAGTAGATGAAAGAATATTGGTCTTGTCTTTTATAGTAGATCAATCGGTTGAGCGCCGGTGTTTGGGTTAAAACTGTAATGCTGTGTAAGGGGGATTTGGATAAAAGTGTCTGCTAAATGAATGAAAGTAGAGTCTTCACACCAGCCATCAGTATCAGTAGCAGCATCAGTATGAGCATCAGTATCAGCCAACCCTGATCCGTCAGATTTTGTGGCCTACCATTTCATGGCTGAGTAGCTGTCATTCTCACATGCTTACAAGTTATGTAATACAGCAGACACTAGTCTATGTAATGATTTAGGCACGGGGAAGTATCACGAGTGGATTTCTCAAGGTTCCATACTGAAATTCACTGAACTCCTAAGAGTTACCAGTGCTTTAACACGTTTGAAAAAGTATCTAGGTGCTTGCTTTTGACCTCTGGTGTTCCATGTGGGTTTCATTGGAATAATGTGGTAAAATTGTAGTGTTTATTTTATTTTTGCATTTATTTTTTTTACATTTGATTAATTTGATGAACAATATTAACCTGGATGAAGCACACGCAGGTTACTTGCGAGCAAGAAGCTCATATTGCACTGCCAGCTTTTAAAGAGTGTCTAAAGCACAGTAGTAAAATACAAGTTACATTTATGCCAATTATAACAAACAGTGAATTAATTCTTAAATTTTGGAGCAGCTATGAAAGTTTAAACCCCACAGTTTACCTATCGCTTATCTACAAACAATAGCAGGTACTTGAACTGTGCCATGATATTATTGCTTTTGCTATTAACTGTGTAGTGTTTTGACAATGTCTTTGCCTTGCACGCGTAGTTAAAGTCAGTTGAGAAGCTGCTCCGTGTTGAAACATGCAGAAAAAAACTACCAAAAAGGAATCTGTGATTTCATTTCTTGGAAAAGCACAGAGAAGACTTTTGAAGTTTTGCTTCAGAGCTCTGTCATCATTTTCGTCTGTCTGTCAAAAGATTGACAAAGCAAAGCATGAAATTTAAATTTTTGTGTATTTTTAGTCTTATCATTATTATTTGGACAGGCAGATGGAAGATTACAAGGACGGAGTGATGGATGGATGAATGGATGAATTCATATATGGATGGATAGTGGATGGATGGTTAGTTGATATGTTAGGTTAGATAGTTGATAGGTTAGATAGATGAACAAATAGAGAGACTATAACCTCATATTTACTACGCTTTTATCAAAGGTGTTTTTCCTTTAATTCACTATTCTGCTTTGACACAAGCTATTTCTTTCACTTCTGATTTTTCTTTGCTGGCTGAGTTTCTGCAAAGAAGAATTTTCTTCAACTAAACACTAGAAACTTTTTACATCCTCACTAGCTGTGAAATGTAATGGCACACCAGCAACGCTGTTTGTAAAGATGAAGGATAATCATTTGCATAGATTTTCAGCTCTGCGGAGGATGTGAGTGATGGAAGACGGTCCAATAGCTTAGGGTCTAATGAGGTACTGATCCAGTCTCGTACTGTCTTCCCACACGTCGTTCACCCCCCTTTGTGCCACCTAAAGCTATGTCTGCTGAAGCAGGAAGCCAGTCTTTTCCCCGTCCATCACATCTCCACCCGCATGCACAAGATCCCTGCAGGGCAGTGCCACCAACGCTCCCAGTCAGGGTTCACCGCATCCTTCTGACTGCACTGCTGGAGATACACACACTTACACACCTCGCTGCTCTTCTTTAAAACACATCATGCAGGAGCTTGAGCAACATACACTCTCTTATGACCTCAGCCAGCCGGACAGACACCAGGGATGGAGTTCGGCCTGCACCATTGCCTCCCTCTAGACGCACTATTCTTTCAATGGCTTCGCCCACGGGTGCCCAACCTTTTATCTAATGAGGCCAATTTTCACTTTGCTGTGAATTTTTTGGTCCACAAGGTATATTATAAGGATATATGGACATACAGAAAACTAGTCTAGTCTAGATAAAGCTCGAGATAAGAAATGAAAAATCAATAATGGGCAGACTCGGTATCTAATGCTTATTTGATCAGTGCGAGATTTGAAGGTGTTTTCCAGAAACCAGTTTGGGTGGGTTTCATTGGAGAATGAAAACACAAAAACGTGACCCATGTTTTGCTCTCCATCACGGATAATATAACACGGCTTAGACTGGTGGTAAATTGCTGACATTGAGTTCCAACTTCAAAACCCATTGCATCCATGTTAATGCTATGGAGCTCTAGGTTCAGAAAGACATGGACTTCACGTTTCAGGAAGACTTGTCTTAACTTACAGACCGGCCAACAGGATAATTACAGGTCAAACTTCTTCAGTAAACCAAGCGTGTTAGGATTAGGAGCACCTCAAAAATTCCCAGGATTTTATCAGGATAATATGCAAGAGTGGATGATGGACAAGTCAAGTGTTTGAGGGAAAATGCTATAAATTGTGACGGATGGTGAGTTACAGACGTTTCCGGAGGATTTAAAGAAAACTTCAAACTTTCTAATTCTGCAGACCGAATAATTAGAATAGTTTTCTCAAAATTATATAAAAACCATATAATCACTTGTTAACTCTTTACCAATGCAGACGTGTACAGAAATCCTCGTACACCAAAGACGTGTACACTATTCTTTCATTAATGAAGTTTATTATTCAACTGAAACTCCTTTTAGGTTCAAATCATTCTTTTTGTTGTCCACTTAGTACGAGAATGAAATCTTCCCAGAGGATTTTCCTGGCTTTATTAGAACATGAATCGCATGAACATGAATCCAATAATGATGTCTCAATGGACATGGTTTCTACAAATAACTACAACAGACAAATAAAAACAGTTTAAGCATCGTTACCTCCTTATATTAAATAGTTCTGTGGGGGATGCCGTATAGAAACGTTCATATAATGTCAGATCTACTCTGTTGTAGTACTGAAGTCCGTTATTAGAGTTTGAGGTCACTGGGATGCAACTCAATCTCTCTTCATCGTGGTGATAAAGTCTTCAGGGATTTATTGATGACTTAACAGTTGTCTAGATGCTGGGTGAAGTCTCCATATCTTCTCGTAGTGGTACTTTTAAGGAAGCCGACAAAGCTTTCTCCTGTCACGAGATGCAAGGGGGAAGTGATGAACCCAAATGCAGCTGGAAGGAGAAAGGGACTTTTATTTAACAAGAAAGATCCACAAGTGTTCATAAAAAAAATAACACACCGACAAATGAGAAAAAAAATCAGTTGTAATAAAATAAAATTGTCAAAAACTGAAGTATAAAAGCACCGGCAAAACGGTCAGCTTTTATCAGGACATCGAATAGATAAAATGATGGAGGTGACAATGAATAAGATAAATGAACAAATTAATGAGCAAATAATCACACGAGGGTAAAACTAATCAAGTCAGGCAAAACCAATAAAAACTGATGATCAAAAATGGCAGGACGAGTAATAAACACAACTCTAAAAACCAAAGCTAAGCCAATAAACCAAACTGGGTTTTTGGGCACTGTCAGAATACCAGTCCCCACGTTCCACACAAGGCAATGGGATCCAAATTTACACAAAACAGAAATGTACTTATTCACAATAACTCCAAGAGAATTCTAATTGTAATTCTAATACAATAATATAATAAAAATGTATCAATAATAATTTGCTGTATTTTGAAATAGATCAAATGTACAGTATTTTTGTTTGTAGCTAAAACATCCAGTCTACACTGATATCTTAAGACTCGTCTATAACAAAAAAATTGATCATACTGCTGGCACATCTTTATTAAAAGATAAGCATTGTGCACTTAACCTCATAAACTTAAGCACTCCATCATCTGGGTATCAGACATTTCTCTTTGATAAAACAGCAAGAATATAATGTTCGATAAAGCCTTTTTGGTCAAATGTGGTCAAATTTTTTATCTCTAAAGATATATTTTGCTTTGAAGAAAGATTGGAAATCTTATTCCATTGTGTTTGTGCTAATGTGCTCAGATAGTGAAGTAAAAAGGCCACACACACAATGATTGAATAATCGGAAAGTTATTTTTTAAGCTGCAATAATTTAGAAAAAAGTAAGAAAAACCTTTTTGAACAATATGCAATTTGCATGAAAACACATTTTTTTTGTAATCAAACTAGTTTTGTAATGTCCTGAAGGTTGATAGAGGATTTTGAGAAGATGTGAAGGACAATTCCAATTGTGATTCAGGAACTAATCTTGTTCGATTCAATTTGTTGCTGAGTGGCAGCTGCCTTACAATATCCTGACTGAAACTATTACGGTTTAGAATTTTCTTGTTTTTTTTCATGTTTGTTATACAGTTGACTTTGAATTGCTTGATAATACTTTTAACTGACTTGGTCACAGCAGAGGATTTGGAAAGTTGCTTAAAATAAAGACAAACTCAAAAATTATCGCACCGGGAGTTGGACTGATTAAAAGGTTGTAGGTTTAATTCCTGAACTCAAGGACAACTGAAGAGTCCTTCAGAAAGGATTGAGAAAATGTTCTTTACCATGTGTGTGTGTGTGTGTGTGTGTGTGTGTGTGTGTGTGTGTGTGTGTGTAGGCAACAAAGTGTGGTCCCAGTTATACACTCTGGAGAAGGGATTTGAACCTGCGACTACTTTGACACAAGTCCATTTCCCTACTATTGAACCACAATTGGATTGGATTGGATTTAGATGAAGTAGTCAGGTGATCAGAATTCCAGTGAAAGCTAGTTTTTGGGAGGAGTATGGGTGGAGTCGTGGGTGGAGCCTAGTCCTAGGATCTTCTGTGAAACATTAAACTGCATTCAAGGCAACTAAAGTTTACAAAAAGAAACACAAAAATATTTGGAATCAATTTGTTCTCATTCTGGTGGCAAAGTGTATAGTGATACCACCTCACAACAAAAAGGTGAGAGAAGACATGGAGTCACACGTATGCACAGATTTAACACAAGCCACTTCAAACAGCTCTCTTGTCGGTTTATGTCAGTTCGGTGCACGTCATGTTGTTGCACTTTTGTGTTTTAAGCCCTTTCCCTCTGCCTTGTATTTATTATTTATAACCCCCCCTCCCTCGACTGTACATTGTGTTCTAGGTTCTGTTGTTGGTAAACTTTATGGTTGGTTGGTTGGTTGGCTGGTCGGTGGGATGGATGAATGGATGATGGATGATGGATGGATGGAGGATAGGATGGATGGTGGATGTGGTGGTGGGTGGACGGACGGACGGAGGACGGACGGACAGACAGACAGACAGAGACAGACAGACAGACAGACAGACAGACAGAGACAGACAGACAGACAGAAGAAGATAGAAAGATAGCAGATAGATAGATAGATAGATAGATAGATAGATAGATAGATAGATAGATAGATAGATAGATAGATAAAACCTTTAATAATGAGAAATTTGAGTGTTCGGTAGCAAACACACACAATGCACAACTAAATAAATAAATAAATAAAAAAGTCAAACTAAATAAATAACAATGGCTGGATTGGCAATGACACTTTTTTGATTCCAGACTGAAGTTTGAGTCCCGGCCTAGGCCTTACTGAGTCAACCTCACTTGTGTCCTGCTCTGTGATTGGTTGGCCAGATGCCTGTGATCCAGAAATGGAAAAGGTGGGTCAAAAAGTGGATGAATGTTCTCGCCCTTGTATTTCAAATCAAAGTTTAATCTGCTAGAAAGACACAAACATCCCCGCACGCTGGCACATGGAGTCACACTCCCACCATCTGAATCATTCGCTCAGTCTCCCATGATTTAAGACAGAGCTCTTAGATTGTCTCCGAGGGAACGACACGCTTCCTCAGCCAACGTGATATTAAAAGCCGAAGCTTTCCTGCAGGCATGTATCCAGAGAGAAGCCCCACTGTGGCGGAGCTGTTTGCTATCCCTGGCATGTGCCGTGCCTCTCACGACTCTCACCCAGAACTCTTCACTTGCCATTTACCCAAACAGCCAGCACTCGCTGCAGAAGGCTTAGCTTTACTCTCTCACTACAATTGTCACGCAAACGATCCTGAATAATTCAAACATTTCTGAGCGCGTCTCCAGAAAGCCTAAGATTTTTTCACTATTTTACGTGTAATTCAGATTATCGCATCTGACACTTTTTGCGCAAAATACCAAAAATGTGTAATTTGGATGATAGAATAATTAAGTTTGTCAATATGGCCAGTAGGTATCATTTTCACAATGGTACTCTGCATTTAACAATTCGGTGAAGTTATAGACAAAGGACATAAATATGAGTTTTTGAATCTTTTAAACGGCTTAAACCTTTTAAAGTCCACACAACAATACAGAGATTAAGAGAAGCAGTCGTATGAAACTAACTTCTAAACAGTACGTAACAAACTAAACTTTTATATTAAAATATAAAAAGAGATATAAACCAACTGAGGAAACTAATGCAAACAAGAGGCAGCATAAAATGACCGAAAAAGGATTATGGGAATCAATGTATGTAAACACAGTAAAGATACAGTAAAGATATTGCATTGGTCAATTACAGGAAAATACATTTTTTACATTTTCTTTTTAAAATATTTGTTTCAATTGGCTTCCATTATATTGGCTATTGTATTATAGAAATGCTGACCTTTTTGAACCTTTTGGCGACTGTTTACATACATATCAACACTATATAATACTAATTATTTTTATTAAAGGTTCTCTGGAATGAATTTTGTTTATATTCTAATTTCTTCATAAAGGAAACTTCAGAAGAAGTGAAGTCACTGAGATACAAACACGTCTGACATGGTGTGGGATGTCACAGCACTGTACAGAAGATCTGGACTGATGCTTGGAATGTTTTTGAAGAAATGAAGTTCTTTTATCTCCCAAGATAAAAGTACATTTACTCTATCGTGACCTCTTTGACCATGAAAGAGGAGTGAGATTTATTTCCTTAAGCAGGTGAAGAGTGTGTTAGGTTCAAATAAAATAAACTATTATTTTATATATTATTATTATTATATATATTATTTTTATGTTTATCTTTTTAAAAAATGTTTATTAATTCTATCCATTCCATTAAAAGATTTGTCACTCTAAATTGTTTATCTTTCTATCCATTCTTTTATGTTTTTTTAATAGTAGTGTTACCGGTTTTTATTTTTAAACAAATTACGTTATTTCCTTAATTTTTTATGTATTATGCAGAGTAATGTTGGGTTAATGTGTGGCACTATCACCTCACAGCTAGGATAATTCATTTAAGTTTCAACTCGACTATGCAGAGTTAGCTTGCTTATGTTGGTTTCTATTGGTTGATCGACCCAGAAATGGAAAAGCGGTTCAGGAAAGGGAAGGACTAGGACAGAATTTTACTGGCTAGTCTCTTTAACGGAACATTTCTTGGACTTTTTTTAATTGTTCCCATGGTTTCCGTGTTTTTGCATCAGCTTTTCCAATATATATATTTTGCACTCTTTTGTATATTTACTGCTTCAGAATGGTTCAGACTCTGCGTGTTGCCTGTGGAACATGTAATATAGATATTCATTATTGCTGTGGATGGTTTTCATCATACAGCTGATTTTGATAGTTGTTCCCTGTATCATTACAGTGGTTTGTTTGTCTGAGATGATCATTCACTTCAGTGTGGGAGGAAGATAGTGATTTTCTAGCCTGAGCTGGAGGAGGAAAAACAAAAGTTCAATTGTCAGTGAAAGTGTCTACTTCATTTCTCCGGGAGCCAAAAAAAAGTGGCTTATTATAAAAGATCGATTCAGGAGAGATCACTCTAGAGAATTTGAGGTTTCGCAGTGAAAGCAACAGGACTTGTATAGTGGAGTAAAGCAGTCTAATTGAACAAATGATCTCTTCACTGGAGTCGAATGGCATTATTTCTATGCGGCACAAAGTGCTGCTACGGAGGCTTTTGTCCTCC
>CM051497.1:12573824-12588206 GCA_028031935.1 Paedocypris micromegethes
AAGCCACACTGAGTTGTTCTCCGTGTTTTGGGACGGTGGACAGAAACTGGAGACAGAGAGAAAAGCAAGCACGCAGCTTGAGTTTAAAATGGCCACCATGTAATAAGCCACCATGTGTCTATGACATAAAACATACATTTAATACATAAAAGACAGCAAGCCACCAAGAATCCTGGCTTTTGTAGTCCAAACCCAGAACATGAACTGTGACAGGGGTTCGGCCCCTGAGTTTAAATCAGTCCAGTTTTTGTCCACTTTTGACAAAGTAGGGAAATTGTGCGGAGGTGTAAGAGTAAGAAAATCTCTCAGTGCGCTGAGAAATGCAGAGAAAACAGCTGACTGCAGAAAGCCTTCGCTCATGTGATGCTGCAGTATTCTGAAAAATCATGGATGGATGGATGGATTCACAGAATGGAGGGAAGGATAGTGTATTAGTGTATAAGGTATAACACTTCTTATTTACATGGGCTCATTATTAGTTTAGGAGAATGTTCAATACAATTCCATACAGAAGATCAGTGTAGCAGAAGAATATCACTAAAAACAACTTCTTCCTAGTAAAAGTCACACAGCGCCATCTTCTGGTCATGATTTGGTGTTTCAGATGCTCCAAGATGTCTGAAGCCTGAAATCTTTGTAAGAAATCTGAGTGTGAACAAGTGCGTTAATGTCTTCAAGTGACTCTATTATTACCAGATGAGAACATGACAAAGTACAGATGACAAAGCAATTTCTCTCTTCTCTCATACGAAATGACAAGACAATTACGCGGCCAAGATTAATATTCCTAGAAGCACCATTTCTTCGTTAATTACATTCGTGATTTAAGGTTTAATAAAGACATTGTCAGGTTTGCGATGTATTTATCAAGAGAAAATCAGACAGCCAAACTGAAGAATATTTTATCCATTTTGTGGTGCATCGTTGTGTGATTTTTGTCTTTTGGGTGATTTCAGTAAAGGCTGTTGCAATCCTTAGTTTCACATTCGTTACGGACCAGTATTTTCATTCCATGGGGAATGTTTTTTTTTTGGCTTTTACTGCTTTTGCAAGTTCACATGCGGAAAAATCTTAGAGATTTATAGGCTATAGCCAGGTTTAAATGCAAAAGCGTCAGCTGCGACTTCAGACCTCACTGAACAAACATCGCATTTCCATATTTCATCAGTCTGTGGTCTACACGCCATGACATTGGCAGAGAGAGAGAGAGAGAGAGAGAGAGAGAGAGAGAGAGAGAGAGAGAGAGAGAGAGAGAGAGAGAGAGAGAGAGAGATAGAGAGACAGACAGACAGACAGACAGACTCACATACATATAAACAGATAGTTTGACTATTGCACAGCCAGACAAAAATATCAAAATGTTTGTTGACGATTGATCAAATAAATGAAAGAAGGTAATTTGATGAAAAACCAGGGAGACAGACAAAGATCAGTTGACAACTTAGACAGACAGACAGACAGATAGAAGTGTATAAATAAAATCAGTTGACAACTGAAAAGAACCACAGACAGACAGAAATACAAATCACTTGATGAATAATCGGACAGGCAGACAGACTGACAGAAATAAAAAATTATAAGTTGATAAATGAACAGACAAAAATATAAAACCATCAGTTGATGAATAACCAGAGAGGCGGAAAGACAGACAGAAGGAAAAAAAAAAACTAAAACAATCAGTTGACGATTAAACAGTCAGAAATATAGAAAGTTCTGTTGATAAATGACCAGAGAAACAGACAAACAGCCAGATTGACAGACAAATCCAAATAATAAGGATTTTGTGAAAACAAAATCAAATTACAAACAAATGTTGAAAGGTAAATATACTGTATAGTTGTGTGTAACCTCGTTTTATAATTTATTTATTACATATCAAGTTGATCAGCAAGACACTAGAAGAGCTTCTTGCCGTTCATGTAGTTATTGCATCGATCTTACACAAACATACAGGGAAAAGAATCACAATTCTCTACATAAATACTCACACAAATCTGCCTTGACCGAGCGGAGAAGTGCGAGAGCTTGTATAAAGAGTTATTACACTGTCAGATAGATTAATGGCTGTGGATGAAAACAAATCAGGTAGTTATGGGATTAGCCGGATCGCTGTGAGGTTCTGCGAGGCCTGTTGTGTTCTGACAGTTAAAGTGGGTTTAAAGGGTTGCGTGTTGTCTTCATAACTCCATCCCTAAAGATTTCAATCAATGGAGAGTGAATAAACTCGGCCTATTGAAACAGAGGCATTGTGGGAATTATTGCATTGGTGTCTTGTTTTTATGACTGTCTTATCAGAAATGTTGTCCTTGCTATTAAACATCTAGATAATGCTCTGACTAGTGTGCATGTGTGCATGTGTGTGTGTGTGTGTGTGTGTGTGTGTGTGTGTGTGTGTGTGTGTGTGTGACTTATTTAATGACTTGTGTTGTATTCATATTTTATGTTTCGTACAGCTCCTTTGAGGATGTCTGAAAGCATTTTTATAAATAAATTAAACTTGTACGTGAGAATGTGAGAACCTTTTAAATTGATAATTTCATCAGAAAAATAAATTAATTAAAAAGTGTGATTTCATCCGTCAATTGTGATGATTTTGACTCTTTGTACAGTTTAAAAATACAAAAAGAAAGAAATACAAAAAAAAAAAAATTGCTTGTGCTTTTTATTAGCTTAATAATTAGAAATGCATATATGATTAAATATATGTAGCGTATTAAATGTGTGTGTGTGTGTGTATATATATATATTAACATTATTTGTGGTTTTTATATATTTGATTTTTGTATATTTGTGGTATCTTTACATTATTTGTTGTGCAGCTTCCTATGACTCACAAATGGATAAGTGGTTCAGAAAACAGATATATGGATAGTTGCTTATATACACCAAAACAGATCTAAGTAATCATATACAAGTCTTCTCACTCTATAAGTTGCAAATTCGGCAAAACCATCACCTCCAGTCACTCCAATCATCAAGTTTCAGAACATTTTCAGAACTGCTGAACCTGAAAGTGGGACACGTCCTGGATTGTTGGCCAACCAATCCCAGAGCAGGAAACAGACACACATTCACACTCTCCCTCACAATTTTCTCGACCCCAGATTCTCCTGATCGCGTGCAAACTCCTCACAGTAAGACCCTGGCCCACCCTGCTGACCCAGAAAAGGGAAAAGTGTATGCTATTTCATTTATTATGGAATTTATTAAATTGTTTTTTTAACTATTACATTTCTTAGGAATAAAAGGCTCGTTCAAATGCACGATTGTTCATTTAATTCAACATTTACTTGAACAAGAAAAGCTGACGGTGAGCTAGCTTGCGCTGTGTTTTAAGCTGATTTAATCGGTTGCCTTAGTAGGAACCTTTGTTCGGGGTTTTGTATCTTCCGACGCCTTTAGCGCGGCGCACACACCGATCAGAGACTCGAGGCTCGTGGAGGAGAGGCTGGTGCTGGAAGTGTGACGGAGGGAACGACATGGCGTTATACTTGACCTTTAACAGCAGCAATCCGCCTCTTGGTAAGTGCGCTGGACTAGAGAACCACGTTTCTACTCCAGCTCGTGGCGGAGTCCGTTCTTTTCCTCCCCCGAGCCGCACGCGAATCAGGCTCGTGCCGTCGTGGCGTAATATGATGCTTTTTTGTTCTTGCTCTTCTGCTCAGTTGTGGCGTTTGCTTTGTTCCAAGTCAACTCGTTTTAAAACTCGCATTCTAAACGCGTGCATCAGCGCGATTGTATTTTTCGTTTTGATATGTGTAACGATATATTCACAACTGAGGTGTGCTTTCGAAAGACAATCGGTTGACAACGTGTTAAGCTTTCATCTGATTATGTCTGAGGGCAAACAGTGCCACAATTGTTCCTTTGTTATTTACTTTTGTTAGTTTGTTTATTACCTGAGGTGTTGCATCATTGTTTGGAATTGCGCCACCTTGTGTTCAGGCGTTTAGTGGCTGATGCAAGTGTGTTGAAAGCGTGCTGGACACTGTTTTTACAACCCACACACACACACCACACACACACACACACACACACACACACACACACCACACACACCACACACCACAGTTCAGTCAGGGTAGCTGTCATTCCGAAATTCGAACCTTCCACCTGTTGGTTGCAAGCCAAGCTTTTAAGCTTAGTTATAGCTACCCTAATGTCACGGTCTAATATATAATTTATTGTTATGTTATAATCATAATTTAAAAGGCATTTACTGTATTCATTTTCTACTCGTATTAATAATGTGGAAAAGGATATTTCGCTCTGGCGACCCCGGATAAAAAAAGCCAAAGAAGTAGATTAAAAATATTTGTTTGATTTTAACATTTTATTTTAATTTTGCTTTGTAACCAAACGCATTGTGGGTTCAATTTGATTTTTAAAGTAAAGCTTTTGGCAAGTTCATGAGATTAACAAAGACTCTTGAATTCTCTCTGATGTACTTTCAAGAGTTAATTTTAAGAAACTATATCATATTTTACACATTATATGCAAATTGGCTATTTTTGTACACATCACAGCAACAGGTTTGGAGTTTAAATTTCTCATAACATTCTGATTTTAATTTGAGGTTTATGTCGGTAGTAAAAACAGAGTAATATGCGAGTGAACTGGGTCAATCACACGCCTGATCTGGAATTTAGCGTTGCCTGATCCTAAACGCCTCGAAAAACCTGTCTGCGTAGTTGACATCTGAGGTTTTGGCTGCAGTGTAATAAAAATGATTAAAGGAATCTTTAGATTGTCTCGTAATTGTACTGCATTTTTATTTCTGGGTCACTGGGTCAGATGAAGGGACAGATGAAGAAGAAGAAAACCTTTATTTGTCTCAACAGAGTTTAGCAGCAGCCTCAATGGTAAAACAATAAATAGAGAAAGAATATGAATGGAAAAATAAATAAATAAATAAAAACAAATAATACAATAAAAAAATCGGAAAAATATTACACAATGTTGATGTACAATTAGATTAAATTAAAATCTCTGACAGCAATTGGGTTAAAAGATCTTCTGTAACGCTCACTCGCACTTAAGAGCAATGTTTTGAACTATTTTCTGCATTGCTTTTTTCGGCGTGTTGATCTCTCAGGTGATGGTAGTGTGTGTCTGTTTCTCCGCAGGGGCTTTGCTGACGGCTGAACACGTGAAGGGCTGCGTCAGTATATCAGTGGAGGAAGGCAAAGACACCACGCTCCGTGTCTCGGAGTAAGTGTGCCGTTTAGCTCATGGAAACGCATCTGTCAGAGGAATCATTGTGGACCACTTCTGATCTCCACTTTTTTTCTTCATAAATAATAGAGAAAATGTTTTTTTTATTCGCCCATTAACTATTGTTGCCCCTATTGTTGCTCTTTGTTGTAGAGATGCCACTCAAACGCTTAAAATGTCCATCTTCTTTAGATTGTGTTCCTCATTGCATTACTGCTCTCTTAATCCTCTTTTTATTCAGTTTTTTTCTTGTTTTTGAATGACATTTCTATTAGGGGGCACGACTTGAGAAGACGTGTAACCATAGCAATATTAATAATAGCTTAATTCAGCAGTTGCCGTTTATGTATGTTGCCTGTTCTGTAGCAATGCTCACAGTTTTTCAGCTTGTGAGCTACATAAGCTAGACTTGTAGGGAGGCTAATCATTTTGTCCTTAACTGTATATGTAGCAACCAAACGACTGTGTCTGAGTTAAAAATGACTGAGTTAAAATCACACGCACATACATTTGTATTCATTTTATTTTAACATTCTGTTTCAGTCAGGTGCAGTTCAGTGACGTAAACTCCATCACACGTTATCTGGCACGAAGGGCTCCAGGCCTGGGACTTTATGGGTCGAACATGATGGAGCAAACTGAGGTCAGTATACGCACACACACACACACACACACATATTATTCAAGTACAACCACACGTTTTTGATTGATTTTGGTCGTCTTTGATCGTTTGAAGTGAATTCAAGGCCAAAGCCAATACAGAAACCAACATGTTCCTGGAACCACTTCTTCATTCTCCGATGTTTGCATTGGTCTGATATCTTGTTAACAAACGGTGTCCTTATCAAATAAAAACACTGTACTAGTACCAACGTTGTTTGACCAGGGATTTTTTTTTTCCAGAGGTGTGTCCATCGAGAAGAATTAATTGAGGTTTTTGGCTTTTCCTGATTTAAACTCTAACCATACACTCATGACAGTAGCCAAGTCATAGTTTGACGGATCAACTTTTGTCAATTCAGGCTCTCGTCTGGAAAAAAGTCAGTGTTTTGGAAGCTTGAGAGAGTTTTTGTGTGTGTGTGTGTGTGTGTGTGTGTTTTAGGTTGACCACTGGCTGGAGTTCAGTGCCCGGCGTCTCTGTGGTCAGTCTGATCTGTCTGCTGCGCTGGCGGAGCTGGATAAAGCCTTGGCTCTGAGAACCTTCCTGGTGGGTCGCAGTGTGACGCTGGCTGATCTCTGCACGTGGGCTGCCCTCAAAGGTTAATCCGTTTAATTTAGTATTGTTAAGTATACTTGGAGATTACAGTATTATTACCACTGATAAACGTCTATTTTCTAAGAATGTTTCACTTTTAAGGCACACTATTCTGTATGAGGCGCAAGCAAGTTATTTGCAGTGAATATTACTGCACATTACCTGCTGTCATTTTTAAACATTTGTTAGGATTTCAGGTGGACATTATAGTCTGAAAAACACGGTACACATAGAGGCGGTGTAATAGAAAGTCCTGGAATCTTTTTCTGCCTGACGCTGACTCAAAAGACTTGTTCACTTGCTCTTTCAGTTAGCTGAAGTCTCATTGGTTTTTCTTCTGATTGGCAGGAAGCAGCGAGTCAGCGGCCAAGCAGAGCGCCTTTCCTCATCTGTGCCGCTGGTTTTCTTTCCTGAGCTCTCAGGTGCCCTTCAGTTCCGTGGAAAGCAAGTGGGCTGGAAAGAACAACGCTAACAAAGCCACTGTAAGTGTTCCCCGTCTCATCACCTCCTGTAAAGCAAATAAAGGCCATTTTTCAGCCCTTTAAAATAATAATAAAAGCTGGAATTTTCTAAACACCGTGTCTTAAAATGTATTTTTAGCCTGCGTCGAAGGAGAAGCAGCAGGATTTAGGGAAGTTTGTGGAACTTCCTGGTGCTGAGATGGGCAAAGTAGTGGTGAGGTTTCCTCCAGAAGCTAGTGGGTAAGTCTTCTTGATCCCTCCGTGATGAAAGGTAGAGCTACACGATTGCAGAAAAGAATAGAACTGTGTATTTATTGTTCATGCAGCTCACCATGGAGAAATACAGTGCGTTCTATAAAATAATAAATGGAAAAATGTTAACATCTGTGTTTCTTATGGAAATGCAAAAATACATTATTTACAAAGTATGCACATAGCGGCCAGCAATGAGTAAGGAAAGGTCCAACATTGATACAGTGTTTTATTCTTGAATACGTCTTTTTACGAAGGACATGTTGGATGTGTGTTTATGTAATTATGCTGCAGGTATAAACATTTCGAACAAGTCAAACTTAAAATGTAAGCATTTTCAAATAATAATAGTTTCATGACAGATCCGTTTTGCACTGCGCGCTGGTGGAGTTTACGGTAGAGGGGCGTGTCCGGCGCTGCTTTATTGGGGCAGCCACCTAATTGGGCCAAAATGGTCGGGTCCCGATGAGGCCCGATTAAGCGCAGTCGACTCTATATGATTTTTATTTTCTCAGAGTTTGGTGCAGCTCTGCGTAATTTAGCAATTTTTTATTATGTTGTAAGTATCATGTAATGATGTTTCTGTGGTTAAAATGTTATTATTGTAATATTGTTTTCAGATATCTTCACATAGGTCACGCGAAGGCAGCTCTACTCAACCAGCACTATCAGGTCAATTTTAAGGGGAAGCTGATTATGCGTTTCGATGACACGAATCCAGAGAAGGAGAAAGAAGATTTTGAGAAGGTATGAAACCAGAACTCATGATTGTTCACAGTAGTGTTGTCACGATACTGGAATTACAACTTCGATACGATACTTGGAAAAAGTATCGATACTCGATACCATTTTCGATACCACGGGGAAATAACGTAACAATTTTAGGGCCTTTTTTTTCTTTTTTCGTTATGAAAAAAATACATAACAAGACTGGAACATGAACATGTGTCTGAATGAGGAATCCCAAGAAGAAAAAGTGCATAAATAAATAAAACTGCTATACATTTGAATTTTCCAGGAGAAAAAAATATTCTCAACTTAAAAGCTTTTTTAAAAGATTAAATTAAAACAAATGAATTTGGTAGGAGCTCTAAAATTAAAGAGTACAATATTTTATTTGTTTTTTGTTTTGTAGTAGTAATAGTAGTCTTGTGGTAAAGTGAGTGAGTTTTGACTGCAGAATGATGGTGCATTAAAAGAAATATTACAAATTTAGAAACATTTTTGTATGTTTTTATTGTTTGATGAATTATTCAAAATTAATAAGCTTACTTGTCAAACTTGTATTAATATACACCTGTTGGTATATTGTGGTAGAGTATTTATCTGCTTAAATCTGCCAGAGTTGAACAGCAGTATTTATATAAACTGATTTAGATTTGGGATTTAATTTAACACCATTATTGATCAGCGCATAGACATCTACAGTACTGTAAATAAATTCAAACGTGCTTCACACCATCACTGAGATCACTAGGATTCATTTTTTACATACCTTTCTAGTAATAATCTCTCGTCAGATGTGTACAGTATTTCAGTGAGTTAACGGGGCAAAACGGGACTTCAAAACACGCGTATTAATAGTAAAAACTGTTACTAAGTTCTCGAAACTCTTTCTACACGTCTGCGTCTACACGTCTTTCTACATCTCGTGCTCATTTGCCTGGAAGCCGAAAAGGGGGTCGACACTTTTTTTAAGATCCGTGTAAATCACACTAAAAATATTCCGTCAGTGTTGGGCTTACATACAAGTATTATACATCAATTGAAAGTTTAGAGTGTCTATATTTTTCTATATTTTTCTTAATGAATACAGAATGTTGTGTTTGTCATAAGAAAATAAAACTAAAACGTGAAGCGCGTTTTTCCTTTCCCGTTGTTAAGAGGAGTCCGTTCAGAAATGCGTCTGAAAAGAGCTGTAACTTAATAAATATGTATCACACAAATGTGAAACACATGTCTACATAAAGCTGAGAATGTCTATTTTTTAATCACGTAAGTAGAATTCAACAGAAATATTGTCCGTGTCGGTAATCTGTCTAAATGTAATAAGATCTTCAGTCCATCTCGGTTGAATTAGTTCAGCTGAGCCCCGCCCCCGCGCATTCATACACACTAGAGTTTAACACGCAAAAGGCTCAAACACACGTTCTCCTTTATCTCCGCGTTCTCCCGTCACGTTTGATGATGGCGCGGATCTCTCTCTCGGACGCCCGCGAAGACTGAACTCGTTGACAAATTTAAGTGCGCATGCGCGAAGATGAAAACCCGGAAGCGCGAATAGTATCGATACTTTTGAATTCACAGTATTGTACCGTTTCAGATTTTTCAGTATCGATACTTATCGAAATATCGATACTTTTGACAACACTAGTTCACAGTTTTACACGTGGGTGATTTAAGCACTGACCGTATTTCCAATTATTTGAGCCAGTTCTTTCTAGAACTAAAAAAACCTTTTGGACTTTTTGGAAAGTCTCTCCAGGTGATTTGTTTTGAATTGGTTGATTTTTGTTCTTGATTAATTGTGTTCCCTCAGGTGATCTTGGAGGATGTTGCTATGTTACAAATCAAACCAGACCAGTTCACCTACACGAGCGACCACTTTCCAACCATTCTGCGCATGGCAGAGAAGCTTCTGCAGGAGGGCAAGGCCTACATAGACGACACCGCGCCCGACACCATGAAGCAAGAACGAGAGCAGCGGGTCGAGTCCAGCAACCGTAACAACTGTGAGGTTCACCTGCACATGCGTCAGATATTACATTATTAAACATTCAGATGGTGTCTAGTTGTGAGAGAGTGCTGGTAGCATTTTGCAGTGATTTAGTCTATTAAAAGAATTGTTTTTTTTTTTTTTTTCCAATTAATCATATTAAAGTGAAATTAAAAGAGATCTTGAATCCTGAGAGAAGTGCCATCTGTCAGTTATGCACAGAATTAAATTTGCATCACTCTCGTTTAATTCCCGTCCCCGACTTTTTTTCCAACAGAATATTTTATTGATTCTGTATTTAATATTATTTCAATATAAAATATTTCAGAAACCCTTCTTTAAAACTTTTCTTTGTCTTAATGTATGTTTGTATTCACATCCGAGTCAATGATATTTGAATAGAATAGCCTTTTTTGTCACTGTGCATGTATATTGTAAATTATACACATTTATAGCATCTTTCTATACAGAGCACATAGTTCTAGCAGTAATAATTACAATCCAAAATGTACAAATAATACAGCAGTAGTTACTAGACCTTTACAGCAGAACAATGTATACATTGGGAATAATATACAGTAGAAAGCAATATGTGTTTATATATACATGATGAGATATACTTTTTTTTTTATTTGGAAATTTATTTGTTTTTCTTTTTGATGTAACAAAAAAAAAAAAATGGAACATCATTTTTTACATCAAGATTTGCAACATCATTCCCTGACACAAGGAGGCGTAGTTTCACTTTGGTGACACTCACTCGTCACATAGACAAATTGATATTAGCAAAACCGAACGCTTTAAAGGAACGTGTCATTTATGCTGTTGTGCTAAAGCCGGTTCATGGAGCTTTCTGTCTTTTCAAAGCTGTTGAGAAGAACGTGAAGATGTGGGAGGAGATGAAGAAAGGCACAGACTTCGGCAAGAGCTGCTGCATGAGAGCCAAGATCGACATGAGCTCCAACAATGGCTGCATGCGAGACCCAACACTTTACCGCTGCAAGGACACTCCTCACCCTCGCACCGGTGACGCTTACAAGTGAGCACCACTGCCTTGCTCTTGTAGATCACCACAGCATTCAAATAATGTCGTTTCTTGTTCTCTCATCATCTCATCCAGAGTGTACCCCACTTACGACTTTGCCTGCCCCATCGTGGACAGTCTGGAGGGGGTGACGCACGCCTTGCGCACCACTGAGTACCACGACAGAGACGAGCAGTTCTACTGGTTCATCAATGCCATCGATCTACGCAAACCGCACATCTGGGAGTATGCACGGCTCAACCTGAACAACACCGTGCTCTCCAAGAGGAAGCTCACCTGGTTTGTCGACAAGGGTTATGTTGATGGCTGGTCAGTGTCCGAGTTGTAATTTAAAAGAAATGCAAAACAAACAAGAGTTTAATGTGGAAAATGCCCTGTTGTGTTTTTTTTTTTCATTTTACAGGGATGATCCTCGGTTTCCTACAGTCCGAGGAGTTCTTCGCAGAGGAATGACTGTTGAGGGACTCAAGCAGTTCATCGCAGCACAGGTGTGTGTGTGTGTGTGTGTGTGTGTGTTTTATTTATCAAGAGCTCAAAAAGTAAGCATTGAGCAACAATTGTTGTTTATTTATAGTCTGCACTTGTCAAAAAATAGTGGTCTGTTTTCTAAAGTGAGTTATTAACACTGTTACAAGTAGTAAAAAGAAAAAAACTCCCGACCTGATCTACATCTACCACATACTTTATGTAAACTATAAATTAATCAAAATAATATTAAAGTATAATATATAAAATATAGACCATGTTTTTCCCAAGAAACATTTTTTCTTTCATTTTTACTGATTTATGTTTCCCTTTATCTTCTTCAGGGGGGCTCACGATCTGTGGTCAACATGGAGTGGGATAAGATCTGGGCTTTTAACAAGAAGGTAAATATTTCAACTTTATTTTTTGAAAAGCCTTTTGAAAAAATCTCTGATAGCTGATTTACTATTCCTTACTGTTCATTTATTATAATTGAAAAAACAATTATACATATCTAATTTTATGTATAATAAATTTTTTAAATAAAATAATGTTATAGTACAAATGTATTTGTAATTATTTTTCTTAAATGTTTATTTATTTTAATCCAATTTCCAAATATAGTCTGCTTTCTGTATCCATGCCACTGATATTTGCACGTTCTCTTTCATCTTTCCTCCTTTTTTACCTCACCTTCAGTTTTTCATTTGTTTCTTGTTTATTTTACATTTGGTGAAACTGGCGGTTTAGAATACTATCAGTAATCATTGACAACATTAAAATATTCACTTCGATATTCGTAAAAAAAAAAACATTTAGACTTTCTGTTCTGCATCTTGACAACTGTCTGCATTTGTTTTTTCCATTAGACACATTTTTAACTCTGCACAAAAAGCCAACAATATACTTCTATAGTTTAGGTAAAAAGTAACATGTCACAAAAAATGAAATTGCAGTTATCTTTCATAACTCATGCTCGTGTTGATTCAAACCTTAAGTGTGTGTGCGTACGTGATTGTATGTCCACTCAAACTGTTGAATATTAATGTTATACCAACTACAGAACTTTGTGGGGAAAAAACAATATGTCAAGTTCATTAGAGGTTTGGGAAAACATGAGGAGTTCTGACATCCGATATGGTGGTTTTATTTTAGCTGTTGGTCATCTCATTTTTTTTTCTTTCTCCTTACAAAAGCAAAAATGTTTTGCTGCTTTTGTAAGGAGAAAGAGCTGTGATGGTTTTTTTTTTATTACCATAAAGAAAATATCTGCTTGCCCACAAAAGGATTTTTTTTTCTTTTTATTAAGAGATGTGATTCCAGTCAGAGCGGACAGAGGCCGTTCCTCTGAAAGACTGAACTCTCAGCCTTTTATTTCTTTCTCACAATAAAGTGCATCTGACTTGTCTGTTTACAAGCTGCCAGTTAGCTGTACAAAGGTATTCCTTCCTCTCATGTGCACTTTCTCACGTTTGCCCCCTGCATTCTGTTTTGTTTCGATCTCTCCAGAGATTCTCTTTCTCAAATTTGGAAAAAATCTGGAAAAAAGTCTTTGCTTGAAAGAAATGGGGAACACTTATTTTCAAGTCTGTTTCTTACAATTTTCATTACTTTCCATACGACTACGAAGCATTTCTTCCATTTAAAGTTGCAAAAACAAAAAAATAAATAAAATATTCCAATAATATCATTCAGAATGAATTTGAATGTAGAACTGAACAGGAAAATTAAACTTTGATCAATATCAATTTAGTTGTTTTTTTATTATAGTATATTTTTCTTTTCTTTTTCTAAATGAAATGACCAGAAATTGATTAACAACTGATTGTGTTTGATTAAAGGCTTTAACTCTTAGTGAACAGTCAAGAGGAGTCAGCAGGTAAAATGTCAGCTTTGATAATAGAAACCAGCTCTGGGATTTGATAAGAAGTATTGAGATGAAAACCACTGAAGCAGGAGAATTTTGCTCTGACCTGAAAATATTTAGTGGAAGATTGAATGGTTTACTGAGAAAACATTGCCTTTTTCCGTCCTGTTTTTCTGTTTACTGTACATCTCGTGTTTATGAGCGTGTGAAGTCATTTATTTTCCTCATACAGCTTCTGGCTGATCCATTGAACATCATAGACTCTCGTTTCTTTGCTTCCAAACACTGTTGTGGTCAGCATCTTTTGCCTCGGTTTTCTGTCTGGTAATAGTGACCGTCTGAAACTGTCCCTTTCCTAATCACATGTGCTTAAAGCGGCTGAGCTTGTCCAGTGTCTGGCTTTGCTGCCTTTTTTTTTTCATCTGTCGTTTTTCTTTAAGTATTTTTATTTTTAGGTCCATCTGGTCTTTCATGGGATTTATATTGTCGATTGTTTCTCATTGATTTATTCTTCATTTGTTCCTTGTGCAGGTTATTGACCCGGTAGCTCCCCGATACACTGCTCTGCTGAGCTCTCAGACGGTTCTGGTCAACATTTCTGAAGCCAAGGAAGAGATGAAGGAGGTTGCCAAGCATCCCAAGGTACCAGTTTGTAAAGACAACTTATTTAGATGCTCCTAAGTTCGGAACAAAGTTTGAAAGGGATTGCATTTGCAGTAAGTGCGCCAAAATAAAAGCCCTCACAGCTCACTGAATCTGCCAGTCAGCATCGTGGGAGTGATGTCATTTTAGAGATATCAAAGCATGAAAATAAACAGTGGAACTGAATAATTAACTATACTGTAGTTATCTTTAGGTTTTGTATTATCGATTTTGTCCATCCGACAGTCTTCTACAAACTAAAGTGCAGTCGCATTTAAATCATCTTCAAAAGCATATGCAAACTAAATATGTTGAACCTTTTCACACTTGCGCCCGACACATTGTAAATGCAGTGTAAATTGTACTTGCGATGTGAGAAGTATTGTGATTTATTAAATGTATCCTAAGCGCACAAAAGTCAAAGGCAGGCCTTGTGAATTGAAGTGGTTCTTTTTTTTTTTTTTT